>CM070735.1:24825300-26025300 GCA_036346245.1 Bonia amplexicaulis | reverse complement strand
TATGGTTTTAAGAAACTGTTTTTTTAAGTACTTCACTTTCAAATAAAATATCTTTTTAAATAAAATCTACTAATTGATTGTAGTATACATCGTAATGAGTTTATTTATACCAGTCTAAATTATACGTGAATGTCTTTCTTTATAAATTTTTCTATAAGTTATTACTATTTATAAATCAAAATCAAAACATAATATGAACCGGTAAATAGCATTGATCACATCGATCCATTAATCAATGCATGGTCCCGACCTGTCGTGCAGGCCATCGCTCCATTCCTCGCAAGTTACAACAAAGAACCAACTTCTAATCTTTCAGCCGAAGAGAGCATCCAAGAAATTACTCAGAAAAAAGGGGTAGACATAACACAAAGTATTTCCGAACAAAAAGACCAACAAATTTTATTCCTCGAGCTCAGTTAGCATTTCAAAGAAGACACAAGCAAAAAAAAGAAAACCGCAATTTGAGCATCACAGACACCTGAAAGTTCACTCCAACATGTAATAAATCTGCTGCTAATCAGTAATTGCAAATTTGGCAGTTTCAGAGCTCAAACAACTGGGAACGTTGCCTGCCATTCTGCATGCTGCTGCATAGCCCGTTTGCTATATATATGGCAAATCTTTTCTGAAAAGCCGTTGCAGCATTCTTCCATCCAAACTATCAACATACACACAACACACAAAAACACTTTTGAGTTTGGTACTTCTGTCAGCTCCTTCAGTGCTGGGAATCTTGATCTTGGATGTTCTTCCAGACAGCGTGACGAGTTCATTTGGCACTTCTGTGCATGTTGTCAATTACACCCTCCAAGTTGAAGCAAGGTTAAGAGTGGTTCTCTCCTTCGAATGGAAGACACCAGAAAAGATCATTTGTGTCTGCAGGACCGGCTCCGCGGAAAGTACAAACTTCACCACTGGGAGATGCCTTCGGCAGCACCTTCGACTTTCGGTCCATGCCACCAGGCCGTGCCACGTCGACAAATCCGTTTCCGCCCAGAATTAAGAAGGTCACAGGCCGCAGGGACGGAGGGGACCAAATGGCCCAGCAACATGGCTTCGGCCTGTGAAATCCTTCACCATGAGAGACTCCTGTTATAGGGATGGCCCCCCACCTAAGCCCAGTTGACCTGTTAGAAGGTCATAAAGCCCAAAATAGGACATGTGTAATGCCATATATGCCCTTAAGAAGGGCACTTGGGTGTAAGAATATAATTGTAAAATACTCCACATATGAATATATAAGGCCATCCAAGCCATGGGAAAAACCCCAAGCATTGCTCACCTAACCCTCCACTGCCATCTAAACTGTTTGGTCGGTAACCACAACAGTCCCGATCAGCGTCGCGGTCACAGGGATGGAATACTGTACATCAATGTGCTAGCACCAGTGCGCACGGCAGGGGATACGAGAGGTGGCGGCTAGGGTTTCAATGAGTGTGTTTTCAGGATACATCCCTCAGTCCCTGCACCTCTCCTTATATAGCCTCCAATCGGGTCCATATCCGATACGAGTAGAGATCGAATCTCACTCGGAAACTATCATCCGATCCCTTATCGTTCTATCCCATTAAGTGTGTGACCCTGTAGGTTCATGTGTATTTGGCCATAGGCTGAAAACTCCTTTTCAGCCCATAAGTCAGTAGCGGTTCTTAGCAGGACATTACGATTCCCAAACACATATAAAGATCATATCGGACGAACCTATATAGTGCTTATATATCAATCCCTTTGCCTCATGATACCAGATCGAACTTAAGCGAGAAACGTGTCATCCTATGATAGCTCGATTCTTCACTTGAATCTGTAGTTGATTACTCAGCTGTGATTGACTCCTCAACCATATTTGGCATGGACATACACTTTATTAATCCAACCACATCGAGGGGCCTAGAGATATCTCTCCTGTTATATAGGAGGGGCAAATTCCATCTTGAACGCTCATATTCCTCCGTATGTTTCATAGCAAACCCGAAAGCTACCTTTATTACCACCCAGTTATGGAGTAGTGTTTGGTAACCCTTAAGTAAACTATTACACATGTAGAAAACAATGACGACATCATGTCTAAGAATCCTACATACACTATGTATGAGATCAACTGATGATACTTAAGAATATAACAATTCTCGCAGTATCTCATGATGGGTCAATCCAACATCATATCCTCTAACACGTGTCCACATTATTGATTTGATATCTCATATCCATGATCCGTGAAATATGATCATCAATTAATACATGTGATGATCTATAAATCATAATCGTCCTACATAATGATATAAGATCGGGGATAATTTAGAATAATATCAAAACATGAATAAAGAGTTTCATGAACAAGTTACACACTTGTTGATTAATACGAAAGATATTTATTCAAGAAACAAAATAACATTTTATTCAAATGTTCATAAATATAGAAATGATACAATTATCTTCATAATTACCTCTAGGACATATCACTAACATGACATGAGCAACTCTTCCACAACACGGTCAAAGATATGAGCAAGAGCAAGAGGAAGGTAAGACATGTAAATGTCGCTTTCCTCCAGCTGAGATTCTCACATAGTAAAAGAAATTAAAGATTAACCACCGGTGAGGTAAGATCACATATAATGTAATAGCAGCCGGCTCATCTTACCTGCTCGTTCACAGTGTTAAGCAGCCGGTCTACACCTGCGATGAGACAAAATAATTCTCGCGTTGGAGATCAGCACACCTTCAGGGTCACCAGTAGTTCCACCAGTATACGTTTTAGTACATATATCTCTCTTCTCCTTCGCTGGAAGATCAAATTCTTGGTAACCTGCCTGCAGATACAATACCAAATGGAAAGTGGAGTAGTTAAAAACTGTGTCGACATGAAAGGCCATCCCAGTAAAATAGGTCATATCAACTTAACAATTGGAACAAATTTCCACGTTTGATCTTTACACATGTACTGTGTGATCAAGCACAAGTACCAAACAAGATACAAAATTATGAGTAGGTTCAGCACCACAGATGGTAACAACAAATAACAGCAGACTTGAGTTTGTACACAACAAACGTTAGAAGTCTTTCTTTTGATGTTCCATGAATGAAGTTTTTTTTTTTTTTGCTTAAGCAGTCATTCACTGATTTGCGGATAGACACAATAATGAGGCGTACATCATGATGACATGTTCACATTGAAGAAAATATAATATGCAAAAGAACCCCCATGCAGAGCTAGTGGCTTATCTTACCAAAGACAGAAATTCACAACCATGAGTATATTGACAGCCCATACTTCGAAACTTCTTCCCTTTGTTCTTGACTTTCGTTGCCAAAACTCACAAGTGCTGCAAATAAGCTTGTATATTTAGTTTCATGGTAGAAACATTTTAGTTCTAGATGATGGAATCTATCTAGGATAAGTGAAACTTACATTTCAAGAACTCAGTCGACTCGAAAACCATAAGTACTCAGGAATTATGATCACTCATAACACTTAAGAATCACAAGCATCGTAGCACTCCTAGTCTACGACTACTGACCATCAACCGGTCACTGCACCAACCAACGAGTACCGATCACCGAGTACCGACCAGGTACTATAGCACCGCCTACCGAGTACCAACAGGGTACTATAGCAACGACCGTCCAGAAAGACCATTCTAACCGCCATGCACAGACTAGTCCGACCACTGGCCCATCAGATACGAGTACTCGAGGTACTCGAAGATCATTAGAATTGAAGTACTCGAAGCCTACGAGTACTGACCGTGAAGTCTACGACTATCGATCACAAAGTCTATGACTATCGATCATAAAGTCTACGACTATCGATCACAAAATCTAAGACAACAGATCGGAAAGCCTATGACTATGACAACAATTTATGAAGTCTACGATTACGACAACAGATTGCTAAGTCTACGACTACGACAAAGCATTGTAGCTACGACCATCGATCGATTACTGTAGCTCACTCTATCGATCACCGATCGCGGTCGACGCCTCCGACTACCGACCGTGGTCGTAGTCTGCTGATCGACCAGTTCAACAAGTCATACGACCAGTTCACTATTCTGTATGACCAATTCCTTGTAGCTTACGACTGGTTCACTGTAGCTACGACCGGTTCCTCTTTGCTTACAACCATCGACCGGTTCACTATAGTTATGACCGGTTCACTGTAACTACAACCGGTTTCTCCGAAGTCCCGACTCCAGGGTCTTCAACCTCTCTGACTCTGAAGTCTTTGACCTCTCTAAAAACTCCGGACCGAGGTCGTTCCAACGCGGTTGTTCACCTGTGATCATTCTGCCGTAGTTGATCTTCAGTAGTTGATCTACCATGGTCGACTTGCCATGGTCGACCTGCCATGGTCAATCTGTTGTGGTCGACTGCCATCCTAAAAACTCTAGCAACAATAACGCATCGACCAGAACTTTCACAAACCTTTGTGTATATGCCTTTCTTAGCAGTCAAAATCCACATACCTTGTCACCATAGTTAAAACTCTAGTTGATACAGTAGTGTTGGCTAGATCTTTCGTAGCAAACTGCTTAGCCATGCGTAGACTTGAATCTACGTGATTTTTGGATAATATTTCTTCATACAACTTATGGAATCAAACTTAGCTTTGGCATTGGAGTGCCGTGAATGTATAAAATATTTTTCAAACTAAATTGAAAATGATTTAGACTTAGGCACATGGTTGGGAGGTGGGTGCTTGGAGCACGATTATGGGTATGTGGTAAGTCGTACCTAAGTTAATTAAGGATTGGTTTACGAGCTGCTATTGCAAAGCTTCTCCGTACTACTACAAGTCTAGTATGGGACATGCTTGGCCAATTAATTAGCAATGCTTCAACTTAGTTTTGCCATCCAGTGAAATGCGGGCGTGGTTGGAGCCACTAGAGGCCCACACAGTGCAAGAGGGGGTCCACACGGTGGAACTGGGATGGAGTGAAACTTTTGTAAAGATCTTGTGATAATCACTTAGTCACATATCTAAGGAAGCATGCACTGGCCAACAGAATAAGTTAATTATCTCCTGTGGGTAAAGTTATACCATCTCTTTATAGTGTAAAACTATTCGAATAGTCGAGCCCATAGTCATGGGCATGCTAAGTAATGTTTTTCACATATTAGAATTTTGGTTTAAAAACAATGCTTTAAGATTGATTGTAGTCCATGAAACAAACTTTGGGTTGGAGCCCTAGGTTGCAGCCTAAGTCGACTTAATGTTGTGTTGGAGCCTGCACTAGCTGTGATATTTGGTTAAAACTTGATTTTACTTAACGGTATTAAAATGCACTTTTTCATCTATTTATTGTATTCAAATGTTAAATATTGCTTACCGCTGAGATAACCATACTAGTCACCCTTTGATTATTCCAGGCATGCATTAACTTTATCATTGGTGTAACTTGGTGAGTACATTTTGTACTCACCCTTGCTCTATAATTTGTTGCTTAGAGGAGGAGTTCTACGACCATGGTGAGGACCTGGGTGGATAGACCGCTTCTCCAGTCGATTGCCTGTAGAAAATCAGCTGGGCCCTATTTACTTTCAGTTCTTCCACTACAGTATTACAATTTAGCCTATGGGCCCTTGATGTAAACCTTGGTCATAAGGCCTATACTTGGTTAATTTAATTTAATGCACGTTTTATGGTTGATATTCACCATTGTTACCACTATGTGCACTAGTTTTTCTTGAATTATTGCGAATTACACAGAGACTCCGGATTTGTTACCCCCAGGTTCATCATTTCACCATCAAAATCAAAAGCAAAGTTTAGATATTATTGGAAGAAACTACTTGCACCATCGTTGTTAGGGTATTTGTAGTACTATTTTCCGCAATTCCTCTAGCTCCCGAACACTGCTCAAATCATATGCACATCACGCTTTGGGCATAGCACAAGTCGTGGTACCCTATAAGCCACCAATGCTGACAACTTGGAGTGCGCCTCCTTGTGTGCCTTCTTCTCCATGGTGTAAAGCAGCAGTTGATGGGGACCCAGGTAGGGTCAGTGGAGCGTGGGTCGGGCAGGGTGGTGGTGGGTGGCAGGCTCAACCATAACCCTAGGCTTGCCACAGGAGGCAGTGCGCTAGCGGCGAAGATGAGTACGGATGGGCATGACAGTCGTTGCGAGAGCCGTGTGGGGCAGTCTCGCCGAACCCTAACCCAATCGTGCGATATTTGGGAGGAGGGGATTGAAGAGGAGGAGAAATCACTAGGGAAGACGACCTCGCAGTAGGGGAGGGGGTGTTCGTAAGATTCTGGTGTGAGCACAGATCAAATAAAAAAAGCGTGAGTGAGGAGGTGGAAGCTCTCGCCTCGGTCTAGTCTGCCCGATTCGGTTTGGATTGCTAAGATGGCATATGTCCATGTATCCACAGAATAGGTCTTGTTCACCATATCTTAGGTAACTCGGTACAGTATAATTGCCGCGCACAATCCTTTATTTTGCAGTAGTTTTACTTGTCGAGATCGATCGCGCGGTCTAAATAATCCATCTCCCTTAGCTTGTACGTCTCCATGCTAGCGCGAGTAGCTAATCTCATAGCCGCACGCTGGCACGATGTGTCGTTGCTTCACAACCTGGTTGCTGCTGCTCTGCGCATCTTTGCTAGCCAGTGGCATTATCGTCGGCATTGCCTCCATCGTCTACGCCACGTCGCCGACGCATCCGTACATGATGGTCAGCCTCGTCAACACCACGGCGCTACACGCAGACGACGCCCTGGCAGCGTTCAACATCACCGTTGGCCTCATGAGCCTCCCCAAGGGCAGGGGGTTCAGCCACGACGGCAGGCACGCAATGGTGTCATACGTCGGATACAAGCTGACCGAGGCTGTGCTGCCCAAGTTCTACGGGACCATAGGGCCAGAGTGGATAGTGGTGACCAGCGTAGCAGCGGAGGCAGGGGAGGGCCAGGGCCTGGTGCCGCAGGTGGTGCATGACCACATGCTACTGGACCAGGAGGTGCGGTTCGACACCGTGCTTCGCTTCTAAGACGTGAACATCACCACCGGCGAGGCCATGCCGAGCTGTCGCCATTGCAACGTAGGTTTGGAGATCCTTGGCAGTTCTCGGCTTTGTTTATATTGGTTTCTAAAAATTACTTTTGTATAGTAAATAATTTTTCTACAGTACCTAACTTTTAAATAGAGTATCTTTTCAAGGTAAGGTTTACTGGTCGATTATAATATATACTATAATGACTTCATTTATATCTATCAAAATCACATATAAATATCTTTTTACAAGTTTTTTTAGAAACTGTTACTATTTATAAGTCAAAATAAAAGATAATGAACGGCCCAAAGTGACCAAGTGTCGACGTCTCTTGTGGAACATAAGTCACGAATTGTACCATAGAACTATGTCTTGCGTATTTTGTACCTGGCGAAAGCAGTATTAAGCATGAGATTATTTTGTGCCAGCCATCCGTACGATATTTCATTTAGTTATTTCTCGATCCGCAGCGGCAGCTGTCTTACTTATCCTGACGAGCCTAAACCGAGCTTTTCTTGCAGTTGTACCATTCTTTCTAAGCTATATAAAGGTGGGGTTTTTTAAACTGTGATTTATGATATATGATTATGTCTTTTAAATTTTGGTCTGTTCGTGAAAAACTATATGCAGAGAAAAATACTCGCATGTACTCCTGTAGCTATAGAGTTGGAAGCACTTTCCTGTCGGGCGTCCGGCCATCATGATGCCAGTGTACCCATTCGGTGAGTTCGTCGACCTGATAGACGGGTCCACTATGGGATTCTGGTGGACTCATGCCCGTCTATGCTGGGTCAAGGGCAAACCGCCGAGGTGCTACTTGCTGTGGCACAGCGAGTTCAAGTCGTTACATGACAGCAACATCATCTAGGGTCCATGGACTGTAGATTCCATGCATCGTGTATCGTCGTATGGGATGTCCCTGCAACACATAATGCGACAGTTCGGTTTGCACCAGGTCGTGCCCTCTCTGCACGGCAGCGGGTTCCTACAGCGAGCCGTACATCAGTGAGTCAAACTCCATCCAAGTAATATTTATACTTTGTATATCTTGCTCTGTAACATTGATGATTCTGGAAATGCATGCAATCGAGGGCGGGTCAGTATGGTATGGACTAGCAGCCACTGCAACAGGAGTGTACGACGGCATAGACGGACAGGGCACACCTGGATGTTGTCATGGAGTAGCGTCCGTACGACGTCCAGATGTACGATGAGTATCTGGAGTGGTACGTACCCCAGTCGTGCACCAGACTCACCATTCCTTCACCAAATCGCCCGAGCAGATCACACATGAGGACTGTTTACAACGCTCGATCGATCCACACAGCGCTTCGCGACGGTATGATAGCGTAAGATAGTTGTAATTTTTTACGTTTTATTTACGAAATTCATACTGATCGTTACTGAACCTGTTTCGTATATCACTTCAGTTGGAGCGGGCGCAACGAATCGCAAGCATGTCTGAGACTGTCATCAGCAGCCTGGAGACACCATCGGCCCTACATAATATTTTAAAGTACATCCTAAAACAGCCCCAAAAAATAGTGCACAATCTAAGCTGTGGCCGTTCGACGGATCAAGCCATGCACATCGGGAACCTAGTAGGAGCACCATGCTCACCCGCCAGGTCATCGTGACCTAGCGAGTCTAGCCAGCCATCGCAATCTACCGAGTATGTCCAGCGTCCTAGTACTAGCCGACGATGATCTACAACACGTATTGATTAGGAGGTAACTTACGTATAAACCTATGTTTTGTTTTCCTATTAGGTCGTATGCTCCGCTAACATCATTGCATTCTCCCGTCGTAGGTCCGTCGTCAAGATACATCACTTTTTACATCCACACCACCTACGCGGACTACCGCTTCCCGTCGTTCATCTTCACTGCACATCCGGGAGGTACGATATTCGCATTCTACATCTAAAATATTTATTGTGACTAACATCGTTTCATCTTGCAGCCTCTAATTCAACGTGGGGTGACGTCGAGTCCACCGATGACGACACGGGCCTCCCAGATGCTTCCAGGGAGCGGTACACAGCGTCAGGGTTTGCAGCGTACGCAAGGCAGAGCTCATCGTTCGCACCATACCGAGGGTTTAGAGACTTCGGTGGGCAGAGCTCCTCCAGCTTTGTTGCCACGTCGTACAGTCAAGACGAGAGTTCCTCTGCACCACAAAGGTTATTTCTAGAGTCCTTTGCTCGTGACATTATTGCTGGCGGTTCGCAATTCGGCATGTCTCAGCTGGAGAACATCGACGCTTACCGGACCCAGCCTACTATACCTCAGCCTACGGGATCACCGCCGGCCACTAAACAAACAAAACGGTCTCTACACCTCCTTCGAACTGAGACACAAGCTTCAAACCAGCTGACGTACCCTACGGGACATGCACGTGCTATGTCAGATTGCTGCACATAAGATTTCGTAATTTTTATAGCTCGTTTGCTACATGTAATGTCTCCTACAAAAATTGTAATCATACGAATTTTTGAGCAATGTTCATAGCGGATAAAATTGCCAAAAAAATTACACAGTCAAATACGTTGTGTCGAGAGGCTGCACATAAAATTTTGTAATTTTTCGAGCTCATTTACTATATTTAAAAATTAAAACAAGCATTACGCAAAAATTTAAGGCAAGTAAGCTTCATTACCTACCGTCAGGTGGCAGCGCGGCAGGCTACCTGTTGTCTGATGGCATGGCGACAGGCAGCTAGCACTGGCATCAGGCCTACGCATCAGTTTCTATGACGTCGCCACCCGACCATCGGACAACAAAAATATTATTTCTATCAATACATCACATATACTACTGTTTTTGTAATTACCAATACAAACAGAGTACCACATATACCAAAAAGACCAGCACTATAGCTGTCCAATTGGGCCGGGCCCAACCATGCCTACCGCTGTGACATCTGTTGTTCCGGCCGAGCACGCAGACGGCCCATTGGATCGGGCCGTGCTCGGCCGACGGCAAGAAGATGCCGGGCCAAGACAAGACGGCACCGCCCATTAACGGTTGTAAGCGGGCCGTGCCAGCATGGCATGGCACGGCACGGCTCAGTTAAATATAGCCGTTTTTGACCATTGGGGGTAAAAAATTAGAACAAATAGCAAAAAAATCGAAAAAAAATCTGAAAGTTTTTCTATAAATAGGGGCATCCGGCCTCTATTTTTCACACCTCAAACCTCACTCTCATCTCTCTGTTTAGCTATGAAAAATCCGAAAGTGTTTGCGCAAATTTGGTAAAATTAGTGAGAAATTTGTGCAAAATTTAGAAAATTCAAAAAACTTCAAAGAATTTTTTGAGAGCTGCAAAAGTGGTAATAGTGCTATCTTATTTTAATTTTTTTGCTATTATTTGTTGATTCAATAGTAAGTTAATTGTTCTTTACTATTTCAATTTGCAGTTAATTCAATGGAAAACTACGATTTTCAACTCTCCGAATTCGGTCTTTCGGCGAAGGATGTGCAATCCTTTCAAGAAGGATATCTATCCGTGGAAGGTCCACATCCACAACAAATTGGAGAGCTAGAAGAAGTGACGGCCCCAGTAGCGTAGGGTCCAATCGATCCATCTTCTGTTTGCTCAACAAGTGCATCCACAGCCCATAGCACGGGTGCAAAAGAATAAGGGCTAGTACATCAAGAGTCTGGAATGATTTCAACAAGAAGTTCAAGTCCAATGATGATGGAAATTCGGTGAGTTATGTTGTTTGTAAAATTTGTGGTAATGAATTGTCTGCAAAATCTTCAGGTGGGACAGATCACCTGCAACGGCATGCTGCAAGTTGCAAAAGAAGGCAAGGAATACAAATGTGCCAAACGCAGTTGCAATATAACCCTGATGGCTCGGTACGTACTTGGAAGTACAATCCAGAGGTAGCCTGGGAATCTCTTTGTAGATTAATTGCTTTTCAAGATTTACCTTTAAATTTGGGTGAGTCTGATGCTTTTCAAAAATATATTAGGACTGCTCATAACCCTCGGTTTAGTGTTGTATCTAGGCAAACCACAACTAGAGATTTAATTAAATATTATAAGAATTGTTATGAAAATTTGAAAGAAATGTTTCATATCTGTACATACTCTATTGCTTTGACATCAGACATATGGAGTGATAGGGCTAGAGAGGCTTATATTAGTGTTGTTGCTCACTATGTTAATGATGACTGGGTAATAGAAAAAAGAATTATAGGATTTGAATTAATTAATGTTTCACATACTACCAAAAATATTGCAGAAAGTATTATTAAAGTTTTAAAAGATTTTGGCCTCACATATAAGATTTTCTCTATAACTTTAGATAATGCAGCTACAAACACTAAGGCTATGAAAATTCTGACTCCTTTGTTTAATAATTATGCACAATCTTTCTTGCTGCATCAATGTTGTGCTTGTCATATTATTAATATTATTGTTAAATCTGGTTTAAAAAAATTAAATGCTTGTATTGATTCTTTTAGTGATGCAATTTCATATATTACTTGTTCTAACCAACGAGTAACCGCATATTAGAGCTTTTATGTAGCAATGAATGTCCGTCCTAGAAAATTTGGTTTAGACATGTCTGTTAGATGGAACTCTACTTACCTTATAAACATATATTGCCATATAAGAGTACCTTATCTGTTTTCCTTCACACCCAAGGTCATCAATCTCGTAGCTCCTCCAGTAGAACCCAAGTTAGAGATCCTGACCTTATTGAGGACGATTGGGTTGTTGGTGAAAAAATATTTTTCTTTTTAGAACTTTTTCATAAAGCTATATTTTGTCTTTCTGGAATATACTATCCAACCTCTCCTCTAATTGTTTATAACATTCTTGAAATTACCACTCACCTGAAGGCTTTTGAAAATGATCCTATACTACGGGATGCCGTAGTTGCCATGAAAACTAAGTTTTTAAAATATTGGAAGGAAATTCCTATTTTATATGCATTTGCCTTTATTTTGGATCTTATGGTTAAACTCCAAGGATTTATAAATGTATTACAACTTTTAAGTGATGCTACCGGTTTAGACTATTGTACATACTATAAAGTAGTTAAGGATAAATTATATGAGGTATATGAGAAATATGAAAACAAGTTTGGGTTCGTGCGTTTAAAAAGACCCCCGATAGCCCCTAGCACCTCTAAGGGGACTATGTAATGGGGCAAGATTTTTTATACTTCCTCTAGACATTCTCGTGCAGGTGCAGGTACACATTAGTTAGGAGGAGCAAGGCGACAAAGTACTGGAGACTTATCAAGCTATCTCAACAGTGATATCGTTAGCTTCGAGCAAGAGTTGAACATCCTATCATGGTGGCAAATCTAGAAAGTAACATATCTAGTGCTATCCATATTAACGCATGATGTGTTGATTGTTCCTATCTTTATAGTCTCCTCAGAGTCAACCTTCGGTCTATCTAGAAGAATAATCGTGGGGCGACGAACAAGTCTCTCGAACGAGATGGTCAAAATCCTTCTGACCGTCAAAGACTGGGAACAAGCTGAATCAAGACTCCAACATACTGCAGATAATAGAGATTTAGAAGAATCTTTTGAGAATTTATATCTAGATAGCAATGAATAGGATTTTCAATATTTTTCTTTACATGTAGTCACTAATGAGCTTTATAGGTTGTACTCTTTTTTCTTTACCAAGGTTTTGTCAAGTTGAGGCAGCCATCCCATGTAATTTAACAAGTTAATAAAACTCATTATGCCGTTGAAAATAATTATTTTGATGATTAATAATGTCTACAATTTTTTATAAGTTTTCTAAATTTTTTCTTATTTTCTAAATTTTTATAATTTTTTGAATTTTTTCTCTTTTTTCCGACTTAACGGGCTGACCAGACCGACACAGCCTGTTAAACCGTAACCGTGCCCGTGCCGGCACGACACAGTCGCGGACCATATCTGGACTCGGATCGCGGCCCAAAGACCGGCACAATATGGCCCATCTATTTAGCGGACCGTGCCATCGCCGGGCTCATGCCGACACGGCTATCCAGCACCAAATCCAAACCAGAAGACGACGAGACGAATACACCACCCCAAACCCAAAGCCGAAATTCAAAAAAAAAAAAACCCAAAGCCGAGCGGAAAAAAAAAACTTTTTCCGCCGAGGCCCAGAGCTCCCGCTTCCTCCACCCGCGAAGTCGTCGTCTCCCATCCCTCACCGCCGCCTCCACTCTCCCGCACCCCCGCCCTCCTGGTTCCCCGCCCCACCAAAACCCTAGCCGCCCAGGCCCCGCCTCCCCTCCGCTCCCATCCCATCCCGCCGCCACGGCCGCCTAGATCCCCCGGATCCCGCGGGCCCTAGGGTTCCGGACTCGCCTCGGCCTCCCCCGCCTCCTCGCCCGCCGCATCCGACGGGGTGTGATTCGAGCTAGGGTTCTGGGTGACCCCACCATGCCGCGGAGCTCGCGCCACAGGTCGCACCGCTCGCACAGGCGGGGTCGGTCGGAGTCCGAGGGCGAGGAGGCGGGCGGCGCTGGCGCGCGGGAAGAACCCGCGCTGGTGGCGGCTAGGGTTTCGCGAGATCCCGAGCCGGAGAGGCACAGGTCGTCGTCGGGAAAGGAGGTGGTGAGCTCGGGGAACGGGTTCGCGGACCACGGGAGGAAGAGGAAGGACAGGATCGAGGAGATGGTGGTGGATGTGGTCAGCGACCGGTGGAACAGCGGCGTGTGTGAGGATCACTTGGTCGAGAAGACGTCCAAGAGTGAGGTGTTTGGGCCCGTTGACATGGAGAAGCTGGCAGAAAAGTCTAAGGGATCAGGGGATGAGTCAAAGAGGTCGAGTAGGCGGTTGGTGGGCTTGGAGGAGAGGGTTGACGAGGTTGTGTCGAAGAGTGATTCCGGGAAGCGGCGCTCGGCGAAGGAAAAGGGTTTGGGGAGGAGGGAGAGTAGTGAGCAGTATAAGGATGACAGAGATAGGGAGAGAGATAGAGAAAAGGAGAGGGAGAGGGAGAAAGAATGGGAGAGGCTAAAAGAGCGAGAGAGGGAAAGAGGCAGGGACACAGAAAGGGATAGAGAACGGGAGAAGGAGAGGGAGAGAGAACGGGAGTGGGAGAAAGAGCGGGATCGGGAGCGTGACAGGGAACGGGAACACGAAAGGCAAAAGGATCAGGAGAGGGACAAGAAAGACTATGATTCCAAACATGAGAGGTATGAAGATGGCAGTACCAGGAAGAATGGCTCGAAGACAAGTAGGGTGGAGGAGGGTTACTCATACAAGAGAGATATAGAGATCAATGGTAAGGTAACCCTGAGTCGAAGTGTTTCCTACAATGCTGATAATGTTCCCGCTACCTGTTCAATGATATGCAATGATATGACTTGCTTGCGCTAGTATGGTTTAGTTATACTTGTTTTCTTGTTTCCATAGCATTTTACTTAAGCTGATTACATTTGGACTTGTTCTGCTGGACTCTATCATCATGTTAATTTTGTAGTAAATATTAGTAACTTTTGGCCCAAAAGGATAGTAAGTTATGGAACTCTACCAGTTAGTTATCTCTCTACTTAGTTGCTCCATACAGTGCTTTTTCTTTACTGTTGAACAATCCATTCTTCCATATATTTTTGGTTTTTTCCTTGTACTTTGATGCCATTTCACCTGTTAGGTTAAGCAAACCGCTGGAACTGCAGTCTGTTCAACCATAGATATTATAATAGCCTTATTATAAATGGATATTTATTTAGCTTCGGAGAGCTGAGACAACTTTCTTATAAAATTGATAAGGCTTATTACTATTTCTATGATTAAACTCTTTACTCATTTGCTGCAACTTACAGTCGGTAGTTGTTACATAGTTTTCTGAAACTATCTTTCTTCTGCTTCTGGTCTAGCATTTTTGGAAGTGATGAGCAATGCATCTATGCAGATATAATTTGTGAATCCCGAAGTTTGTGATCAAATTACCGATTGTAGTTAAATTGGTTTACCTGTGTTGCCTGTTATTCACATATGCCTCGATATGTTTTTGAGTTCCATAATACTTTTTGTCTTTTCTGTGTGTTTCTAAACTGGATCTTTTGGAAACAGAAACTCCAGTGAAAGAGAAATACAGTAACCCCGATAAGGAGCCTGATAAACACAGCCGAAGAAAAGTTGACTCTGAAGATAAAGATAAGTGGCCCGCTGACAATACAGACAGTGATGACAGGAAGAATCTGTCCAGGCATGATCATGGTAAAGTTAGGAGCTCTAAGGAACAAAAGTTTGATGATGACAAGTATAAAGAAAGGTACAAGGATGGTTATGAAAGGGGTAAAAGACAGCAAGATGACAAGTGTCTGGATGAGCGTTTGAGCCGAGATCATGAAAGTGATAGGCCTGGTTATAAGAGCACTAAAGATGGGCACAGAGCTTCAGAGAGCCATTACAGAAAGGATATAGCTCAAGATGGCGATCATTACGATGATTATGGCAGTAGGTATAAGGAAAATAGAGGGAGAAAAAGGCCTCCTGAGGAAAATGACGACCAATACGATTTGAAGCCTCCAAGTGCATGGGAACAATGTGGAAATTTCGAAAAATCTTCAGGCAGTGGGCGACTTGATTCTCTGATTGAGAGAGCAAGGTCTGATCATAGACATCCACAAAATGTGGATTCTAGTCCGAGTAAAATCCATGGAAGAAGTTCACCTAGCCCAAGTCCTTATCATGACAAAGATCAAAGCTGGTAACCTTTCTTCTTTATGATGAGATATGTGAAAATGATGCACTCATCTTAGTAGGCTTCAGTTTTGTAGTTGTACCTTGCCTTAGTGTTGGCTATAGCTAATTGAAGTAGTGAAGTAATTTGTTTTTGCCATGTTGAATATTTAAAGTTAATCATGAGACTATCTGTTGCATGTTTACTAACTACTAAGTGCATTCATAGGTTAATGAATAGTGTAGATCATATAATATAGCGGGCGGTAAGCATATTTGTATGAGATGAAAAACTGATAAGAGAAGTATTGCTATTTGGACTTAAACTTGGTTGTTGATTAGCTGGCATCTGTAAGAGTGAAATAACTCTTACCACTGTGAGTAAATTATAGTTTCTGAGGACACTGCATGAGGATAGTGTTCATGGGCATTTATGAGGTAGGTTTGCGACTAAAGGTGTTTATTATAGTTGTTGAGGTAAGAAACAGATGCTGTTTATTTTCAATGCAAATAGAAGATCTGTTATGGGGTGGATAGGTTAGTGGGTTGTGGAAGGATCCTCTCTAAGGTACAGGGTTTGTGGTTTATTTGACTAATCTATTTTTCAGTTAATTTGTAGGCTCCTCATTGAGGTAGCATTTTGTTTGTAGTCCAGAGAAAAAGAAATCGTGTTGTTTTAGTGGGTGTGACCACTAGTGGTTGATCCTGCCTATGTGTTGTCTGATGCCCCTTCCCATTTACCTATTCAGAGGTAGTTGACTAATGTAAACTTCTAGAAGTTCTTGAATTTCATGATCTGTGCTCTAGATGTTGGTTTTAGATTGAGAAATACTGCAAATTCTTGCAACTAATAAGCAAATTTTGATGTAGTTCATGTCTACACTTTTCTTTAATGCTTGCTTGCTTCTAACATTGAGCTGGTTAATCAATTGATGTCCAGGCACCGATCTAAATTGGCAGATCATACAAACAGAGAAATACCATATGATGAGAGAAATATTCGACCAAGAACATCGTCTGGCAGAGAACGGACACCTGCTTCTAGACTGCGTGATAGGGATGCAGACAATTGGTCATCTGAAAGGCTCAAACAAAAGGACGATCTCCAGTCATGTGGCATACCATTGGAAATTTCCACATCATCACAATATGATCGCACACCTAGGAAAGATACACGCCCTTCACCAAAACAGCTATCTGAAAAATCCCCTTCTAGCGACCAAAGGTTTTCAGGTAGGCTTAGTGGTGGCCGTAGTCTTGATTATAAAGGGGAAAGAAGCAGCCTTACTAAATACCGGGATCGAGATGGTGACTTATCCTTGGACCGGTCACTTCATCAAGATCGCAGACCAGCTAAAGCTCCGTACAGAGAACCAACACCTTCTGCTTCATCCATAAGCAGAGGTGGCCATTTTTCAGGCACTTCTCCAAATCATCCACTGCCACCACCTTCGAGGCACAGAAGTGAAGATTCTTCCTTCTTGGGTTCGCATGATGATGATTGTAGACCTCAAAGTGGAGATAGGAGGTTCCATGGTCATCAGAAGAGGAATGATATGAATTCTGGACGTGGACATGGACATGCCTGGAACAATCCACCGAGCTGGCCATCTCCAGTTGCAAATGGTTTTGTCCCCATGCAACATGGGGCTCCTGGATTTCACCCACCTGTTCATCAGTTTCCTGCCCCACCTATGTTTAACCTCAGGCCCCAAATGAAGTTGAACCAACCTGGAGTTTCATATTCTATACACGACGCAGTTGACAGGTTTTCGACCCACATGCGCCCATTTGGGTGGCCTAATCCTCTGGATGAATCATGCCCCCCTCACGTGCAAGTTTGGAATGGTGGTAATGGTGTATTTGCGGGTGAACCCTATATGTATGGTAGGCAAGAGTGGGATCAGAACAGGCTGCTTGCTGGCAGCAGAGGGTGGGAGGCAACTGGTGATGCATTGAAGGGACAAAATGAATTGCCTGACACTGAACTTCCTGTTGCTAAAAAGGAGCCTGACTGTTTAGCAACCCCAGTTTCTGAGTCTTCTGGTGGACAGTACAATCTTAATCCTCATGCTGAGCAGAAAGAAATGGACCACTTGACTTCAGAAAAAACCGAAGCAAAGGATGATGCTAAAAGGGCTGTCAGAAATTCGGAAGCTCCCCAAGGAGCACTACTCAGGGCTTCTATGTTGTCAAGTAATGGTACTGCAGTCTTTTCTAAAAACTATTTATCCAGAATTAGTGTGTCACATGATCTTGTTGAGTCAGAGTTGTACAAAAGGTGCATATCCTTGCTAGGAGACTTGGGCAACCCAAAAGCCCCTCAGGTGGTTAGGAATGGACTTATTCAGGTATTACATTGGTTATTTTGAATGTTAGAAGTATATGTTTCTTCTCATATGGTTTTTCTATTCTCTGACGATGGTTATTGCTGTTGCAACAGAATATTGGAAACATTGGAAAGTTAACTAGAAAACATGGAAGCCCCAATCTGTTGAGTTCACTTTACCTAAAAAACAACAATGTTATCTATCAGGCAAGTGTTAGATTCTTACCCAATCTTTTCTTTTGAAGATCTTTTAATTCGGAATTGGATTTCAGTAGTTCAGCTTATTGTTTGATTATTTCATATTCTTGTAATAATATTTTAGTCTTAGCTATCAATGTATAGACATGGGTGTGTTAAATTTCTCCTCTTTTTTCACCATAACAGAGAGCTATGGTCCTTCACAAGAATCAGACAGAAAAGGCTGTGGCTCCTACCCAAGTCTTTGTACAAACTGAAGGGAAGATGGGCTTACCAGAAGATAATCATGACGGCACAGAAATGCTTGACCATACTCCACGAAAGGAATTGTTGGTGACTAACCCTTCTCCGTACCATCGTGCTGACATCATGGAGGAAGGGCCACCATTAAAGCAGGAGCCTGGTGATGGCATGGGGGTGACACCTCAAGCTACTACAGAATCTGGTGATGTGGAGGCACCTCCAGCAATCACAGGACCACCTGATGAAGAGCTGGAGGCACCTCCAGCAATCACAGGACCTGATGAAGATATGGAGGCACCTCCAGCAATCACAGGGCCTGATGAAGACATGGAGGTGGTGGCACCTCCAGCAATCACAGGGCCTGACAAAGACATGGAGGTTGTGGCACCTCCAGCAATTGCAGTGCCCGCTGATGGCCTGGAGGATGGTGTGCCGGAAGTAATTGTAGAACATGCTGATGGCTCGCAGGAGGCACCTCCAGCCATTGGAGAATCGAGTGATGGCATGGATGTTATGCCACCAGCAGTCACAGAACAACCTGGCCAAGGCAAGGAGGATTCTGCTGCTGTTGCTAGTCCTGACGGTCAAGAGACTGTCTCCATCATTCACGCAGGTGTTGAGAAAGGGATTAAAGGAGAGACTGATAAAGTTTTTGATGGTAACCCTGGGGATGGTGAGGTGAATTCATCTAGCTTTGTTTCGGAGTTGGATGTCGTCGCAAGTGGCGCTCAGGATTGTGAAGCCCTGTTGGTGGAGAGTAGGGTAAATTTAAGTCGGATACCTAATTTCCCAGAAAGTACACATTGAAACTACTTTCATTTCATTTTTAATTCCTTTTTGTCTGAGGGTCTTGTGCCTTCCGCCTATATTGTTTTGAGTTGCATCGTTTTTGTTTACCTCCCAGTGTGTTTGCCCCCTCTAGTGTAGTTTGCGGTGAGCTGGTGTGCTGATGGGAATTTAACGTGCCTGTGGAATGCAGGAGATGCTGGTGGGGCATGTGTCATGGTCAGTACTGCATATGCCCTTCCAGCATTATTCCCTGTCTTTCTGCGTGCACGTACTAGTACCCGTACGCATGAGCTTCTCACTGCAGGGTATGCATAGCATTATGTTATGGATAGAATTTTCCCATGCTCCCTAATGCACTGCATCATGTCATTATTTTGTGGGATAGGATAGTTTAGGCTAAAAATATTTTTTATCGCAAGTTTAGACTAAATATTAGCGACGACACTTTGCCTTGGAAAAAAAAACATGATTAGTTTTCCGTCCCTTTTTTTTTTCAAGTTTAGGTTAAATATTAGGGACGGCACTTTGCCTGGAACAAAGCATGGCTAGTTTTTCCTCCCCCTTTTTTTTCCCAAGTTTTTGCCGGTTTTGATTTATCACTTTACCCAAAGAAAATGTAAGGCGAATTTTCTGCTTTACCACTAATTTGGAGTGGATTTTGCTGTTGCTATTTTTTTGAATCCTTTGCCTTTGTTTTTTTTAATCTTTTGCTTTAGCTATTTGAGTTCACTCTCACTTGTGGGTCTAGGCCCCACCTGATGGTGAGATAATCAATGGGAAAACAAGATGAGGGTACCGCTTAGGGGCAAAAATGAAATGTTTATTTTTTTTTAAAAAAAAGTCCTAATATAGCATTTTCATCTCATTTGTTTTGAAGATTGGTATTTAGTTGAGGAATTTCATTATACATGGGTTTTGGGCTTAATCCAGGATTTCTTGACCTCTTGGCGGTGTGATTCAACAATCATAAACGAAATTTAATCAGACGTTCACGTTCTATCAATCTAGCTGGCAAGTATTTCGAATCTAGTTGATATTCACGAAGAATTTTAGGTGGCAAGCTTTTAGCAATAGAACATAAAAAGTGGTTTGTGGTACAGTTAGGAAAAAAAAGCAACTGTTTGTCAACCAACCAGATGCATCAAACTATTACTATTATTGAGTCTAAAAAGCTATTATTATTTGAACCGATACATCAAAAGTATTTGAGGATTTGCATAAGTTACCAAGCCATAATAATACTATTTACGTATTTATGCAAGAATTTTAACTGAAAATGGCATAAGTAAATTTTAATATTAGGAACAGTTGATGACTCGTTACGACGGATCAACAGCTAATGGTACGAAGTTGGTTTTCTGTTTCAACTCTGTTTGTTGCTAAAATTTAGAGGGAAAGAAAGGGAGGTACTCTTTTTTTTGAATCGAATGCTAGACGAAGCATCTTTTTTCGTGAAACCAAGACACGATGGATCTCGATGAGGTAAATCGGATGTATTTCTCCTAAAGGGTGTACGCGCCATTACGTCGGACCTGTTTGGTAAGTCATAAGTCGGACGGTTTTTTGTTTTTACTACAGTACCTAATTTTCAAACGGAATATTTTCTCAAGACGGGATCTACAAGTTAAACGTAGTACACGTTAAAAGCTCAATATCTGTACCAGCCAAAATCGTAAGTAAGTATCGGTCTTTCCGTAATCTGTATCGTAAACAGTTAAAATTTAAAAATTTTAATCAAAAGTCATAAACCGCAGCAAAAAAAAAAAACTGACCCTAGCACCATGCGTTTAAGGCGGTGTTAACACACGAATAATCCCTCCCGTCCCATTTCTTTGGATCATGTAGCAGCTAGTAGAGCCTTGCCCTGTAGGTCAGCACTACGAGCTAACGCGATTTGAGTGCTTGGGTTTCTAACCAACGGCAACACGGTATTAGCGCGAAATCTTAGGCGTCGACCAGAAGTGATCATGTCGACTTTCTTTTCTCGAACGTGTGGTCATACCCTAAGCCCGTAGCTGGGAGGGGATTCTTCCGATTTATTTGAGAACTAAACTGTTTCCCGTCAAATTCACTTGGGGCTAAGGATTCAGAAGGGGAGGTCAGTACCAGGTGCAAATGCACGTGTTTCTAAAAATCTGAAAATGTTCGCTGTATGCCGTTGGACCATGTTCCAAGGGCTATGGTCGCTGCAGCATCCCACTCCCATCCCCTTAAAGTTGTTTTTTGCACATAACCCCCTACCAGACCTGTAAACTTGTGCATAGCCCCCAAGAAGCGCACCCAATGGCCTAGTTTTTTTTTGGCATTTGGGTTTTTGACTTCTTCGAGAGTCAAAACAAACAGTTTGGTTTGGTTTCTTACAGAGAATTCTCCAAATGGCTATCGGAGCCCAAAATTGTATACGTCGTCCATGTCGACGCATTCGTCATCTATTGTGGTCTCGAAAAGTGCAGATAAAAACCATTAGCTGCCGTCTAAAAGAACAAGGCCAATAGCTGGCTCTAGTGGTCGCTTCAATCATATCGTGAGCTCACACCGTTAGAAAACACGAATGACAAACTAAACACAGGCACGCATCTCGTGCGTGTGGTGGCCAACCAATCGCGATTCGCTAGGTAGCACTGACGCGAGTGAGGATGTACACTTTCGCCACAGCATCCTAACCCGTCGCTTGGCCAACTAGGGCTATAAACGAGCTAAACTTGAGTGAGCCTGTCTAACTCGAGTCGAGCTTGGTACAACCTCGGATCGAGCTCGAACCGAGTCTAAGTTGGAGTCCAAACTTAGATCTAAGCTCAAGTATGCTTAAGCTCAACTCGAGTAAACGTATTAAGAAGATTCGTATATTTTTTCACATGCAGTTTTCACAAAGCTTGAGTAGGCTTAAGCACAGCTCGAAAGTAAGTTGGGTCACGGATGGCTCTAGATCTTGGAGAAAATAAACATTTGATAGAGGGAATGTGCAAGGTATTGATATGCTGGTAAAAAGGGATATATGAATTCTATTACGTATCTACTCGAGCTGTACCTATCTATTCGAGCTTGAGCTCGATTTATTTAAAACTTGAACCTAGCTCGAATCGAGTTTAGAGCAAATCGAGCTCACATAGCTCACGAGTCTGTTAATTTTTTTTATATATATATCCCTACGGCCAACACACCATCTGCCATTTGTGCGCGAACGCGGCGCCGGTGGCAACTCGGCAAGTAGGGGGCTCCGCTCCGCGAGGATTGAGGAGCAACGATTCCTATTTTCATCCCCCTGGTCCTCCGTCTATCCTACTCCGGCGAAATCGTGGCCGGAGAAGCACAGAAAAATCAGATGGGACGGCACGAACGTACGTCGGAAAACAGAGTGAAGGGCATCACCGTCGTGCGTCTGTCCCGCGTCTGGCTAAAGATGCGTGCACACCTTTCCGCTCGTAGATTCGGGCACGATGACCACGATTTTAACTTCGATGACTGCAAAGAAAAACTCCGATTAATCCTTCATCTTGCTTGGATTCACACTCCCCATGATGCCTCAAACAGGATCTACACCGGCCACTGTGCGCTGCCGGCCCCGTGCACGAATTTTTTATGCGTCTGGGCTTCACCACCCAAGGAGATCGACATGAGAAACTCTGAGAAATCCAGGCTGAAACCGAGAGAGAGAGAGAGACGTCCCATGGGTCTCTCCTAGATCGAACAGTACCGTCAGGGCCAAGCTGCACGAACACGAAAGAAGAAGAAGAAATCAAAACAAGGAAAAATTCGTCGTCAGCTTCTGCGTCCGTTTGAGGTGGCGAAATCAACATCTTCCCATCGAGGCAGTGGCACTGAATTCTCCATATCGAAACCCAGCTCTCTCTGCCTACACGTGACATGACTACCCTCACTGATGTGATGGAGGTACTAGCGCCCCTGCACTGCACAAAGCTTGTTCATGGCCACTTGGATCTCTCGTCTGCTCCATGCCCAAACCAAAATCTAGATTCATGCCCAGACATGTGGGTTCAAATTAGTTAGCTAGATTATATCTATTATAGGGTCTGTTCTTTACGGTTTTTAAAAGTGTCTTTTGGTTTTTGCTACAGTACCTAACTTTTAAATAGAGTATTTTTCTCAAGACGAGATCTACAAATTAATTGTAGTACACGTTAAAAACCTAACATCTGTATCAACAAAAATCGCAAGCGAGTGTCTCTCTCTCCGTAATCTCTATCGCAAACAGCCAAAATTCAAAAATTTCAGTCAAAAACCATAAACCGCAGCCAAAAGAACATGCACATAGACTTGTGGTTGCACTAGTTTATATTAGAAGGTCGTCGCAAGATTCAGTCCTTAGTATTATTTGCGTGGTGTTGTCACCAAAAAAATATTCTCGTGCTACATTCGCACCAACACCTTTTACTGTCCGTCTAGATATGTAAAGCAAAATTTAGAGTTTTGAGAAGTAGAAATCCATGTTATCTTAATATAACAACTATTTCCCTCCAATGACCGCCCAAAACTAATATCATGTTTGAAAATGATGATAGAGTAATTTAATGCCCACGGGTATGTAAGCAAGACTAAGTATAGCGCTTAAATACAACTTATAACTAGTATATATTTACCATTAACTCCAGAGTGACAAGGGTTCATGTTTAAAGCCAAAGAGTGGGGTATAATTAAGCCATTATCCATAGGAAATTAACTACGAACAAGTGTAGATATAACTTGTGTAACAAGGTAGAGCATGCAATTTGATATTTTTAAATAAAAATAATTTGTATTCAAAAGGTAGGTACGGTATGATCAAAGTAATGACTTGTCTCACTCAATTTACCACGGTCTTAATCTTACTTAAAGCCTTCTCACTCAATCGCCTTGAGCTCTCGGTCTTTTTTTTGTCCAGATCTTGATCTCGCTCGATCCATCGCTTCTTCGAGACTACAACTTCTAATCACGCGATAAACAGTCAAAAACTAAATAAATCCAAATAACTCAAAAGTGAAATAAGTTCATATGAACTTAATTAAGTTTTATTTAGATTGAGTAGATATGAGATAAGGTTTAGCAAGTGTGGGATGTTTGACAAACTCAAACGATATTTGAGCGAAAGGGGAAACGCGGAGAAACTCTGCCGGGAAGGAAAACAAGGAAGAATCAATGTTGAAAAAACATTTACAGGAATATTCTGCTTTGGATTGGAACATGGCTAGATGTCACCGATTAGGGAATGTCATGGCTCGATCTTTAATTCAAAAGCTTCTTTAATTATTGGATATTTATTAAGAAACTTCCAAGAGTCATGTTAGACCTCTGGACAGATGAGAGAGTTCACTTCAGGTATTGGGTATTATTTGAGGAGTGTTAACAATTAGAGGTTAGGGTGTGAGTTTAACATACGAATAGTATAATTTTAATTCGTCGAGTTAATCTTGAAGTCCATATTTTACTAGAGTTCTCTCTTAAGGTTGTGCCTCGAATTATTGATAAATTAATTATTCTTAATTACAATTTGTGATTTAAATTCAAAGATAAAAATAGGACGATTGTTATTTGGGCAAGATTATATTTTTAGCAAGACTTCTAATTTAAATTTGCATTTTAAATTAGATGGCAAAGGCATAATGGTTAATTACATCATCTTTAACTTATTTCCCACTTACACAAGGCTGTATATATCAATAATGTCTCTAATTAGCAAATGGATTGAGATAAATATTAATGACACCCTAATTATGTTTGAGAATTTCTTAATCATGTACAAGGTAACCTTTAATTTAAATCTTAGCATTACAGACAAATATTAGAGACTTAAAATTCAAATGATTTTCATTAATTATTAAATCACCATTTTAAAAGTCTTCATGATTTTTGGGGTATGAGGATGTTACTAGTTATTTTTGCCTCGATTATTTTTACACTAATTATCTTTAATTATCATTAATAATTTTAGATATGGGGATAAAGACAATATAGTTATTATTTGGACCACAATATTTTTTATAGGATTTGTAATTAATATTCGAGTTTCTAGAGCAAATATTGGGAGCACTATAAATATCCTTGAATAGCTTCAAGTTCTATTTCCAGTAATTTGTAATTTAAGTTCTTGCATCTCTCGGTTTTAAACATTAGTGGAAAATTATTTAAATTATTTTTCTCAATTAAATAATCATTATTTACAGAGGGGTTCTCAAGATATTTGAAAGTTATCAAATAAGTTTTGCATGTACTTCAAATTGAAAGATGAATTAATTAAACTAATTGCCCCCATTTAACTCCCAACTTAAGTGGGCCCACATGTCATGCATGAGAGCGAGAGAGTCAACAGAAAATCGAGGAGGGGGAGCTGGTGTCGGTCGAATAGAGGAGGTGGCGCACGACAAGGTGACGCTGGCGATGGCAAGGGCAGCCGGAGGGGGATGTGGTGAGTAGCAAAACGGTTGCTTGGGAGGCGAGGAAGCAATTGGAGGTGGTGGTACAAGCCGGGTGGAAGAAGGCGACTCAGGCAGTGGTGCTTGGCGGCCGGAGTAGGGCCGATTGGGGACGGCTGCGTCCGAGGGGGAGGAGAACAAGAATGAGGTGAGCACATGCATGAGGGAGGTGCAAGGAAGTGTTATGTGTGGTTCATGCAGGTGGAGAAATGTTGAAGAGGGACAACGACATGTGGCCGAAGCGGCGTGGGGAGGTTGTCATGGAGGTGGAGCTTGGTAGGTAAGGAGCCTCAACCAACAGTAGGGGAAGCTCCACGGTGCCGAGGGGATGCTCCATGATGGTGGAATTGGGAGGAGGGGCGCCAGAGGAGGAGGTAGCGGTGCCGGACCTGGCGCGTGGCCGAAGACGGGGAAAATGGTGTTCCAGTGAGCTAGGGGCGCAAAACTATAATTAAGTGAGAGGGGAGGATGAGGACGTTGGGGAACACAACATGACGTGGGTGGTTTGTGGAGAGCGTCACTAGAGTGGCTGGCGCACATGCACATGTGCGTTCGCGGTGGGATGAAGGGGGAATGCGGGGAGGCAAAGGAGAGCTCGAGGCTCCTTATAGCTTGGGGGTAGGGCTATAAAAAAGCTCAAGGCTCATGAGCTGCTTGATCTCAGCTCGCTCTAAGCTCGATTCGAGCTTCAAATGAGCCGAGCTCGAGCTTGATCCCGAGTTCGCGAGCTTCAACGAGCTGAGCTTGAATAGCTCGCAAGCCACGAGTTTTTTTATAGCTCACATACATACTAACTTTTATCGAGCTTACTCGAGCCGAGCTCGAGCTTTTCTATTATTGAAAATTAGTGTATGTTGAATTTTTTTTGTTATCAAGCTCTTTCGAGTCGAGCTTAAGCTTGAGTTTTTCTTATTGTGGAAAAATAGTACATATTATATTATTTTAACTATTACCGAGCTTATTTGAGCTGAGCTCGAGTCAAGCTCCAGGCTCGGAACCCAACTCAGTCTCGCTCGAGCTCGGCTCGAGCTTGGGAGGCCAGGCTCAATCGAGCTCAGTTCATTTACAACCCTACTTGGGGCGAGGCGCTGTGGTGCCACTTTGCATGCACATCGAAGGACGGCACGGATAGCACGGATAACTTAGAATTAAACTTATTTTGCTTAACTGCTATATGGCTTCAAAATTAATATGAAATAAACAAGAGTGCCAAATATCATGGACTTTATTGCAATGAATAATATTAGAAATATTTGGATTATTGAAATCAAGAATGGATAAGCGGAACATGCCTCCGCTTTCATAGCCTTTTTTCCCACAAAAGTACTAAATTTGGTCAACACGACCTTATTAGACTCAAAAACAAGCTTTATTCCTTGCCTACAAAGCATTGACCCACTGATAAGATTACAGGACATCACAGGCACATACAATATGTCTCCAAGGATAAGCATCTTGTCGGAAGTGAGCTTCAGGCAGACCTTACCAATCACATGTACTGTAGCAGCAACATTATTGCCCATTAGGATGGAGCCACCAGCGTCACCTTGAAATGAAGAGAAACATGAACGATCAGCACATATATGTCTAGGTGCACCTATATCAATCCACTAATTAATTGATAAATTTACCATAAAGGCCTGAGGTACATATCCATCTGAGACGGGACTGGCTATAGCAACAATAGTTTCTGTCTTACTCTTGTGCTGATCCAGAGATGGTCCCTTGCCTTTATGGTCACGCCACTTGCTGGCCTTATGGCCTTCCTTGCCGCATACGTAACAGGTAAAAATCACCTTTTTCTTCTTTATTGGTTGGGTCTTTGGCTTATTCTTAGGATGATTCTAAATTTTCTTCCCATTTCTCTTAAAGTTCTTAACCTCCACCTGGAGGGCTTGGACATGGGACTTTTCATCACTGCTGACCCTGGCATGCTCCTCCGCATTAATCGCACCTGACAGTTCATTAATCGTTATACGCTTCTTAACGTGTCTCTGAGCAGTCACAAAGTCTTGCCACGAAGGCGGTAACTTGGCCAATATGGCATTCACTTGGAAACTCTCTAGCAGGAGATAGTCGTATTCATTTAAATCATGTACATGTAGGTGTAACTCATGGAGCTGCTCTATCACCGACCGTCCATCTATCATCTTGTAGTTCAAGTAATTTCATCAATGAGAGACTCGTTCCCATTATCCCCTTCTGAATATTTTTCATTCAGTTCATCCCATAGCTTTTTTTTTGCCTCCGTGAAGTTGACATACACATCAAAAAGCCGATTTGACAGAACAGCCAACAACCTAGCCAAAGATGAATGATTCGCATCCCCCCAACGAGTTTTATCCCCGCCTTCCAAAGAAAGCACTAGAGGATCCAAAATGACCCAAAATAGTTTTAGGTAAACCAACCACAACTTTGTCTTAGCTTGCTAATGCTTAAAATTAGCGCCGTTAAAAACTTCCGGTTTAACGAAGTCAGAGGATGAAGTCATTTCAACAAATATTGGTTTTCTGGATTGTTGGAAAATAAGCAATTTTAGCAAATTTTTCGTATTAATTCCAAGGTTAATTAAGTATAGTAAAGCATATATCCAAAGACATGATAATAACATGAAGATTAAGCTATTATCTCTCAACAAGAACAATGAATTCAAGCCATAAGACAGCATGCCAAACTGAACTAGAAAATGAGCATTAGAAATCTGCATAATGCACAGATTATATATTTAGAAGTTTGTTCTCCGCTGAGGAGTTGCTCAAGTTCAAAAACTTGGCCTTCTCACCCTTGTCAACAAATCAACAATTAAAGAGACTAACTCCTCAGTATTATGCTAATTTGATACTCTAGAATTACCTCAGTAAAGTAAAAGAATCAATTGCCCGATTTTAAACACAAGACAAAATGAATAGCTGCTATTGCAATATCAACAATAGTGCTATGGCAACAACATAAAAATCAACAGATATGTGCTACGGTAGCAATAACTGAATCTAGCAGTATTCAGTCCAAAACACAAGTGATCTACACTTAATTGAAGTAAGAAACAAGTAGTGATAAATCAATAGTAGCAAATACTTTCTCATTAGTCACTATGATCTCAATCTAACAGGTTATCCTCATCGAGCAATCCAAAAAGCCCACAATCTATCATGCAAAGTCCTCATAGTGCTAGTAATCACCACAAATTTCAGAGATACTAAACAAAAATATCACACTAGCACGACAAACGTATGCATAATAGAAATTAAAGGAGTAGAAAGCAGTTCATAGAGAAGTGGTAATCCAAGCCACCGAAACGACAATAAGGGGCAAGGCTCGTCGTAAAGACGATGTTCCAAAAAACCAATCATCGGCGTATGCCAGGCTATCACCAGAGTGGTAAACGGAGATACAATGCCTAACTCCATAGATTTGTACTCACCAAATCGCGAAGCCGAGATGCTAGTTGATGTCGCACAAAGTCCACAGGAATCGTGTGAACTCGTCACACGCAACATCACAGATGCCGCGCCCAGAAATCAGAGAACAACCGCAAGCAAGCGTGCGGTCCAGAGCCTAACTCAGAGCAGCAGGAAACAAGACCACCGCAGCTCCTTCGGTTCTTCTAATTTAAGGGGATGAGGCCTAGCCTTACCGGTGAGAAATCAGCAGCGCTTTGAACCAGCCACGCCGTGCCTCCCGCTCGTGAGACCTGGTAGAAGAGGGGATGAGGAGGACGAAGCCTAAGATCAGGAAAGAGAGATGAAGGGCCTGTTCTTTTTTTGCTGTGGCTTATGGCTTTTGAATAAAATCCATGAATTTTGGCTGTTTACGGTACAAATTACGGAGAGATCGATACTCACGATTTTGGCTGGTACAGATATTGAGCTTTTAACATGTACTACGTTTAACTTGTAGACCCCGTCTTGAGAAAATACTCCGTTTGAAAGTTAGATACTATAGCAAAAGTTAAAAGCCGGCCAACTTACCAAACAGACCCGAAAATCACACCTACCAGATCTGAGGCTCTGAGCCTTATCTCCTCCCTTCCAACTCTTACAAGCGGGCTCCACAAGGGTTTTTATTTTCTCCTTTTTTTTCTTAAACCGAAAATAAAGGAAATTACTAAAGTAGCCCAACATTTCCTCGTACCCGCAGCCGCTGGCTTCTTGTTGACAATGGCATGTTCCGGCCCCCGATCATCGAGCGCTCCCAGATGTTCACGGCAAGCCGCACCACCTCGAACCTCTTCGTCCGGCCCGTCGGCGTCGAGGGGCGTCTCGCGTGGCTACGATACGAGGCCTGCTGCCTGCAGCCGGGGCGGGAGCTCCATCTACTCCAATTTATATCTGAGATCTTCAAACATACCTGGAATTCAAAAATGGAAAAGCTTCGAGTGTATCGCGGCAAATGACAATGACGAGGAAGATCATAGCATGTGGACCAGTAAGCATATGCGAACGAAAAATCCTGTCCCTGTTGAGTGTTATTCAAGTGTCGTTGCCCTGTTGCCTTTTCGGAACTTCCGTTGGGTAGTAAGCCAACCAGAGCCGCTTCTCACGCAAAGGGCCCGGGAATATTTTGTGATTTCGAGTAGCTAGATTCGGTGTTTTACAGATATTTTGCTCTGACGTCTACATGATGCTTTAAACCCTAGCACAAACTACGACCTGAAAGGATGACAGTCAACAGGTATGAAAGCTACATCAAGGATTTGTTCTTTTTAGCTGTGGTTTATGGTTTTTGATTGAAAATTTTGAATTTTAGCTATTTACGGTACAAATTACAGAGAGATGATACTCACTTGCGATTTTGGCTGGTACAGATGTTAAGTTTTTAATGTATACTACGTTTAACTTATAGACCATATTTTAAGAAAATACTCCGTTTAAAAGTTAAGTACTATAGTGACTGTCAAAAACCAGACAGACTTGTGGCCTGCCAAACACCCCCTAAACCATCATCTTGCTAGACAGAACTGCTAAAGCACGATAAAAATATATTACGCAAAGTGGTTCGATCGAGAAGAGAAAATTAGACATGACACAGGATGTGGTTTGTTTTACACGTAGGCATGGGCTCGTAGCATAGCTCAGACTGGACATCGCAGTGCAGGTGGGGCCGACCTGGGAGAAGCTAGTGGGAAAGGGTTGGTGAGATTCGCTTTGCGTTTTAGTCCACCTTACGCCAGGCTTTTTTTTCATTTGAGCTTCTAGTTTTTAATTTATTTTTTATTTTTTTATAAAATTTTGATTTTTTTAACTTTTTATCGGTTCTTTTATCCCGTATTCATTTGAGTTGTCCGTAATAATCTAACATATTTTTTTATTTTTATTTTTTTAAAATTTAATTACGTCAGATAAGTCACCTTTAACTATAGTGTAATTTCGACGATTCTGATGCAGCTTTTGATCGATTCTGATATAATTTCAGCCATAAGCCACTATTTTTAGCCCAACCGAGCGGCGCTCCGTCCGCCTTCAAGATTCAACGGCGTCGGTTTTTTGCTGGTATTGTACTGTAGCGATTATTAATTTAAAAAAATAATGAGAGGGTGTACGAGAGAGAAAATTACGGTAAAAATAGTTTAAAATAGTTAGAAATAATTTATTATTAAAAGCTTATCTCTAGTGTTATTTTTTTAGATAAGATAAAAATTTTAAAGATAGTTTTTAAAAACAAATTATTGTACGTATCCTTAGGCACTGCTAAAGTGCCAGCGAGCTAAACCCCCGGCGCAAATGCTTTCAAACTTGTTGAGCGGACACGCGTATGCTGCGAAATGCTAACAGGATAGGCGTGGCCAACCAACGCTAGTCGGACAGGTGTGGCTAAAGGTTGTAATCCGACTCCGATGCACCTTTATGTTCTGAGATCATTGTGAATTGTTTCAGAATTTTTTATTGTAATATCTCTGTTACTGAGTCTCAAGATAAATAACATAAACTCTCGTAGTATTTGGCGAAAACTGTACAACTTAACAAGTAGACTAGCCTACCTAGTATTGTTCTATATTCAAGCTTCATGGGTATTGATATTAGTTTCTGCTTGATAGTTTTTAATTAAAAATAAATAAGTAATAATAAAAAGTGGTTTTTAAAAGAGATATAAGTGATGTAAAAAATAAGAGAGATACGTGTATAAGATAGAAATGAGAGGAATAGAACATATAATGTGACTGTGAGCTATTGGCTTATTTTTAAAATGAGATGAAAGCAAGAGAAATATGAAGGTTTCGAAAAAACAGATATTTAGTTAGGCCTCAGTTTTTACTGCTTACCCCCAACGATTAGTCAAGGTCATCGGCCACCAAACCTAGCTTGAAAAATCGGAACTCTTGAATAGCTATACGCCTCCGACTCATACAAGTAGGCCCCGCAATGCTGTTCTGCAGCAAAATATTTTTTTAAATGTCCATATGGCAGTTCCCCACCCGTCTCATCTTTAACTGCGCTCGTAAAGTTGCCAACACCTCTCTCTCTGCCTGCCATCTCCTCTCTTTCCCAGCCGCCGCCGCCGCCGCCGCCGCCTCCCCACCGGCCCCGTTCCCCTCCCGATCTCCGAGGCAAGCCGCGCCGGCGCCGACGCCATGGCGTTCGAGAAGATCAAGGTCGCCAACCCCGTCGTCGAGATGGACGGTCAGATCCCTCTCCCCCCACGCAGATCTGTCTCGCTTCCATGACGCCCGCCCGCCCGCTCGCTCGCTCGCTTGCTGACGATAGTTTAGCCTTTGGTTGTGCTGAATTTTAAAATTTGGCCGTGGGTGTCGCGGAGAGATCCGCGAGATCTGACTGCTCCCTTGGTTAGCTCTAACGTGTTGGTTTACGCATCGGTGGTCGAGTTCGTGTGAGGAGGTTTTAGTGGAGTATCTCTCTGTGTGTGTAGTCTAATTGCCGCTGTGCGAGTCTGCAGGAACGTGGGAGGCGATCCCAATCTAATTTAGGCATGTAGAAACGTAGAGAGATTGCATACGCGCGTGGGCGGTGGCGATGATCTATTGTGCAGCGGGGGAAATGTGCAGGAAATTGGACGAATAAAACAAAAATTACAGAACAAGTGATGGTTTTAGAGGCTAGCACTTGCTGTGCTGGTGAATTAGTTGTGGTGGCCGTCTAAATACTGGATCTCGTTTATATACCTACTTTCTCAAACTGTAATCCAAGTGTTTCTCGATGTAGTTGTTCATGCATGCTTGGCGTCCAAACATCGTCAGTGCTATATATCGTGGTGCATGAGCCTACTGCTCTTCTACCATTTTATAAGAAATGAAGAATAAAGAAACATCTTTCATGAGAAATTGTTCCAAACACAGTCATAGTCAGCACGTGTGAGTAATAGTTTCATAAGAGATGGTTCATACGCGGAGCATATCAATGCTTTTTAAAAATCTTATGTAACCAATTGTTTTGTTGATTTACTGTGGTGCTGACATCTCTTGTCATTTTCCTATTACAGGTGATGAAATGACCAGAGTATTCTGGAAATCTATCAAGGACAAGGTAATCGATATGCCATGCTTTTCTGTGGCCTGATTAATATAATTCGCTTGCTCTTGTGTGTTGTTCCTGTTTTCTGTATGCTATCTGCTGACAATTTTGTTTGTTTCAGCTTATCTTCCCATTTTTGGATCTGGACATCAAGTACTATGACTTGGGAATTCTGCACCGTGAGGCAACTGATGACAAGGTCACGGTGGAGGCTGCAGAGGCTACTCTCAAGTAAGAAATTTTAAATATTTTAAGTTCCATGCTAAGAATATGTTTAATGTGTGATCACATCCACGCCATTTCCGAGGATTTGTGCAGAATGTAATTTGTTGTGTCTCAACCTTTATCATTATTGATATTGTTGTTTATCTATGTTGTATGCATGCCCTCAAAATTGAGAAATGAGATAGAGATGTGGTTGTCTCATGTCTGAAGGCTTTGACCATATCACTGTACCATAGTCCTATAACTTTGTTGTTCTATATTTCTTAGCTCTAATCCAATGTTATGCAGGTATAATGTGGCTATTAAGTGTGCGACAATTACTCCAGGTACGTTTGATTCTTGTGCAGCTGAAATATATGTTCATATTGTTGAAACAGCAGTACTATTTGATGATCGAACTTTTCTCATCTATGGCTATTTTAACACCATGACAGATGAAACACGGGTTAAGGAGTTCAACCTAAAACACATGTGGAAGAGCCCAAACGGCACAATTAGAAACATTATAAATGGTAAGCTGCTTCTATGTTTGAATATAATGCACAGAATTTGGTTGTTGACATTTCTCTTTCTTCTTGTTACCTTCAGGCACTGTGTTCAGAGAGCCAATTATATGCAAAAATGTCCCAAGGCTTGTTCCAGGTATGTAAGGAGGATGTGAAAGTGCTATACATTGTGGTATGTTTTTCCTGCTAAACTGAACCGTTGGTGAAATCAGGATGGACTAAGCCCATTTGCATTGGAAGGCATGCCTTTGGTGATCAGTACAGAGCAACTGATGCAGTTCTGAAGGGGCCTGGCAAGCTCAAACTAGTTTTTGGTATGATTGCATACATTACTTTACTTAACTGAAGTACAGAACGAATGAAGTCTTCAGCAGTTCTATCTTTTCACAGATATGTTTGTATTGTTGTTCATAAAACTGATGTCAGCAAAAATTGATCTTCTGTTCCTTTTGTTTTTCTGTTCTACTGGCAGAGGGAAAAGATGAGCAGATTGATCTGGAGGTTTTTAACTTCACTGGTGCTGGAGGAGTTGCCTTGTCTATGTACAACACTGATGAGGTACTGCTATTTCCTTACTGATTTCATTTAGTTACAAAATAATGTTTTCATGTGCAAGCATTTCCCTGAGCATTTATTTAATTACTTTGTACAGTCAATTGGAGCATTTGCTGAGGCTTCTATGACAACTGCTTATGAGAAGAAATGGCCACTGTACCTTAGCACCAAGAACACAATCCTGAAGAAGTATGATGGCAGGTAGTACATTGTTGCACTGATACCATTATTTAAAGCTTGTTTCAGACAATTAGACTGCTTGGTGTATTTGACTAATCTTTTCAGGCAATAATATATATTTGGTGTAATATTATTTGATTTTGCAGGTTCAAGGACATTTTCCAGGAGGTCTATGAAGCTGAATGGCAACCCAAATTTGAGGCTGCTGGAATATGGTAGATTTTCAACTTGTGTTGTCGCTTCAAATTCTCCGGGGAAGTTTTTTCACTGTATGTCATGATGTTGGTTTCTGGCAGGTATGAACATCGTCTTATTGATGACATGGTTGCCTATGCACTTAAGAGCGAAGGAGGCTATGTGTGGGCTTGCAAGAATTATGATGGAGATGTGCAGAGTGATTTCTTAGCTCAAGGTGACAAGATGCTATAACATTTGAATCCATTCATAAAATATTCTGAAATGTTGTTGAAGTGTATCCAGCAGTTACTAAGTCGATCGATTTATTAACGCAGGTTTTGGCTCCTTGGGTCTCATGACATCAGTATTGGTATGTTATTGTTCATGTTCTTTACTATATCTTGCACTGCTTTAGGGTGTTTTGTCTAGTGCGAAAAACCTTTACTTTGGTCGAATCCATGTCAAGTTTGGACATATTTTAACATCTTTCAGAACAATATGCTTTATCATGGTGTTAATTTGCTGAATATGTAGGTTTGCCCTGATGGAAAAACCATCGAAGCCGAAGCTGCCCATGGCACAGTTACCCGTCATTTCCGTGTTCACCAGAAAGGAGGTGAAACCAGCACAAATAGCATTGCTTCAATCTTTGCTTGGACAAGAGGACTTGCACACAGGTACAACTCCTAACTACTTTAGGTATCGAGCACTGCATCCCTTTGTAACAATCATGTATATGGGGCAAATTTTCATCTTTGTTCAGCTATATAGTATTAGCGTGTAACAGTATCATCCCTGTATTGTTTCACCAAAATAGTGAATTAACATAAGTGTATCAGCATCTAGGTTGATTACTATTCTTCTATTTGGGCTTCGGTTCTTAGAGTTTACTGATTCACTTATGTGAACTCCTTTGTTTGTGGACTGCAGGGCAAAGCTAGATGACAATGCTAGACTACTTGACTTTGTGCAAAAACTTGAGGTCGCCTGCATTGGAACTGTGGAGTCTGGGAAGATGACCAAGGACCTTGCACTTCTTGTTCATGGATCTTCAAAGTATGTCATGCTGTTCAAATTTGCCCCAACTGTATTGTTCTTTTACATCATCTTTTTCATTACCCTGAACCCCTGATAAATCTCATTGTGCTCCTATTTTTATTTGCAGCGTTACAAGAAGCCATTACCTGAACACTGAGGAGTTCATTGATGCAGTTGCTGCTGAGCTCCGATCAAGGCTGGCAGCCAACTGAAGTTACAAGGAAACCTTGGCAACTTCTATGCTTCACTGCCCATCGATTAAAGTCATTTTGGTTATTTCGCCATTATCCGTCACACTTCCATTCTGAATCGAATGAACTTTTTACTGCATCAGTGCAAATTATTGTCAAAATGCAAGCAAGTTATAGATTCTGATGTTTTGTAAGTGGGAGCTCTCAATAAAGGATATATAGAACGATTGGCCACTGCAGATGATCGACTTTATCTCTAACTAGCTTCATATTAATACTTGGGTGGAGATTTTTCATAGTTTGCCCCATTTAATTGTTTGGTAGTAGGAGCCTGGGCCCGGAACACCCTTAAAAATTGAAGTATTGTCCATGACAATGCTAGTTATGATCGTTTTACCATCGGAAGGTGTGTAATTGTGCGACTGAAGCTTCGCTCTTTCAAGAGCATAGCAGTATGTAGGGTTCAAAATCCCGGTGGTTATTGGCCGGTAACTATCGGTTACCGTTTCTACCAGTGGAGATTGTTAACCAAAAAAATTGGTCGGAATCAATTTTGGAATTTTGGTCAGTTTTTTTTCGAGTTTTCTGGTTATCGGTCGGTTTTTCAGGTTACCAATTTTAAAATATCTCAAAATTTAAGTTTTGTTTTTTAAATTGTGATCAGTTTTTTCGGTAATCAGCTAGTTATATTACCGGCCGTCGGTTGGAATTTCTCCTGGTTCGGATTTTGGAACCTGGCAGTACCTATAAAGCTAAAGAGACGGTTTTGTGGCTGCGTCCTCTGGCAGCAGCTTTGCCTTGTAGTCATGCTTAGATCCGGTTTTCGCCCCCAACGAGTTAATGCCAGACACGCAATCATGTAACGGATCAGATGTTCTTTTATTTATTTTTCTGAAAATAAAGCTTATCTACGACCTAACGGAATTACTCAGAACATAATGCTTATTTACTTGGATTCAATAAAGTGATCCTAAGAGAGATACGATGTCTAGAAGGAAAATTAATCTAAATACAGTATACCACCACAAAATGGCAGCACGAACTGAAACTCGTCCGGACTCGGGGGTCCGGGCGACCGCTGGGTAACGCCCCGCGGGCACGCCGACCAATTATCCTAAATTCGTCGTTGGAGCTATGTTTGGGTGGATTTTTTTAGGCTATAATTTTAGCTTTTAACTTAGGTTTTTAAATTCTGGTTATTCGTAAGAGAAAATACGTTGAGAGAAACAGTTACATGTAATTTTGATCAGTATAGCTGAAATTAGTATAATGTATACTACAATCTATCTATAAACTTTATCTTAAAAAAGATATATTGATTAAAATCTAATTACTGCAGAATCACTAAATCCATAGAGAGAAAAAAAGAGCCCACCGCCATGACGGCGGAATTCACAGAACGCACGCCCTGCCCTGCCGGCCGAAGCGTACGGCGTCTCGGCTAAGCTGCACGGCAGCGGACACGAGTCCAACCCCTACGCGCAATATTTTTCCGCCCATGTGTCGCGCAGACGCCGCGCGCGTGGCACCACGTTCCCGTGCCACGCGCCGATGCCGCCCGTGCGCCGCCGCGCCTCCTCGACACGTGCACGCGCCTCTCGCCGTAGCTCAGCTAGCTATTTATACACCGGCCGGCTCCCGCCGGGCAGCGGCAGCAGCAGAACGGCACAGGCGCTACGAACCGCGAGGGAAGAGGAAGTCGAGCCAGGAGTGAAAGTACGTGCACACTACTCACCGCCCAGGCAGGCAGGATGTCGGGGCACAGGGGGCGCACCCCGTCGGCGAGACGACGCCGACGACGTACGAGTCGGTGGGCGGCGGGCGGAACCGCACGCGCACGGACCTGCGGTCGCGGGAGGACCAGGGCGCCATCCAGATCGACAAGGTGCAGGACAAGGTCGCCGACGCCGCGTCGCGCAAGGTGGACGACCGCGCCTTCGGTGCCAAGAACGACGCGGACGCCGACGCCGAGGCCACCGGCGCGTAATCTTGAACCGCGCGCGCCGTGCGACCATGGTAGCTGTGTACTAGGCCGGAGATGCTGTTCTGTTGTACGTACGCGTGGAATGTTTGTTTTCCAGTGTGCGGGGGAGCTGGCAATAATAAAATCTGCTTTGAGACCGAAAACATTCTAAACGAAAAAAAAAAGCAAACAGAAACGGAGCAATCTAAACTTCAAAAACTTTGTGACGAGTCATTTAAACCTCAAAAAAATCGTTAATATGTCAATGACACGAAGTGCAAAGTACCACTGGAGTGCCTAAAAGAGGCGAAAAATAGTAAATAGCGTCAGGTGATATACTGATACGCACTACGATTTACAAGGGTCACTTCATTTTCACCTGTTCCTCCAGTCAGATTTCCACCACATACAATATCCCCCCGAAAAAACAAGCAATGAACAGGGTGCCGATTTTGTTTCACCAGTTGCGACTCTATGATCCCCGGAACTCAACGGAGGTTGTCTACCAGCAGCATTCCATAACGGGCAGCTGAACAAACTTGAAATATTTGCTTGTTGACTCTTCAGTAATGCGAGTTGCCTTCATTCTTCAAGCTCTGCGGGAGAGTATGAATCAGTGTAAGGAGATGGTTTATGCATGCACAAATGCTAGTTATTTGCACAAACCAGTCTTTTAAAGGATCCGCCGTGCACCAACTTCTTCAGCTTCTCTGCATCAGATTTCGCACGGTTCAAAGCCTGCAGGGTGAAGCAGGTAAGCAAAACATAGTTCTGTAGCGTTTTATTCATGGGATCATCCATGTTTAAGCATTTTATGTTTAAACATTTTCTTATAACATGATCCCTCTATGCCACATAGTCCTAGCTCTCAAAAGAGTATCTCCAACTTTGCATCGATTAGATGTGGAAAATTCTAATTCGCTTTCTTCCTTACAAAGCCTAACTGTGCCATCCTTGACTCTACGAGCAAGTGAATGCTGGTTGGAAGATTACCACTTCTTTTTCTTTTGGAATCGTTTGAAAGATAACTCCTGAGTCTTGACATTTTGAAAGTAAACAGTTTCCACCATTAGCATTTCTAATCCTACTTATGATGTATATTTCACCTTAAAGGTTAAAACGTACATATTTAATAATGCTGTCATCCCATATTCAAATATCTAATTTTCAACCTTTCTTTATTGTATTCTTTGTTACAGAGTGAGAGACTCAAGTGTTGTATTCCACAGACCCAACGGGCTAACATATAGAATTACAGGAGATAAAGCCAACCAGATACATATAATAATGTGCAGACCGACAACACTGCACAGCGCCTATGTCTAGTTCATCGCTAATTTCACCAGCTTCTTTGTTCTTGTAAGCCTACGTGGAGAACTATTTGGAAACCAATTTCCTTATACATGCAGTTTAAGCCATGGAATGATATAGCCAGTATTACTAGGTGCATCAACCAAGGTTCCAAATACCGAAACCGGACCAAATCCCGGCTAGGGGCCAGTACTGGTTACCGGCCGGTAACCGGAAAAACTAGAAAAAAACCGGTCAAATTTCATGTGTCAAAATTTGAATTTGAAATCGGTAACCAGAAAAACCGGCTAGTAACCGCCTAAAAAACCGGAGAAAAACCACTAAAAACCAAAAAATTCCTAACACATTAATGGCAAAAAGTATGAAGTCGAGCACGGGAGGTGCATGCATCTTCCTAATACATTCCATTAGTGTTAAACAATATAGGGCCTGTTCTTTTTGGTTGCGGCTTATGACTTTTGGCTGTTTACGGTACAGATTACGGAGAGACCGATACTCACTTACGATTTTGGCTGGTACAGATATTAGGCTTTTAATGTGTACTACGTTTAACTTGTAGACCCCGTCTTAAGAAAATACTCTGTTTGAAAGTTAGGTACTGTAGCAAAAACCAAAAACCGACCGGCTTTTGACTTGCCGAAGATGCCCATAAACATCATTAGAGAAACTAACTTTTACATTCAAAATTTTAAATTTGAATGTAATAAAAAATCGCCGATCTAATACATTCATGGCAAAAAACATGAAATCAAGCACAAGTGCATGCATTTTCCTAATATATTCCATTAGTGTTAAACAATGTAAATATCAACAGGGAAACTAACTGTTATATTCAAAATTTTAAATTTGAATGTAATAAAAAACCGCCGGTTTAATACTTTCATGGCAAAAAACATGAAGTCAAGCATGGGAGGTGCATTTATCTTCGTAATACATTCTATTAGTGTTAAACAATGTAAATATCATTAGATAATTTTGAATTTGAATGTAATAAAAAACTATCGGACTAATACATTCATGTCAAAAAGCATAAAGTCAAGCACGGAAGGTGTATACATCTTCCTAATACATTCTATTAGTGTTAAACAATGTAAACATCATTAGGGAAACTAGCTTTTACATTTAAAATTTTAAATTTAAATGTAATAAAAAACCGCTGATCTAATACATTCATGACAAAAAAACATAAAGTCAAGCACAGGAGATGCATGTATTTTTCTAATACATTCCATTAGTGTTAAACAATGTAGACATCATTAGGAAAATCAACTTTTACATTCAAAATTTCAAATTTAAATTAAATAAAAACCGCCGGTTTTTTTCCCCGGTAGTCACCAGTATAACCGGTTACCGCGTAACCGGCCGGTTACCGCTGGGATTTGGAACCATGGCATCACCTGCTTTTAGCAGCAGCAATATAAGCATAAACCAGCTAACTGCAATTAACAGCAGGCTAGCATCATAGTAAAAGTATGTTCTGTTTGATGATACTAAATCGGCAACTGCTACATAACTACTCAAGCTAAAAGGTACTGAACAGTTAAAGTGACGAATAAACTCCGCAAGGTTATTTGATAGATTGAAGGAAATGTTTACAAGGTGTATAAAATGCCTTGACTCAGTAAAACTATTTTTATATCTACCTGGATTAGTGACTCAACTCTACGCCTCATCCTGGTGTGCATGAATCCTTCAGAACACTGTGACAAAGGAAGCAGAAGCAATTGAGAACTTGCATAGATAATAACACTTGTGGTGTATCCAAATATCACAAGTTAATAAAAGGCAAAGTCACGTAAGTAAAGCGGAAGAAAATTGCTTCATAAGGTGAATAAGCTCAAGAGAGAAAAAAACAAGGTAATAGGGTTGTGTGTAGATATGATGAGTATTATCTGACACCTAAAAACAACATAATATAATTTGCATCTCGGTAATAATACAAGGTGAGGTAATTTGTACAGACACATGATTCGAGATAATGAAAGATTATAGCAAGAGTATAGATTGAAGCTAGATTTACACTAATGATGCTAATATAACTGAATTAACTGACTACGGCATCCATCTTTGATTTTAGATATACTTCGGTAAATACGAACAAGTAATTATGAACTAATGGCAGTTGACATACACAAAGAACTCACGACTGACAGGCAAGCACTAGCACTGAAGCAGAAAGTAAATATGGATATCAAATGTTTCCCAAGACAGTAATTCATCGACTGTTGAAACATGAAGATCATTAACACCCCATGATGGAGCTGAACTTAAGAAAACCATTCCCAATTGGTTCCAAGACGGCTTTCCATCGTAGTGGTTCCAACTGGCTTACCAAAATAGACTTAGTTAGAAAACTAGGTGGTTTTTGGCAAAAACTGTTAAACTGGTTAAAAGACCAAGCTGTGTGTTTTCTTCCTTGGGGACGGTCGCTGCTTGAAAAGAACAACATCTGTGTTGCTGAGGATAGGCTACAACAGTTAAATTTAGTGTGAATCAACGGATTTTCAAGTTGTGTCAGCCAAATCCATCCATTGATGGGAAATTTGAAAATTGGCTACTGCTGGCTGATTACCCGCTATTTCACGGATCCTGTTGGGCTAACTTGATAAATATGAAACAAGACCATAAAAAAAACAAGGATCTTACCTTTACATGGTAGCTTACATAAGCATGAAAGGTTAACAAACTCCAAACTGTTTTGTCAAGCTTTTTACCCTCAACATGCCGAGGGAAAACAACTGCATAAAAGATAAGCTTGTGAGACAATCAGATATCTTAAATGAAGAAGGGAAACCAGGAAAAAATGCATATTACCAAAAGTAACAAAACCGGCATTTGCATTTAGTGCATCAGCAGGAAATCCTTTTAACTCAAGAGGAGGAGCTGGAGACCACATACAGGAAGGAGCGTTATTAAGTGCAGCAGTTCGCCTTGCTTCCACAAATTCCTGATTTAACGAGCAAAAATTTAAAACAAAATCAGCAGAGTGAACCCATCAGATCGTATCCTACTAAAACAGCTTCTCATAAGGTAGTTATGCCAACAAAAATGTCAGTTTCAGTAAGGCTTCACAAACTCATTATTTTAAGACTGTATATATTCATTCAGCTTTGAATAATAGCAGTGCTGAAATGCCTAAATTTCAGTCTGTTAAGATGAATGCAAAAGATCACAAAAAAACTAGGTTGAAGCTGATAAAAGAGCCAGAACCCAGAAGGAAGTGTCCAAAATACCTGCAGGAAGGAAGTTGCTAAAACAACATCAATGGAATCCTGGAATCTCATTGGGTACACAACTGTAACTTTGTCTGCCTGAAAAAAGAGAAATAATTTCACTGGTCGCACACTGAAAATAAATGCAGCAGGTACAAAAAGAATTAGTCTGATTGATATGTCGAACAAAGTACCTAGGCGTGAATTGCAACACAAACATTGGATGTTTCTAAGTAAGATGTGTACATTTATGGCATATGGATATTCTCAAATTCATACCTGGGGAGCAAGGAAAAAGGATTCATTAGGACGGTGAACAAGAGCAACCAGCCTGTCAACGTTAGGAGCTACTGTCTTCGAAGCTAGATGCCTCAGCAGAAGCTTTAGCGGTGCACCCAGCACAACCTCTCTAACAGAAGCAATTTGTGTCAAGACAGCATTCCTTTGCTCTGGAATATAGTAAAGGTAATAGCTGGTTAGATGATACAAAAACAGATGAGAATTTGCCTTAACTTTAACTGGTAAAAAATCATTTGTCAGTAGAATGTTATGATGTATACAGGCTTGACCAAAACTGCACACAACTAGTACTTTTACCATGCAAGGAATCTACAAGTAAGGTTGTGACTTGTGGTGGAACAAAATTAAAATATAAGAACTCCTCAATCAACATTAAACAAATGGGATTAAATGGACATCGTCAGCAAAAACCAAGCATGTTCATTAAATGGACATCATCAGCAAAAACGAAGTATGTTCATGTAGGGGGAAAACAAAGCCATCACCGGTGCAATTACACTTCACCCCCAAGAAGCACAAAAAAATTTCAGTTCGCTACTTACAAAAACGAATGGTACAAATCAAGAGTGATGAATGAATAAAAGAGACTTTACATCATTATAAAGAAATTAGGCGACAAATTCAATTATTCAAACATGCAAATTAATTGACTTCAGTGGAATGATAGGATTGATACCTAGAACATAATAATGAAATACTGCAAACAAGACTGCAGGAAACTCAAAGGCAGTCCCATTTTTCTTTCGTTTACAAAAACCATCAAAGGCAGTCCCATAGAGCTAACAGAATCTATGATCTAGGCATCTAGCGAAAATACATTTACAGTCAACGAAGTCCTGGTCAACTAAGTACACTGTGCATTACATATCTGACATCTTTCTAAACTATTTTGATCTCCAAAGCATCTACTTGTAAACAGATGAAGCTATATCCAACCATCACATTGCACCAAACTCAAATGTTGCCAATGGATACTATCTAAAGATTACATAGAACCATCAGCTAATTTGATCATGTAGCACAACAAGACAATGATAACCTTGGAAAAGGAACTCTAGAACCTTCATCTGGCGGAAGCTTTGTCAAGTTTATCTTCATTGTGAGGTCAAAGCCATCCTTTGGAGGATCAAGAATTTGAACGACTGGCCCATAAGCTGCCTTTATAGCCTCGATAGCACCAAGTGGAAGCCCATCATATAGAATTGCCTCAGGAGGTGGGAGGGGCAATGCCACTGATAGCGCCATTACCTTAGGATTCCTCATAGAAAACTGGAATCGAAGCCCAATGTCCATTAGGATATCAAACATGAGGCAGCTAAAAATTAATCCTAACGCCCAATGTAAATATAATAGTGTCATGCCCAGATTTCAGTTAATTACAAAAAAGGGAAAACTATAAGAGCTAGATTTAAAGGTCTAAATTGACTTAATTATAGGGTGAAATACAAGGCTGTCTCCGCAAGCATAACCTTTCATGCACATAAGTGAAAATAATCACGAATGTGATACAAAGCTGCTTCAACAAAACATATGAAGTTTTTTTTTTGAAAGAATAGCAATGACAATATTACCAAATACTTCCAGTTTTAGTTTACTTTCAACTCAAAATTGTAGCGCTTGAAGATCAGCAAATCCGGATTTATTATACCAAGGAATGAGACACCAAAGAAACCTTCACTAGCACATTTAAAATTTTAGGAATAGTCACATGAAAGGCATGCTATCTTAGTTCAGATTTGTTCCTGGTATTAGTTGTTCTCCTACACAAAATAAATGAAGCTGTTAACCTAACTCTTTTTTGGACTGCAGTAACGAATAGATCGCCACTTTGAATTCAAGATTTTAAATTTTATGACGGCACACCAGAATGGATCCAGATTCGGCAGGACGATACCGTTTACCTGGACATGGTACCGCACATCGTCGAATTCCACAGTGTGGCAGTCGATGTCCACGCCCTTGTTGCCACTGCACCGTGCAAAACTCACATGAACTAAAGGCAAGCAGCACGATATCTTTTAGGTCAAAAAGGGGAAGGTTGGTCGTGCGTAGGCGTACCTGAGGACACGATCTTGCAGGATCTGGAGCAGGAACCTGGACGGGGACTGGAGCAGTATCATCTTCTAGTCCTCTTCTCCTGCCAACCAGTCCCGCGCCCTCTGCTTGACCCGACTAATTTTTCTCAAATCAGATCGAAGGGTTGGTGAAAGAAGCGCACTACGGTGGAGCAGCCGCACTGGAGCTTCCTGGGGACTTCAGTGCAGCGAGATTCCACTAGATCTGCCCTTCTAGGGGATCTCCGCCGCCGGGAGATGCGATTGCGAATGGGAGACGAACGGGCGGAAGGGAGGAAGAAGAAGAGGGCAAGAGGATTGATATGTAAAGGTGGAAAAGTTGGACGGGCTTCTTTGCAAACTGTCGGAGCCAGGTAGTGAGGTGGGAGCCCATCCAAGATCTCAGCCCTCCAACCTGGATCCGACAGCTAACATTTTAACGCTAACCCAATTCGTTTGCCTGCCTTCTCTTTTGAATCTTTTGATCCCACGACGTTGCAGTCGCCGCACCGAAACACCGGCGAATCCCCCTGCGCTCGCCTTCTCCGGCTCTCCCCCTCTCGAATGATCGGCGGCGCGGGCGTGCACCCGCAGACCTGCCCTTGAGCGCCGCCGCACCCAGCACTCCATCTTCCGCTGGTCAGTGAAGTGCACGGTCTCCTCTCGCGCTCTCTCCCTACTGAACTGACTCAAACCGCTCGATCTGAATCGAGTTTCACTTAGCTTCTCTCTCACCACTCCTAATACTGTGCTAGATCGAGTCTGTACTTGCTTTATGTTTTCTTGTCTTTCCCACTATGCCAGCATGTAGTACTATTTGTTAAGAATAGAATAGAAAATATATTATTTGTTTCTTTATATGCCTCACTTTATATCCGTACATGGCATATTCTTCAGATATCCCTGTACTCTCTATATATATTGCCTTTGGGCCTCATGAATATTTGCAACATATTCTAACATGGTATCGAGCAAGGCTCGAGCCTTAACTTTAACTGGTAAAAATCATTTGTCAGTAGAATGTTATGATGTATACAGGCTTGACCAAAACTGCACACAACTAGTACTTTTACCATGCAAGGAATCTACAAGTAAGGTTGTGACTTGTGGTGGAACAAAATTAAAATATAAGAACTCCTCAATCAACATTAAACAAATGGGATTAAATGGACATCGTCAGCAAAACCAAGCATGTTCATTAAATGGACATCATCAGCAAAAGAAGTATGTTCATGTAGGGGAAAACAAAGCCATCACCGGTGCAATTACACTTCACCCCCAAGAAGCACAAAAAAATTTCAGTTCGCTACTTACAAAAACGAATGGTACAAATCAAGAGTGATGAATGAATAAAAGAGACTTTACATCATTATAAAGAAATTAGGCGACAAATTCAATTATTCAAACATGCAAATTAATTGACTTCAGTGGAATGATAGGATTGATACCTAGAACATAATAATGAAATACTGCAAACAAGACTGCAGGAAACTCAAAGGCAGTCCCATTTTTCTTTCGTTTACAAAAACCATCAAAGGCAGTCCCATAGAGCTAACAGAATCTATGATCTAGGCATCTAGCGAAAATACATTTACAGTCAACGAAGTCCTGGTCAACTAAGTACACTGTGCATTACATATCTGACATCTTTCTAAACTATTTTGATCTCCAAAGCATCTACTTGTAAACAGATGAAGCTATATCCAACCATCACATTGCACCAAACTCAAATGTTGCCAATGGATACTATCTAAAGATTACATAGAACCATCAGCTAATTTGATCATGTAGCACAACAAGACAATGATAACCTTGGAAAAGGAACTCTAGAACCTTCATCTGGCGGAAGCTTTGTCAAGTTTATCTTCATTGTGAGGTCAAAGCCATCCTTTGGAGGATCAAGAATTTGAACGACTGGCCCATAAGCTGCCTTTATAGCCTCGATAGCACCAAGTGGAAGCCCATCATATAGAATTGCCTCAGGAGGTGGGAGGGGCAATGCCACTGATAGCGCCATTACCTTAGGATTCCTCATAGAAAACTGGAATCGAAGCCCAATGTCCATTAGGATATCAAACATGAGGCAGCTAAAAATTAATCCTAACGCCCAATGTAAATATAATAGTGTCATGCCCAGATTTCAGTTAATTACAAAAAAGGGAAAACTATAAGAGCTAGATTTAAAGGTCTAAATTGACTTAATTATAGGGTGAAATACAAGGCTGTCTCCGCAAGCATAACCTTTCATGCACATAAGTGAAAATAATCACGAATGTGATACAAAGCTGCTTCAACAAAACATATGAAGTTTTTTTTTTGAAAGAATAGCAATGACAATATTACCAAATACTTCCAGTTTTAGTTTACTTTCAACTCAAAATTGTAGCGCTTGAAGATCAGCAAATCCGGATTTATTATACCAAGGAATGAGACACCAAAGAAACCTTCACTAGCACATTTAAAATTTTAGGAATAGTCACATGAAAGGCATGCTATCTTAGTTCAGATTTGTTCCTGGTATTAGTTGTTCTCCTACACAAAATAAATGAAGCTGTTAACCTAACTCTTTTTTGGACTGCAGTAACGAATAGATCGCCACTTTGAATTCAAGATTTTAAATTTTATGACGGCACACCAGAATGGATCCAGATTCGGCAGGACGATACCGTTTACCTGGACATGGTACCGCACATCGTCGAATTCCACAGTGTGGCAGTCGATGTCCACGCCCTTGTTGCCACTGCACCGTGCAAAACTCACATGAACTAAAGGCAAGCAGCACGATATCTTTTAGGTCAAAAAGGGGAAGGTTGGTCGTGCGTAGGCGTACCTGAGGACACGATCTTGCAGGATCTGGAGCAGGAACCTGGACGGGGACTGGAGCAGTATCATCTTCTAGTCCTCTTCTCCTGCCAACCAGTCCCGCGCCCCTCTGCTTGACCCGACTAATTTTTTCTCAAATCAGATCGAAGGGTTGGTGAAAGAAGCGCACTACGGTGGAGCAGCCGCACTGGAGCTTCCTGGGGACTTCAGTGCAGCGAGATTCCACTAGATCTGCCCTTCTAGGGGATCTCCCGCCGCCGGGAGATGCGATTGCGAATGGGAGACGAACGGGCGGAAGGGAGGAAGAAGAAGAGGGCAAGAGGGATTGATATGTAAAGGTGGAAAAGTTGGACGGGCTTCTTTGCAAACTGTCGGAGCCAGGTAGTGAGGTGGGAGCCCATCCAAGATCTCAGCCCTCCAACCTGGATCCGACAGCTAACATTTTAACGCTAACCCAATTCGTTTGCCTGCCTTCTCTTTTGAATCTTTTGATCCCACGACGTTGCAGTCGCCGCACCGAAACACCGGCGAATCCCCCTGCGCTCGCCTTCTCCGGCTCTCCCCCTCTCGAATGATCGGCGGCGCGGGCGTGCACCCGCAGACCTGCCCTTGAGCGCCGCCGCACCCAGCACTCCATCTTCCGCTGGTCAGTGAAGTGCACGGTCTCTCCTCTCGCGCTCTCTCCCCTACTGAACTGACTCAAACCGCTCGATCTGAATCGAGTTTCACTTAGCTTCCTCTCTCACCACTCCTAATACTGTGCTAGATCGAGTCTGTACTTGCTTTATGTTTTCTTGTCTTTCCCACTATGCCAGCATGTAGTACTATTTGTTAAGAATAGAATAGAAAATATATTATTTGTTTCTTTATATGCCTCACTTTCTATATCTGTACATGGCATATTCTCTGTATATCCCCTGTACTCTCTATATATATTGCCCTTTGGGCCTCATGAATATTTGCAACATATTCCTAACATGGTATCAGAGCAAGGCTCTGACCTTGTTTCTTCGCCATCGCGGCCGCCGCCGCCCGGGTTGTCGCCATGGCTCGGGTTGCCGTCGCCGCCACCAATTGCCGCCTTCTTAGCCCGCGATCGCCGCCGCCAACCGTCTTAAGACGCCTTTGCATCGCCGCAGCCGCCACAGACACGCCGCCACCGCCAGATCCGACGTTGATCCGACGCGGCCGCCACGTAGCCGCCAGATCCGACGTCTTTGGGCCAGAGACGCCGCAGCAGCCGCCACGCCGCCCGCCGCCAGAGCGACGCGCCGCCGCCGCCATCTCGGCCGCCGCGTCGCTTTGTCGCCGTCGCCGCGCCGCCCCGCCGGTCGTCGCCGCCGCCACCCCTGCCGGTCGTCGCCGCCATCCTGCCGGTCGCCGCCCGCTGCTGCCGCCGCCGGCCGCCGCGAGATCCTTGGTCCTCCTCTCGTGTTTGAGTCTCGAGTAGTTGGTCGTCTGGTCGGTTTTTGTAATAGCAAAGCAAAGCAAAAAAACGTTGTTCTAACCGCTGGCAGTCGGTAGCCTTTGTTGAACTTCGTTGCCTTGGTCGCCGTCTTAGTCAGTAGCAGATACCGATGAGCTTCCGTTCCATCACCGCGATCCCATTTTCGGAACAAAGCTTCATGGAACGAACTACGTGTTATGGTCTTCCTCATGGAGATCACGCTTGATGGTCTCCGTCTTTGGGGACATGTTCTGCAGACACGTCCTTCTCCGTCACCGCCGGTTCAGCCTCCTCCTCGGCAGTCTATTTCTGTACCTCCTGGAGCAGATGAGGCTGCTAAAGAGAAGGCAGAGGCTGCTGCTGCTACTGCCGATGCTGCTGATGAGGCTTATCAGTATGCCATTGACGCTTTCGAGCGCTGGTGTGCTGATGAAGCCCGTGTTCGTGCTATCCTTGTGGTCAGCGTCGACGACTCCATTCAGCCAGATATCGTTGGAGTGCGGTCTACTCGGCGATCGGGACTATTTGCGTGGCGATACCGGTGAGCGATGATGCTCGATTCTTTTCGCTTGGCGTGAGTTGGAGATGCTTCGCCGAGAGATTCTTTCGTCGACAACTTCTTGACTCGCTAGTCTCGGCGATCGCTAGACGAGCTGGCTTCTCCACTATGCCAGGATTGCCACAGAGTTCAGAAGGCGGATCATGATCGTCTTCGTCTTTATGATTTCGTCTGCCGTCTTCGCCCAGAGTTTGAGCCTGTCAGAGCTCAAGCTGGCGAGTCGCTTCGCCACGACCGATTGTTACCGAGGCTCTTCGACACTTGGTGAGGAGCTTCGTCTTGGTTAGCGACGATCTGTTCCAAGCGTGCTTCTCGCTCCTTCTTCGACTACATCGGCGTTTCTGCTACGACTACGGTTCATTCTCGGTGCTGTTTCGCTCCACCTTTTGCACCAACTGGAGTTCAATGCAACTATTGCAAGAACTTCGGGCATGACTACGAGTTGTGCGGTGCGAAAAGCGGAATAAGCCACGTGGGGTGGGCGACCCAAAGGCGAGGCCCTTCCTTCACGGTGGGATGACCGGACTCATCGAATCTCGGCGAGGTGACTCGTTCGGCCAGCTCCGCGAGCTCTACTTGACTTTCTCACGCTCGCGGTTTCGCGATCTAGCTCAGACATCTTCCTCAGGTACCTCTTGGGTTCTAGATTCTGGTGCCTCTTTCCACATGACACCGGATTCTACATCTCTCATTTCAGTGGGACCTCCTGCCCTTCCTATCTCTGTACAGACTGCGGATGGTACTTCCTTGTCTGTTAGCTGTCAGGGCACTCTTTTGACTACTGATTTTTCTGTTCCAGCTATTTCTCATGTTCCCCAACTAATCATGCAACTTCTTTCAGTGGGACAACTCACTGACTTGGTTGTAGGGTTGGTTTTGACTCTCACACCTGTTTCGTTCAGGATCGACAGACAGGGATGATACTTGGGACTGGCCGGCGCCGTAGGGATCGTCAGGGTCTCTACATTCTCGACCGTCTTCATCTTCGGTCCACTTCAGTTGCTCCTACCACGTCTTCAACTGCTCCGTCTACCTCTACCGCCACTGTTGCTACCACTCCTGGAGTCTTTGTGCAGTGGCATCACCGTTTAGGTCACCTATGTGGGTCCCGTCTTTCGTCATTAGTTCGTCAGGGTGTCCTTGGACGTATCACTGTTGACACGTCCATGTTTTGTCAAGGTTGTAAGCTAGGCAAGCAGCTACAACTTCCTTATCATTCTAGTGAGTCATTGTCTTCTCGTCCTTTTGATTTAGTTCATTCAGATGTATGGGGACCTGCGCCGATTATCTCCAAAGGCGGGCATAAATTCTATGCTATTTTTATTGATGATTATTCCCGTTTTACTTGGCTTTTTCCTATGTCTAACCGTGGTCAGTTTCTTGCGATCTACCGTAGCTTTGCCATGATGGTTCGTACTCAGTTTGAGTCCTCTATTCGCATTTTTCGCTGTGATTCCGCTGGCGAGTATTGCTCTAATGCGTTCAGACAATTTCTTTCCGAGCAGGGAACTCTTTATCAGTCTTCTTGTCTTGGTGCCCATGCTCAGAATGGGGTTGCTGAACGCAAGCATCGTCATCTGATTGAGACTGCTCGCACACTTCTTCTTGCTTCTCACGTTCCACCACGCTTCGGTCGAGGTCGCTTCTCTGTTGCATATCTCATTAATATGCGACCCTCCATCGCTCTTAAGGATGTCGATCCTATAGGCGTCTCTACTCTAGAGTCCCTCGATCAGATCATCTTCGTATTTTTGGTCGCACTTGCTTTGTCTGTTGTCGCCTCGTGGCGCACTAAGCGGCGGCCCGGTCGGTTGAGTGCGTGTTTCTTAAATACGATTACGAGCATAAGGGTTATCGTTGTTATGATCCTTCTACTCGACGGATCAGGATCTCACGAGATGTTGTCTTTGACGAATCTCGACCTTTCTTCTATCGAGATTCAGCTCCTTCCACTGCTTCCACCATCGAGACGATCTTCTGGCTGTCTCTTCCGGACTCCTCACCCATTTCCCCTCTTTCTATACCTTCACCTTCTGTGTTGCATCCTACAGCACCACCTCTTGCTCCTACACCTTCATCTTCTGTGTTGCCTCCTACAGCACCATCTCTTGCTCCTACGGCGTCACCGTCTCGTTTCTCTGGGGTGCACTACTCCAGACGACCTCGTACTTCACCAGATCCCTCTCCTGGTCTCTTGCCGACACCGATGTCTGATTCATCTGGTGATGCTCCTCGTTACGCCCTTCGTGACCGAGCAACCATTCGGCCTCCTGATCGTCTTGTCTTTGCTTGACGACACCACGCTCTCTCATCACCGAGCCTAGTTCTTATCGTGAGGCTGCTTTTCACTCTGAGTGGCAACTCGCTATGGCAGAGGAGCTTGATGCGCTTCGTCGTACGGAGACTTGGGATATTGTACCGACACCTGTGCATGCTCGTCCTATCACGTGCAAGTGGGTGTACAAGATTAAGACCAGCACGACGGTACTATTGGCGCTACAAGGCTCGTCTTGTGGCTCGTGGTTTCGGCGGAGTATGGTCGTGATTACGACGAGACGTTTGCTCTGTTGCTCATATGACCACTTTCGCACACTTGTTGCGGTTGCTTCGTCACGGTGGTCTATCTCTCATTTGGATGTTAAAATGCCTTCCTTAATGGCGTCTTGCATGAGGAGGTTTACATGCACCACCACCGGTATTCTTCCGAGATGGTCATGTCATCGTCTTCGTTGTGCTTTTATGGCCTCAAACAGGCCCTCGTGCACGGTTTGCGCGTTTTACCTCGATGATCACCTGTTGGTTTCCTTGTCGGTGCTCATGATCCCGCTCTATTTATCCATGTCTCACCTCGGTAGGACTTGCTCCTTCTATATGTGGATGATATGCTCATTACGGGTGACGATTCCTCATTCATCACATATGTGAAGAAGCATCTCAGTGAGCAGTTTTTTTATGATTGATCTTGGCTTGCTTACATACTTCCTTGGGATTGATGTTTCTTTCACATCTGAGGGTTACTACCTCTCCCAGCAGAAGTATGTCCAGGATCTTCTTGATCGGTCTGGTCTGACTGATACTCGCATTGCTGAGACTCCTATGGAGCTCTCTCTTCAGCTTCGAGCTACTGATGGTGATCTTCTTGAAGATCCCACTCGGTATCGTCATCTTGTTGGGAGTCTGGTATACCTTGTGAGCACTCGTCTTGATATTGCTTATGCTGTTCATATCTTGAGTCAGTTCATGGCTTGTCCTACTCATATTCACTACAGTCATCTTCTTCGTGTTCTTCGCTACTTGCGTGGAACCATCTCTCGTCACTTGTTTTTCCCTAGCTCCATCTCCCTCCAGCTTCAGGCGTACTCTGATGCGACTTGGGCTAGTGATCCTTCTGATCGTCGTTCTCTTTACGCCATCGTGTTTTTCTTGGCTCCTCCCGATTGCACGGAAGACAAAGCGCATGCTATTATTCCGTTCGAGTGCGAGGTGAGTTGAGAGCTATGGTAGCTGTGACAACAGAGATTATTTGGTTGAGATGGCTACTTGCAGATTTTGGTGTACCTATGAGGGGACCTACAACTCTTCTGACTGACAGTACAGGAGCTATCAGCATTGCCCGTGATCCAGTGAAGCATGAGCTCACCAAGCACATTGGTGTGGATGCTTCATACACTCGCTCTCATGTGCAGGAGGGTGTACTTGCTCTTCAGTTTGTGTCCTCAGAGTTACATATTGCTGACTTCTTCATGAAGCCACAGACTAGGGCACAACATTTGTATTTTCTCTCCAAACTCAGTGTGTGTGATCCATCATGAGTTTGAAGGGGGTGTTAAGAATAGAATAGGAAATATATTATTTATTTCCTTATATGCCTCACTTTCTATATCTGTACATGGCATATTCTCTATATATCCCTCCTGTACTCTCTATATATATTGCCCTTTGGGCCTCATGAATATTTGCAACATATTCCTAACACTATTGACTGTGCCCAAGATTTAAATTGATCCCTTGCTTCACTGATCCATGGGATCTTTTGTAAAAGACAAGCAACCGTAGGTGAATTCGTGAGCTTCTTTCGGAAATTTACTATGGGCAGACTTGTGGTTTCCGTTGCACAAGTAAATGATATTCTAGTGGTGCACTGCAGAGAATTGGTGAACTTTTCTATGCTAAAAAGTTTCTGTTGGTGTACTGTAGGAATAAGTTATGGGCCTGTTCTTTTCGGCTGCGGCTTATGGCTTTTAGTTGAAATTTTTGAATTTTAGCTGTTTACGGTACAGATTACGGAGAGACAGATACTCATTTGCGGTTTTGGCAGGTACAAATATTGGGCTTTTAACGTGTAGAACGTTTAACCTGTAGACCCCGTCTTAAGAAAATACCCCGTTTAAAAGTTAAGTACTGTAGCAAAAGTCAAAAGCCACCGACTTCGGAGAAAAAGAACAGACCCTATGTCCCATTAGTCTCAGGCCTGGCGCTCGTGCTCAGGCCTACTCCTGAAAATTGAAATACTTCCCCTGTGCCTATCAATCAGCAGAAAGGTTTTAAATCATAGAGTATAAACGAATTGGTTCCTTTCTTTTGTTTCTCCTGAGATGTAAAGCTTCTTTGTCATGGCAAACCTCCAGGATGTTTTCGGTAAAACCTGTTTTGCAGCTTATCATGGAAAAAAAATATGTTCAACTCTAAAGAACAATGCATAAGATGTTGTTGGGCATAGAATTTAGCCTTCCAATTTACTTATGTTTATTGTATATTTCACTCTTGTCATTTTGTACTATAATATTCACTTATTGTGCTTATGCAAAATTCAGGTATTGTGACCACAAAATATATGCCTTCAATGACATCATATTCAATTTGGGATGGAGACATGCTAGGTATGCTTTACTTAAGTTTGTAATTTTTTAAAAAAAAATTCTACAATTTTCTCACGCCTGCAGATTTCAGATAGCACCATTTTCTCTGTGAGAAGAGTATAACATGTATGCAAAGATGATCAGAAATAAACTTTTACATAAACAAAGTCATGTAGTTGTATCTGTTTACTACACAACTTTTATCTCATTGATATAATTTTAATTCATTTTCATCTCTTTTCACTTTTGCTTGGCTATAGATCTATCTTACAAGGCATCCAAACTGTCCACACATGTGACATGCGTATATTAATTTTCTTAGTTTAAATCAAGTCATTTCTGAAGCAATGCTGTCCATACGGAAGACCAGAGTTAAACATATTCTGGCAGATCTGGCTTCTAAGAAGGACGATATCCAATTTAGCACCTGACTTCATTTGTGTACCTATGAACTGCAAGAGTTTCTTTTTAGAGAGAGAGAGAGAGAGAGAGAGAGAGAGAGAGAGAGAGAGAGAGAAGAGAGTTCACACTCTGAGAAAAGAGAAAGAATTCACACTGAGTATTTTATGCCATCTTGAGTGCGTATTTCCTTTTCTTTTCTGAACTTTAAGCATATGCTCCTGTACTTTTTTGGGACTGAGAAGGTTATTTGATAGGGATAGCCATCTTATTATAAACAATACGTAGTTTCCTTTATATAGTCACTATGTAGGGCTGAACCATTGATTGTCCTTGAAGTCTACTAAGATAATTCTGTTTTGCAGATTCATGAGAGCATGGTTTTCTGTAGGAGTTTATTTCACTCTGTTTGCTTTAGTTAGTGTTAGAAATAATCTTTACTTAGAGTTCAAAACGTAGTAGAATCCGTCTCCGTATGTAACTCAAGTTGAAGTTGTGTCCAACTTGAAATCCGAATATGTATGCTAGTACAAAGTTGTCATGGTGCTCCGGCAAGTCGCGGCGAGGCCGAGGCGCCTGGACGCCTAGTCGACTAAGCGCCCGTCATGGCGACAGTTAGATGATAGTAGTTAGACGATAAATAATATCTTATATGACTAAAAATTAAATAACCATACAACATAATAACACAAATTATCCAAATAATCATGTCTCAGGAGGTCTAAATTAGAAGAAATCCATTAATAGAGAGATCTGTTCGTAATTTTTAGGAATTCTAAGGACTTAATCGCAAAAGGATACTTCTTAACCCTAGCCGCCAGCGCCCGACTCCTCTATCTCCCGACTCCTCTTCTCCTCCCTCTCCGACGCCCTCCTCCCGCCCGACGCCTCCCCATCGCCTCCCTCCCCGCCTCCTCCTCCGGCGCCTCCTCCCTTCGCCCGATGCCTCCCCTCGTCGCCTCCCCTCCCCATTGCCTCCTCTCCCCGCTCGGCGCCTCCCCCATCGCCTCCATGCCAAGAGCTACCATATCGGCTAGATCCGGAGACGACCGATGCGGCTAGGGGTGAGGTGCGGCTCGAGAAGAGGATGGAGGAGGCTGCGCCTCCAGATCCGACCGATGCGGGTTGGGAAGAGGCGGTGCAGCTTCAGATCCGCCCGGCGGTGGCTTCGGATGGAGGAGCGACAGGACTCGGGGCCGTGAGCTCGGCGGCTGCTGCTGTGTGAGACCTCAGCGTCGAGCTCCTAACTCGATAAGTTGGGCGACATGCCTTGGCATCGAGCTCTGGGCGACTGGACGCCTAGTCGTCGCCTTGGCGACGCCGTAACAACCTTGTGCTAGTAGGAGATTATTAGCCTATATATTAAGGAAACTTGTAGTCAGTTTTGTAAAAAGAATAAAAGTAAGAAAAGCAAGAAAAAAGGAGCAAGTAAGATAATAGAGAAATTCAGAAATTCTCCTATATTCTCTCAGTTTATTTGCGATGTGTACGTTTTCTCCTGGAACAGAGTAAACAAGTTGTATCAGAGCCTATGTGAGAATCGAGTCGCTGGAAAAATCGTCTCGGCGATTCCGTTTCAGCGCGTCTTACGCGGCGCTTTTGAGGGGCACGTCGCTCATCTTCACGCAGCATATTCTTGGATCAGATAGCCAACTGTTCGATGAAATAAACATCATTACATTTTCTCAACAAAGCAATCTTGGCCAAGCATTTGTATATTCAGTCCTTAGATAAGTTCTCTCACAATGTACAAATAGTTGAGATATGCTAGGCTCTACTAAAGCTACCAAGACATTTCCAGCCCTAATTTGAGGCCTCAACAAAAACAAACAACACACTAGAGTACTAGACCCTATGGCTAACTTGCTTCAACATGACCGGAGGACGTTCCTCGTTAAAATATCGGAACCGTGTGCCGCTGGAGCTTGCAACTCTTTAGCCTTCTCAGTTAAGCAGAGAACAAATCCAAACCAAAAAGACCCAAAAAGTAAAACAGAGATGAAATAGGGTACAAGCAAAACGGTAGAAACAAATATCAAGCAAGGCCTCGCTCAGCACTGCGCAACTAGATGTGGATGCCGTTGCCGTTTCCGTAGTATCCATTTACCAGGCTGTTCAGTGGCTTCTTTGCATGTCCGTTCGGGTACAGTTTCAGTTTCGGAACAGCAGCACCGGAAATACCCCGAAGTGTCGGAATCGAATTGACAGAACTGCGCTGGAGCAAAGCATCTAGTTGTCCAGATGCTGCTGCTATTAATCCTGTCAGCAGAAATGCATTGTTAATTCAGATGAAGTTCTTGGATGAGCCATTAGTATTCAGAAAATGCAGACGATCATGATCAAGTAACATGAAGAACTGCAGTGTATATGAATGAAAAAGTGAAAATGACAGCAAAATTCCTTCACTGTTTTGGTACATCGCTAACAACAAACGGTACCCTTGATTAGTAGAGTTTAATAAAAAAAATTAACATATCTACAATTGATAAAAAAAAGTAGAATTCAGCATTTTTTTTTCAAGTAGAATTGCATTACCTAAGAAAAGTGGAGAAGGCTTTCCTGGTCTTGACTTGAATTCAGGATGGAATTGTGCACCAATAAAAAACTTATGATTGGGCAGTTCAATAATCTGCATCCAGTAGAGCATCATCCGTTAGGCAATGGAGAATGATTGACATTAAGTTCTTACTGAAGATTAAAGCGACTATTTTCTAAGTCTACCTCCATGCGCCTTCCACTTTCATCCTTGCCAACAAATGAAAGCCCGGCCTTCTCAAACTCTAGGACCATTTCAGGGTTCACCTGAAAAAATAATAAAATCTTCAATATTATACAAAGGAAGAGTGGCAGCACAGACTGATCTGTGCCATCAGATAATTTCATATAGCTAACCTCATATCTGTGGCGATGTCTTTCGTCTACAGAGCTAACATTGCCATACCTAAGATAATTCATCACAATTATATTACACACATAAATGGGAATAAACATCAGATGCACAATTATACGTAAGACGTTAGGGGAACATGAGGGACAGTGTTTTCTTACAGCTTTGCAGATTTGCAGTTTGCAGATTTGCAGTTATTGACTTGGAAATATGTTCTCCTTGAGCCAAGCCGCATTGTCGCCCCCATATGGGTTTTGGAGCCCTGTTGATGTGTTGTCTAAAGTATATCGATCACAGTTGATGCTTAACAGAGAAGAATTACCAAAACAGTATGACAGTCAACGTAATCTACCTCTGGCATGAAAATGACACAGGGTGATGTTGTAGCTGGGTCAAATTCTAAGCTATTTGCGCCACGTAATTTCATGACAGAACGTGCATACTCAATCACTGCGATTTGCATACCCAAGCAAATGCCAAGATAAGGAACATTGTTTTCTCGTGCATATTTTGCAGCAAGGATTTTGCCCTGAACTCCTCTGTCTCCAAAGCCTCCAGGAACGAGTATACCATCTGCACCCTGAGGTGGAAATTTCTTCAAATGACTGTACATAATTATCAAGAATTGCATAATAGCACCAGTCAAGAATGTGAAATATGCTAACCTTAAGTAGTTTCCATGCTTTTTGATGGGCTTCAGGGGTCTACAAAAAACAAGCATCTCCCAAGCATCAATGCAAGATCCATTGAGGAAAATAAAATCGATGTGAAGTACATAGTCAACACTAACCTCTTCGGCTGAAGAATCTTCAAGATCACATGAAGGAACCCACTCCACTACAAGTTTTCTTTCCATAGCAACTGATGCATGCAAAAGAGCCTGAAACAAGGGTCAAATCAGATAAATCAGTCAACATGAAGAGTAAATATTGTCACCTACAAATTTCATCGAGAAGTGCAGCTTTGTTTTTACAGAAAAGGAGAATTTTCACAATCACAATGCCAACGAACTAAGAAGCAATTCATCAAAAAAAAAAAACTAAGAAGCACATTTGTAAATCAAACAAACAATGTCATGCCAGAAACGCACAACTCTTCTAACTACCATAAGAAGTTCCACAAACACTTATCATATTCAGTGGAAATACTAAAGAGTTGCATGTATGCTGTATACTAAGGAGTTGCATGTATGCTGTATACTGTGTACACATGTGTAGAATTATAAGGTAGCATCAGGGATAAAAACCGTGATTCTTGGCGGTAATGATTACAATCCGGTGGGTACCGGGAGGGAAAAAGTAGGCCAAAAATTTTCAAATGTAAATTTAAATCTATGACTACATAATGCACTTTCTAGTTTGGTTTAGACCTTTTTGTGGTAAATTATCTATTGTATAAGCTAAATATGTATAAATATGCTAGACCCAATATTTTGTGCTAGGTTTTCTTTGGTTTGTCCCAGTTTTTAGCGGTTTTTTTTTGTTTTTTAAGCAGTTTTTCTGGTTTTTCGGTAACCAAAATGGTTACCAATTTTAAAACAGCCCAAATTCAAATTTCGATACCTGAATTTCATTGGTTTTTTTTTCCAGTTTTTCCGGTAATCGGCCGATACCGTTACCGCTCGCCGGTCGGGTTTTCCACCGGTATCGAGATTTCTATCCCTGGATAGCATCATGATTGAGGAATTGGAAAAGGAATATAACCTAAAGAAACCTTGTCTTCTTAGCTTGTTCATAATCAAGTGTAGACTCATGTCTATCAAGTAATCAACTAGCAAATTCAACTACAAGTAATCCTGTTGATCTTGAGTGCAAAAACGAGTGTACTTAGTAATAAATTCACCATTAGAACAGACAGGTAGGAATCCGACAGGCCAGTATATTTTCCAACCATGGCAATCTTAACCTGAAAAGTTCATTGCGCAACAGTGATCAGTTACGGGAAAAAACTTTTGATTTAAAATAAAAGGGGCAATACTCTACCCCTCACCCCCAACAACAATAGGAAGATGAAGAGTTGAAAAGGATAAAGAATCCTACCTGAGTCTTCAGTTTGTCAAACTTGCTGGCTCTTTCAGTCCATTCAGCCAACTTAGGTTCTCGAGGAACTTTGCCTACGCTGCTGCATACATGAGTGAAGAAACGCATTGAAGGCGTAAGTATTGTTCCTTCAAACTATGAGGGGATGAATAAATTTATTGTAGCCATGGAAAAAAAATACATACAACTGAAGGTCTAAAACTTTCAGAATAGATTCATGGGCCTTCTGGTCCTATAGAAAGAATCCAGTGTTGACGGTTCACGGTTGAATAAGCAAGATGAAAATTTGGAATATATGCATTGCAAGTTTGCAACAAAGAAACGTATCATACCCTTAGCAACAAAGGGATGTGCCAAATGTTTGTAACGTCATGGAGATTCACAATTCTTGAGATCTGCAACAAAAGTTGCATTGTCAACACAACAGCAAGAGAAAAAAACTCAATGCAAGCCTTGAAATTGCAAGAGTTCTCATTACTGGAACGTGGCAAAATTGTGAGAGCTTGGCTTTCACATGTTCTTCCAGTGGCTGTCAAAAGCATAGAGATGACCATGAATATAGCAATATTCAGCACCAAAGGAAATGAACCATAGAATGCTATAAAGGAATATAAAAGAATGATGGTGTACCTCAGTACTGCGGCATGCTAAAATATCAGGTGCCAATCCAAGTCCTCTTAGGCCACGAACACTATGTTGGGTAGGCTTAGTTTTCTATATAAATGCACAAAATCATCATTTGTGAGAAATTAACAGAATGTGACAAGTTCAAATAACTGAAGAATTATACTGTTTTTAGAGCTTCAACAACACAAATAGTTTTTAGGTTCTTGGTGTTTCCCTCTTTTTTTAGTACAACAACAAAATGCCACTTCTGTTTAAACGAAATTGCAATTCAGAGCAAACTACTATAGGTGCAATTTCATAGTTCATACCATTTCGGGCAAATTAAATTTTTTTGGAAGTACATAAATATTTTTTCATACAGTACAACATGCCATGAACCCCAATAAAACTGCAAGTACTGTTACAACCTCTCAAATTTTTATCTTATCTCTTTGTTCAAATGAGTAAAACATACCTGTTCACCAACTACACTTAGAACTGGAACAAGACTGACATGGACCAGACAGAAGTTTCCAGGTCCTACAACACAGAATGAGGAAAGAAAATGTCAATTGAAACTAAGTGGATATTGTAAAAGAGAACCAGGCTAAAATAAAAAATAAACATTCAGGGAAGAGCTGCTGTTTACTGACCTACACGGTACGAAAATTGACCTAATGCTTCAATAAAAGGCATTGATTCAATATCCCCTGCATCAAGAATGCCACTGTCGTTATGCCGCGAAAAGATTTTGTCCCCTGCACCGGCATACTTACACAGCTATGGGAACAATTGAGCGAAAATAAACTACACTACGATGTGTGAAGTATGTGCTATTACAATCTATGCTATAAATGAAATTGTTTTGTTTACCTATAGTGCCGCCAAGTTCTATGACACAAACATCAGGATGCCCTTCTTTACCATCGACTGGATTCATCGCTACACGTTCAATCCAATCTTGTATTTCATCTGTAATATGCGGCACAACCTGAAAAGAAAAATAAATCCAGATTCAATAATCTTTGGTGAGTTCTTTTAAGCTTATGACTTGGCTTTCTATAGTAACTAGCTTTCAAATATAGTGCCTTTTCAATGCGGTGTCTATAATTTGATTGTAGTAGACACTATTTCGACTTCACTCATATCTTGCAAAATTGCATGCGAGTATCTCTCTCTCTCTGTACTCTCTCGTGAACAGGCATAATTCAAAAATTTAAGCCAAAAGCTATAAGACATAACCCAAAAGAACCCACCCCTTGGTCCGCAGTAATATTTTTCACATGAAAGCTCCACACAGAGAATGATAACACACCTGGACGGTTTTCCCCAAGTAGTCTCCTCTCCTTTCTTTGTTAATTACAGCCTGATTTTAGCATTAGAAAGAAAAATGCTATTAACTTCCAGAAGATGACGCCAGCAGTTACAAGAATCCAAGAAGTTCTTACTACGCACAATCAACCGGAGATCACATGAAAGTTGTAAAAATTGTAGGTCACTTTTGATTCTAACTTACAATGGTAACAAAACGGCTAACTGATATTGGTGTGGGTTTCAACTGTAGTTTGAGACCTAGTTACCTAGTCTACTTTGCATCCAGTACAAATTTCAGGTGGCCAATGGAAGAAAGATTCTCGAACCGCTGACGCACTTTTCAGATCAGTGACGGCCTCTCCAGTCCAGCGGAGCTGGGCGCCAAAAGATTCTTTATTCACTGATTGACAGAAGCAGCCAACAGAGCATCGACTCTACAATTAAGCTACCATGTGACAGGTTGAATCTCATCAGTAGCTTCCGACAACAATGGCAGACTAGAGGTCCAGATGATTCTGCACATGCATAATTCATAATTGTACTGCAGTTGATCTTACGATGAAACATAAAGTGACTCAATAAAGATTTGTGGGTTCCATGTACACCCAGTCAATCAAGCGCTCGTAATGTTGCCGGTTTGTTAATGTCAAAGTAAAAAACCTTTTTAAAAAAGAAAAATAGAAACCAAACTTTTGACTTGATAGCACAATCTTCCACAGAACAGAAGTTCTAATTACACATGGATTAGGACTAATAGGACCAACCTGATAGATCTTTCCTGTGGTTATATTGTTGTCACGGGTCAATTTGATATCCAGAAAACGTTCATAATTTCCAAGGTCCAAGTCCACCTTCAAGAAAAGAAAAGGGCAGAAAGTCCGATTAGCCAAAGAGATTATATCCACACAACTCGCTATTGAAAACTTCCCTAAAGCAACTCACTTTTTAAAAACAAACTACGTAACAAGATAAACCCATGAAAAAAAAGATGTCCATTACAGGTGAACTAGTGAAGACTATCAATGGTCATCCATGACGATACCAACAGTATGTAATTTTCTGGTAAGAGAGCACAAAAAAAGGAGATGTTGGAGCAGCTTGTAGTTACCTCTCCACCATCATCCAAAACAAAGACCTCACCATGCTCGAACGGAGACATGGTGCCAGCATCAGTGTTGAGGTATGGGTCTGCAGATGAGTAGTCAAAAATGAACAACGATAAGAAATTAAGAACGGTAAGTAATGCTCACCTAACAAAACTAAATGGTTTCTTTTAAGAGTAGTGCTTACATGCTAATAAGAATAACACTAATCTCAAAACATACAAAAGGGTAAGTAATCACTATTCACCATTCAGTTCTGCTTTAAAAGTTATGCAAATCACTTTAAAAAAAAGCATAGAAGCACCTCTCTTTCTTTAATCCGTTCACCAACTTCTAATATAGAAACCTTTCAACTAAATTTTTGAGAACTAACAAGCACACAGGTAGATGGGAGAAAATGAAGGCTCAAAGAATAGGTCATTTTTTCTCTCTCTAAATTCTGTACTTGCATACCCGTCGAATTAAACGAAACAAATAAATTCCTTCAAAAAACGGTACAGAAAAATTTGATGTATGAGATGACAAACTTGGCCTAAACAACTGAGGAGTTCGTCTCTCCGAAGGAACTACGATTGTGACACCAACTTAAGATCAGATATCTGTTTCATCAAAGACAACGAGTAACCAAAATCAAAAGGTAAAAAATTTTACTTTTACCAAAAGAAAACTGGAGGAAAACACCGTAAAACATTGGCAAGAATCTCCAAAAGCACTATATAATGCAGAGCAATGCAAGATTTAAGCTACTAAACCAGAGGAGCAGAAAACACTGCTCTGTCAAGATTCTCAACTCACTTGTACAGAATATGGTCTAAAAAAACTCACATGTAAATAATCAGGCCTAAAACAAGAACATTGAGTACAAGCAGTGAACTAATTAACTTGATCATAGGCTGTATGTCTCATGTGACAGTCTCCGGTTCAAAGAAACTGGGAACTTGGGCGCTCAAGAAAAGCAGATAGCAAGAAACAGACAGCTCTAAACCCATATAGACAACCAACAGAGAGGCAAAAGAGAACAATAACTGAAAAAAGTAACAGATGTAAAAAGGCGTGTACATGTGCATCAAAATGCATGTGTTTGAGGCCAAAAGCTTCAATTGACAGCTTAAATGAATTAAAAGCCCGTTTCTTTTCAGCTTAATTAAATATCACCATGTACTAACAACCAAGCGCGTTCGCACAAGTAGTTCCCATCGTGCGCCCCAAACAGCCGCCCCAAATATCCGGGAATGCTGCTTCCTTTGCCCAAAACAACGCATGTACCACACCTGTTACGACGAAAGCAAAGTATTCGTTCCTGGATTCTGGGTTGCAGTTGAGACCAACTGAGCAAACGGCAAGGCAAGATCACGCAAAGCCGGGTTGAAAAATCGCATCTTTCCACGGAAAAACCCCGTCTTTTTCGGTTTCTACGTTCGTGGCGGTTACTTTTGTGAAGAAAGGCCAAAGTAGAGCCAAAAAAAAAAAAAATACTGGCACGAGGTGAGGGGGAAGGAGGAATGGCTACCTATCTTGATGGTGGTGACGCGGAGGCCGCAGGCCTTGAGCACGACGCCGATGCTGCTGGCCGTCACGCCCTTGCCGAGGCCGCTCACCACCCCTCCAGTCACCAGCACGTACTTCATGGCCGTCTCCTGCGTAACGCTAGCTCAGTTCTTGGCTCTGTCCCGTCGCAAGAACAGGGAGGAGAGGAGCAAGAGCTGGAGTTCTTGGGCCTAGTGTGCTGCCAAGAGGCGAGAGCTGGTGTGGAAGAAGAGAAGACCCAGCAGGTAGAGGTTTAGGCTGGACTGGCAGGAGAGGATAGGAGGTGTTAAATAAGGCTTCTGGGGTGTGGGGGGACAGATCTCAACCGAAAACTCCCGTCAAAACCTCCGTCTCTCTGAAAAAAATTGAAGAAGAAATTATTTTTGAGGAAGGATTGGGTTGTTGGAATGGAATCGGTTAAGCCTAGGTGGAGTGTGTTGGTGTTCTCGACTGCGGTTATGCCTTGAACAGTGGCATCGCAGACACACTAAAAAACCGAAGTTAACATCAAGAAATGTTTTTTTTTCTATCTAGAGTAGTGAATGTTTTCTATGTCGCAAGGAGTGGCGTGCAATAGTCTCATAAACTAAATGATCTATGGTGTTCTTGATCAGTACTATTCATTAGAGGGGTGGTTCAATACTCTCCTCAAAGGTGAAAAGCACACCGCAGGTCTCGTTTGCAATGCCCACTATTACTAACAATGAGCTTTAAGATTTATGCAATATAGTTTTCCGAAGAGCATATATAAAACCACGAGTCTATATATTATTGGCATTATATATGTATTCGTTTATATAATGTTGGGAGATCGAGTTGACTATTCTAAAACCCGTTCAATTAGCCTAGTGTGTCAATGACATTTAATTTGGTTGTATGATGTCATCTATGGTATAGTATTTGTCTATTCATCAAACATTAATTTTCGCTAGGGAATCACATTCTTACAATCATGCTAAGTACATATAAAAAAAATTAAAATCCCCTGCATGGCTTGTCTGGCTTTGCACAAGTCCTCAAAGTGTTACCCTTCCTAGACAAAACTCCGGCCTTTTTCCGAGGAGAACCTGAATCTGGTCTGGAGAGAGCATTTCAGGCATCACTAACCACATTTTCAGACACCCAATGCCGCCTAGCCTGAAACATGCCGACTAAAAGTCTTGGGCTCGTGGCAGTTGCTGTCAAAACAAGTCAAATTCTGTGGGGTTTTGCCACACTTATTTTTCTTCTAATTCGCTGCTCAAAATCTTTTGTACTTGGATCCCTTTCTGCCAGCACTTTTACAACTCGAATTTTTTTTGCTTCAATGCTACTTTTCCTGTGAGAGCATCCTTTTCAGTTTCACATTGGTCTTCAAGAAAGGACGTTAACAATGGAGCCCCGTCATCCAACAAGTAATCAGACTAACCTGTCGAATTTTCGTTTTGTGATGCTAATGCAAATCAACGTGGCTATCAGAGTACTGACAGGTTACAGTGGGTTACAAAAGATATTTACGATGACATAGATTTACTCTTTTCTTGTAGGGCTAGTTCGAAATACATGAACTTCCCTATATTAATCCTTAGTAAATCAATTGTACACACTTTTAACTTCATCCGTTCTTTTTTACTCAGTCGTTTTGAATATCGATAATATCTCTATACACATCTTTGACCGTTGCCTTTTCTAACTATATGTTAGCAAAATTATTAAAAGTATAATGATATAGAAGTACTTTTAATGACTAATCTGCCAGTATAATTTTTATGTGAAAAATCTATATAGTACGTATATTTGTGGCCAAAGGTTTAACATATTGACTGCATGCATTATAAAACAACACTAAAAGAGAATTCTTCTATGATATTCATGCATTCCAAGCAATCCAAGGATAGAAAGAACTGGTTAAATTGATTGTTTAAACACCGTAGGTGTGGATCAAAAGATGTTGTTGCATCAAATTTCAAAATACATTCATAAATGGCCTACTCAGTTTTAATTGGTAAGACTCAAATCCTAACCTTTAGCTAGACAAGCTAGGTACCACACTGACTGTACTAACCATCAATATCTGGCTAAGTTTTGTTAGTAAGTCGTGGTAATGATCTCTGCAGTTAACTTAGCAGCAAAACATGGCAAGAAAACTTTCTCTTTTAGTTTTTTTTTGAGCATCTGCATCTCAACTGATATTACTAAAGTTGATTCTTTGATTATAAGTAAAGTGGGATCAGTGGTTATGGTTCAATGAGTGGGAAACCGATGTTTTTGAAACTTGGCGCCAAAGGCTCATCACTACTAGTACTAGTAAACTACATATCCAAATCAAACCCAGACTGCAAGTTAACATTACAATTTTGAGCATTTATTAACCTAACTATCACTGGATTTGGTTGAGATCTTGAAGTAGAGGAAGAAAATTCTACGGAGGAGCCCTAACCCCTACCCTCCAAGCTCTCAAATGAGATTTTGCCATATAGCACAACCATTCTCAAAGCACATGTAACATCCCGAAAATCGGATGTTCAAAAATGTGAAATTTTAAAAATTTTCAATGCATCTTGTTGACATCTGAATTCCTTCTAAAATTTTATTTGGCCTTTTTTGAAATTTGTGCTATGCAAAATAACACAAGGTAAAATGCCCAAATACAAATAATAATCATACTGATAAAAGAACGGAAAATTGGAAACAATGAAATGTGAATTCAAAATCCAAAAACTTAAATTAAAATTTAATTTGTTAAAACAAAACCTAAATTAAAGTAAAAATTGAAAGAAGGAAATTTTGAACTAAAAATTGATTTTGAAAAGAAAATAAAATTAAAGAATGAAAATGGCGCACTCTTCAAATTTTGGACAAGAGAAATTCACAATGGAATTCAAATTACAAACCAAAACTAAAATTTTAATAAAAAGGAAGAACATCAATATTTCCCAATAGATCATCCCATTTCCCTTTCCCCTCTTTTCCTCCCGGCCCGACCCAACTCCTTCTTTCCTCCTCTTTGCTCCCCTGCTTTTGGCTCAGCCACGACACCAGCGCTGTGCCTAGCGCATGCCGCACCCAGCTGTGACCACTACAACTGTCGCGCCATGCACCGTGCATCGACCATGCTGCACCCACCGAGCTTGCTGCGCTTCCGTGCCCGAGCCGCCCACGCTTGCGCCCTACGTGCCCATTAGCCCATGTCACTCCACGTGTGCCCACATTCTTTGACCATCGTCGTCATGCCCCGCTGCACCCATACCCTGCGCCAGCTCTGCCCCATCACATCGCCGTCACCTCCCATGCTTATCTTGACCACCTCAACATTTGAGCCACAACCGAGTCCATGTCAAGGCAACACCAAGCGCCCATGCTACACACTAGCGCTTGGTCGTCGGCCACAGTGCTACCACCACCCCCACATGGCTATAAAAGCCTCCCCGGAGTTCGTCTTGCTCTCCGTGTACCGCGACACCCCTTCCCCCTCGCCAATTTGGCCCAAGCTAGCTCAGAGCTGAAATCCTTTTCTCCAGCCACCACTTTCCCCTCGCTGTTCTGGCCATTTCGGCGAATTTCTCCCCAAACCAACCATGTCACCTTGCGTTCCACATTCCCAACTGCATTATCCTCACCCAGTTTGGGAATTCCTCACCGAGCATGCTGATGCCATCTCCTTTCCCACTTCTGGCCAAAACCGCCGCCGCTACCGCCAATCACCCCTCAGAGCGTCTCGGTTTGATTCATCTCTCCTGGAGCATTTCCTTGTTGTCCCCGTCCTTCCCTAACTGCTAGTTGAAGCTCACCCCTACCCCAGGTCGTTGCCACCGACGGCTCCCCACTCCGCCCTTGGCCCATGTCGTCGGCCCGCCTCGACACCACCCCGGCCTCCTTAACCACCTCGGTGAGTTCACCTTAGCTCACTCATACTCATGCTTCCCCTATTTTTCTCCCTCTCCCTCCTAGGCGTCGTGACCCCTCTTCCACCCTACGCCGGCGCCATGAGCCATTGTCACCCGCCTCTGCACCACCCCAAGCCATGGCACTACATTCCCTAGCTTCTTCCTTCCCCTGGCATTCCATTTTTATGGTCACTATCACCCCGCTATGCTCACCTTGCCGCCGACAGCTCAGTGGAGCCATGCACCACTGCCTCCCCTACTTGGTCTTCCTCTATTTCTCTTTGTTCCTCTCTCTCAGTATATATGACATATAGGCCTGGGGTACTATGCATAGACCCACATGTCACTCTGTTTTCATTTTTAGTTAGAAAATAATTTAGGGAAAATTAAAATAATTGAGAAAAATCAAATAAAAGTACAATTTAATATAATCCAATTTTTAAATAAAAATAAAGGTAAGGATAAGATTAATTATGGAATTAGAGTAAGTATTTAACAAACTGAAATCATTTAAAGATTAAATTTAAATTACTTGCATATTAATAAGAATTAAGGAATTAATTAATATAGGATTAATCCATATAAAAATTATTATTATTATTTCTATATCTCAAAAGTCATGAGGGCCCTATTTCAAATAGGGATTAATGAAGGTAATTAGCCAATGTTTTATTGTCACTCAAATTAAAATACATGATTAAATGAAAGGTGATTTCAAAACATAATTTTGTGTAAATGTAAATATACTCAAAGTCATTTAGGGTAAATAATGACCAATTAGGGTGAATTAATTAATCAATATGCTACTAGCATTTAATTTGAAGTATCCACTTTAACTAATGATTTTCCTAAAAATAGTAAGATAGAAATGGAGGTCATTTATGAAGCCAACAATATTTCTTTTAGAAAACTCATATGTCAGTTGAATGTCTTATTAAAATAAAATTTTTTATAAATGATTAAAATCATGAGCATGCCTCCAACACTTAAATTTCAAAAGTAGATTTAATTAAAGATGATATTGAAATATAATGGTATATAGTAATCTAGGCCCCACATAAATATATTTTCATTAAAATTAAATTATGCTAGATAATAACTAAGGAAAATTAGAAAATCAGTGGCATTTAATCCAAAGAGCACATTTAATTAGAGATCGTGCTAAAATATAACTTTGTGCATCTATTAAAATATAATTGATTATGACAATAACCCATGGGTCGTTGGTCATTAAATATAAATTTCACTAAACTACAATTTGATGAACTGCATGGTAATAGGGCCAATTAATTAGACTTTAATTGAAATAGCCGCCACAATATCAATTGACAACAACCTGAAGTCTAGTAATACCTAGACTAATATAAGGATTTCAATTCGTCCAAATGTATGTAAACCCTAGGATTAATTATCGGCCGCGATTTGCTAGTAAATAGTGGCCTAACTAAAGTTAATCGTTAAATAGCAATTGACTAAATAAATAATCCCACACTTAAGTTAAATTATTCAATTGATCATTCAATTAATTGGCAATTAAACCTCAAATAACAATACATCATGAACTTCCCAAAAATATGAAATATGAAGATTAATATGGTTAATTAAAATTATACATATCACATGTAGACCCTCATATCTATCTGTGGGTCACACCTAACTTATAGAACTTTCTTAATATTAAACAATAAAGAAGTCATTAAAATAAATTTCAAACAGTAGTATCCTCCGATCAGCCATGTCCAACCATGTTCAAACCCAGAGCGAAATATTTCTGTGAATATTCCTTCATCCCCACTAAACCTTGTTTGATATCCTTTTCAATAGATTTTATCCCTACCATTCTCTTTCGCTCAGACTTCGTTTGACCCTGTCTGCATCCCGTATTCACTACACCATATCTCATGTCACCATCCAAATCATAATAAAATTTAATTATGTTCATTTGGATTTATTCAAATTCGGTTATTTGTCATGTAACTAGAATTTGGAGTCTTAAAGGGGCAATAGATCGAGCGAGATCAAGATCGAGATAAAGACCAAAAGGTCAAGACCATTGATTAAGAAGGCTTTGAGTAAGATCAAGGCCGCAGTAAATTAAGCAAGGCAAATTATTACTTTAATCATATTGCACCCACATTTTGAATGCAAGTTATGTTGGTTTAAAATTATTAAAATTACATTCTTTAATTTATTACTCAAGTTATATCCATGTTAAGCTCGTAGTTAAAGTCCCAATTAACAATTGTGCTAATACACCACACTCCTTGACTTTGGACAAAAAACGTTGTTGCCCTAAAAATAATAGTAAATATGCTAGCGATAAGTCCATATCTAAGCATCAAGCTTAGTCTTGCTTAGATACCAGGGGCATTAATTTGCCCTGACATCATTTCCAACAAGAAAACTTCTATTTGGACACCATTGGATGGAAATGGCTGTTATTTGAATTGAAAGGATATTTTGGATCCCAAAAACTCTAAACTTGCTTAAATACATGGGCGGATGGTAAGAAAGGCTGGTGCAAATGGAGCACGAGTGTGGTTTATGATAGAACCGTCCAGATAACCCTAATAACTAATCTGGTAACCCCTTCCCAATGTAAAATAATGCAACCATAAGTCTATAATGGGTACGACCTGGCAAATTGATTTGTATCGACCTAGTGTGGATTGCGCCATCCGATGGACATAGGTTAAGAGCTGAATAGAAGCCTCCGTGCGGCACAAGAGAGGGCTTCCGGTCCAGGTAGATAGAACCCTACGATGGTGGAAACCTTAGTGGGTGTAGCCTCATTGGAAAAATGCATTATAAACGTCTTGTGGTGATCTTCTTGATCTGCATGTATAAGAAAACATGCGGAATATAACAAGTTAGTTATCTCTTGTGGGTAAAGTGTGCGATCTTTACAGAGTGAAAACTGTTCGAACAGGCATGCCAACGGTCAAGGGTGGGCATAGGAACTTACTTGAGTCAATGTCTATTTACAAAATGATCTTTGTAGTTGGGATGAAAAACACAGAGAGTTGATAGAACCCTGAGTATTGATTTCTCCTGGATGGATAAAACCCAGCGATTATAACGGGTGGATAGAACCCAAGTATCGAAAATAGCATACAATGGATGGAACCATATTCTGTAAAAGGTGGATGAAACCTGCATTGCTACTACTATTACACACTTTTATATTCTTTGAATATGGTTTAGTTAAAATGCTAGATCTCAGGCTTTTTACTTATTGTACTTTAATTGTGGCTCTATGCAAATAAAAGAATCTCAAGCTCCCTTATCAGCTTTGCATCTATTATTATTGTATTATGTGTGGCTTGCTGAGTAGCTTTGTACTCACTGTTACTCAATTACTAGTATTTATTTAGTTAGAAGAAGAAAGAAAAGCTTTGTAGTCACCTAAGGGCATTGACAAAAGTGAAAGATGATGATGGCCAAGAACTAGGTCACAAGCCTCAGTTGGTTGCTTGTGGGCATATCCTGAGGATCCCACGTGTGTGATGTTTTCGTTTCCGCTGCTGCTTTTTAAAAGTTTCAGCCTTATCGGCCCATGTATATGTCTACTATTATATTAGTTATTCTTCCGCAATATATATATTTGATGTTCAGTAATGTATCTGTGAGCACTCTCTACTGATTCAGAGAATAGTACGGTGAAATCACAAAGAATTCCAAATCGATAAAATCCAGTCCAACAGCACAGCAAACCCACCTCTTCTCCTGCTCTCCTTCCATTGGCCACGCTCCTCATCAACTCATGTGCTGCACAACAGCGGCCACCGCTACTGCCCAATGCACCCTCGTCTAACTTCGCACTGTCGGGCTCCATTACTCCTCCTACCGCCAACCCGCCTGTTGCACCCACCATGCCTGCTTCAGCGCCACCGGTCCCAATCGTGCCTCCTCCGCATCGATCATGTAGCCTTCATCATTGTCAGCAAAACCTTAGCTTGCTCCCACTACGGCGCCCAGCCCCGTCATCCCGGTGCAGCCTCCACCTGCTCCCTCCATCCTACCCTCGTCGCCCCCGGACATGCCGCCTCCTGCGCCCACCACCCCATCCCATCACCACCCAACATGCCATTTCCTGCCACGCCTTCTGCCCCGACCACTTCGCTGCCGTCCAAGCCACCCATGCCCTTCTTGAGCATCGCCCGATGGTCTTCGACGCGGTCACCTTCCCCTTCATCTCTCATGCCACCGTGCTCCTCTCGTATGTGCTCGCCCTCGTAGTCGACACCCTCGCATAGATACGCAAGGCTGTCGCACTCTCGGGGAACCTACGCCTCGTGGAGGTCCCGTATGGGGTGCTGTCAGGAGGCGGGAAGGAGGTGCCGGTGCCGCACTGGATAGAGTTGTTCCTGGCAGCAACTGAGACAAGTGGGAACGGTCGAAGGCGGACCTGCATTCACGTGGATGGTGGCGGAGTCTATGGCCGCGATGAGGGCACTGTAAGTGCCTATCTGGAAGTGAGGAGAGGAGCGGTGAAGACAACTTCGATGCTACGGATTTTTAAAATTTATTATACTACATGTTTTAAAACTTACGTATGGTAAAAAAATTTAGAATATACATACAAACATGTTCTAAAAGTTTTTAAATCTGTCAAGTAAGTCGGAGACGAAGGATGCGCCGGGGGGAGAGAAGAGGAGGAGCATGGCCCACGCGTTGGCCTGACCTTTTCTACGAGGAGCGGAAGAACTACCTACATACAGATCTGGACGTCTGATTTTTGATTGAATGGCTGAGAAGAGAGGAGAGAGAATGGACCGACAACCACCAACTCATATTTTATAATAGTAAAGATTTTTGGTTGCTTTAAGATTGTTCTATTAATTAGGTGGCAAAATATGGGGCCTTGGAAGGCAGGGCTTAGGGCTCTCTCCAATAGAATTTTCTTCCTTGACGCACAGTAGTTTATGCATGCATAGGCTCTCTTTTTTCTACTTGTTTTATATGATGACACAGTCTACAATGCATACATTTGACTATTTCTATTTATATGTTAGTAAAAATTATATGAAGTACATTTAATAATAAATCTTTTAATATTATTTTTATATGACAAATGTAATACCTTTAGCCATATCAGCTGTAGGCAAAATTGGCGTCGTAGGGAACAAAACGAACGTCAAACTCAATAAATGTAATACAAAGCTCCTGAATCTCAGTGAAAAGGGCAACAGACTCTGATCTACGGTTCGTCCTCATCTTCCATAGATTGACAGTCACCTGGCAGTCGGGTTCAATTATTACTCGTTCCAAGCGCCAATTGACAGTATGTTGGACGCCATCTCTAGGAGCCTAGGACTTCAGCGGCAAGAGGGCTACCACCTTACCTAGGTTGTAACAAAACTCCCGTTTGAGTTTTGACTCGATGTAACCATACCGTTGCCTCCGTACGTACGCTCCAAATCAAAAGCAGCATCAACATTCCTTTTTTAGTTCAATAAAAGGGAAAACTAAACAAAGGAATGTAATTCGTAGTATCCGCTAAATTCACAGTCAGAAGATAAATGGACTTAAAATGTTGACATCCGTCATTAGGTAAACCATCGTCTCTTAGGTCTTCCCGACGGGTTCTACCACAGAGGCTAACGATAGACAATAACTCCTCTAAACACATCTTACAGCTTTTATTTTATCGCGCTCTCTAAAGAGCAATTCTTCTCAAAATCTCAAAATAAAAGGTGCTGAGATGGAATTCCATTATAAAGATTTTTTGTGGTTTTGGAGAATCCAGCTACAGGAGGATTAGGAACAGGCAACTCTCCTTTTTCCTCCTTATCCTTTAATCCAATAACTAATAAAAAATAAAGATAGCTCAGCTAATGGTCCTTTCCCCCTTGTTGCTCATTCCCAGCGTCAATGCCCACCTTATTGCTATATTATGGATACCCCAAGTGGGCAAGCCGTTGAGAACGGCGTGCTAGGAGTGTAATTACGGCGTCAACAAAATATGGGGTTGTTTAACTTTGTGCTACTACCATCGTTTAGCTCCCTTAGACATTTGACATGGCAATTTGGTGCCGATTTTGTTTGCAGAATTAATTGATCATCGTTCTAGATGTTCGTCGCTGACTAATGGTTCAAAATCAACGTGTGTACACGTAACATCTTCTGTTACATTAATCTATATAAGCATTGGCTGTTTTGCTGTGATGCATCGGTCATCATTGTTTTTTTAATTAATCCTAATCCTTTAGCCAAAAGAAATCTAACCCAGATCGTACTTTTGACGTCCAAACCATGGAGCTAGGAAGGAGGCGGCTGATCTCACCACATTATCCACAGGCTCACCACAGGAACCACGCTAATTAAAAATGGCCCAAAACATGGTGTTCACTGCAAGTGCTTAAGTTAAAAAAGCAACATTATTTAATTTTCTCCTACATCTGTACAATAATGTGCTAGTTACATATGTACAATACTCTAGAATATCCTTCGTCCAAATTTATAAGACGTATTTTCTCTTGGCATATAAACCAAAGAAATATTGGAAATGACTAAATTATCTCTAATTATTATTTCTAAACACTATATTCAATATATGCATGTAGAGAACAAAAAGTAAAATAAGATATTTATTAGGGGTATAGAAAAAACATCATATATATTAATTTTGTATTAGAATATAAAATATATTTTATACTTATAGATAAAATTATTTTTAAAATATAGCTTATAAATTTGGACAAAAATAGTACAATGCAACAACCCAACGGCAGGCGCGTGCAGGTGCAGCCGCCCATGCTGCGGACTGGACCATACGCTGACCCGGCGCTGAGTCATCTCGGAGCCTCTTACAATGGGGAAGTTAATGGCGAATATTTCACCAGCCAATTGAAAGACTTTGCTGCTAGCGACTTGTGCCCTGCTGAGTCAGCGCCAATATGAATCCACGTACGCGCGCCACCGATCGATCGCCATCTTCCTGAGTCGCAAGGAATTGGATTCGTTCATGCTCATTGGACACGTACGGTTATCCACTAATATATATATACTAGACAATACTTTTAATTAATGGCCGTAGGCACATGACAGTGAAAGCATGATCAGACTAGACTGGGAGTTGGACCGAGCTTTTTCAGGTTAGCCCGAGATTCGATCAGTATAGCATAGGCAAGATATATGGTAGATCGAGTTGGTACGGTATGAACGGTGGACCGTGCTAGGTATAGAAAAAAGGCCCATTGGGTGGTACGACATGATGGGCCAGGCGGGCACTAAAGTGGCACGGTAGGCTGGACGGTATGGAGGCACGGTGGCAACACAACGGTGGGGCGTGACACAGCACGGTTGGGCCTGTCGTGTAAACGCCAAGGGATGTGGGATTAGCCGGAGAAGGGAGAGAGAGCAAGGCCATCGTGCCGTACTTGTGGCAGTGCGCATCATTGTCCCATGCTGCGTGATGTCGTGGGAAAGCAAAGCTACCGCTTGGGCGTCGTCCCATGCCGCAACGAGGCCACCACAGGTACCAACGCCACATGCGCATCGACCGCGCCACCGATAGGCTGCAGGCGCACGCATGGCACCACCTCCGTCGCTGCACTCATCCTCAATCCACCGCCGACCTTTGCTCACATCCATGGTCCCGACATCATCAGCCACACACCCACCTCACCATCGCCGCTCTCCTCCACCACCTCTTCCTCCATGCTCGTCGTCCGCGTCGAGCCTCAGCGCCCTATCTCCACGCTCGAGCCCTAGTGCCCTGCATCTACACTCGTCGTTCGCACTGACGAGGCCACAACCCAACACCGGATCCATCGTGTCGACTGGATCTCACCCCCAAATCGTGACCTCCGTTAGATCTGCCACGAATCTGGCTAACGAAAGCAACGGTGGGGGAGGTGGACCGTGGAGAGGTGGGTATGGACGGCAATGGTGCGGTGGGAGAGGCAGAGCCTGCAAAAGCAGGTGACGGAGAGGACGGAGAGGGGGGAGAGGACGAGCGGTGGGACAATGGGAGCGGTACCACGATGTAAGGCAACCAAAGAGGGAAAGGAAGAGCCGAAGAGAGGGAAAGAGAGAGTTGGAGAGGGAGAGGGAGGCAGTTGGGGTGGGGAGAGGCGACTGGGGAGGTGGAGGGGAGAGGAGGCCAGAGAGACAGAGGGAGAGACAGTGGGGGAGATTAGAGGGGATTGGGCAACAGAGATGCCATAGGGCATTAGGCAACAGTTGCCTAACATCTAGTATGCTACTAGTGATAAGACGGAGGATAGAAGCAATGGGTGGGGAGGGAGATAGACAACGACCGGGAACCAATGATAAGACAGAGTAGAGGAAGAAGACAGAGTAGTGGTGGAGGCTGAGAGACAACGGGCAGATGCAACGTTCTCTTCCTCCATGGCTATAAAAATCACATCATCTACTCATTTTTTCACCACTGAAGCACCAAGCTTCTCTTCTCTCTTTGCTCTACTCAGTAGTCTCAATAGTCTGTATAATAGAAAGCATGGTAGCGGTATGCTACCAAGGAGTTGCAGCACGAAGGCGATAGCGGGAGCGTCCAAGCTCGATAGTAGTATGCTATTGAGGAGTCTCAACATGAAGGCAGCAATGGGACGCCGTGCTGGAAGCTCCTGCCACTGCTCCCCTAGTCCTCTTCTGGCTTTGACTCCCATTGATGCTCGTTAGCTCTTCTCAAGTATGGGAGACTACAGCATGGGGAGAGGACAAAGGGTTTAAGTTAATTAACAAATCATACATGGGAAAGGCTATTGTCAAGCGCATACTAGATGTAATTGATGATTTTAAGATAGATAATAAGATTATTTCTATAACTCTTGATAACACATCAGCGAATACGACAGCTATGAAATCCTTACCCCCAAGGTTGTACACATATATTATTGGATATGTTCCACATGTGATGAATGAATATCACAGACGGTTCTAAACTAGAACCGTCTGTGATATCATTATTATCATAGACGGTTTTTATTTACGAACCTTCTGTGATAATGCAGAGTCAGAACATATCTCTCGTGTTTCGTCTAACGTATCTCAATTATTATACAAAGCGTCTATATCATTAATGTTTGGTATACGAACCGTCTATATCATTAATGTTTGGTATACGAACCGTCTGTGCTAAAGGTTACATATGCGCGCCTAATCCAGGTCTTCTACATACGTACGTACATACTGTCCTCTAGCTACTCATCTTCTTCTCCAGAATTCTCAACGTACGTACAATATGGATTCTACTATTCTTGTGATCATCTCCTTCCTATCATCTGTTCATCAAGAGTTGTTCAGCCGAAACCTTACACAGGCGGCCATCAATTTACATCTGGGCGACTTCTTCGCTGCATACCGCTCTCCTTCCCCGACTTTCTTGCATCCGTCAGCTCGACCTGATCATCCGCCGTCGACGGAGGCATCTCGCTGCCGCTCAAGAAAGGGAAACAACCCTCACCCTGGTTCTTCTACAAAATGTGCGCAAAGCGAAAGAAACAATTCCAGATTATCACAGACGGTTTTTAATAGTATCATAGACGGTTCATCGGTAACAACCATCTGTGATACTCCTTTTCTCCAACGCCGCCAACACAGACGGTGTCAAAATTAAAACCGTCCGTGTTAGTGTCGGTCACAGACGGTTTTGTCAAACCGTCTGTGATTGGCCGTCTAGTATTAGGTTTTCTGTAGTAGTGACGGGTCAATTACTCGGGGCATTCTGTCATTGTTGTGGGTCCTTCACTTTCATTACATCAATGTGGGTTACCTCTAGAGATAGAAATAAAGCTTTTTCAGCTATTTGTAATTCACGATTATGTGCTACTTCTAATGTCAGTATTGCTAAAATGAAAATTTGGTAAGAGGAACCCGATTGGTGAATATCTGAACAATATCCGTGATACCCTTCATTACCTCATAAATTCACCACGAGTGGTAGCCAAGTTCGCGAAGTAATATACAACCAAATTTAGGTCTTCATCCTCTTAGTCTCAGGCACCCCCAAGTAGAATTCTATCTCAGAGCTAAACCACTACCTGGAGTAAGATTTTACAAATACCAATCCTGACCTTGCTGGTGAAGGCAAGATATATTTGCTCGAGTGGTGAAAGAACAATAAGCGGATATTTCCTATGTTGTGCCATTTCGTACAACATATTCTACTGGTTCTGGTGTCCACCATATATTCGAAAGTGATATTTAGTATGGTAGAGAGAATAATTGAATAAATGAGGTCATCCCTTACGTTCAAGATGGTGGAGGCAATCACCTGCGTTGAGGATTGGGAATTGGCAAAAAAAAAGTGATAACGGCATCAACTGGAGGATTCTGAGATCATATAGGCATACGCTAACCTAGAACACATGAACGATCTCAACATTAGAGGAGTAGTTAGTATGTGTGCGTGTTGTTACTGTATTCTTTTCCTTACTATGGGAACTGTACTTTGGGGGTAAGGTTTTTAACGAAGTAATAACATTGTATCTATAAAATATCAAAAAAATTTCACTTTCCCCCCGAATATTTACGTGTCCATATTTTTACGCTATTACTTAAGCTTTAGCCTTTTTCCTTCTTTTCCCTCTCTTTTTTCTTTTTTCCTCCTTTTCCCTTTCCCTCCCTTTTCTTCTCCTCTCCTTTTCTTTTTCCCACTTCTCTCTCATCTCCTTTTCTTTTCCTACATGGTGGCTCGGGCCTCGATGCCGTGCATCCTTTCTTTTTCTCTCCTTGCTGGTCGCGGCCTCACCTTCCTCCTTCATAGCCAATGGCCCGACGCTCACCTAACGGTGTCACTGCCCTTTGGATCTAGCCGTCTGGGTCCAGATCCTATCGCCTTCTACCGCCCATCGCTCGCCCTCAACGACGCCTCTAGCTCCGAGTCACTAGCTATAGGTTAGATGAGGGCAAGTGGCAACGGCGGCCGAGGTGGTACGTGTGGGAGGATGGAAGTCCACGGGCCACCCCTCACCTTCCTCCTCCACCGCTGGAGCCGCACCTCCCTAGCTCCGCCATCCTCGTTCTCCACCATTGATGTTCATCTATCGTCGGCGTTGCCCTCTAGATCCGACTGTCTGGGTCTAGATTCCATTGTTGTCCATCGCCCGCCGCTCGTCCTCAATGTCATCTCCGACTTTGCGTCATCGGCTACGGGTCCGAGATAAACAAGTAGCAGCTACGATTGAGACGGACAAGCACCATGTGTCGTGCTTGTACCAGCACGACCTGATTACGGCCTCGGATGGCCATGCCGGGCCAACACAACCTGATATATCCCAAAGCTTGTCGGGGATGTGCCGTGATGCTGGCACGGCACAACTCGCTGGTGTAGATCGGACCATTCCCAAAGCTTTCTTCTTTATTTTACGTACGTGTGCGACGACTTTTGCTTGAATGGACGAACGAAAATTGCTTTGTTGATCAATCCAAATGAATCAAATATGTATCGACAGGGGCCAAAGCTTTCATCACGAGAGGCAAAGCGTGCTCTCAACAACTGGGGATCAAAGAAGATTAGTCATTGACGATTCTTTCTTCCCATGAAAGAAAAACATGAGGTAAGAGGTGTTACATGCAGGGGCTGAACTATTCATAGTGGTGTAGCTTAAATACAGAAAAGTATGACGACCTTTTCGCTGAGTCTAGAGATTGATTCGTCATACATCGGTCTGAACTGTCTACTATTTTGTTCTTGGATTCCACAGTATCCTTTAATTTCAGAAAAAAAAGGGGCGGCTATCCTCTAGTCGGTCCTCCTAAACACTTTCTAGATTAAATCATCGTGACATCTGATATTCCTTTCAAGTGGTACTTAATTGGGCTGAATTTTGGTAACTTATGGTTGAATTTTCACTGTAGCTGACTGAAATTACACTGTAGCTGATGGTAGCTTATTTGGTATAATTAAATTTTAAAAAAATTAAAAATAAAAAAATGGGTTAGCCTATCACGTATAATACAAACAAATATGGAAAAAAGAACCGGTAAAAAAACTTAAAATAAGTAAAAAATTAAAAAGAAATAAAATTTAAAAATAGTAAAAAATAAGTTGATAGTCAAAAGTTCAAACCTGAATGAGCGGGGACTTGGCTAAGGACGTGTTACCTGGAGATCGATTCCTTTACGTTCATTGCATGTTTCCTAGACTTGCTAGCTACTGTAGCTCATGGCGCATCCAGACACACGAGTACACGACGACGTGCTTCGCCGAGAGAGATCGCAAGGGCACGTCCAATACTAGTCTTGTTATGCCGGCCGCACGTTCGGCCGTCGCCACGTACGTCGAGATCTTTGCCGCCGCCACGCCCGATTGAAATTGAACGCCACCACACGCTAACTGCCGCCGCCGCCGCATTGGTCGCTAGCTAGCTACGACGTTAATCTGTCAAGCTTTGGATAATTGGCACTGGTTTAGCGGAATTTAAGGCATCTTATTTATGTATTAGCTGAGAATAACTTGACATACGTCTTGCTTAAGTTTTTAATTTCTGATTTATTTTTACTATTTCTAAATTTTATCATTTTTGATTTTTTGGATTTTTCGAGCTTTTTTAACGGTTCTTTTTTCGTATTCATTTATATTGTCCGTGAGGGGTTAACCTGTTTTTTATTTTTAATTTTTTTAAATTTAGTTACGTTAAATAAGTCATAATTATCTACAGTATAATTTTAAACAGCTATAATGTAATTCTATTTATAAATTAGTTTATTTTAATCCAATCAAACGGCACTTAGCAGAAGAACTTAACTTTCGACTATACATGTCTGATCGGTGTGGAGGAATTGCTCTCGTCCTTCTCTAATGTCGTACGAAGGTACCTATTGCTAAGCTTTTCTGCGGGCGTTATCATTGACTACGCCACTAGTGTCAAACCGAAGAAAAGTTTCTCCCTCACGTGATCGGACGACTAAAATATGTATACACGATGTACGTCAATTCTTATACTATTGTTTAACAAAAGTTTGCAAATCTGACTGAAGTACATTTCTGTTTTATTCTATTAAAAAATAAGTCTATTTTACCTCATACATTTTTACAAAAAGTTTGACAGTCAACCCTTAACTATAAAATAGTATTTTTGACACCCTTAATTCTCAGTAACATTCACTTTACCCTTTAGACCAAAATCACTCCAATTTTGCTAATGTGGCATTCATGTTAGTATCGATGTCACCAAATTTTGTCATCTCATCGGCAAAATCACCTCTCCCTTCTCTATTCTCTCTCTCTCCCCAATTTCCTTTCAAGTGAAAGGCGGCCATGGAAGCAACTTGGCACCGATGAAGACGGGTTAGCAGCACTCATACCTTCTTCCTCCCTCTTCTACCTCCATGGGTCCCTGACCCTCCCTTCCCTCCCTTGCTCCTGCTCTTGCCCCTATGGCCTGCCCCTCTCCTCCTTCCTCTTTCTTCTTCTTCCTCTCTCTAGCACATCGATAGTGGAGGAGAGGAGGTCGTTGGCTCCGTTGTTGTTTTTGTCGCCAGCTTCAAGCATCTTCCTCGTCATCGGCACGACTTGATCCAGGCCTACTATGCTCAGATCTAGGCCCACCAGCGGTGGAGGAGGTGAGGGAAGAGCGCCGGCGGTGGAGGAAAGGGGGCTGCTGGCTCTGTACCTCGTCTTCGTTGTCAGCTTAGGCCATCACCACGCAACCAAACTCAGTCCTGTTGTGCCCAAATCTGGGCCTGTTGTCGATAAAGGAGGAGGTGTCCACCACCGAATCTAGCGGCAGGGTGTTGCGGAAACAGATCTAGTCTTCTTCCTTTTGTCTGGTTGCCGGCTCCTTATGCCTTCTTCCTTGTGACCAGCGGTGGTCGATTTGGCCCTCTTTCTTGCCACCGCGGCTCATCGCCGTCAGACCCGAACTCGCTGCCTCCGTCGGACACGAGCTCGTTGCCGTTGGACCCGACCTCGCCATCGCCGATCAGGAGCGAGAGAGAGGGGGGAGAGAGACGTTGGTTGGGAGTGAGAGAGATGAGGAAAGGAAATAAGAGGGAGAGAAGGCTGATTGGTGGAGCACCATGGTGACCACGCTAATAGGGTTGTCATGTCACCAAAGAAGCTCATATATGTCAAAACCGTTTTGACGTTGGCACCAAGTACGTGCCATCTCAGCGCAAAACAATCTTCAATCGGTCTACTGGTAAAATAAATAGTATTAATAGTTGAGAGGTGTGAAATATCCGACTTTGCACTTTCAAGTTGAAAATTAGACTTTCGTAGAAGTTCAGGAGGTAAAGTGGAGTTATTCCTTCCATTAAATGTCCACTTTAGTCAATGTTAGAGTCGATTAATGGATGGCATGCGGTAGCTAAGGTAGTAGGCGTGCAGGGAAACATGCGTGCAGGGAAACATCGGAAAGAGGTTAGTCGACCAAATCACGATATAAAAGGTTAGCTGAATTCTTGGACAAGGTTGTAGCAATTGGACATTGACATGAAGCTGTGGTACGTTCGACTTCAGTGGTGTCGTTGCATTGCTGGGACCAGGGCTTGACTCGGAGCAAGAAATTTTGCGGTGTATGGATAACCTCATAAGTAAGATCAAGTTTGACAAGATGTGGAAATTTAGGCTCTTAAAGATTATATTGGACTTAAATGTTGAAGCCAGCTTTAGCCAGCAATATTTCAGATTAACTATGACGGTATATATGAAGAATAGATCAGAGTATACATGCAGTGTCAACCTAACTTTAAGAGTGGAGAGGACACGCACCCACTCACATCGTATACAAACGTGTGCGTCCTTGCAATACTCCCCTATTACGCGCGGAAGAAAGCGCGCGCGGAGCGGGCGTGGCGCTGCGCTCCGCGCGTTTTTTGGTACGGTCTGGTGAGGTTTTTTTGCGAAAAAGCCTCTGTGTTTTTCCGAAAATACGTACAGATCCTTGGTTCTCACAAAAAGGTCCCTGCCAGTTTTTTTAGCCCTTCCACTTTGCGGGATGGCCCCCCGCGGTTTGTGAAATTGCGCACAGGTCCCTGTTTGTTTACGTACAAGTCCTTATTTTTGCGAAAAAACCCTTTACCTTTTTCGAAAATACGCATTTTGCCTTCGATTTTTTTAAAAAAACTCCTCACGAGTTATCGTCTTTTTTATTTTGGTACGTACGATGGCTGGCGTGGCGTCGCGCCTATGAGACTAGTATACCAAGGATTGCAGAGATCCAAGACCTCATAGAGCATCGCCAAACAATTGATCCTAGAGAGCAAAACCCGGTTACGTGAAAGCACGCACCCTCTCTCTAAACAGCAGGCTCGGTGGGAAAAGAAAAAAGGAATCTGAAAAATAGCGTAATGCGCGACCCAACTATACAATGCATGCATGCAGGCATGATTCATTGTAGCCAGGGCGAGTGCGCCTACCGATGCCTAGGGAAAGAAGAAAAACAGAGGAGAGGACGACGTGCACGTGCTTCAATTAACGAGTCCAACCATTTGGACGCTCTGCCAAAGGGACCGAACCAACACGGAGGAATAATCAATGGTCGCAAGAATCTAGCCCCGAATGGCGCTGCGCAACCAGATGTAACGTGCGCGCCACATGCGTGGCCACACAGCACGTCACGATACTCGCGGCGCTGGATTGCTTGCCTGCAGGATCTGGTGTGCTCCAGTGACCGTTGTCCCCACGGCGCAGGGAGTGCTAAGATAATGGCGCTGTTGCTATTTTGCCTCCCAGCAACCCAGCAGTATCATCCAAAGTGGTAAAATTTTAACTTTTCGCCTAGCCTATACGCTTGTTACTTTCCCTTCCGCTAGTAAAAATTTGAGACCTTCAACACCATGCACATAGCACTAGCTAGCTGTTCCACATCGGTAGGATTGACCTCGTGGAACCGGCATATAGGTATAGCGGCTGGCACCGATCGAGTACATCCATATGTACACGTGTGCGTTACGAGACGATCTCAGAATGCCCTTGGAATCTTCGATGTAACACTACTATTTCGATGGTGTGTATTGCCTCGTGCATTAGCCGTACGAAAAACAAAACGGCACTACATAGCAGTAACACGTAACGTTGCGGTGGATCGATCGGTTCCGGGCCCCACCGGGCAGTAGGTGGACGCCCACCACGTTGCCTATCTTGCCGGCAGCCCGGCCGGGAGCATGTGGCCGGCGCGGCGGCCGTTGGTAGTTACTGTGCTCGGGGCTCGAGACGGCATCAGCTAAGGGTTTTGCGATCCCTACACTTGGTGAAGGCTCCCCCGTCGTCAAGGCTCAAATCTAGGTGCCATCCCGTCGTTTATTGGCTGCTCCGGCCCTGTTCTAGGTTGATATATTAGGGCCGCACAAGAGTCCTAAGAGCATTTGGTTATTTCTATGTGTGTGTTAGCTTCTGCGGCCGAGTTCTTCATTCGAGGTTTCTTTCCTGGATGTCTCTTATTCGAGGTTTTGAGGTTTCTTTTTTGTTTGGTTGGTTCGTGGAAATTCATGGGATTTTTGCTGGGTTTCTGAGGCTTATGCTGTAGGAGCAGTTTCCTGTATTTACAATTTCCTACCAAACCATGTTTACATGGCCTTAGTCTTGCATTGTCAAAGTGGGTACAAATCAATGTAAAGTTCCAGGGTCTAGTTTGATAGGACTTCAGACCTTATAATAGCTCATCATAGTAACTAGTGGTAACTGCTTCTTAGGTGTCTTTCTTTTGGGCTGAAAAATTATGGTTTATGGTTAAAATTATACTGTAGCTGATTAAAATTACACTATAGTTGAAAGTGGCTTATTGGTATAATTAAAATTAAAAAAATAAAATAAAAAATAGGTTAGCTCATCAAGAACAATGCAAACGAATACAAGAAAAAGAATCAGCAAAAAAGCTCAAAAAAGTTAAAAATCCAGAAAACAACGAAATTTATGAATAGTGAAAAATAAGTCAAAAGTCAGAAGTTCAAACCGAAATGAGCGGAGTTTTAAGATTATGTCATCAGGTTGCACGTGATGACATGATGATAATTTCGGTGCATCGTTTCTTGCATGAATGTAAGGCTGAACACAGAGACAAGATCAGAACAAATTCATGTCAACAAAAAACAGGCAGAGCTATTAAGCCATGGCAATAGAGACCAGGCGACGCCACAGTGAGATGATAGGTGAGGGCGGTCGGTGGCGTCGATTTTCTCTCATTCTCCGACGACTGGTTGCTGCCTAGCTGGATGCGGCTGTGTGGTGGACATGCTGCACATCTCCTAACCGACCATACGAGGCGAACAAGCATGAGGGTTGCTGCGAGGTGACATGCTTGGGATCATCAAATAGACGTAGTGGTCTGTTGTGGTCCTCTCTCTTACGCTAGTTGTTGCCTTATGGACTGACGGAAGCAGAGGTTTCTCGTGGACTACTGCTAGCTACTGTGAATTTGGACTGCTAGTGCTCCCTTTATTGAGTTTCAAGGAAAAAACCGGGTGCACTGAGTTTAGCCTAGAGGGTTCATATATAAGACGAAAGTGCTAATCGTTGCTAAATTTTTTTAAACCCAGTGTCCTATAATACCGGGACCATAAGGGGGATGAAGAGATATGCCTAGTGCTCTGTGTATCATGGATAGTTTGTGCTCTAAAACACAAACTTCTCTTTTTTTTCCCTGATTTCTTTTGGTCAAAGGCGATCATGGATGTCAGGATGTGATCTCATCGCATATCATCCGCTTAAAGACATAACGCTTGTAACATGGATGATGGAATTGATATTCATTATTGTTTTGTTTTTTTTTTGTTGATATTCAGTTTGAGGTGACTCCCTGTTTGGGTCTTTAGTATTGCACATGGACATCCTTGCCATGATGGCATATTCGCATGGCGCTAAGATCTTTTGCAATGATATTTTAGACTTGTGCGTGTATATTAAGAAATGCCATAATTTTACCGCCATACAACGAGGATGCTCATCTTGTTGATGAATAACAAGAATCTAAAACCTGAACCCTCATGCTCATCACTTCTTTCGCACTACTATTCGGTCTCACACTATATATAGTTTACGTACAAAGTTGGGAGTGTTCCTTTAGAAGACATGAAGGGTATGTATGTTTTAGCTGAAACGGGTTATCTTTTTTTTTTTGGCACCGAAAACACTGTAGCACTGTGTGGAACACTGTAGCGCTACAGAAAAAGCGTTGTTTTTTACGCTCTAGTATTGTGTCACAATTTTTTTAGATTTTTCCTGTACTACAGTGTTTCATGCCACATGAAAAACTCTGATTAGCTCGTTACACAACTCGTTTTATGTAAATGTGACACAGCAAAATTTTTCCTCATTTTGGCGGTCGACGTGCCCGGCTTGGTTGGATTTATCTCTACTTGGCAGAATGGCAGTTGGCAGTACTGGGCACACCTCAAAGAACATCCTAGGTCGAGTGGTCGACACCAAAAGAGGCATATTACTAGGCACAAGAAAGCTTCACTTCTGGTAACCTGAACAAAGTGACCGACACTACGTGTGTAGGGAGGCAGACCACGCAAATCCATCCCAACCAAACCCGTTGCCATCGTGTGCACCGTCCGCTCCGCCAGCGCCGGTCCAACCATTCGCGGCCGCATGTCTCCGTGCCATAACACCACAGCATGCACGACCGGCACGCGGGGCAAGCAGGATCCCGTGCCGATTGATCTCGCAACAACCAAAATATCGATCAAAACGACCCGTCCTGCCTGCCAATCTGCCATGGCGATGACATGCATACAGCGATCGATGTACGTAGCTAATAGCTACCGGGCGGGCAGGCAAACCACCGAACTGGACGTGACAAGCTCGCGTCCGCGTCCGTCCGCACACCCACCAACCCCCCCGGCACGGCCGGTCGGGCGCACCGTCGACGTCAAAGTCCGCCCGCCGCTCGCGGTCTCTCCAGCACATTCCGACGTGACGGACGGCTCACAGTTCGATCCGCGCGCACCAGAAAGTCCAACGCTCCTGCAAGCGTCCACGGATAGAAACCGCCGGTGCAGCGGCCGGCGACTCGCGAGCGAACTGGGCCACCCCGCGCGTTTTGTTAAAAGAAAAAAACCACCGTCGGTCGGTCGGTCGCAGTCGTGGCACACCGGAGCGTCGGGAGGGTCCAGCCCGGTGCACGCGTTGGCGGTGGGGGAAAGCGAGTCTCCAGGCCAGGCCGGGTCGCTAGCTGGTTGGCCAAACCGGGTGGGATCAGCGGTCACAAGGAAACAAAATTAACACCAAACAAACGAGGTCATTTGGAACGGATTAGCGAATTTAATTGGAAAAATGTTTGGGGATTGGATAAGGCGTGACTTTCCGGCGCACGCGCGGGAGATTTCGATTGGTCCAGCTGGTCACGGCCGATCTTGCGCAGTACGAGCTAATTAATTAACTAATCGATCGGAAGGCGCACTCTTTATTTTGGTTTTAGACTTATTTAATTCATAAATTATTTGAAAAACATTGATTTTTAATTTTGATTTATTTTAGCTTGAGTTTTTTTTTTACTTTTTTTTGTCTCTTTCCCCCTTATTTAGAGCGGGGCTTTAGCCAATGGGCATAGCACACGTTTTTCGATGCTGTCGGAATGATCTGACGCACGATTGACCGGGCCGTGCTAGCTAACCGCTGAGTATGTAGTTATTGTCTTCTAGTGTCCACATCACTGATTGGCGTAACAGGATCATGTCATCATGGTAGTATGGAAATTATTATGTGCTCATGATCTTTTACACTCAATTTATCGACGAGAAGAAAGATCAACGAAAACCTTTAAAAAAGGAAGAAACATTATCACTCGCACACTCAGCCGAGGAACGTAGATAAGAAAAAGGGGTCACTAATGTCGCTGTTGATGATCGCCGAGATTTCCTACGCGTCAATGAATCACCACGTTGGTGGAAAATCTCGATGGCAAGCTCCACATCGTCTTCAAACCTGCCGCCAAACTAACCACACGATCGAGCAGACGCACGGCTTCATTCATAAGCGGGAGCACGTGCATGCAGCTGGTTTTGCCGTTCATCCGATAGTCATTTCTTCGCGCGTCTTGACGCATTTCCGTAATTCCTTCCTGTTTTCGAATAATATCTCATTTTCTAGAACTGTATATACTTGTTGTAGTATATATGGCACCCGTGCACTAAGGATTAAGTTACTAACTTTCTTTCTGTTTGGCCAAGAGGATTGGATTATGAACTAAGAAAGCTCTAGCTACTACATATAAGAATTTTTCACGTTTCGCATATATAGTGTGCGAGTAGTGTTCCATTAATCCAACTGCTTGAAAGGTGCTCAGTCAATGTACAGGACAGTTAGTACTCCAGTAATTGCTTCGTACCAACTCAATTCTATAATAGGCAGTACTCCAGTAACGAGGTGGCAACACAGTCAAGCTTTGTTAGGCCAAATTGATGCCAACCAGCCCACGTGTGGTTCTAGAGAAGTGATGCTGGGCGTGCATCGATTGGTCTACGACATTGTACCCAAGCCATTTCCTTACTGCGGTACTGTGCCCAAGTTCTGCACATGCATGCAACGCTAGCTCCGAGCTATCAGCTGGTTCTAGTAGTGTGTAAAAATTAGCCTTGGGGTAGTGATCACGAAGTACATATTTCTCATAGTTTACGATGTTCTCGCTTCGGCTAAAAATATCAGATCGGTCGAAATCAAAGGATGTGAGATCTCCAAAACGGCAATTAATGTATATGTATTTACAAATGAGCGGTCTAGCAAAGTTTACATGTCTAAATCACATCTTAATCAGACTGATAGTTCTGCTCTTACGCAGATTAAATCTTTTTTTTTATCACGCTGATTAACTTTCTGTCTTTTTTTTTCGAGAAACTTTCTGTCTTATTTGAACGAAAGCAACTGATGCTGAAGAGGGACTCGTGCAGTGGACTTGAAGAAGCTGAGTGCTAAATTGTAATAAGTTCTGTTCTGTGAGTACGTACGTACATATAGCTCACCAAATGAGACGCGCGTGCGGTCACTTTCCGTCGATGTACTCAACAACAACGAGTCGAATTTGTCGGCCAAGTAAGAGTAATGACCAGCTTTCTTATGTATGGCGTGGGACCGATGAGAGACGACCGACCGAATGGTCCGATTGGAGCGCTCAATCCATCTGTACTACCTTGGGATAGAGACGAAGTCTCCATCAGTATGGAGAATTCCATTCACATTCGCTGCAGGCTACTAGCTAGGGGCCACATGGTGTATAGGAAGATTAACTCGCTCGGTTGGACTGAAAAGCATGTTTATGGTGAAATTGTCTTATAACTACTGAAATTTCATCAGAATCGAAGGCGCTTATTTGGCGTAATTAAAATTAAAAAATTTAAAAATAGAAAAAATATGCTAGCCCATCTCAAACAATGCAAATAAATACGGAAAAAAAGAACCGACAAAAAAACTCAAAAAATCCAAAAATTCAGAAAAAGACGAAATTTATGAATAGTAAAAAATAAGCTAGAAGCCAGAAGCTGAAACCGAAACGAGCGGAGCTAGGCCCTCTCTTATCGAGTTTTTGCCTCGTATCGTTCTATTGTACATACTCCGTCGGTCCAGCGATATAAGATCAAGTATACTATATGCATAAACAAAGAAAACATTAAGCCTAAAAAATTAATATTATTGGACCATACATATTTCCTACTAAGCAGCACACTATAACCATTCAACCACTTTTCTACATTAAAATAAAAATATAAAGTGAAAATATTGTAATAACTATACTTTAATTTTTTAATAGACTTATATTATGGGATGCCACTTTTCAAGAAGAGAAACTTATATTATGGGACGGAGGGAGTATATGCTTTTATGCGGCACCTGTCACCATATGTAACATGATAATTTGTTGACTCTTACCTTCAAAATTCCCTTTCAAGCTTCCCTTTAATTCTCTCGCAAAAAGAAAGAAAAAGATTCTTTTTTAATTCAAGAGAACTATATAAGGAAGACCTCCTAGAGGGAGGGAGTTTGACTCTTGTATATCTATTGCATCATATTGCATATTTAATTTTAGTAACTTGTATTGTGATATAATTACATAGAGCTTTGATTATTATCCTTGTGTGACATAATATTTTGCTTTATATTTTATCATGTCTTATGCTAGTCTGCTAGATTTATCATGTCTTTCTATGTATAGCTTAATTTTTGCCATACTAGCTCTATTAAATGTGAAGCACTTGAACTAAATTATGTTTTGTTGGATTTTGTTATTAGTTTTGCTCTAGTGATCCTCTTATGATTCATGAAATATTAAATAGGCTAAGTTGAGCCTTGAATCTAAATTGAGCTATGCTAGTTTCTTATTAAAGCATGAGTTTACTTTTCTTAAACTTTTGTGGCTCAGGTCAGGTATAACTTACGTTCTTGAATTAAAAATAAAATATGAAAAATGATCTCTTTTTATACGAAAAAACTGGTATCGCTAATTCTTTCTCGTGAGACGGCTTGTCATTTCACTAGGCATGAACTCAGGGATAGTTTTAGATGACCATGACCACTTTTTTAAGCTTCTTACTTGAGGCGATCGTAGTGTGGCTTGAGATCTAGTATATGGTTAATGTAGTGTGGCTTGAGATCTAGTATATGGTTAACAAAATTCTATAATAGCTGAGAGACCATGTTGAGGCTCTCTCTATGTTGTGATAAATATTTGATAATATTTGGGACTTATTGGTGAAGGTTTAAGAGGTGTTGAAGTTTGCGAAGTTAAGTTTTGAGTTTCAGTTAGGTTGCATGGGATGTTATAATGCATGTTTTTACTAATGATGGTCAAGTGCGCAACATTTGTGCCAATAAAATGATTTCTTTATCTTTGTTGACTACAGATTGACTTGATGGTTGGATGATCATCGACGTGGGATCGGGAGCAAACTTGGAGAGCGTGACATCCAGAATGATCATGGAGGTCGAGGAGATCATGGGAATCAAGTTTGGTCAAAGATGGAGTCTTCGTGAAGATGGCGCGAGACGGGTTCATATAGTAACTTAGGGTGACTTGGCAGCGTCTAAGTGTCGATGAGGTGTTCTGAGGGTGTTTGAAGCTTGAGACATAAGGCGTGGATATGACAAGTCAACGAGGAGCAAAGACCATCAAGGGTCAAGGTAGAGTAGCATGGTAGCTCCATGCAGCTTATGATTGACCAGAGTCAATATAAGGATATTGATGTAATTGGCATATTACGGGAAATCTTCAAGATGGAGAATAATGAGATGCACTCTCGGAGATGGTTTAGAGCTAGATAAACTGGGTGCGTTGAATTGTGAAGAGCTAAGGCTCAGATTTTGTAATAGCCACTTTTTAATACGTGCTAAGCGATGTGTCGTAATTATAGCTAGCCTAGAAGGGTATTCTAGGCAAGAAAAAGGGTTGGTTGAATCCTATGTAGATATAAATGAGTGGAGAGAGTTAGTCTCAGCCCTTGAGGTGATCTAAGGTTGAGGTTGCTCCCAGAGTACTATAAATAGAGAGATGGATGTATGGCTCTAATACCAAGTCTTTGAGAAGGATTTATAGTTTTTCTTGTGCTCCTTTGAGTTTTTCCCAATCAGGAAGTATGGCTTTGTAATTCTTTCTCTCAAAGTAATAAAAGTTCTAACTTCATACATGTTCTGAAATTTATTTTATTTCTTGCAATCTGTAGTTTTTCATTTTTGCAGCTTAAGTTTCTCTCCCCCTCCTTCTACTTGCTGTAATTCTATTGAATCTAGACATGTAAGAGGTTGAGGTGTTCACCAGGAATATATCCCAACCTAGCAAGATTCATTATAACTCATTCTTGCTTAAGTTGTGTTTGCAATAACCGTGTTTTTGAGCTAAAATTGCTATTTTTGATGCTTCTTGAACTATTTGCATGAAAGGTTGAGACTTTAGCATATCCTAGTAATTCCTTCTGGAATCATAGTCCTAAGATTATTTTCTAGCCATGGTTCAAGTTTTATCAATTTTGGATAAGTGTATCTTGAGTTTTTCTAAGTTTCTTCACGGCTAAATCAATAAAAATTGTTGTTTTGATGCAACATGTACTTTCAACATGAAAGGTATCTTCTTTGGGCTTTATTTTATAATTTCTTTTGAAAACATAACTCTAAGGACCTCACCTTGCTATGGTTGAAGTTTTGTCAATTTTAGGTGAGTAGATCTTGAGTTCTTAACATTTCTTAGCGGCTACATTTTTTAAATTCCAATTTTTGTTTAATGTGAACTTGGAGCAAGAAAGGTCTCTTTATTGGGTTTATTTTGTAATTTTTTAAATCATAACCCTGAGGACCTAATCTTGCTATGAATCAAGTTTCATCGATTTTGGTTAAGTATATCTTGAGTTCTTGAGGTTTCTTAGTGGCTACGTTTCTGAAATTCTTGTTCTGTTCTTGGTGTACTTTTAGCGGTTTTGAACCTAGTATCTTTCTCATGGCACTAGAGTTCAAGAGAAGAAATACTTGCGTCAGAGAAATTTAATTTGCACCTATTCACCCTTTTCTAGTCGCCATAACCAATCCTTCAATTGGTATCAGAGCCTGATTTTGCTCTTTCTAGATTTTGACCGGTCTTTGAGCTATGACGATGGATAAGTATTCCATCAAGCCTCCTATTTTTGATGGGGTTGACTATCCCTTTTGAAAGAGTAGGATGGAGTCGTACGTTCAGGCATAGGGATATTCTACTTGAAAAAAGGTTAAGACTTAGTTTGTAGTTCCTACCGATAAAAATATCGATGCTGCAAATACTTTGAATGTTGAGGAAAATACTAATGCAAAAAACATCATCATTCAGGAGCTTAGCTAGAATGAGCTTGATAGGATTTCTCGTCTCTCATCATTATATGACATCTAGGTGACACTCGATGTATATCATGAGGACACCACCCAGATCAAGACCGTCCAATAGGATCAATACAAAAGAGAGTACAACAAATTTGAAATACTTGCTGGTGAGTCTTTCGATGAGTGTTTTGGTAGATTTCATAAGATTTTGAGCAACCACCGAGTTGTTGGTCTCATATACCTAAACTCAGATAATGCTCGACAAATTCTTATTGCTTTGGATCTTAGATTTTAAGGGATGAAAGTCACCATCATCAAGGACACGACTGATTTGTTGATCTTAACTGTTGACTCGCTATATTCACGCCTCAAGACTCATGAGATCCACATTGTTTCTTGTAAGACGAAGTCATGGTTGATGGCTTTAGTCATCGATCCCATAACTGCTTCTGGACCATCTTCTAAAATTGCTTTTGATTTTTCTTTGGTTGCTTTGTGCGAGATGAGCAATGATTAGTTTGAGCAGTTTCTAGAGAATGACTTAGCCCTCTTAGTAAGAAAATTCTCGCACGCATACTAGACGGTTAGAGGGAGGAATAGAGGAGGTCCGATGATGTGCTATGAGTGTGGTGGCCCCATCCACATTCGGGCAAATCGCCCCAAGCTAGATAAGGGCAAAAATAACTACGGCGGTGCGAGAAATATCGACTATACTAACAAAAACCGCAACAAGAAAACTCTAACTCATGATCAAGGCAAAGAGAAGAAGTATCACAAATTTACCAAGGCGAATAAGCTCTTCCACCGCGTCCTTACCGCCTTCGATAACTTCGACTTCAACGATATTGAGGGCTGGAGCGACGATGACGGCAAGAATGATCCACAAAAGAACACCAAGCATGGCGATGACTTCACCAGGATGTGCTTCATTGCTGATGAGAATGGCATCAGCGATGATGATTTCTACAGCGATGATGATGAGGTAGTCCTCTCCTACGACCAGCTTAATGATGTATTTCTTAAGCTATGAAATTTTTATGCTAGGTCTAGGGCTAGGTGTGGTGATTTGGAGAAGGAGGTAGAGAATTTATCACGAGTGCTTGCTTCACTTAGATCTGTTTCCTCCCGTGATGATGTTGATTGTGATGTATGTTCTTCTTTGCTTGGAGATATGGAGAAATTAAGGATATTTTATGATAGTGTGATTTCTGAGTTTGATATGCTTAAGGTAAGAATGTTAATCTACTCGCTGGATTGGAGAATGCTAGATATGCTCCTTGTCAGTCCTGTTATGCTATTATTGATGTTGTTGCTGTTGAGACTGCTGCGTGCACCTCATATGAGATTAAGGATAATGCTATTAGAGAATTGTATACCATGCTTATTGGTCTGTCTAAAACTTGTGATAATTGTACCACTTGAACAATAATTTAAAGAAGGCAGGTCAGAAAATTATTGAAATGTATTCTACTTTGTGTAAGCTTATTGCTTCTTGTGCTAATTGTCCTAAGTTGACTACTGAACTTGAATTTGTCTCTAAGCAACTTCAGGACATTTGCGACTATGATAAGAAAATGCCTCAATATACTTCTAAGGCTCCTGTTAGCTCACCTTGCAATAACTATGAAAAACTAAACTTTGAATTGGTTGATTTGGATGAAAAATATGTGAAGCTAACTAAGAACCTACTAGAGAAGCCACAACCTATTTGCATGTTCTATGCTGAATTGATGAAATGCATGAGACATTTATGAAGAGATTCAAGGCCCAAATGGCTAGAGTTAGGACTACCCCGTGTATGTCTTGCGATGCCCTCAAGCTTGAGGCAGTTGTGCATAGGGAGAGATATACACGTGTCTCACGAACACACTTGAAAATTTTTTTAGAGGCAAGAAAAGGCTTAACCCCATTCCGAACAAATCCAAGATTTGCAAGTTCAACCATGGTCTAGGATACGACTATCTGGAGGATGTGAGAAGACATCCACCTGCAATCGTTAGAGCTGTAGAGGGAGGTGTGATCGAGATTGCGCTGAGTCTAGAAAGACCATGTTTGAGTCTGCAGGTTGTGTTCAGAGGATTTCTGATAGTAAGATAGTATCTCTTGCTGCTTCGACCTCTTAGAATGCGAAGTGTCATTGCACATTCTGTCAGAAGAATAGATATCTAGTTGAGTTCTATTTTATGTGTGCCAAGGTTGTGCGACGTGACCGTATTCATGCTCTTACGGGTATTTAGGTCAGTCCTAGACTCGGAGTGCTCTTAAGATCGACACGAGGTCTAGTCTTGAAGATGGCTTTTATGACTCTTTTGGTGTTGGATAGCATCGATGATTTGGTTTTCAACTTCTCCTTCTAGTTTTGGTCCTCGAGGATTGTTCACCTGCCTGACCGAGTTTGTTCATCAGGTCTGACCTCTGGGCACGTCAAGGGTTGTTTTGCTCTATTTTCGCTTAGATTTTTCATGTGGCGATTGATTTCTAATCTTCATAACTTTTCATAGCTATTAGAGTGAAGATCGATGGATACTTATTGGAGTTAAGATCGATGGATACATAGGGAAAAAACTTGAAGGCACCACTCCCTTTTATTATCATACCGGTCTTACAAGTAGTAAAATATCCTAGCAGATATTTGTGATATGCAATGCAACAATTAATCAGCACATGCATGCATAGTGCACCGTTATTCTAACAGTGTACTAACCTAGGTAGCCGAGGTATCAGACCACGGCAAGACTAATGCATCGACATCATCCTTTTTACCAATTTCATGGGCTTTAACCTAGGCCCTGCTCGTTTGGGCTTCAGGTTCTAACTTCTGTTTTATTTTTCACTATTTATAATTTTTGTTTTTTTTATGAACTTTTGGCTGTTTTTGAGCTTTTTTGTCGGTTCTTTTTCCCGTATTTGTTTGCGTTGTCCGTGATGAGCTAGCATATTTTTTCTATTTTTAAAATTTTTAAATTTAATTACGCTAAATAAATTATCTTTAACTACGTGAGTTGTTATAGTACAATTTTCAGCCATAAGCCAGATGTTCTGAGTCCAACCGGCGGGGCTAAACATCAAACATTCGATCAGCACGTGGCCTTTGTCGGTCCTGCGCGAGCAATGACATTTCGGACGGTCAAGAAAGCTTGTTTGCAATTGCCCCCCACGTTTTCACCAAAAAGTCTGTCTAATTTTTCAAAAGCGTTCGTCAGGAGACGTAACTTTTTGTTTAGTACTGCGAAAGCAAACTTTTCCCAGATCACATCGGCAGTCACTTTGCGAACGGAGATTGGACAGGCAATGGGCATATGACCGTGGTACGCTGCTCGGTGGATTTAGCCACGAGGAGACCAAAGAAGCTATATATTTGTTGAGAGGTTAAGTAACGCTGATAATAATAATAATAATTTTAAAGCATTTTGGTGATCGGTTCGGCTAAGTTTATGGCTTAAGCTTATTTTTGCACTATTCATAATTTCGTCTTTTTTCTAAATTTTTGACTTTTTTTTGAGCTTTTTTGTCGGTTTTTTTTCCCGTATTCGTTTGCGTTGTCTGTGATGGGCTAACATATTTTTTATATTTTTTTAATTTTTTTAAATTTAATTATATCAAATAAGCTCTCGTCATTCTGATGTTTTTTTCACCAATTCTGATATTTTCATTATAAGCCACCAAAAATAAGCTGAACCGATCACCACCAGAATTATAGTGTAAATTTATTGAAGAATCTTACCGGCCCTCTCATCAGCTAGTGTTCGGCTCCGTACGTACGCACGCACGCGCGTCTTTAGTTGTAGCGCATGCTGCACGCATGTACGGCGCATGGTCGGTGCATGCCTTGTCAGGGAGAATGGAAAATAGCGCTGGCGGCCGGGAGACGAAACCAATGGCAAACTTTTGAGGTTTCCTGGTCCCCTGCACCGCGCCAGCGTACTCAGCACTCAACGACGGTGCAAGCCCGCAAGGGATTCACAGCGGCCGGCTCATCCAGCTAGGGGCGAAAACGATCGAAATACGAATATAAATTCATATTTTTAAAATAAATATGAATATAAATTCGAATATTTTTAAATAGGGATACGAATATTATTGAATACGAATACGGATATTTTCGAATACGAATTTTCTCGGATACGAATATCGGATAAAACGAATTTCTAGTGATTTTGACGATTTTTCACCGTTACCGGTTTTAAACCGCATAAATTCAAATTTTGAGTCACAAAATTCGTACGGATTTTTCATGGGTTCTAAAAACGGACCGAATAGTCTCGAATACGAATACGAATATAAATATTCTCAAATACGAATATGAATACAAATATTCTCAAATACGGATACGAATATTTTCGATTACAGATTTTGCTTACCATATTTGTGTTTTCTCGAATACGAATATCGGATAAAACGAATTATCCGTTACCGTTTTCTACCCCTATATGCAGGGATCGAGCGTGGTGTGAGTGCTACAGGCTCACGCAGGTTTATAACAAAGCAAACGAAAACTATTCCATTTTGTTAATTAGCGTCTAGCATCCTAGCTTGGGAGTCTTTTCCCGAAAATTTATCCCTGCCTTGACTCCTCTCCGAAATATCAGTCTCGAAGCAGCCGCCGTTCATCCAAGCATGCATGAAGCGCTCGACTGGTGGCCATGCAGGCGGAGCACGAAACCGGGGAACTCGACGAGGGAACGATCAGCCCCCACACGCGCAACCACCACCACCTGACGCGGCCCCCCGCAACGGCCCAATCCCCTTTCTGCCTGCAAGATAGGCCCCATTGCCACGGCTTGGGTTCAGTTTTTTACGATTTCTAAAAATAGCTTTTAACTTTTGTTATAGTATCTAATTTTTAAATAGAATATTTTTTTAAAACGGAATCTACAAGTTAATTATAGTACACGTTAAAAGATTAATATCTGTATTAACTAAAATCACAAACGAGTATCTCTTCCTCCTAATTTCTATCATAAATAGCTAAAATTTAAAAATTTCAGTTAAAAATCATAAGGCACAGAAAAAAACAGCCCATAGCCTTCTCAGCCTCGACTCGGAGAGATAGAGGAGAGGTGTGTGACACTGATAGTATGAGATCTCGTGTTGGTGTCCTTGGTTGACGTGACGCCGCGTCTAGGTGAGGAGAGTGAACTGCAGGGGCACTGGGGAGGGCATGTGACGCTGCTCAGGGACTCACCGTGCGATGCCCGACAGTCCATGTGGCTCTGATTCCGATGGCAAAAACCATTCCATGGAAGCCCACAGTGCGCGCCCCACAACGGCCGTATCGAGCACAAGTAGCCAGGTAGGGCACGCGCGCTGCCGGTGAAGATCCCCAAGTTGGTGGCTTCGCCCGTGGGCTCGTCGAGGGCCTCCTCTGCTTGACGTCTCTCTTCTGTGCCTCTCGGAGTTGCTTGACGTCGCTTGCGAAATGGCACCATAGCGCTCTATTGTCGCCGTGAAATTTGAGATGATATGGTTTAGATTCGCTTTAAACGGTTTTAGCTTCTAATTTATTTTTTTTGCATTGTTCATAATAATATAATAATTTTTTCTTTTTTTTCTTAGAAAATATTAGCATTTACTATAATATAATTTTAACCAGAAGCTTAATTGGTAAGCCGCGGTTCTGTACGTGGTTCTCACCATGACTTGCCGTACGTGGTCTTGCAGAGCTTTCGTGATCGAAACCCCAATTCATGTTGTGTCCAGACGACATCTGCGTGTCAGCTCTCTGACTCTAGCGCAGCAAATCAAATTTCCCTAACTTCAAACGACCTACGGTTGATAAATTATTAAGGGGTTACGTAGCTCCGTTTGATTTTTTTTTTATCGGCCAACCCTCACCAGTCGCTGTTCGTAACTAGCATTATATCGGCCGTTTTATTATTGTGAAAGATGCTCCTTATCTACTCCAAATAAGAACATGGGGGACGCACGCATGTCGTTAATTTGTTCGCCTTCGTTATCGCGCGGGATTATCGGATCGAGGAGATTAGACAAAGATCGCGAGGCAGCTAGCTGCATGCATGCATGTGCATGATGCTCCAAACAGATGACAAGCTCACGTGAAACGTAGGTCACCGCTCGCCATCGCATGGTTAATATTACTCCACGATGCTGCGGATATGATCTTGTGCAAGTACTAAACAGCCGGTAACGACGACGATTCGCGTCTAGTGTAACGTATCCTTCGCACCCAATTATTCAGTTCGATAACAGAAAGGAGAGGGCGCGCCGTCCGGCTGATGGCATTTGGCAACATCCTACAGGTGGTACATGTCACACTCTTCTGCCATTAACGATTGTCTCCTGCTGTGCTACTCTCTCGCGACATTCCCAGGTGTGATGGAAGGCAATTTTCGGTCCGGTACGGCGTGAGCACTACTACAAAATAAACTATAATAAATATTTTATCACAAATAGTTTATAGCAACTATTTATACTGTTATTATCATAGACAGTTTACAGGAATGACCGTTTACCGTCTGTGATGAGCCACTACCACAGATTGTAACGACTTTGTGGTTTACGAGTTCGTCTGACTGCGAGTACTGGAGTATTTAAAGTTTATAACTTCGTGGTCGGACAGTCCGATCGGAAGGTCTGATCGGCAAAGAACGACCACGATTTGTCAAGCATAGCAGAACGACCACGGAATGGTAGTGCTTCAGTACGTGGTCATTGTTCGGTAGTAGTAAGTCTGGGCAATTGACAGTCGTAGCTTTTGTGATCGGTTATCGTAGCGATCTGTTCGGTAGTCGTAAGCCTTGGCAATCGGTAGTCGTAGCCCTTGTGATTGGTTGTCGTATCGATCTGTTGTGGTAGTCGTAGCCTTTGTGATCGATGGTCGTAGCGATTTGTTGTGTTGGTCGTTGGCCTCTCGATCGTTACTTGTAGGCTTTGAGTACCTCAAGTTTTGCGATCTTTGAGCATCCGAGTACTCGTGTCAGACCAGCCAGCGGTCTGACCGGCCTGTGCTTGGCGGTCAGACTGGCTTCTCTCGGTGGTATGAAATTATTCTCTGGAATTCTTGGAGTTTGGTCATGGGTTGATCTGGGTGTTGTTGCTAATGTGCATATGTATTTATTATTTGGTTCTAGATTTAGGATCAGTATTTGGGTGCTTACATTTTGCATTAAGCATTGTTTGGATTAATTGTGCCAATTGATGACTTTGTGTATCGTGCGGTGCTACGTGACAGTTTGCTTGTTTGTGTTGGTTGCAGGACTTTGGAGCTAGGTCATGGTGAGAGATCATGTGGAGATGATCCCATCTTTATGATGAGTAATTGACTCTTGGTTGAAGGAAAATTGAGTTTGTTTTGGGCTTTTATTGCAAAGTCTTAATTCTGGTCGAAATGAAGTCGTGTACGACTTGTCCACGCTCGTACGACCATGTAGGATGCCATACGACCACGTTTGGTCGTGGTCGAATTTCGTTCAGGAGCGTACGACCACGTTGAGGTGTTCTCGGCAAAGCGGCGGTGGTCGGAAGGCGTTACGACCACGATGGCGCATATCGGGTGGCGACGACCATGTTGCCGAGTATCGGAAGTCGGACGGCGGCGTCGACACTGCTGTGGCGCCCGGCGAATTTGAACGTGATCGAAGTCACCGGTAGCGACGACCACGTTGGTGGTAATCGGGTTCCGGTAGAGCAACGTCGAGTTCTTTGGCCGTGGTCGGAAGGGTTTACGACCACGTTGGCAATGGGGCGTTCGATCACGTTGTAGCGCTCAGGCTTCGACCACGTTGCGGAGCCCTCAGAAGATTTGACCGTGGTCGGCACTCGGCGCTAGGGTTTACGACCACGTTGTGGGATCGGAGCCTCGACCACGTTGGGCGGTCGGGCGTTCGACCACTTTGGCCGTGGTCGGTGGGCGTCACGACCACGTTGTGGGAGCTCGAGGCCTCGACCACGTTGTGGGAAAGGAGCCACGACTACGTTGTGGCACTCGGTGGTGCGACCGCGTTATGCGCTCGGAGAGCTACGACCACGTTAGCGAGAATTGAGCGTGGTCGAAACGCGTTCGACCACGTTATCGGTTGGATGACCGTGGTCGTGCGGGATCACTAAAATTGGTCGTGAGGTGCATTTCATGTCCGATTACGGTGAGGTTTGGTCGGTTGGGTTCCTTGTGAAGTCGTGGACCTTGTAGACTGGTTTGTTCTACATTTTGACAAGGTTTGGTAAAATCTAATTTCTGTGGAAAAGACTTGAGCTCGGTTTGGTGGCGTGTTGTGTTTTCTGGTTGGATCGATGCTATGTGATGGTTTTGTTGTGCGTGATGGTTGCGGTCTTGGGAGACATGTCTTGGTGAGGCTTAGAGAGGTCGGGACTAGACATAGGAGATGTTGAGGTCCGAGCGACGTGGAAGCCGAAGAGGACGTGGTCTTGCCCGAGTGGTGTAACCGAAAACAACAAGGCATGAGGAGGAAGCTTGGGAGGTGGTTGAAGGGCATTTTGGAGAAATGCCAAAGCACGCAAAGGAAGTTGTGTCCTCGGGAAAGCACTGGAGTTGGTGGTGCTATTGGGCAAGCGGTGGAGCCGTTGCCACGGGTAATGGGCAAAGCACTGGAGGCACGCAAAGCACTGGACTCTCTCAGAACGGTGGTCTGTTGAGACCCGTTAGCGTGTGAGACTATAAATAGAGAGGTTAGGTCTCAGGAGCAAAGTGAGGTTGTCCCCTGAGTGCTCTGAGTGTTCCTCTCTATCTTGTGTGAGTTGTCTCTGGGTAAGAGCATGGATGCTCGTGTACCTCCGATGGAGTGGTCAGAGAAACCTCCATGTGCAATAGAAAAGATTGGATTCATCTCTCTGTATCTTTCTCAGTTTTTGTTCTTGAGATGATTTGTTTGATCCATTTGCCTTCTCTTTGTTGTTACTGCTATATGCGTTCTCTTTGAGAGTTGGCTCGTATTTCTTTGCTCTGAACTGGGATTCATTCTCTAAGACATCTTGGTCAGTTTATTCTGAGACCAAGAATCAAAACAGAGAAACTTCTGTGTTTTTCGGTCTGCCACATCTATTTGCCTTGATCTGAGTTCGACCGCATCATTCTCTCCTTCCTTAGCAAAGACTCTTGATATTCTTGGTAATTTCACTTTTAAATATCTTGCTCTTGCTAAGTTTCAAGTCTCTTGCGGTTTCGACTTGTGTGCAAAAAGTTATCTCATTTTTCCGCTCTACGGTCGTGCGCCGAAAACAGAGTAACTACAGTTCATCATCCGATTTTCGGTTCTTACGACCACGGCTGCTTCGCTGGTTGGTTCCGATAGTTTTCGACCACGACCACTTCCATTGGTTGGCGATCGATCACGGTGTATCTATTTCTCTAAGGGTGCTTCTCGGGTGTGTCTTCGACCACGGCAGAAGATCTTTCGACCACAGTATTTTTCTCGATCACTTTCATTCCGTTGTCCAGTTACGATCACAGTGGTAGATTTCACGACTTCCTTTTTCGGCTGTGTTTTCGGTTGTCTTTTCTCGAGGCCTGTTTCTTTGACTTCATAGCTCTCTAGCTATAGGAGGAAAAGAATAGGTTGAATACTTAGGGAGGAATTTCTAAGGCACCATTCACCCCCCCTCTGTTGCCATTTCGGTCCTTCAATTGGTATCAGAGCCAGGTTAGCTCTTCTTCATAGATCTTAACCGGTCTCAAAGAGCCATGGCAACAGACAAGTATTCCACCAAGCCGCCTATTTTCGATGGCCTGGATTACCCCTTCTGGAAGAGCCGAATGGAAACATATATCCAGGCTCAGGGGTATGCTATTTGGCGGAAGGTGAAAATACAATTTGTTGTTCCTGCCGATGAGAACATCAATGCCGGAATATGGTCGATGTTGAGGCAAATGCAAAGGCAAGGAACATCATCATACGAGGATTGAGCAGAAGCGAATTTGATCGCATCTCTCACCTGTCGTCCGCTCACGACATCTGGGTGACCCTCGATGCATACCATGAGGGCACCTCCCAGATCAAGACGGTTCGACAGGATCAGTTCAGCGAATACAAACAAATTCGAGATGCTTGCGGAGAGTCCCTTGACGAGTGCTTTTCACGCTTTCACAAGATTTTGAGCAATCTCCGAGCGGTCGGTCTCACATACTCCGACTCGGATAACGCTCGACAGATGCTTTCTCGACTCGATCTTGGGTTTGGGAGATGAAGGTGACTACCATCAAGGACACCACGGACCTCTCGACCTTGACTCTTGATGCGCTTTACTCGCGCCTCAAGACTCACGAGATTGACATAGTCTCTCATCGGTCAAGTCACAATCGATGGCTCTAGTCACGGATCCCACCCGGCTCGGTTCTTCGCCGATTCTCTTTGCGGATTCTCCTCGCGCTCTCGTGACATAACCGATGATCGATAGAGCGACTATGCGGATGAGCGACTAGCCCTCCTCGCACGGAGATTCTCCCATGCTTACAAAGGGAGGAGGGACGGAAGGAAAAGAGGACCCGTGATTTGTTTCGAGTGTGGTGGCCCCAACCACATTCGAGCAAACCGTCCCAACTTGGGAAAGGCAAAGTCGACTACGGCGGTTCCGCAAGAACGACTACTCCGACAAGAACCGCAACAAGAAGGCCCCAACTCCGACGCAAGGCAAGAAGCCGTTCGCAACTTTGGGAAGGCCAAGAAGCTCTTCCACCGCGTCCTCGCCGCTTTCGACGACCTCGACCTCGGCGAAGTGGAGGGATGGAGCGACGACGACGGACGGGTGATCAAGAACCCAAGAGCGGCGACGACTTCTCGGCATGTGCTTCATGGCCCTCGAGGCGAGATCGTGACGGCGATCTCTATTCGACTCGACGAGGTATGTCCTCCTATGACCAAGCGAATGCGACTTTTCTTAAGCTAGGAGGTTTTCATGCTAGATCTAGAGCTAGATGTAGCGAGTTGGAGAAGGAAGTAGATCGTTTGTCACGGAGCTTTCTTTACTTATATCCGCTCCCTCCGTGACGATTGTGATACATGCACCGCTTTTTTGGGAGATATGGAGAAGTTAAGGACTTCTCATGATAGTGTGACCTCCGAGCTTGATTTGCTTAAGGTGGAGAATATTAGTCTTCTTCTTTGAGATTGAAATGAGTAGGGTGGTTCTGTTTCCTCTACTACTATTGAGACTATTTCTTGCACCTCATGTGAGGATAAGGATAATGCTTTTAGAGGTCTTTACACTATGCTTCTCGATCCGCCCGAGACTTGTGAAAGTTGTAATAACTTAAAGATGAATCTAAAGCAGGCGAGATCATAAAATTTTGAGTTACAAGCTTTTTACTTGAGCCTATTGCTTCATGTGTGAATTGTCCTAAATCGATCACGAGCTTGAATCATTACCAAGCAGTTTCAAGAAATGATTGATCATGATAAGAAGTTGGCTCGGTTTGCTTCTAAGGACCTGTTAGCTCACCATGCATTAGTTGTAACAAACTAAAATCTAACTTGATTGCATTGGATGAGAAATGTGTGAAGCTAACTAAGGACCTACTAGAGAAGCCACCTTGTGCTTGTAATGTGGTTGTAGAGAAGGGGGAGAAGCCCCCGGGTAAGGTAGAGACGCCTAGTAATGCGAACCAACACGCTAGCGTGGGGATCATCCCTTTCACGTCGGTACGTGCGTGCACAAGCCGTCTTCCCTCTGCATTGCTGGTTCTCCTGCTCCCTTACCTTCGCTATTTCTCCTCCTCCTTGCTCTTCTTGCACCTCTCTCTTTCGGGAGTGTCAGTACCTTATGAACACTCTCGAGAAATTTGTAGGAGGCAAGAAGGATCTCAATCTTATTCTAGACCAATCAAAGATTTGCAAGTTCAAACAGGGTCTAGGATATAATTTCCGTGAGGATGTGAGAAAACATCCACCTGTCGTGCTCAGACCCATAGCCGCAGGTGTGATCGAGGTCAAGCCCAAGAACAAGAAAGTTCAATTTAGATCAGCCGGACTTTGTCCAAGGGATTTCGACGACAAGGTGATTTCACTGCTGACTTGACCTCTCGGCGAAGCCATCTCATGCTACTTGACCCCTCGAGGCGGTATCATTGCACCTTCGTCGAAGGATGGGCATCCGATTGACCAATGCTTCAAGCGCCAAGATCACACGAAGAGACCGTCTTTGAGTCTCTTAGGCGTATTCGTGGTCGCCCGGACCTTGAGTGCACCTAAGACCAACACGAGGTCTAGGTTTGCTACTGTTGGTAGCTTTGGGCAGCACCGAGGACTTGGTTTTTCTGAGTTTTCTGTTTTTCGTCCTAGTGCTCCCTCTGGTCGTGACTTCCGCCGTCCTGAGGGTAGATCTCGTTTCCATCGAGATAGCTACCCGCGGCGTGATCGGTGTCCGCCGGTGCTCGACTCGCTCTCCGTAGTAGTCGGACCCGGAATGCCTTCTGTGTCCGCACATAGACCTTACGCTTCTTTGAGCGACGGAGGCGAGGGTAGTTAGAGGTCGATCGTGTGTGACTACTTCTTACGCTCGACGTGTGACTCAAGATTGGGTGCCAAAATCTATGTTGATTTATCCCGATCGAGACTTTGCTCTTGTTGACTCAGTTCGCCAGCGTGGAAGGAAAGGTTTGGCTTGTAGACTCCGGGTGTTCACGACACATGACCGGAGATTCCCGTTGGTTTTCTTCCCTTGCCCGAGCTCCAGGTGATGAGACGATCACCTTCGGAGATGCTTCATCTGGGCGTCATCGCCAAAGGTACTGTGCGCATTAATGATTCATTTATTTTGAAAGATGTTGCTTTAGTTAGCAAGTGCGGTACAATTTGCTCTCGGTCTCTCGACCACTGATGACAATTTCGAGGTGAGCTTTAAGAAAACAATTGCAAAATTCTTGATTCTTGGTAGTCCGGTTTATGGGATTTTCGCTTTGGGAGGATCTTTCGTGCTGATTTTTCTGAGTCTTTTGGTGATCCTCTCCGTTGTTTGCTTGCTTCTGAGTCCCGCGACCTTTCCTTCTGGCATAGGAGACTTGGTCATATTGGATTTGACCATTTGACCCGAGTTAGCGGCCACGATCTCATTCGTGGTCTGCCGAAACTCAAGATGGTCAAAGATCTTGTTTGCGCTCCATGCCGGCACGGCAAGATGGTTGCCGCTTCTCACCCTCCGGTCACAGTGACTATGACCGATGCACCGGGACAGCTGCTCCACATGGACACAGTCGGACCAGCTCGAGTGCAATCTGCAGGAGGGAAGTGGTATGTTCTTGTCGTGGTCGATGACTTCTCGAGGTACTCTTGGGTGTTTTTCTTAGCCTCGAAGGATGAGACGTTTTCACATTTCGAGGTCTTTTCGTGGGTTTTCTGTTGAGCTTCCAGGTGCCTTACGAGCGATCCGCAGTGACAATGGCACGGAGTTCAAGAATTCCTACTTTGAGAGTTTCTGTGATGAGACCGGTGTAGAGCACCAGTTCTCTTCCCATCGTCCCTCGCGAGAATGGCGTTGTGGAGAGGAAGAACCGTACCTTGGTCGAGATGGCGGGGCGATGCTTGATGAGTACTCTACACCGCGGAAGTTTTGGGTGAGGCTATAGCCACCGCGTGCCATGTTTCTAATCGAGTTTTTCTTTGGGCACACTTGCACCGCACTTCTTATGAGTTGAGATACAGGCGAAAGCCTAGTGTTTCTCATTTTCGTGTGTTTGGTTGCAAGTGTTTTATTCTAAAGTCCGGAACCTAGATAAGTTCGAGTCACGATCTTGTGATGGGCTCTTTCTAGGCTACTCGACCTCTTGGCGGGCCTATAGGGTGCAGGCTGAGTCTAGCAAATTGGTAGAAACACGTGAGGTGACTTTCGATGAGGCGGTCAGGGACTAGGCCCGATATCGCAGTTCACTAGAGCGATCCGAGACCATCTTCGTGGATGATGAGGATGATGGAGATGAGGGTTGTCTACCCGATCCGGTACCTCTTCCACCCCTTGAGGTGCCTTCTTCCACCGCACCTCGAGGTGATCGACCACCTATACGCTTCTTACGGAGCTAGTGGCTCTGTTCCTACTTCATCGACTCACGAGGTGAGGCCGCTTCTTCATCTCATCCTGGACCTCCTAGACATATCCAAAAACTCATCCTTGAGGCGGATCATTGGAGACCTCTTGAGCGGGTTACCCGCTCAAAATCAACTTATCTCAATTCGTCTCCATTTCGCTTTCATTGCCTCCTTTGAGCCCAAAGATGTTTCTCATGCTCTTTCGACGAGTCTTGGATCAATGCTATGCATGAGGAGCTAGAGAGTTTCGAGAGAAACAAGGTGCGGACGCTTGTTGAGCCCCTCGAGATCACAATATCATTGGAACCAAATGGGTGTTCAAGAACAAGCAAAGTGAGGATGGGGTAGTCATTGAAACAAGGCTAGGCGGTTGCAGGGTACTCCCGGGTTGAGGGTGCGGATTTCGAGGAGACCTTTGCCCTCGTAGCTCGTCTTGAGGCCATTAGAATTTCGCTTGCCTTTGCGCTTCTAAAGGTTTCAAGCTTTACGGATGGACGTCAAGAGTGCCTTTCTCAATGGCTTCATTGAGGAAGAAGTCTATGTCGACGACCTCCGTGTTTCGAGAACCCCAAATACCCTAGTCATGTCTTCAAGCTTTCCAAAGCATTGTATGGACTTAAGCAAGCCCTAGAGCTTGGTATGAGAGGCTTAAGTCCTATCTATTGAGACATGATTTTGAGATGGGTAAAGTTGACAAGACCTTGTTCATTCGCGGCTTAGCAATGACCTTCCTCGCCCAAATTTATGTCGATGACATTATCTTTGGCGGCTCTTCTCATGCTCTAGTTTCACAGTTCTCGGATGTCATGAGCACCGAGTTTGAGATGAGCATGACGGTGAGTTGACTTTCTTCCTTGGCTTCCAAATCAAGCGAGACTCGGGAGGGTACCTTCTTGCATCAAGGCAAGTACACCGTGATCTCCGAGACGTTTCGACATGAGTGATGGAAAGCGGTGTCGACTCGATGGCTTCTACTACCACACTTGACCCGAGATGAGGACGGCGAGCCGTTGACCAAAAGAGTTCAAGTATGATTGGCTCTCTTGTACCTCACGCCTCGAGACCGGACATACACTTTTACGTGTGTCTTTGTGCCCGGTTCGAGCTTCTCTCGCGTATCTCACCGCCGGCGGTGAAGCGCATCTTCGGTACCTTCGAGCTACCATTGATTATGGTATCGGTACTCTTCCTCATCCTGTCTATCCCTTAGAGCCTATTCGGATGCGAGACTTTGCCTTGTAGGATAGATAGGAAGAGCACCGCACCGCCGGTTCATTGGCACTTCTCTCGTTTCTTGGTCTTGAGGAAGCGATCCGGTGTTGCACGATCCACCGCAGAGGCCGAATGCGTTCTTTGCGACCGATTCTTTGTAGCCAAGTGCTTTGGATGGTTTCGACTGCGGGACTTTGGGTTGCTATCGATCGTGTTCCGCTCTTTTGCGATAACACGTCTGCGATTAGCATTGCTAAGAACCCGTGCAAAGACTCTCGGACCAAGCACATCGATATCGATATCATTTTCTTGAGACCATGTAGAGAAGGGTGACATCGTGCTCGGTTTGTGGAGAGTGACCACCGGTTGGTCGATATCTTCACCAAGCCTTTGGATAGCACGAGGTTCTCACTGCTGGGAGAGCTTGGGGTGGTTTGTCCTTACGGACTATTGTGAGGGGAGCTTTGGGCTTTCTTGCTTTATCTTATTAATTGTGCTTCAGATCCTTCTTGTTGCATCGCATTTTGGTGCATTGGGTTTAGTCCTTCTAGCATAGGTTAGAGTGTGTCTCTTCTTTGAGTTGCTTAGACTTCTTGCTCTTATCTTGTGCTTTCGGGATAGTCGTTTCTTATCTCACTAGGTTGAGCTCACTCACTTCTTTTAGGTTCTAGCGAGGTTGGGCCACCCTCGGGTGAGCAGGTTCGTGTTTGCTCTCTAGTGTGCGTTTTCTCGACATTTGTTGTCCCGGAGACATATAGGGTAGATAAGAGTCGATCGAGCCATAGTATCCTCTATATCTTATCTATGCTTTAAGGACCCACTGCTTTCCGATTTATTTGCCGACTCTTGTTTTTATTGCTTTGGTTGTGGGGAGTTCATTTGGGAACTTCTAGACTTTAATTTTGACTTAAACTCAACTTGAACTAAAAGTCGCATAACATGTTGAGGGGAGTGGATTTTTCGCATTGCATTCGCATTGTAATATAACCACATTGAGCCTTGATTATTATCCGGTTATGACATGCTTTCAATGCTTTACACATTGCCATGATTTGTGCTCCATTGCTAATCGATCATGACTTTATATGTGTAGTCAAGTCTTTGCCATGATAGGTTAATCAAAATGCCAAATTTGACCTAATTCATGTCTTGTTCATATTTGAGACTAGTCGACCTTGTGTTATCCTTTTATGATTCTCGCCATGTCAAATAGGTGAGTTGAGTCTTGAATCTTAGTTGAGCAATAGATTGAGCTATCGGTTTCTTGATGACACATAAGTTAGTACAATCTATCAAAAAAAAGGATCTCTTCGTGCGAAAAACCGATCTCACCAATTCCTTCTCATGAGGCGGCTTGCCATTGCACAAGGCATGAACTCGGGAGATTTGGATGACCAAGATCATTTCCTTAAGCTTCTCGCTTGGAATGATCGCATAAGGCTTGAGGTCTAGCACATGACAAAAGTATGATTGAAAACAATCATGAGATCTCTAAAAGAAAATGTCATTTATGCTCAATTGCTAAAATTTCAAGTGTACTTAAACAAATGTATCATTCTTGAATAAATAGCACTCTAGTTGGCTCAACACTAGCTTCTCGATTCCATTTAGCTCATTGACATGGCTTGCATCATTTGTGGATATCATTAGTTAGACTAAAATCTTGTTTGACTTGACTTGCTAAGCACTTCAAATTAAAAAAAAAAATCAGATTATACCATCTGTTAGCTTAGCTTCTCTTTACATACATAGTCATGATCTTTGTAGTATACTTGTATGTTATGGCTTGGTGTAATACATTTGGTCATTTTGGATAATTCTCATGGCTCTGCATACTTTGAATAATCAAATCAGCCATTCCATCCATCATTTTGACTTATTCTCTCTTGCATACTTGATGTGTTTATTGCCAAAAGGGGGAGAATAGATTGGAGAAAAAAAAAATTTTTTTTAACTTCTGGGAACTTGCTAGAGCTTTGGAGATCAATTTGCTCTTTATGTGTTGCTCTAGTATTCCTTACATCGACATGGTCATAATTTCATTTTCTTTCCTTGGACCATGTCGGCTTCTACAAACTCAACTTCATATTTTTCGGTGTTTGTCAATATACTCATCAAGGGGGAGATTGAGAGATCATGTGGAGATGATCCCATCTTTATGATGAGTAATTGACTCTTGGTTGAAGGAAAATTGAGTTTGTTTTGGGCTTTATTGCAAAGTCTTAATTGCAGTCGAAATGAAGTCGGTACGACTTGTCCACGCTCGTGCGACCATGTAGGATGCCATACGACCACGTTTGGTCGTGGTCGAATTTCGTTCAGGAGCGTACGACCACGTTGAGGTGTTCTCGGCAAAACTGACAGTGGTCGGAAGGCGTTACGACCACGATGGCGCATATCGGGTGGCGTACGACCATGTTGCCGAGTATCGGAAGTCAGCTGGACGGCGTACGACCACGTTGTGGCGTCCCCGGCGAATTTGAACGTGATCGGAAGTCTACCGGGTAGCGTACGACCACGTTGGTGGTAATCGGGTTCCAGCCGAGCAACGTACGAGTTCTTTGGCCGTGGTCGGAAGGGTTTACGACCATGTTGGCAATTGGGAGCGTTCGATCACGTTGTAGCGCTCAGGCTTCGACCACGTTGCGGAGCCCTCAGAAGATTTGACCGTGGTCGGCACTCGGCGCTAGGGTTTACGACTACGTTGTGGGATCGGAGCCTCGACCACGTTGGGCGGTCGGGCGTTCGACCACTTTGGCCGTAGTCGGTGGGCGTCACGACCACGTTGTGGGAGCTCGAGGCCTCGACCACGTTGTGGGAAAGGAGCCACGACTACGTTGTGGCACTCGGTGGTGCGACCGCGTTATGCGCTCGGAGAGCTACGACCACGTTAGTGCGAGAATTGAACGTGGTCGAAACCGCGTTCGACCACGTTATCGGTTGGATGACCGTGGTCGTGCGGGATCACTAAAATTGGTCGTGAGGGTGCATTTCATGTCCGATTACGGTGAGGTTTGGTCGGTTGGGTTCCTTGTGAAGTCGTGGACCTTGTAGGCGGTTTGTTCTACATTTTGACAAGGTTTGGTAAAATCTAATTTCTGTGGAAAAGACTTGAGCTCGGTTTGAGCTGAGCAGGTTGTGTTTTCCTGGTTGGATCAGTGCTATGTGATGGTTTTGTTGTCCGTGATGGTTGCGGTCTTGGGAGACATGTCTTGGTGAGGCTTAGAGAGGTCGGGACTAGACATAGGAGATGTTGAGGTCGAGCGACGTGGAAGCCGAAGAGGACGTGGTCTTGCCCGAGTGGTGTAACGAAAAAGCAAGGCATGAGGAGGAAGCTTGGGAGGCTGCTGAAGGGCATTTTGGAGAAATGCCAAAGCCTGCAAAGGAAGCTGTGTCCTCTGGGAAAGCACTGGAGTTGGTGGTGCTATTGGGCAAAGCAGTGGAGCCGTTGCCCCGGGTAATGGGCAAAGCACCGGAGGCACCGCGCAGCTTGGACTCTCAGAACGGTGGTCTGTTGAGACCCGTTAGCGTGTGAGACTATAAATAGAGAGGTTAGGTCTCAGGAGCAAAGTGAGGTTGTCCCCTGAGTGCTCTGAGTGTTCCTCTCTATCTTGTGTGAGTTGTCTCGGTAAGAGCATGGATGCTCGTGTACCTCCGATGGAGTGGTCAGAAACCTCCATGTGCAATAGAAAAGATTGGATTCATCTCTCGTATCTTTCTCGCTTTTTGTTCTTGAGATGATTTGTTTGATCCATTTGCCTTCTCTTTGTTGTTACTGCTATATGCGTTCTCTTTGAGAGTTGGCTCGTATTTCTTTGCTCTGAACTGGGATTCATTCTCTAAGACATCTTGGTCAGTTTATTCTGAGACCAAGAATCAAAACAGAGAAACTTCTGTGTTTTTCGGTCTGCCACATCTATTTGCCTTGATCTGAGTTTGACCGCATCATTCTCTCCTTCCTTAGCAAAGACTCTTGATATTCTTGGTAATTTCACTTTTAAATATCTTGCTCTTGCTAAGTTTCAAGTCTCTTGCGTTTCGACTTGTGTGCAAAAGTTATCTCATTTTCCGCTCTACGGTCGTGCTTACCGAAAAGCAGTAACTACAGTTCATCATCCGATTTTCGGTTCTTACGACCACCACGCTTATTGGTTGGTTCCGATAGTTTTCGACCACGACCACTTCCATTGGTTGGCGATCGATCACGGTGTATCTATTTCTCTGAGGGTGCTTCTCGGGTGTGTCTTCGACCACGGCAGAAGATCTTTCGACCACAGTATTTTTCTCGATCACTTTCATTCCGTTGTCCAGTTACGATCACAGTGGTAGATTTCACGACTTCCTTTTTCGGCTGTGTTTTCGGTTGTCTTTTCTCGAGGCCTGTTTCTTTGACTTCATAGCTCTCTAGCTATAGGAGGAAAAGAATAGGTTGAATACTTAGGGAGGAATTTCTAAGGCACCATTCACCCCCCCTCTGTTGCCATTTCGGTCCTTCACATGGTGAGGCGTAGGAGGACCAAGACTAGGCACAGGCTGATGATGAGGTCCAGAACGATCAGGGAGACGCTGAAGATGACCAAGACTTGCGGGGTGATTACAAGCTGGGACGACGAGGAACTGGAGTGGGAACTACTGGTGGTGATCATGATGGGCAACGACAAGGTGGAGCGGGACTAGGCTCAGGGAGGAGTTGAGGTCCAGACGGTCGAGGAAGCCAGGTGCCGTCATGTGCGAGAAGAGACATGTTATCCTCAGTTTGGCCTAATGGTGGGATCCATTAGGTTCTTGGGTTCAGGTTGTGAGCCTATAAAAGGGAGGAGAGGCAAGAGTTAGGGTTTGAAAAGGTTAGCTAAGACTTTTGGTGGCTAGCTCCTCCCCCCTCCCATGGAAGATTGGTTAGAGAGTGTATGTGCTCTAGCTATAGAGCTCTGTCCTCCTGAGTGGAGTGGCTGTAAAATCAATCATCTCACGTGAGCAATACATCAATCTTTCATTTACCTTGTGTATCTTTTTGTCTGATTGTGTTTGCTCCGTTTTGAGTTGGTTTTTCCTCTCTTCTCTCAACCCTTTCTTGATCTCTTCCTATTACTCTTGTTTCGGTTGGTTTGATATCTCTTCTGCTCTTCTCTTGATCTTGCTGTACCAAGAACATGGACTAGATGGAGATAATATCTTGAGATTGATCTCCAATCATCTAGGCACTTCAATAGCAACATTTTCAAGAAACCTTATTTTTGCACGTTCTTGGTCTAATTAGGTGATTTCTTGATCCAAGGACTTTTGATATGATTTCTTTGGTGATCCAGCTTCCGTGACATGTGGGAGCGTATGCAAAGCCATCTTGGCTATCTTCTATCCACGAGCTAGATTTGATCATCGATTTGGTTTTTAGTTCTTGGTTAGTGTGCGCGTTCTCAAATTTCAAAAATGTCTCAAATTTGTCATAGATTTTTCAATTCAAAAATGGAATAGCATCTTGAGACCTTAAGCAATTTGTGTACAAAGTTTCACGGACATTTGATCTTTTAATCAAAAGATATGTGGATTTTAGATCTTGCGGTCGTGCAATTGCTCTGTTCTTCCGAGTTGTTTACGACCGTGTCTGGTAATGACCGCTCATTGGTTCTCGACCACGCTGGTCTTTTGACTGCTCTTTGATTTTGATCATTCATTGATAGTCGATCTCACTGGTCGACATTCGGATTGGTTCAACCACTCTGGTTACGATCACTAGTTGATCGTTGACCCTTTTGGTCATATTCTGAACTGATAGGGCCACCTTGGTTTTCAGCCATTCACTGGTTGTTGACCTTCCTAGTCGTGTTTTGACTTGGTTTAACCTATCTGATTTTGACCGCTTATAGATCAACCACTCTCTGGTAGTGGTTCACTCTGGCCGGATTTCAACCAGCTTCAAAAACATGGATTTCCACTCAATTTGATTTTCGACCACTCTCTGGTCGCTGACCGAAGTTGCTTATGTTGTAACCAATGCAACATACATCTGTTGCACAGCAAGTAATTTGAAACTTTAGGTTAGTTCTGGTCTTCTGGATGTTTACTTAGATCATGTATGTGCTTTTGCAGTATGGAATTCCTCTCCAGGTCATCTCCTAGTGATGCCCCTCTGGTTGCGTTTGGGTCATCTGATGGTGTGATAAGAGTTCTTTCAATGATGACATGGAAGGTTGAACATATTCTACTCTCCTCTGTTTCCTCATCACTACATTTTAAATATAGCAGTTTGGTCCTTGCAGCTTGTGCGAAGGTATACAGGTGGACATAAAGGAGCGATATTTCATTGTTGTTAGTTTATGTTGATATTTCATTGTTAGTTTCTGTTGCATTTTCATTTTCCACACAGTACTGTTGTATTTTTCCTTATCAATAAGTACATGTGGCTTCAGGTACATAAGTACATTTAGTTTCTGGTGGCAGTGATGGTCTGCTAATATTATGGAGCGCTGACCACATCCATGACTCTCGTGAGAGCTTGTACCTAAGATTAGTTTGAAGGTAGCATTTTTCATACATTTCTTTGTTTCTGTTTCTTCAAAAATGGCAGAATATGGGATTAGTAACTGCGGTGCTCTAGGGCAAAGTCATGTGCATTGTGTATTTCCCTCCCAATGTTTTCCATACTTGAAGAGATTGCGTGTTGCGCTCCTGAAAGAAAAATTGCACTATTGCATGGCACATGCATATATTTGAAATACCATTTCCTAGTAAGAGGTGCAAAGGAAACTGACATGTACTGTTCCAAAGGTGTGTTTGTTCCAAGACACCTAAAGATTTACAAAGAATAGACTTGATCTTTTAGGATATACATGTAACACTCCAATCAGGTTTACCCTCTTAAGTGAAGCATGGATGAAAGCATATGTGTTGGTATGAGCTGGACGTAACCAGCTGCTTGTTACTATACAAGTTATCATCTCTGTTTGATCTACTTCTCCGAATTGAAGTTTGTTTACTGAATAGAACTGTTCACTTGGAAAACACAAAAGTTGGTGCCTAACATAGAGCTGGAAGTTCATCATTGTGCTGCTTCTGTAAACTGTCCAGTACCTTTGATATGGATTGTTGATTGTTGGGTGTACGCTTCCAGCATTACCATTGCTTAGACATAGCCAGTGTAATCTATTAATATTTAAGTGTTAAGTCAATTTGTTTTGCCTATCTGACTCATGTCAGCAATTGCAAGAGCAGAAGATCTTGGTAACTGAAAAGCTTTAGTGTATCTCTGGAGTTGCTTCCTGCATGATGCAGTTTGTAAGGACATATACCACATCGTTCTGCACTTGAAAATGGAAAGAGAATTATCACATATCTGTGAAAGCTAACTTTATCTTCAAATGTTCTTAACGTCCTTTTCTCCTTTCAGTTCCCAATGCTCCCTGTTGCTGAGAAAATGCTGGTTTTCATATAAAGATAAAGCCACTGTAACGCATCTTCCTCAAGCTTGCTAACCATAGACTGAATGTTGCGGCTATTCTAGGTTTATTGCATGGTGGCACACCCCTTGCAACCACATATTGTTGCTACTGGAACTAACATTGGTATTATTTTAAGCGAGTTTGATCCAAGAGCACTTCCAGCTGTTGCTCCTCTACCAACACCAACAGAAAGCAAGGAACATTCTGCTGTTTACATTGTTGAAAGAGAACTGAATTGAATTTCCAATTGTCAAACACAGCAAATCCATCCCTTGGAAATGCCGGTGTCACATCTGAAACAGGAAGATCAATGAATGAGTCTATAGAACAGCTCGTAGTAAAGCAAACCAAGAAGCATATCAGCACGGCTGCTCCCCACGATTCCTATTCAATCGTTTCAGTTAGCAGCTCTGGAAAGTATGTGACTACTGTTGCCATCTTGTCGTCTAGCATTTGACTACTGTTGAAAAGATACAAACAGTCCTGCACTTGGTTTGTCTTATTTCAAGAATCTCGTGGTGGCTGCACTATACATTGTCCCTAGCTGAATTGGTACTAGTCTTCATTCTGGATTTTGTTGCATACTTGCATTATACACGAGTGTGTGTGTGTGTTGTTGTTGTTTAGTATCACATCGTAGTTGTTTTGCTGTTATGCGCTGTGAGTTGTTTCTTTGAAATCTGTCAGTTCACAAGTCGTTTTTTGGATGTCTAAATCTAATTTGCACGTACCACTGTAGTGCTTCTTAGATATATATTATGATTTCAAATGAATTTTCTAAAAAAACAAAGATTTTGATTTCTTTGCAGGTATGTTGCGATTGTATGGCCAGACATCCCTTCTTTTGCAGTGTACAAAGCAAGTGATTGGTCAGTTGTTGATTCAGGTACAGGGAAGCTCTTTGCCTGGGACACCTGTCGTGACAGATATGCTTTGGTAGAGAGTGCATTGCCTCCAAGGATGCCACTTATTGTGAAAGGTGGTTCTTCTAACAAAGCAAAAGAAGCAGCTGCTGCTGCAGCTCAAGCTGCAATCGTCACCTCTGATTTTTCTTTTACTTCATGTAGAGTCTTTCCTTTCTTTCCTTTTAGTACACCAATTTGATGCCATGTGACTGTAGAAAGGCAGCAATTACATTTCTGATTACTTTTGTGGTTTGTTGCTTCGTGGAAATATGAAGCATCAAGCACCATCACTTCTAGAAAACCATCATATCGTGACCGACACATGCTGGACACTGGCACGGCTTCTTAGACATGTAGCTGTATTGGAAACTGTCCAGCTTGAGAAGTTTAATTACATTTCAGACATTGTTCAAAGAGACTTAGCCAAATTTTTTGGACATGGTGCTGTCATGTTTTGGGCATAACTGAGCTTTAATTTCCTTACTATTTAATATAAAAAAGATTTCTTCTGACTATGTGGGTGTAAAAGTTTATAGGCCAGTTAATGTTAATGATCTCTATCATCCAAATTACATTGCGTGATTCATTTCTGATTACCAGTTCATTTGTTTTTTTATTATGCTAGCTTAATTGTACTGAAGTTTCTTTTAGTGAATAGTAAGATAACATACAGAGTATTTGTTGAAACTATGTGGATTTTATTATAATTACATGAATGCACATTGTTATGTTGGCATCATTTGGAAAACGCACTGTCTGTATTTTCATATCATGTTGTAGCTGTGTTTTCATACCAATATTGTTGAAACATAAGGTGCTATAACAATTTAAGTGTTCTTGTTGTAGGACCGAACAAGCAACAAATGGGGGTGAATGGTGCCTTTCAATTTCTCCCCTAAGTATTCACATGTCCCTTTTCTCCGATAGCTACAAAGCTATGAAGATTAGGGTTGAAATCCCACTTGAAAACCGAAGAAACAGAGTCAAACACAACAGGAAAAACAACGGATCGAAGCTGACAATGTGGACGTAAATTCGACTACCAATCGGAAGTTCAACGTGGTCGGAAATCGACTACCGAACAGAAATCACCGTAGTCGAGAACCGACAGTACATCGAAAACCAGTGTGGTTGAAAATCGCCTCTCGCAGTCAACGACCAGGTAACGGTCGAAAACCAGTATAGTCGATAACCACCGAGACCAAAACCAATGTGATCGAAAATCAACGTGGTCGGACGCCAACGAGTGATCGAACAATCAACGTGGCCATAAACAACATGGTCGGATGCCAACAAGTGGTCGAACAACTAACGTAGTCATAACCAGTCGGCAACCAAAGTGGTCGAGAATTAACGTAGTCATAACCAATGTGGTTGGACACCAACGAGTGGTCAAACCACCAACGTGGTTGAAACCAGTCGGCAACCAAAGTGATCAACATGATCGTAACCAACGTGGTTGTAAGCCAACAAGTGGTCGAACAACCAACGTGGTCAGAACCAAAGTGATCAACATGATTGTAACCAACGTGGTCGTAAGCCAACAAGTGGTCGAACAACCAACGTGGTCAGAAGCCAATGAGTGATCTGTGACCAACGTTGTCGATTCAGTTCAAAACACCAACCAGTGAAATCGACGATCAGTGAGCGGTCGAAAATCTCACGTGGTAGGGAAAACGCGAAGCGGTCGGAAGACTCAACACTGTCGAAAACGATGCGATGCGGGACATGACCGTGGTCGAAACCAACGCGGTCATAAGATAGGTCGACGTTCCCGACAGTCTACACCGACTTTTTCATCTTAGATTCAAAACGAAAATAGATGGAACTTTTGATCCATAGATCCAATGGTGTGAAACTTTGTAGATATCATCTTTAGGGTATTGTAATCCAATTCCAACAAATGATCATAAAAATCATGGTCAAAGATGAAACATTTTTTAGTTTGTTGGAAGGTCACATCAAAACCGAGTCAAAATCAAAATTGGTAAATATAACTAACTCGTGGGAGAATGATGACCAAGATGAGTCTAGATATGTTCCCACATATCATAGTAAGTTAGAACACCAAACAAAATTGACTCAAAAACCCTTGGATCAATAAATCACACTTTGAGGACAAATCAAGAGTAAAACAACCAAATCAAGATGAATCCATGAAAATATGCAAAGATTGATGTATTTCTCACTTAAGAAGATTAAGTTTATAGTCATTCCACCTTGGAGGACAAAGAGCACACCATATGCTCCACTCTCAAACCCTAACCCTAAACAAGAAAGCACATGAGAGATGGGTTGGATGGTTAACCCTACATGTCTCCATCCCAACCCTTTTTATAGGTGGCCAACCAACCACCTATCCTCAAAATGGATCCTACCCACTATTACAATGGAGAAACCCATTAACCCTCCACACAGAGGTTTTACTCACTGAAGTTCACTTATGCATGCTTTCAAAGTGCATAAGTGTGCATCCGCTAAACCCTTAGCCTTAATCCGTCTTGATCAAACCAGCTCCATGTTGACCTAAACCACTCTCCAACGTATCGTCCATGCGCCGCGGTTTTGATCCAAGATGGTTTATAGTATTTTGGTCAAAATACTAAAATGCCCTTGTTGACATGGTCACCATCCTTTACAAGCAATTGCCATTACTGATGAAAGTGGACATTTTCAAGGCCTTCGACTCGATTTCTTGGCTGTTTTTACTGGAAATCTTGTCCCACATGGGTTTTGGCTCCAAATGGCATAAATGGATATCGCTTCTGCTATCTACTGCATCATCAAAAATTCTTATCAATGGTTCTCTAGGCATTAAGATTGGCCTACGTAGGTGTCTTCGTCAGGGAGACCCATTGTCACCGATGATTTTCATTTTAGTCATGGAAGTGCTCAACGTGTTGTTTCGTAAGGCTAGCTCTTTGCATGCTCTTACCCCCTTGGAATCCCAAGCTTTCAAGAGCACATGTCCTTATATGCCGATGATATTGTTTGCTTCAGTGCCCATCCCAGCAAGATATATGAGTCCTCAAATTCATTCTCCAGGTGTTCGGAGAGGCCTCCGGCCTTCGCGCCAACCTTCAAAAAAGTTTGGTGATCCCCATTGGCTATGAAGACACAGACTTAATGATGGTGAGTTACCTTGCCAACTCTCAAACTTTCCCTTAACATATCTGGGGCGACCATTATCCTTGCGTAAGCTAACCAAGGCGCAATTGCAGCCGTTGCTAGACAAATTCGTTGCCAAGCTACCTGCTTGGAAAGGCAAATTGCTCTCCTTGTCCGGCTGTCTCATCCTCGTCAAGCACGTCCTCTCCACCACGCCCCTCTATCACCTACTGTCGCTCGATCTACCTATGTGGGCAATTAGGGCCATCAACAAGCGACGTCAGGCTTTTCTCTGGAAGGGAACAAATGACGTCCGTGTAGGGCATTGCTTGGTTGCTTGGAAAACCGTCTGCAGGCCACTCCCTCTTGGGGGCTTAGACATTCTAGACCTTAAGCTCATGGGGTATGCTTTGAGATTGTGGTGGCTTTGGTAACAGAAAATCGATCCCTCTCGCGCTTGGGTGAACCTCCAATCTGCTCATGAACCCGCAATCCACTCCATGTTCGAAGCGGCAACAGAAATGAGGGTGGGAGATGGACAGAGGACTCTCTTTTGGATGGATAGTTGGTTAGACAGGAAGTCCATTCAATCCTGTTGGCCGTCACTTTGGAACCTCATCCCACTGAGAGCTAGGAGGTCCACAACGGTTGCCCAGGCTATCACTCATAATGCTTGGGTCATAGACATTCACGCCGCTCTCACTGCCCAAGCCCTGGCCGACTATTTCTAGTTATGGTTCAAAATACAAACGGTGACATTACAATGACAGACTACCGACAGATTGGTTTGGAAATTGCATTCTTCGCTTCAATACACAACCAAATTGGCTTATAATGCGTTCTTTACTGCGGGAACTTCTCTTCCAGGCTTTAAACAGATTTGGAAGAATGACGCACCATTGAAATGGCTAGGTATAAATGATCGATACTGAACAACAGACCGTCTGGTCCGCCGAGGGATGCCGGTGAACCCAACATACGTCCTATGCAAACATCACCAGAAAAGCATCGACCACCTCCTTGTACACTGTCTGTGGGTCAATCTAACATGGAGCAAGCTCTTGAGCCTTGTCACATCATACCAGGTAGCAACTCTTGCACAAGGAAATTTCGTTGATTGCTAGACAACATGGAGGAAAGGAAGACCAAAGGCAGACAAAAAGGGTTTTGACTCGCTAATGATTCTTTTCTACTGGTTAATCTAGAAGAAGCGGAATTCCCGTATCTTCTACAACACGGAAAGGGACATCGAAACTCTTCTGCAGGTCATTCTTGATGAGTTAGTTTGCTGGCGCTGTACCGGCATTGGATCTCTTTAGTAGCCTAAGAGCCGCTTCATTAATCCTCTGTTTTAGGTGGCTTTTCCTGCTTTCGCTTGCCGTATAGGTCCTGCTCACTCTATAAGCACTGAAACTGTTTTCTCCTAGCTTATTTTTCTCTCTTTTGTTACCCCCTTTGTAATCTTATCAGACTCCTGGTCTGGGGTTTCTCCTTTCTTAATGCAAAGACACACAGTGATGTTGCGTAGCACACCTCCAACTCTCCTCTGTTTCAGCTTCTTGGAAATTTCTTGGTTCTTCAGCACTTAGAAAACATAACCCCAAGTATTCAATTTGCACGGGTTCTGTCGCCTCATACAGCTCCTATAGAGTCCTCATCTGAAGTGGAGCTCTTTCAGATGAATCCAGACTGCTCTCCAACTATGAAGCTTCTTCTGAAGAATCTCCACTTTGTAACTCTGAAAGCGGTCTGACTGGTGTAGCAGTACCGGTCTGATCAGCCGAATGCGGTCTGACCGGCGTAGTAGTACCAGTCTGACCGGCGGAGGGCGGTCTAACCGGTGAGGAAATGCCGGTCTGACCAACGGAGTCTGTCTTCGGTTCTTCTGTGATCGCCGTCGAGTCCTGGTCAACCGAGACATGGAATACTTCACTTGTAGAGACTTCTACCGTCTGTACTGTAGTATCCCAGTCCCAGACTCGATCTTCTTCGAATATAACATCCGTGAGTATATGATGTTCTCCAGTGTGCCCTTTAGTTAGAACGGAACCTCGGCCTTCAGTCCTGACGGCCGATCCATTGCCAAACCTCATCGAGCCTCGAACTGAAGTGTCAATTTCTGAGAACTGACTTCTGTTGCCACTCATGTGATTGTTAGCCCCTGAATCCAGGTTCTAGACACCTGCAACATCTTCCTCGTTTACTTCGAGATGAAGTTGCATCTTGTCTTCAACTAGAGTCACTTCTTCGGTGGAGCCTTCCCCTTTCCTTTCCAATCAGTTCGCAAGCTTCAAGCATCAGCAGCACCAGCGAATCATTGTTTTCCTCGGTTGCATTTGCTTTTCCCTTCTTGGGCTTTCTGCACTCGGATGCAAAGTGCCCAAATTCTGAGCAATTGTAGCATTTCATCTTTGTCTTGTCGAATTTCCGGTATGGCTTCTTTTCAGTTTCAGCATCGCGCTATCTTTCTTGCCCACGGCCACGACCTCGACCATCGCTGCGTCCTTCGTTGCTATGGTATTCATTGTGCATCTTCTCTTCTGTCGCCAATGCGTCCCACTGGGCTCGAGATAGGAGCAACTGCTCCCCTTCTTCCTTGCCTTGGCGTCGCCCCTTCTGGCTTTCTTCGAAGACTCATAGACAACCAACAGCCTCGGTCAGCGTCATCTTCGTCATGTCTCCAAATTACTCGATCATGCTTATGATCTGGAGAAAATTGTCGGGGACGGCGCTTAACAACCTCTCGATGACTGTTGAATCCGGCAACTCAACACCTAGAGTCCGAATTTTGCCAGCCAGGCTTGTGAGTTTTTGTGAAAACTCACCGACGCTTTCGGTTTCTCCCATGATCAACCGATCATATTGCCTCTTCAGCACCTGAGCTCTTGCTTTCTTGACACGATCTTCTCCAATGCTCATCTCTTTGATTGCCTCCCACGCTTCCTTTGCAGTCTCCTTTTCTGCAATGGTCATCAAGACCTCGTCGGGGACAACCTGAGATATGGCGGCCATAGCGCCCTGGTCTTTCTCCTCTTCGACCGGTGCATCTCCTTCAATTACCGTCCATACTCTCAGAGATCGCATGGTGATCTTCATCTTCACAGCCCACAGGCCGTAATTTGTGTCGCTCAGCATAGAAAATTGAATTGGCACAAGTCCTCCTCTCGTCGGAGCTCGCAGCGGCGCCGGCGGTTTCTTTTCGCCGGAGACCTCCACGGCCGCGCCTACCTTCTCTGTTGTCTTCCCTTCCATTGCCCCCTTGCTCTGATACCAAATGTTAGCAAAATCACAAGATTGAGGCAAGAATCCCGGACGGGAGAACGAACTCACAGGCGCTTCAATCAAAGGAGACAATAGATAATTTGGTGGTGCGAATCACACAACACCTTTTGAGGTTTTTCTTTATTATATAGGCTCTCAAAAGTATTACAAAAAATCTACTCCTTTTCTTACACAGAATCAAAACATAAACGGAGATCAAACTCGGAAAAATAGTCCGAGGCGGAAACAGGGGTTCGGACTAGAACTACCGTAAGACGTCCATCGGAACTACCGTTAACTGGAACTAGAACAAGCTTATGCTGTTTGTGATTAGTCCAGAGGACATAGTCGAAGTTTTGGGTGATGAGTTAATCGTGTTTGGTCACCAATTTACTCTCTGTTTGCCTTGTGGTTATATGCCTGACTAGTTCGTACAATTTTATTCTCATTTGTTGATTTAACGTAAGCGCTAAGCTGTAAGCCTGTTGTAACTGTGTAAATATCTCGTTAGGTTTATCTAACTAGAACAAGCCCTTTTCGCGCCGAGCCGATGCTGCCGGTGTCGACCCGTAGGAACGCGTACGGGAGATGAAAACTCCCACGTTTTGGGCAATTGCCCGCCGGCTACCGTTGGGCGAGACATGTCAAAAGCCAAAACAGCAAGGGGCCGGCGAGGTGAGCTCCATTTTGACCCAAAAACAGCAGCCCCCCGGCCGGCCACCCACCGGTATTACTGACTTCGACAAGAAATTATGTGGCGCGAGAGCAGCCGCGATGCAGCATGCAGCAACTGCCCCGATCTCTCTTAGGGTCTGTTTTTTTGGCTGCGACTTATAGCTTTTGGCTGAAATTTTTGAATTTTAGCTGTTTACAGTACAGATTACGGAGAGACCGATACTCACTTACGATTTTGACTGCTACAGATGTTGAGCTTTTAACGTGTACTACGTTTAACTTGTAGACCCCGTCTTGAGAAAATACTCCGTTTAAAAGTTAGTTACTGTAGCAAAAGTCAAAAGCCAACAGCTTTGGAGGGAGCCGAACAGGCCCCTAGTCCCCGTTGGTCAAGCGTTGCATATCTGCTTCGCTACGGTCGCTGCCGGTGCCGGCCGCCGTCAAGGAGCTCTTGTTTCGCGTAGGGAACGAAATGTCCTGCGGCTGCACGTCTCCTTGGTAGTACGTACGTACTTCCTCCCCCTGATCGACCATTTCTGCATGTGATCATAGCAACGGTGCCGGCTATAAGAAGAAGATCACATTTCTGGCTGTGGCGTGAGACCTTTTCGCTAACTTTCGGCACTTCCTATGTCGACAAGAGGGGTTGATGAGGCGAGGCCTGCGACGGTGAAGATCATCGAGACGGTGCACATTGAGGCGGACCGCGCCGACTTCAAGTCCGTCGTCCAGAGGCTCACCGGGAGGGACGCGGTGGCCAGCGGCCGGTCGGATGGAGCATCCGAGCATTTCTCAAAGGAGGCGGCGGCTCAGGCGGTCGTCGATGCACGCAGACTCGCAGAGAAGTGATCAATCCCTTTGTTGATCAGAAGGTAGGTCATGCAAAGAAGAGAGAGAATTAATGATGCTAGTATCTATTCTATACAGGAGATGAGCGATCGTTTCCGTATTTGATATCCATAGCATTTATTCTTTTTGTGACGATTGATATCTAGAACATTTGCTTACGGCCACTGCGAAGTTGCCCATCTACTTGACCGTAAGAACATGTCTAATCGTGAGGTGTATATGTGTCGCTGCAGAAACATCGAGCGTTTTGGTTTATACAGCTGCAAGTAGCGAAAATCCAAACTGAACATTTCGATTTTAGTTATGAAATTCATAGAAAAATACTGCCGGGTACAGTAACAGAGCAACGGCCAGTCTGTTGAAAACTGAGCATGCCTGCAACTCGGTCAAAGTCGTCTGAAATCGCATCTGAAATGGATACCGTAAACCGGAGAACAGGATAGTAGCCAATCCCAAGACATCCCTCCAACCCAGCAACTTGTATGGTGCCACACATGTGGTGGGTCAACCAGTGCTGCACTGTTGCTTGCTTACCAAAGAAGCATTCGTCGTCTCGATAAAGCTATATGCCAGTTCCCGTACTACGTACACTTCAAACCTGCATGTTTCCAATAATAACTATATTACACCCGGGGTTCCGGCCCGGGCAGCCATATCAGCGATTTTACGAAAAACTCCCTACGTTTTGCGAAATCGTGTATAGGTCTTTCGTTTTCGCAAACAGGTCTCTGCTTCTCGCAAACAGGTCCCTGCCAGTTTTTTTTAAAAAAACACCCTCCAATTTACCGATAGCAACCCGCGGTTTCTAAAATTATGTATATGTCCTTCTTTAGTTACGTATAAGTCCTTACGGGTCCCTGTTTTTTTACGAAAAAGCCATTTGGTTCCTTCAAAATTATGCATCCGTCCTCGATTTTTTTAAAAAGAACCGTCTCACGAATTTTCGTCTTTTTTACTTCGGTCCACACGGTGGCTAGCGCGGCGTGACGCCGCACTTACGTGGCTAGTGTACTACTACTTTGTGTCTATTTATGAAGAGAGATAAGCAACTCTACAGTACATAGCTCGTATTGGACGATTCAGGATGTGCAATCGTCACAAAAATTATGTGGATCGTGTTCATTTATATTCATAAGAGATCAGCTCCGATGAATATCTATAGCAGGGAGATCAATTGGGAAAAATGAGAGGAAAAACACCACCAAATAACGTGCATTTGTATGATTATTAGTATATTAAATAAAAATATAAATTAAACACTGATGACCAAACTAATCGAACTCAGAGGGGTACCCACAGAAGGTCTCGTTCTTGACGCAAAGGAAGAGCCTCTCGTACGCCAGCGCCATCTTGGTGGCCCCGAACAGGGACTTGGCGTACTCCCGGCACGCGCGGCCGCGCTCCGCGGCGCGCCGGGCGCCTTCCCGCACCACGGCCTCCAGCCTCTCGAGCAGCGACTCCACGTTGGGCGCGAACATGTAGCCGAACTCGTTGTCCACCACGATGCTGCCCTTGATGCTCGGGAACCGCGTGGCCAGCACCGGCTTGCCGCACTGCATGGCCTCCATGAGCGTCAGGTCCAGGCCCTGCGGCCGCAGCGTCGGGTCCACGAACACGTCCAGCGCGTTGTAGAACGCCTTGAGCTTCCCCGGGGGCACGGCGCCCAGCACCTTGGCGTTGCGGCCCAGGTCCATGTACCGCTGCTCCCATGGCCCCTTGCCGGCGATGAGGAGGTACACGTTGGGGTGCAGCAGTACGAGCTTGGAGAAGGCCTCGTAGAGCAGCGGGTGGCCCTTGTCCTTGACCAGCCTGCCGGACACGCCGAGCACGAGGTCGGCGCCCTTGGGCAGCCCGATGTCCTCCCGGAAGGCGCGGCCGAGCGTGGCGTCCGGCGCGAACTGCGCCTCGTCCACGCCGTTCAGGATGACGTGCACGCGCCGGCCGGGGATTTGGTACACGTCGCGCAGCATCTCCCCCGTGGAGTCGCTGATGGCCACGTGGTGTGCGTAGCTCCGAAAGAAGCGCACCTCGGACAGCACCCGGTACACCGACTGCCCCAGGCTGTGGTTGAACGCCGGCGTCATCGGCTCCTCCTCGCCGCGGGCGAGGTCCTGGTATATACCCGAGTGCAGCGCCTCCAGGGAGATGCCGTGCCAGGACACGATCAGGTTGGGCACGCCGCGAGCCCAGCGGTGGAACACGGCGACGCTCTCGGAGTGGATGACGTCGAACGGGTCGTTCTCGCCCTCGGCCTCGTACAGCTTCCACGCCTCGTCGCAGCGCCACTGGCCGGGGGAACCGTCCAGGAAATGCAGCTGAGGCCCGTCGGCGGAGGGCGAGGGCGCGGCCTCGGTGTGCGGCGGCGGGGAGGTGAACACGTGGACGCGGTGGCCACGCGCGACGAGCGCCGTGTGCAGCGTGTGCGCGTGCCGCTCCATGCCGCCGGGGGCCGTGGCCACGGGCCACTTCCGCGAGAACACGGCGATCTTGAGCTTGGCCGGGGGCGGCTTGGACAACGTGAACGGTAGGTGGTTCCACGAGAACTCGATGTCGCGAAGGTCGCCGGCGAAGCCTGTCGCTCTCGGCGAGGAGCGCGAGGCGGTCGTGAGGTGGCCGGTGATCAGAGTGGAGCAGGAGGAGGGGAAGGAGTAGCGGAGGAGAAGGAGGAGGGAGAGGAAGGGGAGGAGGAGGAGGAGGGAGAGGAGGGAAGGGAGAGGGAGAGCATGGGGTGGGAGGGGCACCTCTGCTTCCTTGGCCTCTGCAGGGAGGTGAGCGCCATCACGTCATGCGCTAGCTCTAGCTAGCTGCTCGTGCATGCATACACAGGCCGATCGATGGGGGCAAAGGAGAGGGAATGGGGAGGAGAATGTGCAGGTTTTTAGGGGCAGTTTAGGAGAGCTTTTGGAAGGTGGAGTGCTTTGCAGGGTTTTGACTTGTTGGGTCCTTCACGCTTGCTTTCCATGGCTGAAGTTACTTTCGAAGGTGGCCATGCAAGGGATGTGACCATCGCTGGTGCTGGACCGCTGGCACTGTTCTCTCTCTGTGTGTGTTTCATGTCCGAGAGGAGGGTTCGCATCCTCTGCCTGTGCACGTGCAAAGCCAGACAAGCATAGTACCTGTCCTTTTTTCTTTAAAGCTGATGATTTTTGGCTTTTATTATAATACCTAACTTTTAAACGGAGTATTTTTTCAAGACGAGATTTACAAGTTAAACAATGTACACATTAAAAGCCCAACATCTGTACCATCCAAAATCGTAAGTGAGTATCTCTCTCCGTAATATGTACCGTAAATAGCCAAAATTCAAAAATTTCAGCCAAAAGCCATAAGCCGCAGCCGTAATTTGGGCATGTTCTTTACCTCAAAAGCTGGCGGCTTTTGGCTTTTGCTACAGTACCTAACTTTCAAACAGAGTATTTTTTCAAGACGGGGTCTACAAGTTAAACGATCTACACGTTAAAAGCCCAACATCTGTACCAACCAAAATCGCAAGTGGGTATCTATCTCTCCGTAATCTGTCAGTAAATGACTAAAATTCAAAATTTCACCAAAAGTCATAAGTCGCGGTAAAAAAACAGACTCCTTCGGATCTCGAGCGGGGCTAGCTCGGTCTTTGCGAAGACACGCTTACAGATGCAACGACAAGCGCCTTTGGTTTACTGTTTGCCTCTACCTTTGAGACACTGCCTTAAGCTTAACACTAGTCGCAATTCCGTTTTAGAGATTGTCTATTCATCTCTCAGTTGATTTTCTCTATAAATAATCTGTCGAATATTAGATGATTGAGTTAAGGCTGCGGTTTTATGACTTTTGGCTGTTTATGAGATAGAATAAGGAAACACAAATAATTTACGAGTGGTTTTGACCGATATAAATAAAGTCGTTACAGTGTTACTACAATTAACTTGTAGACTTCGCCTTAAAAGAACACTCCGTTTAAAAGTTAGTTACTACAAAAAAAATAGAAAAACAACTTTTAGAAACTGAAAAGAAAATGCCTTAAGATTCAACAGATCCCTTCTCCCTCACGTCCTTACCCTGGCCTCACCACCAAAACACTAGCCGCCACCGGAGCTCTGTTGCTTCATAGCTTCGTTGAGCTCTGTTGCTTCATAGCTTCTCTTCTCCCACTGCCATGCCCGGGCTGGCGGGAGCATGGCCGACCGTAGATTCTCATGGGAGTTTTTCTGGTTCGCGTAGTGGGACACCATTCATTTGGCCGAATGTGGTTCGCTCGGCCGAACGACGATTCGCACGGCTAAATCCAGCAAACGTGTTTCTTCCGGCCAATTGCACTTCCGTCCGTTTGTCCACAAGTTTATCTTAGCATTAATCTGATTAGTCTCTGTTCCATCCTATAGGTTCGTACGCTGCCGTTGAGGTTGCAGTTGGGCAGTTGCGCATTTTGGACCCATCGTGTAGTGTGACCATCGAGCGTGCTCAAGGCAAGTACCTCGCGGCCGTGACCTTTTCGTTTCGTATATCATGTGTTTTCAGATTACTTGTCACCTTGTCATTGAGTATAATTATCATATCATTAAAGTTAGTTAGCTAATATCATATCATTAAAGTTACCTAACTGATATCATATCACTAACGGTACCTGGCTAATATCATATCACTAAAGTTACCTGACTACTGACATATTACTAAACCTCACCTGGTTATTATCACATCACCAATACTTGCCTGATTATTATCATATTACCAATACTTGGTTGGTTATAGACTTTAATATTGTTTATCTTGTTTCACATGCTCTTAGGTTTATTAGAAAACTCAGTTAATAATGTTTTAGAATTTATGCTTTTAATTAGTGATTTAGAAGTAATGCTTCAACTATTAATGGGGGGTAACATATGAACATGTTTAATTTATGTTTAAAATTATTAGCACTCTTTTTACATTACGGCTGCTATGTTTTAGTTCATGATACTATGATCCTTTAACTGCTTGATGTTGTCTGTAGGCCATGGCAGATTTATATGTGCATGATACATGTTAATCTGACTAATAATTACTTAACAATAATAAAACTTGGATGGATGACAACCCTTGCGTGAACTATGTTATAATATCCCTTTTATATTAATTCCTAGATCTCTACCACCTTGTTATCATTTCATATCGCCCTCATAGCGGGTGTTAAGCTTTTCGTTTTCAGCCTCAACAACCCTTTCCACTTATCATAACATTATCCTCGCCATCTCTTAGTTTTCTTAAATTCATATTATATAATCTGTCTATGATGTATCAGTTACATTATCACCATATTATCATCCCCTATCATCCTTATATCGGGAACAATTTCCTCCATTTTCAACCTTAGCAAATCCTTTCACTTCTCCTAATGTTATCTTAGCTTTCTTTTAGTTCCCTTAAATTCACACCATATAACATGTTAATAATATAACTGTTACCTGACCTAGGGTTATCCACATATAGGGGAGATTTTCACCCACCTGGTAACGTACGGGGACTGTACACTCTTGTTACTCAGGATATTACACACCATCTACAGTTATACAGTCGAGGACAGCATTGTGCCTGACTATTCTTGTATAATCGGGTATATGGGGAGTAATCGTCAGCGCCACTGCCATAACTTGCTAAATAACAATTACCTTTAGTTACACTGTTTCTGCAATCTCTATCTCTGATTTGTATCAGTGTTTTCGGTAACATAGGTTCATTACTTTTAACATGTGTCAATTACTTACTTACATTGCTTGTCCTCTTCATATTTTGTTTGCATTACCTGTCCTTTACTCACCGTGTTGCGATCGTTGTTGGGTACTTACTGAGATTTTCAAATCTCACACTTGCTCTTTCCATTATCAAGTAAAAAGCCAGTGGAGTGATAGCAACATGCATGGGTGAGAACACTCGAGTTTTCAGTACCGTGGCTTGCCACTATTTATGCCTTTTTATTTATTCTTCATTTGGTTAGAAGTGAACCGCCCCATGTTTCAAACATTTATTTCAGCTTCCGTTGATTCTCTACTAAAGCACCTTTAAAGTTTTAATTTTCTTGTGAATTCTATTGTTGTTTTTATTATTTAATCCTTACTTTGGTAATGATATTCCATAGTAGCATTCCAGTTTGACTGTATGTAGGGTGCTACACCTGTCCAAGATAGACGTGCTCCCAACAAGCCACCGTCTTCTTATGGTAGCTTGCTGGGTGCCAACCCGCTTATCTATGATCTTATTCTTACGGCTCACCTGTAGCAACTCGGGAAGCATCGCCCTATCCCGCCACCCCCACCTATGATGGCTGCTCACCGCGCGACGTCACACTTGTCCATTGCAGGTCGTGGCATGCCGCCACACTGATCTGCAACCATCTCTGTTGCTTAACATTCGTTTGAGAGAGAGGGAGCTCTAGCTAGCAAGCCATGGAGGAGACATTGAGAGAGATGAGTGGATAAGGTGAGGGGACAGGAGTGAATCACAAGGTAGGCTAGTTGACAATTTTATGGAACGATAGTGGGCTATTCCGTCAAAACAGAAAAAAAAAGGTGCTATACCATTGTTTATTATTTCTGAAAAGAAAAAGGTAAATTATGTTGAGTTGATCATCAAATTTGCGCCCCGTAGTTTTATTCCTGATTTGGGCTTTTAATCGTTATTTTTTTTTTTACTTCTTTGACTACCTTCTTTGTTTGCTGTGCGTGTTGCAAGTTAGTAGAGAAAGAGAACGGCCATAGGTTTTTTCTTTGTTTAGAGGAGAATGTCATTAGTTAGCTCCAAAACAGAGAGAGGGGGAGAAAAGCCCATGGGCTGGGCCTTGTCGACCTCTGGCCCAGCTAATGCCTCCTTTGCTTGGCACCTTGGTTTGTAAATCTGAGGCCGTCTTGGGTTTCGGCCCATTGGCCTGGCAGTAAGGGGACCAACAGTGACCTTCATCGATGTTCAGATACCTGAGGTTGAAGCTGGTGAGAAATTTCGCGTATCGCGAGCAGTTCTAAGCGTCCAAAATCTCGGACCATTTCATCTCTGAGCGTCGAATCTTGATCGTACGTACTGCCCTAAAGATATCGAGCGTCGAATCTCTGATCCCTACACCGACGCTTCATGGGACTACGAACCGTAGGTTTGTACTCTTGCTTTGCTTCATGAGAAAGTTACCTTTTTTTTATGCATCTAGTGCAACTAGGGCATTTGCTAATATTTCAGAAAGTAATTTACTAGCAGAGCAGTTAGCATGTATTGGGTTTTGGATTTTGCTTGTCAAGATTCCACATCTGGCGTCTCCTGTATTACCCTACTGTAAGGCTTAAAAAAAATTCGAAACTCGTAAGTTATTTAAGTTCGATTTATTTTAGATTTAATTTAAGCTTGGCTTAAATTTTAAATGAGCCGAACTCAAACTTGATCTTAAACTCATGAGCTTCACCGAGCCGAGCTCGAATAGTGGACCTAGGCTCGAACTCGATTTAAGCTTCTATCGAGCTCGAGCCTAAAAGACCAAACTCGTTCGAACTCAACTCGTTTATAGCCTTACCGAATGTAGCCACTCCAAATTCAGGTGTCACATAGCTCTCAGCCTCCAGCTTGCGAGCGATCCCAAGGACGAGCTTGTCCGGGCACGGCCCCTGTTCAGTCTACTCGATCAGCTCAGGACCCGTCGTTACTGCAACACGCCGGAATGTACTGCTTCACGCATGGAAGTGCCTGGGGAATCAAGGATTTCAATCAACAGGAGAGAACAGGAGAAATCGGAGTATCTCAGGAAGGACCGCTTCGCCACCAAATGCGATGTCTCTGTCACCACTGTTAGAAAGTGTTCCGACCATTGGGCCTTTAGTTCTCAGAATCCTGAATCTTGTGTTAGTACTTGCTAAGCTGTAACTTCTGCCCTTTCTACGAATGGCAGAGCTCTCCTGCCCCGGTTTCAGTAAAAATTGTTTTCTTCTTTTTTTGAAGTAAAAGCACTAATGCACTCGTCTCCCCTTAAAATTCTGTTCTCAACGTGCTGATCTCTCGTGGAATCTCCCCCTTCTAACTGCTGAGCGCCAATCCTACCGGTCGGGCTGTGCGTCAGTAGCGAAGTCAGAATTTAGTTACGTCCTAGACTCAATGCTGGAATAATCTAAGTTATTTAGACTGGATTATGAAAATATTGTTCAGATTGTACTGAATTTATCCATACTGTATACTAGATATTTTTCCACATCTCGAGCTGAAACCTATCCTACTTGGGATATGGCTCCGCCTCTGCTCCGCGTAGTGGGTAGGTCTGCCGCACGGCGCAGGAGCGAGACGCACACATTACGGAATTGTACATGTGAAGATGTGGCGCGCCACTTATAAAGCCTCGGCCGAGCTTGGTCGGCATCGGCGCGGGAGATGGAAAGCACCGGAAAATGACATCTCGGCGCCATGGATCAAACCCCAATAAGCGCTGAGTTCGTGGGCTGTCATTTTTGACGGTATAGGGGATTGTAGGCTGCCTTGTGTTCTGGGTCGACCGTTCTTAACCGCTCTAGGGCCTTAACCGGGTTAAGTTAGCCTTGTTTCAACTGGGCTGGCTGTGTCAGACACTTTTTTTTTCGCTTTTGACTATGATTAAATATTCCATAATAAATATGTTTTTTTGTCTATTGTAGCTATCAAAATAAAATCCGGTCAGTAGCCTCTGAGTATACTCTTCAGTCAGAGAAGTAATTGCCTACTTCACACTAGACACTAATTATCTATCGGTTGGAGGGTTCAAGAACTGACATGTGGACCCACTTACTCGACTGGTAGATAGGCCAATTATATACTATCGCATGCGGTTGATGGAGGAAACATGCGCTGTTGTGTCTCTGACATAACCACCTAGTTTCTCTCACATTTCACTGATAAGAAACCGCCCTCGGAATCGCCTTGCGACTATTTTTGAAGGGTGAATCATTGGTAGTTACCATCTTCGAATGCATGAATTCCTAGAAGCGACAAGGTGCCTCTTCATTGGATACAACTGCCACTCCTACGCTATTTAAGGCTAAGTCGGGCAGCGGTGTGGGGGATCTGATCCCTAGTTCATTCATGCTCATTGTTCTTCATGATCATTGAGTGCCTCCTTGTAACATATTCTTAGCAATAAAGGCATTCTATCTTCCCTTGTGTAGTTTAGACGTAGTTTTCCCTCATTTACTTCGTATGATCGGAGACTTCGTTGACATCTCTAAAAGATACTACTCAACTTGGTATTCAAATTCTAAACTTCCAACTCGATCAATGTAACTATAGGTACCAAATAGTTTCTTATGCGAGTACTTTTTTTTAGAAACATGAGTATAAACGTTCTGCGATGGTCAATCTTCTCTAGAGAAACAACTTATTATAAGTGAGAAGTAAGATTGTCAAATTTGTCGGTAGTGCGAATCCAAGTCATGATTTAACAGGGTATTCTAAATGTCAAGTATCAACTAAGGGATAAGTCTACTCTACCCTGAACTATTGTGTTGGTCTAAATTTCAATCTCTAATTATAAAACTAGATGTTTTACCCTCCTCAAGTATTAATACCGTTTATTTTACCCTCTGAGATAGATTGAAGGTAGTTTTGCTCTGAGGTGGCTCTGACATGGGAGATGTTTTGACATGTAAGCTTATTTTAGGGTGATGTGGCAGCACAATCAGTATAATCATCAAATACACAAAAGAAATATAGCCAAACCCACCAGTCAGCTTACTATCATCTCATTCTCCTTTTCTTCTTCTTCCACTCCTCTCTTTACCAACACTCAACAGAGGATGAGATTTGTCGGTTTTTAGTATCGATCTTACGTATGATTTATTTGGATTCAGAGAAACTCTTGAAGACTGGCTACGATCACACAAAGAAGAGACACATGGATTTTTATACAGGTTCGGGTCTTCTACTATGAGAATAACAACCTTACTCCTATGTAGATATTGCTCAATGAAATGATTATAACAGAGAAAGTAATGTGAAATTTCCTACTCTACTATTATTCTCCCTTGAGTCTATCCCAGTCTCCCCTTCTTCTCCCTAACGTCCACCTTTATATAGCTTGAATGGCGGTGGCCGTTTCTCCTTACCAAGAGACGCATTAACGTTTCGAATGATAACCGTCCGATATGAGTTATTAGAGACGTGGTATCTCACTCATCGTACGGTGGTTTTTGTTAGGGAGAAGTTATGTGCACTTATTCTAGAGAATAAATACTCATGGTAACTACCCATCAGACAGGCCCACGGTGCAATAGGTTGTCGTAGATAGGTCAGTCGAAATTTAGCTTAGTCGTAGGAGGATCTGCAACCATAAGGTGGTTGCAGGATGACTTACGACTATGTCATGGTCGTAGGAGAGCTTACGACTATGAGGTGGTTGTAGGAAAGGCTTACGAGCAAGGAGTAGTTGTCGTAGAAGAGCTTACGACTAAGGAGTTGTCGTAGAAGAGCTTACGACTAAGGGGTTTATCGTAGAAGAGCTTACGACTAAGGCATTTATCATAGAAAAGTTTATGACTAAGGGGTTTGTCGTAGAAGAGCTAACGCGACTACGGGGTAGTCGTAGAAGAGCTTACGACTAAGGGGTAGTCGTAGAAGAGCTTACAACTACCTTAAGGAATCTCTCCCTTATAGATAATGGGTATACTCGAGGAGTATAATGATGTAACCATATCATTTACAAATAAATAATAATTTAAAATTTGGTTATATCCTCGTCATCTGGCCCTCCAACTTCAAGTGAAAATAACTTATTGAGAAAGAGTGGTCGTAGACGAACAAAGATTGAAAGCAAAGTCTTTTTGATCTAATTCGACCAGAAATGAACTTGGTCAAAAAGGTAATTTCGCTTGAGTTGTAAAGATATGTCGGTTTCGAACAGAGGAATTTTAAGACTCCAATCAACTCTCGCCGATCTGTCTGTTTGGCGCAATTCCCAAAGAGGTAGCAACCGTTGGGTTCCCGAGATTGGTAACTAACCCAAACGGTTATAAAAACTTACCACGGGATAATCTTTTGGGCTGCTTATTCTCCCCTTTTGCTCCAATCTCCTTTGAGTTTTCCGCCACCGACCAAGCCTTCTTCTGAATCCAAACCGATCACTTAAGAAAATGATGAAGTCTTCTTCCAATTTGCCGGTGTCAGATATGGATGTCGTGAAGATGAAAGCTTTGGTCAAAGCTAAGAAGATCCCTTCAAGGCAATATGTGAAGTGGTTTGAAGCCGTCAGACAACATTGGCCATTGGGGGAGATGGGCAAATCCCAGTTTTCCAAGCCTACTGTGAGTGCGGACATTGACTTCCTGCTCACCCCTTTCTCACGGTCGTACTCGAGTACTTTAGGGTGGAATTGGTGAACCTAGTTCCCAATTCGATCACCAAGTTAAGTGTGTTCGTGTACCTATGCAAAGCTTATCTAAGCTCTTTCGGTATTACTACAAAATGAGTAGACAAGTCGGGGTTGTCGGGAGCTGTGGTCTGATACTTCATGATGGCAAGATAAAAGATTACATCCAGATGTTCACTCGGTCCTCATGGCCGAACTAGAAAAAGAAATGGTTTTACTGGGAGATAACCAGCGAAGACAATCTTTCTTTTGTGGGGAAGGCTGTAGAGAGAAATTCTTCCTGGATCTTGGTCCCCAAAGACCTTACTTAGATAGCCCTCTACATCTGAGCCATCAAGAAACTAAGGGAAAAGGGGCTTACCGATTGGCATGTGGTGAAGGATTTCACCACTCGTCATATCAGCCCCCTGAAGAAACGGGCACATCCTATGTGGGTGTACTCGGGGGGCTAAGGATACGACTAGGGACTATGAGGATGGTAAGTAACAATCGGACTCATTTTCTTAGTTAGATTCTGAATTTCAAGTTCTATTTACCGACCATGTTTAGCTGTCTATGCAGATCTTCCACTGGGGGAGATTGATGTCTAGGTCAAAGCTATCTATGAGAAGGCTCCAACACTTGATGTGGAGGCTCCTCGCATCTTGGTGGATGTATCCATGGAGGAAAAAGAATGCCTAAATGTAATCAAAGTTTGATCTCATTTCTAGGATATCGTAGTCATAAGCAATGAATACATAGCATTCTTCACTGTTGCAGAAAGTTGGCATAGAAAATCATCAGGACGACCAAGAGGTCGAACTGATGGTTATTGGAAAAGAGGTGGAGAAAGCCAAAGCTCCTCCTGTCAAGAGGCGTCGACTAATGAAAACAATCAACAAACAAAGTGGAAGCTCAAGTGCTACTCTTCCTCCTGTTGCACCGACTAGCCCCATTGAACAGTTCATTATAGATATGACTGCTAAAGAGGAAATAGGGGCAATTGTACTAGAGCAACAAACTCCTAATATCAAGGCACCCTACTATTATGCTGACAAAACTTCCTCGGTTAGCACTTCTCATGGCTTTGTTAAGCAACTCGAAAAGGAAAACTAGAAGAGTTTTGTATCTTTTGTGAAGGAGAATGCTGTAACAGAAGAACCTGTGATCGAGAAGGAAGCTGCCCTTCAGGTGGTCGGAATTGGTCTCGACCGCCAGGAGGGGCAAGAAGAAAAGGAGTAGCAACACTTGCTCATGGTCTATGACCAAACGTGGTCGGAGATGACCCCATTCCTCAAGGACTACACATGGTCATGGAGAAGAAATCAAAGAAACTTTTCTTAGGTAATGTTTCTTCTAAATTCAAGATTAAAGCTACAAAAGAAAGGTATGAAAAGGAAAGCATAAACATAGCATCTTACCCTTTCATCTTTTTAAATGCCAACTTAATTCTCATTTTACAATTTAGCTCAGCTCCTCCATCGTCCGAGGATACTTCTATTGAGAAGCCTACTACGACTCTGCCCATAGTCGAAGAGATGGTAGAGAAGGTGATCGAAGAAACGACCATGCGGTGATGGGAACTACTGCCGAAGCTGAATAGACTACGACCATTGAGGTGGTCAATGAAACAGAAGCAAAAGTAGATGAAGATGAGGTAGAAGTACCTGGTCATGAAGGAGAAAATACCTCCAACTGTTGCACCGAGAAGGGAAACACCGAGGAGGCTCCTCCTCGTCTCCAAGGAGGTGCAGTCAAAGAAGAAGAACAACAACCTAACTTCTTCTCTGAGTATTTCAATCCTACTTTCATAGTGGGGTCTTCCTCGTTTCGATCTCATGACTGAGTTTCTCACCCCCAATGATATTCCCATCAAGGGGGATGTCTTCGATGACGAGCGCCTTGAGAAGGTGTAGTGGAACAAAGTCGAAGAGCTCGATCGACTAAAGGATTCCTAGCGAGTACTTGCCAAATTTACTCGCACGAGCATGAACGCAAGCATCTAATGCTTAGTCATTTATAATTGGCTTTTCTTGCTTCTCATTATCTTTCTTTATTCAGCGAGCTCTTGCAGATATGACCACTATGGCTAAATACCACAAACAACTCATGCTCTTAAGCTAGAAAAATGTTGAACTATGCGAATAAGCGAAGAAATGGTAAGCTACTGGCATACGTAGTCTTTTTCTATTTCAACCACTAATCCAGTTTTTCTTGTCTATCTTTAACTTTTACAAGTCTAAGAGCGATGAAAAGGACTTATCTGACGTACTCGACAATGAGAAGGTCGAGACGCAGAAGTTAAAGAAGGAGAATATCGATCTTACGATCGAGCTTTTGAAGGCCAAATATGCAATCCATAAGTTGAAAGATAAAATAAACAGTAAGTTCTGAACTTACGACTATTTATTGTAGATAGAGAGGTTGAGATGGGTAAGCTTCGCACTGAGATCGATAAAAATACCAAAGAGAGAAAAGCCAGAGGATTAGATCGCTGGAAGTCTAGCATAAGGATGAAGTCGAAAGGCTTGAGTCGCGATTAGCAGGTAAGGAAGTCTTTACCTTTGACCAGCCTTTACTAATTGGTCCTTTTATAAAGTTTTTTCCTGACTAAGTCTCACTCTGTTTTGCAGAAGCTGTAGTCAAAATAAAGCAAACTCGTTGAGGCTTCGACTCATAGTCAAGAACAGACGTAGTCGATGAAGACAATTCTTGAAGACAAAGTTTCTCTTCTTAATGATCTACTCAGAGGGCTCGGTGCTGAGAAGATCAGGCCTTCCGAGGACACCATGTGCGCTCACACAAGTACGATCGGATGACAAGTTGGAGCTTTAGAGAAGCTCTTAACTACTCTGAAGTCTGACTAGGTTGACTCAACACGAGAGGTGTTAAGAGTTGATGCAAAACTCGAGGCATGCGACCACAGCCTCAACCTTCGACCCATCAATTATAACTTTGACTGCTCTGAAGTAGAGGCAGCCCGTCTGATCGAGGAACTAGAGCCAACTGGTCATAAGATCGTGAGGAGATGCAAATCGACTCTCCTTCATCAGAGTAGTTTGTAATAAGGAACTTTGCAAGAACAAACCTTTTGTTAATGAAAATCATCTTTCTTTTCCTGTAATTCATGTTGTTGAGTAGCTAGTACTCGTAAGACAAAAAAAGAAATGAAAGAAAGTGAGAATACGACTAAGAATCGAAGTTATATTAATAACTCTACCCTAGCCCCCGACTATTTACATAGTTTATACAGATAAACTACTAAGCATATAGTTCAAAATAGGGTATGTAGATATCAGAGCAGTTTATCCGACTATCGTTGTTGACTTCAATTGTCATGTTCTGGTAACAGAAGTGAAGAACGAGTCAACGCTAGGAAGTTTCTTCTAGTGAGCAGGACCACACGAAGAAAGGAAAGGCTTCGACTAAGTGATGTTACCTTTCTTCGACCAAGTTAATTAAATCGAAGGTATAAGCGAGAATAAGATAAACACTCAGAATAGAGTATGTAGAGATTAGAGCAGTTCATCTGACTATCATTGTCGACTTCGATTGTCATATTCTGGTAGCAAAAGTTAGGAACGAGTTGATGCTAGAAAGTTCCTTCTAGTGAGCAGGACCACATGCAGAAAGAAAAGGCTTCAATTAGGTGATGTTACCTTTCTTCGACCAGGTTAATCAAATCAAAGGTACGAACGATAACAGGACAAACAATCAAAGTTCTTTCTTTAAATCCATTCGACTTTTCTTGGTTAACTCAATTGTTGTTTGCTGACAACAAGAGTTGGAAACGATACGATGCTGGGAAACTCCTTCTAGTGGGCAAGACCACATGTAGAGAGAGAGACTTCAACTACGTGTTATTTCTTTCTTCCACCAGGTTGAACATATTGAATGTACCCGAGGTGAACAAACAAACATAAAAGAAACTCTTCTCCACATACGACAATAAAGATTGAACAGACTAAAAACCTCATTTAAAGGATAGAAAAGTTATACATAGAACTTATGCAATTGGATGATATTCCAAGAGTTTAAGAGAATTTGGTCGTCTTCCATGGCAAGTCGTATCGACCCTGGTTGTGTAACTTTGACCACTGTGTAAGGGCCTTCCCACTTGGGAGAGAGCTTGTTCCGATTAGACTGGGAATGAATTTTCTTTAATACCAAGTCACCTACAACAAGACTATAAGATTGGACCTTACGATCATAGTATTTACACATGACTTGTAAGTAAACCACCGAACGGATTAAGGTTTGACTCCTCTTCTCTTCGAGTAGGTTAATGTCATCTGCTCAAAGTTGCTCCTGGTTGGAGTTGTCGAAGCTTTTGACCCTTATCGACCGTATCTTTAGTTCTGGAGGAATGGCTTCAGCCCCAAAAACTAGGAAGGAAAGAGTTTCACTTATCATCATTGGGTACTGAACCCTTCTAAAGATACTCGTAGATGGGCTTCATCCAGGTATCCTCGTACTCGAGAGAGGCTGTCTCATTAGGAGTTGCCTCTAGTGTATCGACTAGAGACGGCTTCTGGAGTTGTTCCAAGAACACTCCTGTTAGTACTTGTGATCGAGAAGAAGCTATTGAAGCTAGTCAGCGAAAAAATTATCCTTTCAAGGAATATATTGTTTCTTGAAACCAAAAAAAATGCTTCTCAAGCTTTCTGACATGTGACAAGTATTGAGACATGGTCATACTAGAGCATTGATACTTTTTTCTGACCTGATTCATGACTAGTTGAGATTCTCCTCTCACGAGTAATCGATGAATCCCAAGCGCTTTCGCAGTTCGTATGCTAGCGAACAAACCTTTGTATTCAGTCACGTTATTAGTGGATGAAAAGTTTAATTGAATGACATACTTTAAGGTCTCTCTTGTATGAGATTCTAGGATCACCCTAGCCCCCAATCCACTAAGCGTAAGTGACCCGTTAAAATACATCATCCACTGATCGTTAACCCCATACAACACAAGTTTTACTTACAAACTATATTTATGCATATTTTTCAAAGCACATAAGCCTGAATCTACTAAGTAATTAGCCTTTAATCCACTTGATCATCTCAGCTCCTCCTTGACCTAACCCACCTTCCCAAGCATCGCAGATTTGATCCAAGGTAGTTTTTGGTTTTTTAGTCAACTAACCAAAATACTCTTTCTTGACTCGGTCTTCATCTTTCTTTACAAGCAATCGTCGTGATTACCACATGTAGATGCACCACTAGCTTGCCACGCGTCTGTAAGTCTCTCCCATTCCGAGTCCACTAGACCATACCTCACTTGGACTGACCAAGTCACATGATGCAACCCATCGCTCAAACTTCCCTTCAATATTTTCCGCCTTCTTGTGCCTTGCTTGATCTCAACCATCTCATCCAGCATCCTTGATCGCTCTGGGCCATGACTCTTCCATAAGTGTAACCCCAATCTTCACTGTTGACCATGGTTGACACAAAGCATCACTGCATATCTAAAGACCAAAAAATCATTTTTGAGCATAAGTTCTTCACAAATTGACCCGTGTTAGCTAAAATATGCATCATGTCATACATATGCACAGACCTAGGTTAAACCAAATCATCCAATGATTTAAGTTTTTTAAAATCATCCATTTCAGCCGAAGAAACACAAGCCAAAAACTTTTGCCCAGAAATAATTTCTTGGTCTTTGGATGTGTATGGGTGCTTGGAATCAACTATGCTCGACGATGAGAATTAGAGCTACGCTTATAGAGGAGCCAAGGCCCAGAATGATTAAGCATGCCTAGTGAGGTGGCTGAGCACAAGTATAGCACAAGGAAGGCGGGAAATATTGAATGGAAGTTCGAGCGATGGGTTGCACCATGTGGCTTGGTTGGTCCAAATGAGGCGTGGTCTGATGGAACCAGAACAGGAGAGACTTACCGACGTATGGCAAACTAGTAGTGCATCTACACGTAGCAAGCATGGCGACTGCTTGTAAGGGAAGATGAATACCAGGTCAAGAAAGGGTATTTTAGTAAGTTGACCAAAGTACTAAAAACTAACTTGGATTAAAACCGCAGCGCTTGATCAGTGGTTGGGAAGGCGGTTTAGTTCAAGAAGGAGCTGAAATGATCAGGTGGATCAAAGGTTAATGACTTAATGGATTCAAACTTATGTGCTTTGAAAAGCGTGCATAAGTGTAGTGTGTGAGTAAAAACCCATGTTGTGTTGGGTTAACGGGTTTCTTCTATTTGTGCTGAGTGGATAATATCCATTAGGGTTAGATGGGGTTGATTGCTTTATCTATTTAACGGGTTGAGATGGAGACTTGGAAGTTAACCATCCAACCATCATAGCTTTACTTATATGAAGACACGTATTCTGGGGTTAGGGTTTGAGAAGTGTGAGTATTATGGTGTGCTCTCTTATCCTCCATATGGACTGGCTGTAAAATGTTCATCTCAAGTAGCAATATATCAACTTTATTCATCTTTCATGAATCTCTCTTGTTTTGATTGATTTGCTCTTGTTTTGGTTGGTTTTGATCTTGTCTCTCGCCTTTCTTGGCCTTGCTAGATGCCAAGGATTAGTAAATGATAGAGACATATATTGGAAATCAATACTCATCCATCTAGACATTAATTTTGGCAAGTTCTTGATGTTATCGATTTTTGCTTGTTTTAGCCTCGTCGAGTGATTTATTGATTCAGTTGTTTTTGTCTCGATTCCTTGGGTGTTCTAGCTTATTGTGATATGCAAAAATACATCTAGAGTCATCTTGACCATCATTCACCTACGAGAAAATCATATTCACCGTTTTTAGTTTTTGCCTAGTTTTAGTTCAACCTTCCTTTAAACTGAAAAAACTTGGAACTTTGGCAATAATTTTTTCAATCATTGATTGGAATAGGTTCTTAACATCCTAGAGATGGTGCATACAAAATTTTAAGTGATTTGGAGTCTTTGTTTGAGAGTTTGCTCAATTTATGATTTTAGCCCAGTTTTAATGCAGTAGAGCTTCACGAACCAAAATATTCCAATCCTCTTAACTTCTTTCAAGATATTGTGTTGGGATAGATTTTGAAGGTTATGATTTAGTCTTGATTTAAGTTTAGAGTCTTTTGGATCTACGGATCAAAAGTAATACATATTTTTAGATTTGAAATATCATTGTTTTTACTTTTTACCGAGATGATTTTATTGTAGCACGATGAATTTTAAGGATTTTGATTTCTTAATATTTATATCTTTTTATAGTTATTGAAGTGAAAAATCAACTAATAAGAGAAAAAAATTTAAAGCTACCATTCAAGCCTGTCTCGCCATACCTGTCCTACGTATCCATCTGCAACGCCAGCTACGGCTGGGTTGACATTGGACCGCCGCGTTCATGCACTCAAGCCGTGCAATCCAGCCCATCGATCACGGCGCCCACCGCAAACCGCAATCATCAGATCAAGCGGCTGCTACTGCAGTTCCTACAGTTTCTTTCACCGCCGGTTAATTTGCTTGTTTACCATCTCATCTCTCGTTTCTTTCACCAGTGCAGTTGGAACAATCGGAATTGTACTATCCGTTACGTACCCAATTGTGTCAGCCACTCATCCAAATCTACCCTAAAGGTGTCGGTGCGCTACACAAGCCAGCTTGCTGCACGTACAGATCGGCTACAGAGCACGATTTGTTTGGGCATACATCTCAACAGCTGCTTGCCTAGAATTTTTTTTTACCAATTAATCGATGCTTCTGGGCCATGGCTGCTCTCATGCGAGGGACACGGCAGTGCAGGTGGCACTCAGTCGCCTTGAACCATTTTAAATGGACCCATACGGACAACACCACCAAAGTGAAGTTTGAACTTTGAACTTTGAAGATAAATTTAATCTAGTTTGGCCCTTGGTTTGGTTTTAGGAGCAGCTTTTAGTACGGTAACTAGATCCTGTCACCCTCCTATCACGTGCAGGCACAGTAAAGCTCCATGTGGCGAACAGTGATAGTACCAACTCGGGAATTTACGCCTCTGCCGGGGCAGCTAGCAACGGCCTTCAGATAGACAAAGGCCCAGCCGATTTTTATCTTTTCGCCCCCTAAATTTTTCTCTTTTTTTCTCCAGATCTTTTGTGGAACATATTCTCACTTTTTTTTTTGGGTGGAGTAGTCTTTCCATAAGTAAGTCCTGTGGAATTGGCCCACACATGGTGAGACCTTAGGGCGAAAACTTTGGGCGGTTCATTTAAGTTTCTGCATTCTTTGGTGGTGATCGGTTCGGCTGAAAATTTGAAAGCTTACATGAAAACATTTGTGAATGAGAGAGCTTATTTAACATAATTAAATTTAAAAAAATTGAAAAATATAAAAAATATGTTAGCCCATCACAGACAACACAAACGAATACGAGAAAAAAAAGAACCGACAAAAAAGCTCAAAAAAAATCAAAAATTCACAAAAGGACGAAATTATGAATAGTGCAAAAATAAGCTTAAGCCATAAGCTTAAGCCATATTGAACGCTTTTGTGTTGCGTCCATGCTTGTATCACTCGTAGTTTTGTACATGCTGTCTGAATTAGTAGGCTCTAGTCCCCGGGTTGTAAATGCTATCTACACATAGAATTGCAGACTGTGTAGGCTAAGCTATAATCTTAGGATCCGCTCATTTCGGTTTAATCTTGTGGTTTTTAACTTGTTTTTTCATTATTTTTAAATTTTGTTTTTTCTGACTTTTTTAGCATTTTTTGCTGGTTCTTTTTTTATATTCTTTTGTGTTATTCGTGATAAACTAACATATTTTTTCTGTTTTTAAATTTTTCGCCGTTTCATCCATCCGACCCATCGAAACGATGCTCGACTGAAACGCCGAGCGAGTGCGTGTCCTTGCACGGAACCGGCAGGCCCATCTCGCACAGACGAACCAATGAGTCTCTCTTTTGCCGCATCCGCAATTCCCAGCTTTTCTTTTCCATCATGCGCGACGCTGGTCGTCGGCATGAACCCACCTCCACCGCTTTGCCGCGTTATCATCGCCGGCCATCACCGTGGAGCCCTCACCCAATTGGAAAAAGAAAAAGGCAGCATGATGCTGGATCCAAGGCTACGCATCCTCCCCATCATGGCCGCACGCGAGGCGCGGCCATGTGGCTGGCCTCGGCGAGGGTTGGTGGCGCCGGGCCTACCTAGCGGAAGGGCACTGCCTCGCAACGGCCGAGCGACTGGACATCCCGGCCGGGTGCAGGCATGTGGTCCCATGCACCTGCCCCGGCCAGCTGTTTGGCTGTTGATACCACGTAGTCGTGTCTCCTTGCACAGTAGCCAGCGCTCTTGAATACTGAATCTTGAGGAGTGCACGGGGAAAAGGGCGTTTCTTTTTCCGACGGTGCCACACCTCAGTACGCAGCAGTTACTCTCACACGCGTTGACTGTATGTGGATGGTTTGTTCCAGATCATCGGCTCAGTTACTTGTTGCTTGCTTCATGTGGTGATACAGACGTACCAACTGATCTGGGATGACATGTATCTCGTGCTGAACCGAGCTACCTCCCGGTTCAGACATCGAGCCAAGCAAACAGCTAGCATCAGGCAGACAGCGATGCTTGCCTCCGTGATGGATGCTTCGAGCTAACTGGATGCCGGGACGACTAGCCAAGTGCCGTTGCCGTGCCACTTATGGCTGGTAGCCCGACCAGAAGCATCTCCCGATGTTAAACTTCCCCAAACAACACTGAGAATTTACTGGCTCTCAATCCGCGATGAGCACTCCCGTACGCACAAAGCAAATTAACAAACCGAATCTTATCGATCGGCGTGTGTCGATCGAATATCGCTACTCTAATCCGGTTGTTTTGTTTGTTTATCTCGGATGTTTGATCCCGGTCGGTCGATTCCTTTGCAGTGCAACCAAACGAGCAGAAGAGAGTAATCAGCTCTCAGATCTGCAGGCACGACCCAGTGCCCGTCATACGATACGACATCCTCGGTAACTTACAGCTCGGCGAATGGCACGCGATGACCCAACATAGGTCACGCGAGGACAGGCGCGGATCATCAGCTGCGCAGAGCAGGTTACAGAATAAATATATTGACAAAGACAGACATGTTCCTTTGCGAGCCCACTTGTCAGTATTGAAACGAGCCGCGCACCTACTCTCTCGTGACCACCGCGCGTTTCAACCATCAAAGGCAAAAGGACATCACCTCTCCTCTTGCTTGCTAGCTATTGTGTGCCAAGCTACCGATGGTTTCGTTCTTGTTGCTTGTGAATTGTTGTAAGTTGTAACTACAAGATAGGTAGATACAGGTACAAAGATAGCCAGATAGATAGCGCGATGAAGCTCCACTTCCTGATCAGGTTCCTCTTCGGCCCCGTGCCGGTGTACTTCTCGGCGCTCGCCATCCTCATCGTGCTCACCAACGCGCAGTACTTCGGCCTGGTCGGCGTCGGCGTGCCGCACACCACGAAGCTGGTCTCCTCGACGCCGGTGGTGAGCGTGATGAAGTACTGCGACATCTTCCGCGGCGAGTGGGTGCCGGACACGGAGGCGCCCTACTACAACCACAAGACGTGCTACATGATCCAGGAGCACCAGAACTGCCTCAAGTACGGCCGCCCGGACCTCGGGTTCCTCAAGTGGCGGTGGCGGCCGTCGGGCTGCGAGCTGCCGCGCTTCGACCCGGTGCAGTTCCTGCAGTTCGTCCGCCACAAGTCGCTGGCGTTCGTGGGGGACTCCCTGGCTCGCAACCACATGCAGTCCCTACTCTGCCTCCTCTCACAGGTATATTCTTGTGCTAGCTTTCACATATTTTAATCTGCAAGTTGATGGATACTTCAAGCAGTGACGTGAATTGTGGGGGGGAAAGGCCTGAGATGCTGAGACCTGACCAAAGATTTTCCTCGCTGGGATGGAGCAACTGCAGGTGGCGTATCCGAAGGACATGTCGGCGAATCCGTTGGATCAGAACAAGGTGTACTACTACAGGGCATACAACTTCACCATCAGCATGTTCTGGTCGCCGTTCCTTGTCCGGGCGCGGGAGCCCGACCACGACGGCCCCGCGCACACCGGCCACTGGAGCCTCTACCTCGACGAGCCGGACGACAAGTGGGTGTCCCAGATCTCCCGGTTCGACTACGTGCTCGTGTCGGCCGCGAACTGGTTCTCCCGCCCGTCGCTGTTCTACGAGAAGCGGCGGCTGATCGGGTGCAGCTTCTGCAGCCGGCAGTACGGCGTGCCGGACCTGACGCTGTACTACTCGCAGCGCAAGGCGTGGCGGGTGGCGCTGCAGGCGATCAACGGGCTGGACAACGTCAGGGGGCGGGTGATCGTGCGGATGCTGTCGCCGATGTCGCACTTCGAGAACGGGACGTGGGACCAGGGCGGCGACTGCAAGCGGACGCAGCCGCTCCGGAGCAGCGAGACGGTGATGGAGGGGCGCGACCTGCACTTCTACACGGCGCAGATGGAGGAGTACCGCGCGGTGGAGAAGGTGGCGCGGGCCAAGGGGCTGCAGCTGATGCTGATGGACGCGACGGCGGCGATGCTGATGCGGCCGGACGGGCACCCCAGCCGGTACGGTCACTGGCCCAACCAGAAGGTGCAGCTCTCCAACGACTGCATCCACTGGTGCCTGCCCGGACCCATCGACATCTGGAACGACTTGCTCTTCCAGATGCTCCTCGCCTAGCGCGCGCGCCATTGTCATCGGTAATGCATGCTGCACAGACGATCAATTGTTGTCTGAAAGACAGGAGCTTTTTCCTCCATGGCCACAACTCCCCCTTCGTCCTTTCCTTTTCCTTTGCTTTTCCTTTCCTTTCCTTTCCACGATGGGTTGCGGTGACCGCTGACGTGAATTTTTTTTTATCGATCGTCACCGGAAAGAGTGAACAAAAAAAGTAGCTTTCTGCTGCGTACCACTGAAGAAAAAAAAAGGTCGAGTCGAAACAAAAGTTACGCATTGCACGCCGTATCGGATCCGCTTTGCGAGTCGCAGCTCCAATGCAAGCGGTGGGATCGGAAGGTACGAAAGAAACGAGTGGAAGCGCGAAACTTCTCTCGGGCCATGCGGAGTGGGGTGAGGTGTACTGCATGCGACGAAGGTGCTGCTGTGGCACAACGGAAAGCGGAGGCGGTACACGCTTGTCGGGCTGGCGACCAGCTGTGCTGCTGAGTGAAGTGAATATGGGTCGGTTGGCTTGCGTTTCTGGCTGTCACTGACGCGGGATAGCCGGTCAGCGAACGTTTGTATCGACCTTTAACGATAATTTTAGCTGTGATTTACTTTTTTTGTTTTTTTATTTATTTCTTAGGATATGCGCCGTCAAAAATCACGATAAATTTAAAACTATTTAGATTGACTATATAAAAATTATATCATTAGATTTATCGTTAAAAATACTTTCATAATATTATAATTTTATTAGTATATCTTAATATAAAATTATAAAATATAATGATCAAAGTCACATCTCGAAGGCCATAAAAAAATAAAAATATCAAGTAAATAAAATGGAGCGAGTATAATTTTTAACTGAAAATAAATAGTAATGGTTGAAAGAGTGGTTTTCCGAAAGAGGGGACAAGCGGTACAAAAGGTGAGGAAGAGATACGTGCGCGTGACGGAAGTAGGAGAATTAGGGTGAGTGATGCACCCGTGACCTCCCGTCTTATCCCAGAGCGAGATGGTAGCGAGATGAGTGGATAAGTCGTTTTGAGAAGCTATGTGTTCGTATTAACTTTTGATTTTTCTAACTAGAAATCAGAAACAGAATACAACACAAAATAGGGCCTAAGTCTTAAAACTTTCCGACCTCTAAAAATTCTAGAATTTGACTTGGCTGGCTGGTGGTTACTACTGCTTGGACTTTTAAAGGCCCCGTTTATTTTAACTTGAGCTACTGGTTTATTTTTCACTATTCCTAAATTTCGTATTTTTCTGGCTTTTTAGCTTTTGTCGGTTCATTTTTTCCCGTATTCATTTGCATTGTTCGTGATGGGCTAACCTGTTTTTTTTATTTTTTTTAATTTGGTTACACCAAATAAGCAGTTATCAGTTAAAGTGTAATTTCAGCCAGTTAAAGTGCAATTTCAGCCAACTACAATATAATTTAAGCCATAAGAAAATTTATTTCCGCTGAACCGAGCGGCACCAAAGTCGCGCACTGCGTGGCTGAGCTAGGAGCGCATGGACAGGTCGGTTCTTTCATGGAAAGGTGCGCACATGATGGACAGGCTTCCACAACCGCAAGGAATCTACAATTGTAGGGTGGAAGGGGCACACCTATGTGTAGGTGTGAGAAACGATAACGGATAAACTGTTTTATTCAATATTTATATCTAAGAAAACGCAAATATATTAAGCAAAATCCGCATTCGAAAATATTCGTATTCGTACTCGACAATATTCGTATCCGTATTTGAGAATGTTCGTATTCGCATTCGAGAACATTCACATTCGTATTCGTATTCGAGATGATTCGATTCGTATTCGATCCGTTTCCTATGCCAGCTGAGATTTGTATTCGATCGTGTTACATAAATTTGTTATACCAAGATTTGTTATAGAAGTTATAGGAGGATATTTGTATTCGACCAAATTAAGTACATATTCGATTCGAATTCGTATTTGTTACAACATTCGATTTGTATTCGTATTCGAGAATATTCGAATTCGTATTCGTATTCATTTAAAAATATGAATTTGTATTTGATACTATTTAATCATATCCGATCCGTTTTCATTCCTACCTATATGAGTAGTAACGCTAATTCAAATGGCATTAGATTGTCCAGCTTCTTTATGATGTTATTTCTTTAATATTTTCGTCTTTGCAATGGTACTAAGATAATTTCCATTCTTATTTGTCACTGTTTTTGCAAGTCTAAATAAAATGGAAGGGATGAACGAGAGTATAGCAAGGACCATAGCTATTTTTGTGGTCCAACATATGATTCAAAGTGCTCTTGTACAACTTAGTCTTGCGCCTAAATAAGCATTTAATTGATGGCCATTTCTAGCGCCCGGACGTCTGAACTGGGCGCAAGTATCGGATGATGAGCTACAATATTTGTTGTTCATATATGCAACATTTGTCAGCCATGAAGATTTTTATCAGATATTTTTGTTGTATACATAGCCGAGAAATGTTGCATATATAGCTGAGAAATATTGCATCAGAGCGTACGATGGGAGTACTCTCATTGTTCTTTATTTTTTTTATTGCATACATAGCCAAGAAATATTGTATACATAAGCGAGAAATGTTACATGGGAGCGTATGATGGAAGTACTCTCATTGTTTTTTTTTTGTTACATACATATCCAAAAAATGTTTTATATATGAACAAAAGTATTATAATCGTTCGATTTTTATCTGTTCTTCCGTACGTATGGACAGCAGCATTATCCTTAACTGATACTCAATCTACAACAAAGAGGAGAGAACTGATCAGGTAGCTGTATAATTGATCGGTGATCAGTTGACCACCAGTTCACCACGCTGGTCCAAGAAAATGAGAATTTTTTACTGAAGAAAAGGATCTTGATCATTGGTGGCAATGGTTAGCACTTGGCTCCAACTCCATATCACCCGAAGGTATTTAATAGGTGGGTTCGGAGCATATTCAAATATCTATGTACCCTGCTGCCAATGTAGGCCAACAAAACTCTAACATCTTCTTTTTAATTTTTAAAAACTATTTTTTGATTTTTCTTAACTAACTTTCAAACGAAAGTGTCTTTTAAAGATAAGATTTACAAGTTGATTATATTACACACTGTAGTGACTTCATTTATATCAACTAAAACCACACGTGAGTTTCTGTTACTCCGTACTTTCTCTTACGAATAGTCCAAAAGTCATAAACCGCAATAAAAAATCATAAACCTAAGCAATTAATTAACGGAAATGCTTATTTCTATGCGTGCGCGCATTGGCTCTGCGCCACGCATGCTTCTGAGCGCCATTGGATCGAGGAGCACGCATTGGGAGGCCTTCATGCGCGAGCGAGCACCATGTACTAGTATCTTTCTCTTGGCCCATGTTATCTCTAAGCTGCACCATGTATCGAATTGCACGTCACGAGCAATTTGGTGTGTTATGTGGTACCTCTTCAAACTAATGTCAAAGAGACCAACATGGTCGAAGCAACGCGGTCGCCCAACATGGTCAAACCAACATGATCAAAGCAACACGATTGATCCAACATGATCGATACAACGTGGTCAAAACATCATGGTCGAACCAACGTGGTCGACACAACATGGTCGAAACATCGTGGTCAAAACAACGTGATTGACCAATGTGGTCGAACCAACATGGTACAAACTACATGGTCGACCCACGTGGTCAAAATAATGTGGTTGACCAACGTGGTCTAAACAAAGTGGTCAAAATAACGTGGTCGATCAACGTGGTCAAAATAAGGTGGTCGACTAACATCATCGAAATAGCGTGGTCTTCCAACGTGGTCGAAACAACGTAGTCTTCCAACATGGTCAAAATAGTGTTGTCAAAACAACATGGTCAATCCAACGTGGTTGACCCAACGTGATCGAAACATCGTGGTCGAAGTACCGTGGTCGAAACACTGTGGTTGACGAATGTGATCGAACCAACGTGGTCGAAAAAATATGGTCGAACCAACGTGGTCGATAAAACATGATGGGCAAAACATGGTCGACACAACGTTGTCGAAATAGTGATGAACCAACGTGAAGCCGTCGTGGTTGTAGTAGTGCGTGGTTGAGGAGGGGAATGCACGGATAGAGGAGGGGGCGGCGCCGAGGGAAGCCGGGAGGAGCCAAGGAGGCCGGGCGGCATCGAGGAGGACGGGGTGAAGGGAGGTGGGTGGGTGGCGCCGGTGGTGGAGGGAGGCCGAGGGTGGCGGTGGGCGGTGTCGAGGGAGGCCGGAAGGGGTGGAGAGAAGCGGGTGGGCGGTGCAGTGGTGGAGGAGGCGGGGCGGTGGTGGGGCGGTGCCCGGGGAGGATGAGGATGGCGATGTCGGGGGAGGGCGGCGCTCAGGGAGGATGGGGAGGGCGGCGTCGAGGGATGGCTCAGGTGTACCATTCATAAGAAAGCATTGCCGCACAGGGGGTTTTTGGAAAATCGCATAGGTGAGCTGAGGGATTTCGCCCGCCTTGATCCTAGCCACCCGACAAGGTTCCAATGGCCCATGTTGGCGTTTACATGTTAGCACTGAATACACCATTTACACTAGATATGTCCTCTATCTTGTTGTTAGCCACACCGATAGATTGATTTTTTAAAAGACCTAGCAAGCAGTCTCTTTTCTCCCCCATCAGAGAGAAACTCAACTTTTTGCATAATTAAGTCGGTACTTGACCAGTTGACCCCACCCTCCTAACAGTCATAAATATGTAATTGATAAAAAGTCTGAAGCCGGTCCCTGAAAACCAGATCAAAACAAAATTGTGAGCTTAGAACCCATTAAGCCAAAACTGGAAGTATGAAAAACTATATCAGACATTTACAGATTGCAAATCCTCATTACTAAACAAATAGCTACCTAAAACCATATTAGACATCTAACAAAGTGCAACTCCTCATCACCAAATAATAGGTACCTAAAAGGCATTACCATGCTCCAGCACAACATTTTAATTATAGACGGCCAGCCTATTCAACCAATCTTAGCTCAATGGAACTCAAAAGACCTCGATTCAAGAGTGGGAAGGGAAGGGAAGAGGGAGGACGAGGTAGCGGTGCGGGGTGGGGTGGGAAGGAGGAGGTGGAGAGGGAAGGAGGGGAAGATCTAGGTGGTGCTCAGTTTGACGATGGCTTATAGTTTTTTTCACTATAGTTAGCTTCTTTTTCAATGTATTTGATAATGACTTATTTGACGCAATTAAATTTAAAAATGAAAAAATAGATAAGCCCATCGCGGACAATGCGTAGGAATACGAGAAAAAAAAAAGAAAAAGGTTCAAAAAAAAACCAAAAAGCAAGAAAAAACGAAATAAAGGAATAGTAAATTAAAAGTTAGGAGTTAGAAGCTGAAGCTGAACAACGGGATCTAGCCTAATCCAATGGAGGAGATAAGCCTTCTCAATCGTTTTTTAGAACGAGGGAGACAAAGGAAAGAAGATACCACTGTTAACTTTTCTTTTGAAGTAGTAGAATAAGCAGTGATTGGCTACGACATGAAACAAGTGTGCCATGGCTATGACAGGCGATGCTTTTTTGCCGTAGAAACCGGAGCGTCTATCACGTACTGGTTCCTTTTGTAAACGATTTGTAACAATCTTTTAAGTTCGTGTACCATTTTCCAAAGTGTGTGTGTGTATATATATATATATATATATATATATATATATATATATATATATATATATATATATCCTCTCACAAGATTTCCGCAGGCGCCTTGCCTCTTGCGTCGTGTGCAACGGTAATAAGTTCGTTGATTTGGTCAGCGCTGCTCTGCAGATTTATGCTAGTGATCTGCCATTACAAGAGTCGAAATTACAGTGAATATAATTGAGATGCTCACTGTTGATCATGTGCGAAATCTTATCTGACTGACAGTTTTCCTGACATACATGGAGACATACATGGACGTGCACGTCAGCAATGCAGTTGCACAAGGTGGCTTTTCTGATCAGCAGAGAAAATGGCGGATCATGTCCCGTGCCCTGCCAGGCCAAAATTACACATTACTTCCGTTTAAACCACTCGGTGCATAAACTTTTTATGCATGCTTGCTTGCAGCTGGCGGGGAGCTTGCATGCCATGCAGTTCTTCTCCGGTTTGGCCTAAAACCGTTTGACCCGGCGATGAACAGCCCTAACAGCGTCTTGTCCTCGTGTTGTTTTCGCCACCAGAATGGAACTGATCCCAGCAATCTTCTATAAAACAAAACCGATCCCAGCATCAAACCTCTAATCCACCGATTGTTCCCTTGCCGTCTTCCTGCAATGTCCAAATCAATCAAGTTTCGTCCCATCAGGTTGCTCTCCACGCCCCCCACGCGACCTACCTCGCTGCCATCGTGATCATTCTAGTAATCGTCAGGATGACACCCCACCATGACCATGACCATGCCCAACACCATCCTTCTCCTCCTGTTGTCAGCGCGCTGAAGCACTGCTACGTCTTCCATGGCGAATGGGCCGAGCGCCGGACGCGGACGGGCCTCGTACACGGACAGGAGCTGCTCCATGATCCAGGAGCACCAGAACTGCATCAAGGACGACCGGCCGGACCGGGGGGTTCTTGAAGTGGCGGTGGCGGCCGGCGGCGTTCGACCCGGCGCAGTTCCTGGAGCTGGTCAGGCACAGGTCCCTGGCGTTCGTGGGGGGCTCCCTGGCCAGGAACCACATGCAGTCGTTGCTGTGCCTCCTTTCCCAGGTAATCTTGTCAAATGTGGCCTCCTAGTACTACCAGTTACCACTCCACTTTAGAAATTTCTTTCGAACTCCACGTATGATCAGTACAAATAATGAACGACGAGTGGGTCCATTGATTGCGAAAACCTGAGAGGCCTCTTTGCCCGTGACTGTATATGACGAGTGCTTGCAGTTTTGCATGTCAAGGAACAACGCATTTGACTACGCAGAACGCGATCATGTGGTGGCAACGGCAGGTTGAGTACCCGAAAGACGTGTCGCCGACCGGAAGCAGGGAGCACAACAGAGTGTACGACTTCGCGGACTACAACTTCACCGTGTCCGTGTTCTGGTCTCCGTTTCTCGTCCGAGCCAAGGAGCCTCTGCCTCGACGAGCCCGACGGCACCTGGGCGTCCGCCATCGCCGGGTTCTAGTACGCGGTCATCTCGGCGTCGAACTGGTTCACCCGGCGGTCGCTGGTCTACGAGGGGCGCCGGCTCGCGGGCTGCAGCGCCTGCGGCCGCGAGTACGGCGTCCCGGACCTCACGTTCCGCCACTCGCAGCCGCGCTGAGAGCCATCAGCGACCTCAGCGCCATCAGCGACCTCGAGGTGAAGGGGAGGGCCATCGTGCGGACGCTGTCGCCGATGGCGCACTTCGAGGGAGGGACGTGGGACAATGCCGGGGACTGTCCGCGCACGCGGCCGTACCGTGCCAACGAGACGGGGCTGGCGGGCGCGGACCTGGACTTGCGCACCGCGCAGGTGGAGGAGTTCAGTGAGGCGCAGACGGCGGCGCGGGGCAAGGGGGTGGACATGGTGCTGATGGACACGACAATGGCGATGCTGTTGCGTCCGGAGGAGGTGGTGGCGCTGTACAACGAGCGCATCCACTGGTGCTGCCTGCCCAGGCCCAGTAACTCTGGTGAGAAAGGGCACTGTAAATTTTGTAATCACCACTTCCTCCGTCCTAAAATGATATTTTGATTTTTTTTTTACCATCTTGATGCAAAACTTTGATTATGATTTATTATTCTAATATATTAATAAAAATAATAAAAAATATATTATAAAAAATTTGTAAGATAAGTCCAATAATATTATTTTTATATAATCAATCTATATACTTCAATATATATTAATGATTAAAACTTAAAAAGCTTTACTACATAGAGCTCACAACGACCTATATTTTAGAAAAGGTGGAGTACCACACACTAGAAACTGTGTTCACGCAAGTTCAAATTACTGCACTATAAAATCAACGAATACTAAATGGGATAGGATTTCTGGTTTAGAAAGTAAGTGAGGTGTATACTGCATACTAATCAGATCTGGTTGTTGCTAGTAGTAACTTGACGCAAATGAAATGAGGCGTCCAACTTGGTACACGCATGGACAAGTCGTGGGACCCGAAGGCTCACGTCCACTTAATTCGGTTCGGTGGGCAACAGCTCTTTCGGCCGAGCCTTTATTCGTTCGGTCGGCGTATAGGATCGAGGCCCTTTTCGTTTCGGCTTCAGTTTTTGGTTTTTAGTTTATTTTTTACTATTTATAATTTTATCTTTTTCTGAATTTTTAGTCTTTTTTTAGTTTTTTTACCGGTTCTTTTTTTTGCCGTATTTATTTACATTATTTGTAATGGGCTAACATATTTTTTATATTTTTTAATTTTTTTTAAAATTTAATTATGTTAAATAAGCTCGTCATTTACAAGATATTTTTTCATAAATTCTGATCTTTTCATTATAAATCATCAAAAATAAGCCAAAATGATATCCACCCGAATCGCTGGACGTGACGACGTGATTAGTAATATATGCTAGGACCGGCCCGACGACGGAAGCAAGGCACGTCGTTTTGATGAAGCGTACGAAGCGTCACGCGCGCGATCACTGCATACACAAGTGACCAGAAGCACGGCAAGAGCGGTGGAGGAGCGTTTCAGTTTTTTTTTTCTTCTTTTTTTTTAGAAAAGACAAGGACGTATAGTGATCTCTGCTAGGTTTCGACGCATCGAATATAAATCGAATGGTAGCGTTTTTATATTTGTGCTTGTATTTTTTTAACGAATACAAATTTAAATATATTTAAATACGAATCGAATATTATAACAAATACGAATCGAATATCTACTCCATTCGGTGACATTTTACCTACTCAATTTCCTACGGTATAATAAAGTTTAGCAATTTGACACTGATTTTATAGTAATATTAATGCTCCTGACGAGGATACAATGATCCTAAAATTATTATTATTTGAAAATGATATTATTACGTCATGATACTCTTTGAGCATACCTCTTATTTGCAAGAGAGAAACTTAACCAAATGGTCATAAGTCCTTCTACGACCACCCCTTAGTCGTAAGTCTTTTTCACGACTGTTTCATGATCGTAAGTCTTTCTGCAAGCATGATATAGTCGTAGGTCAGTCTACAGCCACCTTGTGGTTGTAGATCATCCTACCACTAGCCTAACTTCGACTAGCTTGTCTCCAACAAGTCCATTACATCGTGAGTCTGTCTGACAAGACAGTTAACATGCGTACTTATTCTTTGAAATAACTGCACATAACCTCTCTTTACTCCCAGTGATAACTGTCAAATGACAAGTGAGATACCACGTCTCTGAAAATAACTCATGTCGAACGGCTATCTTCTGAAACATTAACACATCTCTTGGTGAGGAGCAACCGCCACTACTTCGCATGCTATATAGGGATTGACATCATAAGAAGAGGGAAAGGGCAACAGAAGCAACATGAGACATTCCGCATTACCTTCTTTCCCAGTTGTAATCATTCCCCTGAGTAATAACCACACAGGAGTAGAGTTATTATTCTCTCAGAAGAATGCCCGAACCTGTATAAAATCCCTATGTCTTTCTCTATGAGATTGTAGATAGGTCATTAAGAGTTCCCCAAATCCAAACAATCATATGTAAGATCGATACTAAAACATCAACAACTCCTTTTCCTATAGTTTATCACTTACTCATTGATCATTTATGCCATTTTGCCACTAATCCTAACTAATTCTAGATATGTTGTAAATAAATCATTTATAAACATGCCAAATTTGGCTAAAAAGGACATGCAAAAAAACTTTATTTGGTGATGTGCCAAATTAGAGTTCGCCATGATGTCGATCTTGTCGAGATGATCGAAATACATATATAATGTCTAATTTAAAAGTTAAATACAAAAGATACGTATTAGGTAACTGATATTGTGTCCGCCGAATCTAGGTATTATCCATATTCATATTCATATTTGATTCGATACATATTTTACATACCATATTAGTATTTGTATTCAACAAAAAAATAAATTCTGATTCGTTTTACAATATGAATACATTTTTGTTTGCCACATTTGCTACCATACGAATACGGATGCCAAATATAACGGATAATCCAGATCTGTTTGACACCCCTAATATCTACGTTGGATCATGCTTTCCAATGAGGTCTTTGATGAGGATTAAATAATCCATAATTAACATTTTATTATTAATTTTAGTTGTCATAATAACTTCTGCAAAGGTCCTTCGAGTATACACTGGCTGGAGGCTAAGTGTACTCGATCAGTATCAAGTCCCGACTAAAGACCACTCGGAAGTGGTAGTTAAGATTTTTGTCGATGTTCTAATATCGATCTTACAAATGATTTGTTTGGATTCGAAGAAACTCTAGAAGACTCAGTGTATGAACATACAGAGTTTAGGGTTTAGGGTTTGAAAAATTCTTGCCTTCTAAAACTAAAAATTCTAAAAATTCTTGCATTTTAAAACTAATTACCATAATTTATAACTAGACAAGATTTCAATGCAATGTAAATCTATACAATTCTAGAAAATCTAAGGCACCGCAAGTACAAGTCTCTACAAGTATATCTCCAGTACAAATAAATATGACAATCACAATGATTATAATATGCTAAAAATACAAGTGCGAAAAGAAGAGACAAACAAGTAACCAATTGATACACGATGTTTTACCGTGGTGTTCAGAAACTTGCCAATTTTCCCTAATCCACATCGAAGAAAGCCCAAGCGACTTAGACCGGCTCCACAAATTAAGCATCAACTCCTCAATCCACTAGTGGTTGTCCTTCCTCCTCTTCGGAGATGGTGGACACCAAACCACTCACAAGTTGGTGCCGGGCTTCTTCACAACCTTCTTGAAGAAGTTACCTCACAAGTTCCCGCCAAGCCATCTAGGTGTCGGTAAGCACCAAGAGTAATAAACCACGCTTCGTTTGATGGCAATTAAGTGACAAATGATCAATCTAAGATGAATGCACTTGATTTTGGCTCAACTACCTCAAATGAATGGAACAAGAATAAATGAGGTGTGGAGTAAATGCTCTATACTTAAGGATGTTGTAATGAAGTGTCTAACTATGCCCTTAAACTGATGGGGAAGTATTTATACCACTACCAAACAAATATAGCCATTGTATAAAATAATCCTAAAAAATCAAGGTAAGCAGTAGTATCGCTATACAAATTGCGGAACTAATATACATGTATTGTAGCAACAGTAACAGCTATATCAGAACGTCAGAACTAGCCGTTGAAATTCTGCGTGGTACTAATGTTGTTGTAATCGCGGTAGTTTCAATTTGGTAGTTCCTATTTCTGGCGCGGTACATCCGTTTGTCTCAGGGGCCAAAACTTGGCGCTCTCTAGAAAAAACGTATCGGCTGGATTTTTGGAACTTCCGAGTTCCGGTAGTACCGCTCAGGAGTTGCGGTTCTTCCGCTTTGCGGTAGTTCCGCCGTTCAAATTTCGGTATTTCTATTTCCCAAAGAAACAAAGTGATTCAAGGGGTGCTCTCTGGAAAAAACATACTAGCTATTTTATTCGGAACTTCTTGGTTGCGAAAGTACCGCCGTGTAAATTCTGGTACTACCGATTTTCCTAACAGTACATAGATGACTATCAATTTTATTTTTAAGTGCATGCATGATCCTAGATTGATTCAAATGGCACAAAAATATGCTTTCAAGCTACTAGCCATGATTTGTCTTAATAGTACAATATTTATCATATAATCCGGTCTTCCATCCTTTCTCCTAAGACCAGTAAAATAGAAAAAGGATCCTAGACTACTTATACCTTTGTTTTGAACCACTAGCTAAATGCCCGTACGTTGCTACGAATTTTAAAAAAATTTAGAACATATTTGTATGCATGTTCTAAAAATTTTTACCACCTGTTAGTTTCAGAACATATAATATGATAAAATTTTAAAATCTGTAGCAACGAGCATTCAGCTAGTATCTAGTATAAGATTAAGCACTGGATGAAAAATACAACATGTACTCTACAATGCAGTCTAGATGAAATCCACCTTGACCACTAAATCATGGAAAGAAAGATATTTTGATGGGAAGGTGGAAAGATTCGGCGCAGGTCTTTTGGGGCCACATGTCAGCGCAGCCTTTTATGAGAAGGGGGGAGAGGCCGAACCAACCACCAACTCCTTCTTTTATAATAGTAAAGATATTGATCCTCATGTTGACCTTTATCATGCATTTTTCTATTGTCATATTCATCATATGGACTAAACTTTTCAAACACTCAACAAACATATTAATCTCATATTCACATATTGTAATTAATTACCAAAATTATTTTTAGGGAACTAGATGCTTTCAACGGGTTGAACCCGTTCTCAACGCAATCTCAACCCTAAATTTTATAATCCATTCCAACCCTACCCAACCCTTTCTATAAGGCAATCCAACCTAACCCAACACATTCATTCTTTCAACCCATTTTCACCCAACCAAAACCAACACAATCGAGGACCTAACCCATTTAATTCATTTGAACCCAACCCATTAACACCCTAGATGGAAGACTCGGACAATCTTAGGCACTGTTGTTTTCGACTACTGCTTATTTTTGGATGTGGCTGATGACTTTTGTCTACTCTTTTCAAGACAATGATGAACAGCGAAGATGTCGATATAAACGGTGTATACGGCTTTAGGCTCGAAAAGCTATTTAGAGAAGCAAGAAGCCGCTTATTTTGGCTTATTGGAAAACCGAAACCAAAAACCACAAAAAAAATCAAAAAGGACATGGCATATATTTTGCTTGAGTTGCTGTCGTATGGGGTTGTTCTCGTTACTATTGTTTCGTTTAGCTCATCACTGATCACAAATATAGTCTTGTGCACCTGTATCTTGCCCTCGTAAACAGGCAAGTGTAAGGTTCGTTTTAATCTTCAAAACAAAAACTCGTCAATCCAAAGGAATTCATGATCTTCTTCATGGCGCCATTTTTCGTTGTGCAGACTATATAATTTGTGATGTATCACTAGGCAATACCCGGCGCAGCAGCAAAGCAGCAGTATATGTGAGCATTTGGAAATGCTGCAAGCAAACGGTGTATACGCGCGCCTACTGGCCCGCAGCGAAGGCCTCGACTGGGAAGGTCTTGGTGACGCCGGCGAGGCCCTTGGAGTGGATCTTGCCGGTGGGCGCGCGGGTCGTCTACGGTGATCTCGTTGACCGGCGGCCACAGCATGAGCTTCTTGGCCTTGACGCCCTTGAGCTTCTCGATGCACCTGGCCTTCACGTACCCGGTGATCTCCACGTCGTAGCTCACCTGCTTGCTCACCTTCTTGAACTGGTGCTCCACCTTCTTCCGCTGCGCGATCCACATGTAGAAGGTGGCGCGCACGAAGCCGACCTCGATCACCTCCGCCAGCGGCAGCAGGCCGAGCGGCAGCCCGAACCCCTCCAGCAGCGCCACGGCCATCTTCGTTCGGTGCCCTCGTCGTGGCCCTTCTTCACGATCGCTCCCTCCCGCCCAGCCATGGCTGCTAGCTATTTTCGTTTAGTTTCTTGTGTGTGCTTGTGGTTCGCGTGTGTTTGGGGTGGCATGCGTGGGGGATTATGAAGGACATGATCAGTAGGAGAAGCAGGCAAGGCCAAATGAGAGAGAGGGATTGTGTCGTCGAGTTAATCGTTGGGTTTTAGGAGTTTAGCATGCCGATGTTCGAGGTGATGATCGACTGATGTTACATGGCAGTGTGGGCAAGGTAGTGTTGTCTAGTTGTATGTGTGCTGCATGATTTGCATTGTCAAGTTCGAAGGGCCGGTAATGCGCCGGTGCAGTGTTTTGTTCCTCGGAAAATTTCATAATGATGGTTGACAAATAAGAAATTTGAGACTAAAAAAGCCATTTCAACCAAGATATTTGAGACAAAAAAAAAGGCATTTCAATTCCATTGGTCAGCTCAGGCTCCCCTATCAGCCACTCAGCGTTGTGCGAATATAAATAAGAAAGAACGTCACAGACATGAACCGAGTTAAGAACGATCTTCAGAAGTAGACTATCAAAAGGACCTTAAGCTATGAGCTAAAGAAAACAAATAACTAAAACGAAAGTTGCAGCACTCACAGGGGAAAAGCTATAACTAAACATACTAGATTAAACTGCTACTTTTATTCTTGTAAAATACTAGTCCAGTGATAACAAAACAACAACAATCCTACACTCAAAAAGTTTACTTTTTAAGGTTCTCAGATAGCAATACATTGATTTTAGAGTTCAAACAGCCACACTGATATAGTTCTTAAAATCCACCCATTGAGATGTGGGGTCAACCAACACAGGCTTTAGGAAGACTGTCGGAGCTCTGGGCGCACAAAATCTGCATCGGCCGGCACTGAGATATCAACGGTAGGCCTCAACTGAGCACAGACTTCAATGGCACCATGAACAGGATCGGACATGAAATTGCTGATGAGGTCTTGGTTAATTGGTGCATTCTTGTCAACAGTCACGAAAGCTTGTTGGGTCAAGATGTAGTCGAAACGTGGCGCCCACTTCCTCGATCCCAAGCGAGCTGTTGTGGAGCAGTTATCAACCATGAAGGCCACTCCACGAGCATGCATGAATGGGTTAAGGGAGTCCACAGACTCGATCACACTCTCGTTGATGATCTCTGAGTAAGAGTGGCCCTTCTTTCTAAGGACCTCAATCTACATTGGCGCAAAACAGAACAAATGAATAAACATTTTATCAACCAATGTACAGTCAAATCCTAATTTGAAATGAAGGAATCAAACCTGAGCCATCATTAATGCAACATACATTCCAGCAGTAAAGGGATGTAATGGGCCGAGATCACCATGTGGCCGGGTTGAACGCACCCTTTCACCCACCTTCCACATACGTGTTTGATCAATGTTGCCCATAGGGAAAGCAGGGAGCCCTTCCTTTTCCTATAAAAACATAACTACCGAGTTAGGCCTCAAATATTTTATTTTGTTTCATTGGATATCAATGAAAATAAATAAGATTTAAATTCATGTTTAGAGTATATGGAAGAGCTTACATAAAATCTCCTCCCAGCCAACACAACACTTCTAATTTCACTTCCAGAAGAAACATCTTCATAGCACTCATACAGTATATCCATGCATGGGTAATAAGCTGCGCTATATGCCTCGTTGAACTGCTTCTTTCCTTCTTCTGTAAAGGAGTTGTACACTTCGAGCATCCCCTGGTACCATATCAAGCACTGTAGTAAGTAAAGCCAAAAGGAGATATCTTGAAAGATAAAAAACTCTGCATACCTTCTTCGAAATAGTTTTTGAGATGATTCCAGTGATGCACTCTACGGTGTTCTTATATGCCGAGTCCTCATCCATTCCTTGTTCTGTGTATCTCCTGAAAAGAGACTCCACAATGCCATGAACAGCACCAAGCAAAATACCTGGATAATAGATGATTAGTCGCCGACCCACAGTGTAAAATTTTACTAAGGCAAACAAGAAAGAAGGTCACCTCGCTCGCCAAAAATATCACTCCGGTACTCCTGCTCTAAAGTAGTAGCAAATGTGAAAGGAGAACCTAGAGCAACTGACCACCCTAGAGCAACATGTGTTGCCCTTCCATCAACATCCTATATGCAAAGAACAATACAAGGACAAGCAACAATGATTAGCAAATATATAAAGAAAGAACCAAAGAAAAGGAACTTATGTTCTTCAATGAAATGAGATTAAGCAAGTTGAATAGTAAACTGTATGGGCAATACCACTTATAATATACCTGGTGAACAGCAAAGCTAGAGTTGATACCAGCACCATTTATCTCTTTACCCTGAACATAAAGCCTTCGAACTGATGGGCCCATTCCCTTGGGGCAGACAGCGATCACACTGATGTTTTTTGGGAAATCAAGGCCACGAGATTGCAAATGTCCAAGGAGAAACCCGTGTGACAAACCGAGAATACTGTTGGGTTTCATGTGTGAGAAAATTTTCTCATAGTTATCTGCCTGTACAAAGCATTAAAACAACATAATCAATTTCCACGTAAAGTTGTGTAGGCAAAATGAAATGGGAGTACCAAAATTTTGCTTGAACAAGAACCTAAAACATAACAAGCAGAAATTCAGATGCACAAACTAATCTGTAATCTATTAAGATGGATCACAACAGAGGTATACAAACAAGTAGCAGGACAGTCCATGAGAAAAAGTTTGTGCTGAACACGATGAGTAATATAGGAATTTATACTACTGTTCTGAAATATATCCAAGTGAACATGCCATGCAACTAAGATTCAGTACGGTTAGACTGCTGGTCAACATAAATCTTCAATAGACTAGAATTAATATTGTTTCAAATTATACATTCTAAAAACTCTTGATAATTGAAGTCGTACCAGGTACACTGTACAGCAACACGCAGGGAATGAACATAGCAAGTATGATGTATATGAGCATATGAATATCCAAAAAAGCAAACCTGAGCAGCATCTGATATCAACAACAATAGAAGATCACTACTTGAGACAGTCTCCCATATATCTCCCAAGGTTCCATTCTCTTCAGTGAATCCAGCTGCACGCGCTTCTTGGAAAGATTTAGAACCTTTTCGGAGACCAATCTGAAAACAAAAGGCAGGATGTTACAGTCAGAGGGTACTGCTATTCTGCTAAGAGACCTGTTGAAAAAAGACAAACAAATACACATTCTCAAGGGGGGAAGATCACAAGACATTATTCTGCCCTTTTCGCCATCATATGGAAAGTGAGTTAAGAAGGAACAAAGAAATACTTGATGGTCCATTCAAGTTAAGGTTCAGAGCTTTTACTTAACATGAGGGAAATTTTGACCTTAGCTAGCAGTGCTAAGATACGCTGGACCAGCCAAAGGAAAAAGAAGACCTAACCTTAACAACAATGTCTGACTTGGCCTCAACAAGTGAGTCTCTCAAGTTCTGAGCTTGTGCAGGACCCTGCAAAAATAACAGACACTGTTATAGCCTGAACATGCCTTTGTCTTCGTTTCCTGAACACGGGTTACAGAAGGGATCTCTGAAGTACATAGGAAATATATGATGGGGAATTATGACTTGTGAGCACGTCTAGAGAGATATTAAGCAAACACATCAACATCTACTTAAATAGACAATTCCATGCATTTCATTAACTTGGTAGAGAATTCCATGAACGTCAGTACTTCTTTCAATCACAAAGGCTTCACCATATCCCGAACCAATATCAGTATCAACACCGACTAAACCTTACTATATCTAACAAGTGACCCATCTATAGGCAAACTAAATCAGAAACACCGCGCCCTCAGAAATTTGCCCTACAAACTTCACCCGACCAATCGACCATAGTGTACTCGATCACAGAAACGGTAACCATCCTCTGTTTCTTCATTAAAAAAACTATGCTCTGCCACGAAAACGTCGCCACCAATATAGCACACGACCATTTTCCTTGACATACGACACGCCTATAACACCACCCATCCCACTAATGTAGCAGAATACGATACATTCACCGGACATCAACACAGATGGCCAAACAAAAAAAAAACTCATTCAGACAGAGAAGAAGGTTGGCATCTTCTTAACCTGAGAGCCCCATCCGATCACGCCAATCTGCTTGATTTCCTTGAACGCCTCTGGCAGAAGAGGGAACAGATTCCTCCCACCCCTCACAATATGCTGCAACAAGAACCCTCAAAAACATCACAAAGATGCAACTTTTCACAAATGAATCACCAAATGATCTCAGAAGAAGACAACACGGGTACAAATCGGACCTCGTCATGGCCGGCAAGGGACACCTTCTCCTTCTTGAAGACGGATGTCTCGAAGTCGAGCGATGGCATGGTGGTGCCGATCACTGACGGCGACGAGACCTTGGCAGCCACGGCGCGGCGGCGGCCGGCGGAGGCGGCGAGGAGGCATGGGGGCTGAGCGGCGGAGAAGGAGACGGAGCCGGTGGCTGGGGATTTGGAGGAGGGGTTTAGGGTTTTGGGGTGGGAGAAGGCGAGGGAGGAAGTGGAGGAGGTGGCCGCCGCCATTTGGTGTGCGAGGGCTAGGGTGACGCGTGCTGCGCGAGTGGAAAGAGGGGGTGGTCATTGGAGATGCGCCCGTGGCCTTTTATGTCGAGAATGGATTGAAATTATTTATCCTTTTATTATTGATGTTTTAAAATTTATTTATGTTAATAAAAGTGAAAAGTATAGGATCACTGCTCGTATGAAAAGAAGTATGGAAACACTGCTCGGACAATAAATGTTTAACTGGCTTGGTACATGTTTGTAAATTGAAATTGTCTATTTTTCCACCAAATAAACTTGTAGTTGGAAATTAAACGTACGAAGCAGTATGTGCCGACCTATGGAGTATCCTGATCCAGATGATTTTGCCTAACTCACCTTAAAATTTGTCAGTCATCACACTTTGGTATTTCCGTGAATAAACTTCCGCGCACATAGAGGAATGATTCTGTCGGCCATCAACCTCTAAAAAAGTTATCGCCGTATACTACAGAATTAGATTTGTACACAACAAGTAGTTATTTTTACCCTGTGAATGATTATTTTCGTACTGAACAATAGTGAGTTTAGTCATTTATGACTTCCACAACATACGAAAGATCATTATTTCTTGTGTATTTCTATTAGCAAATATGCCATATGGAACCCAGATGGGTTTGGGTATTTCTTTTACTTATTTCGCTGCCCGGACCATACCTATTAAGGTGGTGATCGGTTCGGCTGAAAGCTGAAGGCTTATGGCTGAAAACACTCTTGTGGTGGTGAAAAAATCATGTGGTGAGAGAGGCTTATTTGACATAATTAAATTTAAAAAAAATTAAAAAATATAAAAAATATGCTAGCCTATCACAGACAATGCAAACGAATACGAGAAAAAAAGAACCGGCAAAAAATCTCAAAAAAAAACCAAAAATTCAGAAAAAGACGAAATTATGAATAGTGCAAAAATAAGATTAAGCCAATAAGCTTAAGCTATATTGAGCAGGGCCTTAGGCTATAGAGGGGATGATATTTTTCCTCAGGTCTATACCAGATCCTAGGGAAGACCCTTGGACCAGCGAGGATGGAAAACACCGTTTTGTGAAGAAACACAATACTCAGATGTCATATGGATAAGCAAACCAATACGAGCTATTGTTTGGTGTTTGGCAATTGACATTTTATTTTTTGTTTTTTTAAGAGGATGTAGTTTTTTTCTCTAACCATATTAGTTTGACTATAGTATTCGCTTGTCATTTATGGATCTTTTCTTTTAGGTTTATGGTTTGGTTTTCTATAATAACGAGTTTTTAAATAAAGTGTTTTTTAAAACGAAGACTATAAATTAATTGTAATAGACATTATTCCGACTTCATCTATATCGGACAAAATCACACGCAAGTATTTCTCTCCGTACTCTCTCTCTCATAAATAATTAGAATTCAAATATTTAAGTTAAAAACTATAAACTATAGTCTAAAAATCCCGCCCAATTTGTCATTAGATGATAGCATGACCCGGAGTTTTGGTGCACGGAGATATGAGCGTTTTTTTATAAGCTTCCTGCTCCTGCTCGGCTTGTTTTTTACGAGCAGAGCAGGATTAAAGAATTCGGATCGCGCACGTGAGTTGGCGGCTTGGCACTCCGCCGGTTTTGCTGCGTATCTTTTCCGCGCGTCCGGTGATTCCTGCGCGGGCTCGTGCCAGGCTTCGAATTCGAACCCGCTGCACCCAAGCCAAAAGTCGCCATGACCAGTAAATCGTTCGTTACACAGAGCATGTACGCAGGCATGCATCGAAACAAAACCGAAATTTTAAAATTAATTTAAATTCTTATTTGAATTTGATTTTTTTGTGAATTCTGGCCAACTTCACATCTATCCTAGCCATCCAACCTCCAATCTCCCTGTTGTATCGCCCTTTAGTCGTTTTCGGACGCGCACTGTTCACTGCTCAAAAAATATCGTCGCCGCCCTGGCCTCTCTGCTCCCACGTCTTCTCATTGCTTCCTGTTTGCTGCCACACCGCTGTAATCGGTTAGAGACCGTACCACTTCGCCCTTCCCGCTCTGACACCCTCTTAAATACTCCCGACCGTGTGTCAAAGCAGTCGCCGCGTTCTTGCTTTTCCCACCACCGCCTCTGCTCTCCCCCTGTCTCACAGCCGGCAACCCCACGCTACAAATTCGACTACCCTGAAACCCACCTCTGCCAGCTCAAGCCACCGTACGCCTTTCCGTCATTGTCGTAAACCTCATTCCACCGCCTCGTCGACCTCCCTGCTCTGTCTCTGCTCTCATTCTTTCACCGCCGCCGCCTGACACACCACATCACCTTTTGACAGCCGCAATGCCACGCTCGAGGTAGCCTATACCTCCCCTCTCCTATCCGCGTTGTGCCCTCCGCAACTTCCCGACCTCTGCCACGTGTCACCGCCTTAGCCTTGCCCCTGTACTGAATCGCCATTCTCGCCCTATTTAAACCCCCGAGCACCTCCTGTGGGATGCATCAGCGTCCAAAGTGAGCCACCCACCCTCAATTGCTCCGACGACCAAAGCTCTGTCGGCGATCACCAGAAAACACAAAGTAAGCTCAAATTTCCATTCCTCCTATTGAGTCCACCCTTTTTCAATTGCTTTTGTCTGCAGCTTCCATATGCCCGTAGAAACATTGCCGAAGCTTTGCCCTAACCTCTCTAAGCCCCTACTGCCCTGACGACTAGCGCCACCGCTCAACCATGGGACCCCGCCGTGGACAGCTCAACACAGGCAACCCCGACCTAAGGCGTCACTTCCTGAGCTTTCTCTAACCCCAGAGATGCCCAAACCCTAATGCTAATATCCTATTAACCTGTACTTAAGCTCTGGGCCATTCAAACATCCCGAAGAGAGGAGACCTCGCCGCCGGTGAACGCCAACTCCCCAGCTGCTGCCCAGCCCCAAAATGGAAACCCCCAGACACCAGAAACCCACCCATGGTCGCCAATTGTTGTTTCGACCACGAATTCCCCACCATTTGGAATTTCTTCAACCACCCCACCACTTGAAATCTCCGACCACTCCACCGCTCGAAATCTCCGGCCGCTCCATCACTTGACCTCTCCGACCGTTCCACTTCTTGAGCTCTCCGACCACCTTGTAATCAAGAGGAGTTTCGACCGCTCCGCTTCAAGCCCTGAGCAACACCACTCGAACGGCCCACTCGTACGCAGTCCGATGTTCTCAAGTCACTCATACGTCATCCGATCCTTTTAAGCCACTCGTACGCCGTCCGGTGCTCTTAAGTCACTCGAACGCCATCCGATCTTTTAAACCGCTCGAACGACGTCCAATCTTTTAAACCGCTCGAACGCTGCCCGATCTTTTAAGCCGCTCGGACGTCGCCCAATCCCCGCAGCCACTCAGATGTCGTCCGATCTCCGTAAGCAACTCGTACACCATCCGATCTCCATCGACTTTGCACTTGAAATCGAACCACCACTGCCCACCCAACTTCGTAGTCGTGCCCGAAACTGCTGGGCACGACTACTCAGGAATCGTTACGACCACGCTATGGTTTACGACCACACTGAATGCTCGATCTTAGTAGTCATAACTCGATTACGACCACATCTTCCAGCTCTACAAACACCTCTGCTCGTGAGCAAGATTTGTGCCAACAGAAACCACCTGAGAACTCGTAACTTCTCTGTTTCTCTTAATACACAACGACAACCCGATAAGGACCAAACCCTCTGTGAACAGTAAAACCCGCAATGAACACTGCCAAGCCCGTTACTGTTCATGAAACCCCAAAATGCATATATACATCTATTTCGATCATTTCAAACCTGTCTATCCATTCCCCCGAGCTCCGTTTTCCCATACCAAACTCCTATAATCTCCAAACCTATTTTTATTTGATTTTTCTAGATTTACTTTTTTATTTTCTTTCTTTTTATTCCTAGCTCAATCCTTCGAGCACAGAATTGATTTGTTTCTTTTGCTTTGTGCTACCACACAACATCATAGACCAGCCGACCCAGGAAGGAGAAGCTCAAGTTCAAGCTCAAGAATCAGAAGAATACGAATTAGTAGAATACATTGGTCCGCAAGGCAAGTCACATGTTTTTAATCATATTGAACCTACATTCTTTTAATTATTTAATTACCAGTATTTTCATTACCTTATTTATGCACTTATTTCTTGTACAATAAATATTTAGAATGACATGTTATTTAGTTATATCCTACCACATGAAAAACCCATGTTTTATTTGATGGTCATATTCACATTGACAAACTCTAGTAATAATAAATTACTATAAATATACCATGGTAGTTTAGGAGATTCATCTGCTTTACACTAGTAATGACAGTGCCATAGTGCACTAGGATATTTATTTGTGAATGGTTATCTGGTTGATGAAAAATAAGGATTAAAACATTATGCTAAGTAAAGAACAAAATAATCGCTTAACCACAAGTGTTGACTTGTCAAACCATGTCGTTCGAACAGAAAACCAACGCAAAACGCAGTCTCCATTCTTTCTATTCTTTCTACCATATCTTTCCACTCAAGCGTCTGAATTCAAATCCGTCTGAAGAATGCGAGCCCATCAACACCGCGCATTCATCACCGGAGTCAATGCTTCCGTTACCACATTCCATTAGTGCTTTTATTGCCGTTTTATTTGTCAATTTTCTGAAATTAAAACCATCGCCTGAAATTTCTCGCGTTCCCAGCGATTCGAATCATGAGATAGGCTATAAATTGGCACACCAACACCTCTTCTACCCCTTTTCATTCCCACAGAATATTATAACCTTTGGAGCTCTGACGACGATGAATTTCTCGTTTTCCTGAACGTCAGCCATCACAGTCGATTTGGGCATTCATCATCCGGTGAAGATTTTCAACTTTTGCTCACGTCATCTACTGTCTTAGCATCCAAGTAACTCATCCACCATTTTTATTTAATTTTTCCCACAGCCAATCACCGAGAATTAAACGTTCTTCCTCGCCGGCCGTTTTCAACTTCCGTCGTCGAATCGTCACATCCGGTGAACCGTTCTTCAATTCTTTGATACTGCACCATCACCTCCACCTCTTCTATGTATTCCATTCTTTGGTTTGCTCAATGAGTCACTGTGGAGATTTGCCACCATGAACCATGCCATTCTGGCCACCTCACGCCTCGCCGGCCTTCCTCAGTCGCTCTCCAGCCAAGCCGAGCACAGGACGTGTTCCACATGCCGAAGCCATGCTCGTGCTCACCTTAGTTCTCCACATCCCTTGCTCGTGTGCCATCGGCCACGTGAGCCACCCATGGCCGCCGCCCGCGCAGTCGCTGATCGCTTCACCGTCCAAAACCGCCGCCGGAGCCTTTCCCTCAACGAAGCACTCTACCGCCGCCGTCTTCCGCCGTCGTCGACCACTCTCCAGCTATCTCTGGTAAACCCCTTGCCTGTTGAAAACGATTTGCTCCATGTTTGACCACAGGAACCCCCATCGATCTCAGCCACTCCAACCGCTCCCGATCGCTCCTGAGTTCTGAGCATTCTTCAAACTTTCGAGAACTGTAGCTTCGACTATTGTTGTTTCTGACCCCTCTTGTTTTTTGACCACCACAGAGTTCCGACCACTCTGTAACCTTCGATCGTTCCCTAGCCTTCGATCACTCTCGGCGTTCCTACAGCTAAAACCATCCAACCACTAAGACCTTTCGACCACGGTCGCTCACGGCTGTAGTCGCTTTCCACCGCAGCCACTTTCGACCACGATCTCTTTTGACTGCAGTCACTCACGACCATAGCTGCTTTCGACCACTGTCGCTCACGACCGCAGTCACTCACGACCATGGCCGCTTTCGACCACCCTCTTTTTCAACCACCTTATAGTCTCCGACCACTCCTGGCCTATCGACCACTCTCGATGTTACGATCGCCATGGTCTGTTACGACAACCTCATCGGTTATGACCACTCTCGGCATTCCGACAATTCTCGTAGGTTTCGACCGAATGAAGCCTTCAACCACTATAAAGCCTTTGACCACTCTAAACCTCCGACCACCAGGTTTCGATCACCAAAATTCGATCACTTTGAAGTCTTCGACCAGTTTCAGTCTTCTTGGACCAATTCCTATAATGTTTGACTTGCAATGGTTTTGACCTTTCCAAACCTTTCGACCACGTTATATACTTCGACCACTTTAAACTTTTCGACCACTCCTTCCGACCACATATCGACCATCGACCACTCACAGCCACTTCGACCACTGACCACGAATTTCTGACCACATTTAGCCATCCGGTCACAACTGTTCAACTACCCGAACTGATCGATTCTTTCGACCATTCCGCACCGTCCCATTCCTTCGACTACTTCAAACTGTTCGATCTCTCCGACCACTCCACACTCTACAGTCATTGTGTCCATAGTCGCTTTCGACTATAGTCGCCTCTGACCGCTTGCTGTTGCGACCGCTGTCATTTCTCGCTCTAAGCTTTCGACCGCTGTCACTCTAAGTCTCTGACCACCGCCGCTTTCGATCATCTTTTAAGCTTTTTTGACCACTCGGTGGCCAAGACCACGCAGAGCCGTTCAACCACATTTAACCTCGACTTCTGACCACCACCATATCCTTTCGACCACTTGGCAGTTTCTGACCACTCTCTAAATATCTGACCCCTCCGACCACGGCAAACACTTTCGGGAAGCCGTATTTCTTCATCTTAACTCCGTTTGCACCTGTTCAAATTTCCAAATTCATATCAAATCATAAATCTCCTTCCAGTATATATATTTTGTATTTTTGTGACTTTGTTTATGTTTATTTATTTATTTATTGGGTTTCTTGTTTTGTCACGTAGAACCCGATGTCGCTGAAGAGTTTTCCGATCCGCAGTAGGAAGGTCCAAACAACGTGCAGGAAGGCAAGTCTCCTTTGATCATCTTGTACCTATGTTTTCCAAAATCCTTTTATTATTTTAAATTTAAATGCATTGCTATGTTGCATAAAATGATAGTTTTTGTTTTAAGGATAATAGTTAAATCGATAATTGTTATGCCCTCATTTGACATCGATAACCATGTACCTTTGTCACCCTAAGTTTTCCTTGTCTTAGTATTGAAATTATTATGGTATTTATTAATTTTAGAACGGTAGTAACTGCTTAGACAAGCTAGTTGGTCAATATAACCCTTCGGGTGAAAATTTGATATTGTCTGCTTTAATCATTTACTCAAGTAATTTAGTGGTAATAAGTATTGCTGTTATTTTTAAAATAAAATAAAATGGTGAGAATTGGTTTTATACTTGGGCGGATGGTACGATTGGGCTGGTACGGATTTAGCATGAGAACTTGTATTGTGAATGTATCGCCTAAGTCAATTAAGGACCGACGCTTGTGATTATCCAAACTAAACACAACCACACAACCACAAGTTTATATGGGTACGACCTAGCCGACTAACTCACAAAGGTTTAGTTTAGATATCATCAGTGGTAAGTGGGTGCCAGGGTGTACTGGTATACTCACAGTGAGGCACAGAGATTTACTGTACTCATACGGCGCAAGAGGGGGCTCCTGACTGTAGTGGATTTAATCCTTCGGCGGTGAAACCTCAGCGGGTGGTGTCTAGCTAGATTGGAGTGAGGTAAAGGCTTTGTGATAAATTATCTGGGTCTCATGCCTAAGGAAGAATGTTGACTATTAAGATGACTTATCTCTTGTGGGTGAAGTTGTACAACCTCTGTAGGGTATAAAACTATTCGAATAGTCGTCCCCACAGTCAAGGACGGGCAAGGTGAGCTTTCACACGGTAGATATTTGGTTTTGGTTTCAAAAGAAAAGTTTTGGGAACTCGGGAGTGGATGAAACTCTCGGGAGTGTTTCCTAGCGGATGGAGCCAGTGCGGGTGGATGGAACCCGTAATCTTGAACCTTGGCGATTAGAGCTTGTTATTAGTGTTGGTGGTTGGAACCTTCACCAGAAAATTTATTTAATTTCAGTTATTGCAATTACTTTGTTAAATTGATGCTTTTGAGAATTTATTATGGTATTTGAAACATAATGCTGCTTTGCGCAAAAGAACTATATTATCCTTTTTTGTTATGCCCTGCATCTACTACGTTTTTTCAAGACTTGTGGAGTACTTTGTGTACTCACATGCTGCACTCAAAACAACTCTCAGAGGGTTATGAAGAATAAGGAGCCTACAACTAGGGGTGCAAACAGACCAGATAATTTCCGTCCGTCCAACCGATCGAAGGCTTGCAGAACGAATACGGGAGGGATAGATGGGTATCCGGCACTATCCATGTCTGACTCGGACTCCGAGGAAAAAATATAGAATAGGATACGGGATAAGTGATATACATCTGCATATATCCGTATGTCAAGTGATATGAGGAAGTCTATTGTGACTTCACCTAGGAACAAGATAACATATAAGCAGATTATCACATCTAAATAGCGCGGGAGTACTAAGTGGTCTTCCTTCAACATCTCAGTAATTAGTCTCTCCATGTTCGTTTTGATTGTACCATACTGTCCAATGTCCTGTGCAAAGAAGCGAATAATTTCCTTCCGATCGACCGTCCGAAAGATTATGGAACGGATACAGAATGGAGAAATGGATATATGGTATTATCCATGTCTGACTCCGACTCCAAGGAAAAAATGTGAAATAGGATACAGGATAAGCGATATATGTGCTTATCCGCTCCAAATTCACCCCTACCTACAACTACTTCGCGTGTGGATTCGACGAAGGTTTTCCGGAGTACTAGGTTGCGCTTTCTCAGTCAATTGTCTGTGACGTATTGATGAGTTATCGTCAAAGTTTATTTCTGCTTCCACTGTGTTTTGTTAGTTTGAGAGGTCTTGTAACCTCAGTTGTAATAAAGTGGCCATAAGGTATGTACTCTTTATTATTATAGTAAAGCGTTGTTGGTTATGTAATCATCACTGTTGACTGTGTGCACTAAATTTGATATGAGACTAATGCAGTAATACACAGAGGGTTCGGATTTAGAAAACCGGTCCCGACAGCCCATAGATTGCATGCCAAGGAAACTTGGCCCATCAAACGGCCCAGTCCGGTGCTATGCCCAGCCCAATTTTGTTAGGCCCAGCAGCGCTGTAAAATATCGGAAGCAAATGTGTCTGGCAAAGCAAGTACAAAATGGAGGAATATTGCCTACCCAATTCACAATTACGGTGCGCTTTGGGAATTAGTTTGCTGTCAAGGACACAGAGCAGGACCTGGAGTGCAGGCTCAAGAACACACAGACAACCAAAAAGGGAGGAGAAAAGATTTCAGTATTTCAACATGCGAGTGGTTGGTCCTCGTTATGCCTAGTTAACCTGGAGAACATCCTTGTTACAGCAAGGAGAAGGTCAGTATCAAGTACTATGGTTTCATGCTGATGTTCCTCTACTGAAGCACAGAGTACACTACTAGTTTGTGACCCATCCGACTAAGGCCCGTTGCAAACAGTTCTGACTTTAGAAGCTAAAAATTGTTTGGATATTAGAACACTCTGTCTTCTTAATGTTATTTTTTTTCTCTTTTTCCCCTCTTTTTTTTGCATTATCTATATAGATATAACGGTTTTTTATTTTTACAATTTTATTTATTTTTTAATTAAATATCTCAGAAAGAAAAGCTAACCACCGTTACAGTGTTATTTCAGATAAAAACTATAGCACTTATGAACAGAGCCTAAGAAACATATGTTGTAGTCCATTTTCAAACTTCCGTAAACCTTTTAATATCTCGTCTCATCTGCCACTAAACTAAAATAGATGATAGATTTTTTTTTTCAAATGGAAAATAGATGATAGATTCAGGATGTTAACATTTTGTTGTTGATACTTGATACTTTAGCACTACTAGCCCATGCGACTAGCAAATCTCGACGTTCTGTTTTGTCGTCACATTGTTGGTAGTTAATCTCGACGTACAGACCCAACCGTTTTAACTTGACACGACGGATGTGCACTGAGAACGGTGACTTGAGAAGCTGAATAAGCGGTAACACATTTTAAAAATTCAAATAAGAGAAAGCAAATTTGAACGCTCCAATAACTATTAGAAGATATAAATATTAGAAACCAATTATCTACAAAGAAAGATCCAATTAACTAAATGGACCAAAACTTAATCAGGCAGTCTAACTGCAATGTATAGGGCGATCTGATTTCTCTTGGGAACGGTCCGGCATCTCTTCTCATAACAGAATTGTAGCACCCTGATATCTGGACAGTGCCTCAGCATTTCAAAAGCCAGCCGTTATCTTAATTAGCATTTAAACGGATGGATTACCTTCCTATCTCTATCTCTCTCTATCTCCATTCCTCTCTCTCCCATCTATATCAATCTATTCCTCTATCTTTCCAGTTTCTTCTCTCTCTGGCTTTGGTCGGCGTGGGGGTCTTGGCCGACTGCCGTCGGTGGTAGGCGGAAGCGGCAGCACACCGGCCATGGCAGCGCAAGACATCGGGCGGCACACGGGTGGCACAAACCGAGCAGCGCATGGGCAGTGCAGGCCAGCAAAGCGCAACGTGCGTCGGCCAGAGGCGGCGCGGCTGGCGGGCGACGCTTAGGCGGCGGTACAGTGGCCGCAGGCGGCGCTCGAGCGGCGTAGCATGGATGGTGGTAGCGCAACCAAGGCAAGCGGTGCGCGATACGTGGCGCAAGCAGCCATGAGGCACTATGGTGGCGACGAAGGCAGCGCCGGTGCCTGTGGCCAACGGAGGTGGCGGCGTGAGGGCGGCGCGAAGCAGTGGGCGGCGCGGCACATAGCGCGTGGTGGCGGCGGCCTATGGTGGCGTGGTGGCGGCTCAGCGCAGGCGGCGGCGGCCGACGGTGGCTGTGCCGGTGACCGGTTTCCAAGGCTACGTGATTCGGCCGGTCGAGACGCAGCCGAATCGCATGTTCACACGGGGTTTTGGCCTGCTTTGCAGCGAGATGCCGTTCGCGTGGCCGAATGAACGTTCGGTCAGCCGAATGGTGATTCGCACGACGAAGGCTTAGCGAACGCGATTTTTTTCCGGTCGAACGCACTTTCGTCTGTGTTTCCACAAGATTACCTCAGCCCTGATATGATTCATCTCTGCTCCATCTTGTAGGTTCACGCAGCTGTTGAGAGCGTTCGGACAGTTGTATATTCTGGGCCCTTCGTACAGCGTGTTCGCCGAGCGTGCTCAAGGCAAGTATCTCACGGCCATAACCTTTTTCGTTCCACATACCACATGTTTCCAGATTACTTGTCACCTTTGCCATTTAGGATAATTGTCATATCACTCACACTTGCCTAGCAATTATCATATCACTAAAGATTGCATAGCAATTATCATATCACTAAAGATTACCTAGCTAATATCATATGGCTAAAGATTACTTGGATATTATCCTATCACTAAAACTTACATGGCTACTATCATATCACCAAAGTTACCTGGCTACTATTATATCACCAAAGTTACCTGGCTATTATCATATCACTAAAGTCACCTGGTTATTATCACGTTACTAATGCATGCTTGGTCGTTATCATACTACTAATGTTCGCTTGGTTATAGACTTCTAATACTGTATTCATACCATGATGTTATATGTTATCTTAATTCACATGCCTTTAGGTTTATTAGACTACCCAGTTCATAATGTTCTATAATTCATGCTTTTAATTAGTGTTTTAGAATTCATACTTAAATCATTAATGAGGGTAGCATATGAACATGTTTCAAATTTAGGTTTAAATCACTAGCAATCTTTTAACATTATGACATCTATATTTATTTTTCATGATATCGTGATTCTTTATTTGTATGATTTCATATTAAGTCATGAATGACATTTATACAATACATATTAATCTGACTAATAATCATCACCACATAATAAAACTTGGATGGTTGTTAACACTTGTGTGAGCTATGTTATAATACCTCTTTTGGAATAATTCTTATACCACCATCATCATATTATCATTCCATATCGCCCTCATATCAGGAATTATGTTTCTCCATTTCCAACCTTAACGAACCCTTCCACTTATTATAATTTATCTTAGCCTTTTCTTAATCCCCTTAAATCCATACCATATAACCTATGAACAATATAACAGTTACCTGGCCTGGGGTTATCCACATATAGAGGAGATTTTCGCCCACCTGATAACGTACGGGGGGCCGTACACTCTTGTTACTCAGGATATTACACCCTGTCTGCGGTTATACAGTCGAGGACAACGTTGCGTCTAACTAATCTCGTATAACCGGGTATGTGAGAGTAATCGCCAGTGCCATTGCCAAAACTTGCGAAATAACAATTATCTTTAATTCCACTGTTCTTGTTGTCTCGTTACTCAGAATATTACACTCCGTCTGCGGTTATACAGTCTAGGATATTGTTATGCCTGACTACTCTCGTATAATCGGGTATGTAGCAAGTAATTGTCAGTGCCATTGACATAACTTGCTATATAACAAATATCCTATTTCCACAATTCCTGTTACCTCTATCTCCGATCGCTATCAGTGTTTCCAATAACCTAGTTTCATTGCAATTAACCTATGTCAATTACTTGCTTGTATTACTTATCATTTAATCACCGTTTTGCGACCGTTATTGGGTACTTGTAGAGATTTCTAAATCTCACGCTTGCTCTTTTCATTCTCGGGTAAAAGGCCAGTGGAGTGATAGTATCATGCATAGGTAGGAGTACTCGAGTTTTCAGCACAATGACTTGCCACTATTTGTTATTTCACTTGTTCTTCATTTGGTTAGAAATGAACCGATCCCATGTTTCACACATTCATTTTAGTTTCCATTGGTTCTCTATTAAAGTACTTTTAAAGTTTTAATTCCTTACGATTTCTATTATTGTTTTTATTCTTTACTTTGGCAATGATGTTCTATGTTAGTATCTCATATTGGTATGTGAGGTGCTACAAGAATAGTTTGTCAGCAATATTTAAAATTCAAATATGAATGAAACTTTTGATCCACAAATTAAAATGATTGGAAACATGAACCAAAGCTAGATCATGACCTTAAGAATCTATTCCAAGCAAAGATCTTGAAAGAACTTAACAAAGTTAGGATCTTTTGGCTCTTAAAGCTCTGTTGCAGTAAAACTGAAATGAACAAAACTTCTGATCCACAAATCAAAATGAGTGGAAATATGAATGGAAGTTAGATCATGACCTTAAGGACCTATTCCAAGCAAATATCTTGAAAGAACTTACAAAGTTGGGATCTTTTAGCTCTTAAAGCTCTGCTGCATCAAAACCGGGCTAAAACCATAACTTAGGCCAACTCTCAAACTAAAACTCCAAATCACTTAAAATTTGGTATACACCTTCTTTGGGATGTCAGCAATATATTCCAATCAACGATCAAGAAAATTATTACCAAAGTTCTGACTTTTTGTTTGAACGAATGTTGCACTAAAACCGAGCAAAAGAGAAAAACCTCGATCTGCTCTTGCTCGTGAATTCTTAACAATCTAGCCAGCTTTAGATGGGTTCTTTCAAAAACCTTTTCCTATCCACATCTCTCTCTCCTTATATATGGAGGCTCATAAGAAAAACCCTAACAAACACTTTAGTTGGGTTTCATCTACTCTTACATGGGCTAACTCGTTAACCCAACGCATTAATCTCTCATCCGTGCTAGGTCGGGTCAGATAGTAATCGTCTGATTTCTGATCTAGCTGTCCAGTGCCGCAATGGAAGATTTGAAGCATTGCATAGCCTCTCCGAAGATATGTAATGCTTCAAATCTGATACTAACTTTTCCCCCGGCGTGACTTTTGGCTTTTCTTCTGATCCAACTTTCAAACGAAGTATTTTCTCAAGACGGGGTCTACAAGTTAAACGATGTACACGTTAAAAACCTAACATCTATACCATCCAAAATCGCAAGTGAGTATCTCTCTCCATAATCTGTACTATAAACAGTCAAAATTCAAAATTTTTAACCAAAAGTCATAAGCCGCAGCTGTCCCGCAGAACAAGCAGTGGCACTAGCGGGCGTGTAATGGGGTGTCCGAGTAGTCCATCTTTCGAGTTTGGATCCTGCCTTATCCTTTCTTGTGCCAATAAAAATCCAGCGTGGTGATGTCGACGCCATAAACTAAGCTTTGCAATATCCAACATGTGGAGTATCTATGTTCAGCAATCGCCATCCCTCAGAACAGTCGAAGGAATGTTACGTCGTGCAGTTGCAGGCTGGCTCACATGCTCTGCTCTGTTTGTGTTTGCCTGATGCAGCTAAAAGTTTGCTCATCTTCTGGTTTCTCCAGAAGGGAGCCTGGAAGTTGGAAAGGCTGTGCAATTAGAGCATCAGACCATGCTGGATTAACCTGACCTATACGAAAACGTGGATTAGAAAGGCACTCTCGTCCTTGGGCCGAGATCCCAGGGTTGTACACCTCTGTGCTGATGCAGCAAATCATGCATGCATATCCAAGGCGCGCGCGATTCATGGGCATTTACACGTAGGCATATCTCATCGGTAAAAGGGCGATGGAAGATGCACACATTAAACTTTCCAGAGCGAACGCATGTATGGGATTCACTGACTCAATTAAAACATGCACATTAACTAGCCAAAGATATGCGAATCACAGATACATGTAGGAGTACGTGTCTAAAGTATCTACATGAACCGTGCATTGTACAGATCTTCCCCGCGGTGATACCATGGGCCGTGGACTCTCCGGCCGACACCATCTTCTCCGGCTCTGCCAAAACGTGGTCAGGCCAAGAGGGCTGTAATTGGATCGGATACTTTTCGATCGATCCATCCATATAATTTGAAGCGTGAAAATGGATATTCGGGATTCTTGTCGGATTTTGGAGTCAAGATCCATATAGTTTTTGTCGGATACGGAAACAGATTCAAGACAGAGGTATACGTCGGATTTGGAGCTATCCAAGAATTTTATCGGACATATTCGGATAAATTCACATCGGATATCCGGATATTTAGACATGCCTAAAAGAAATGGTGAGAGGGGAAGAGAGGTGGCTTGGGGACAGGATGGAGGGAAATGAGGTGAGAAAAATTCAGCCTACTGGAAAAAAGAAATGAAAAGATTTTTAAATTAAAGAAAATGTTAAGAATTCAGATAAGTTCCAAAAACCCAAACGAACGCCCAAAAATCCAATAAAATTCGTAAAGACATATTCGAATATTCGAAACCCAAATAATATACTTTCAACTTGGTATTGATGTTTAAATTAATTAGATCAAATTATTTTGATTTAGAAAAAAATTCTAATTAAGCTTTAATAAATTGCAAAAAATAAAGAAAATTCTATAAAGCCATTTAGAAAATAATGTTTTTGAAAACCCCAAAAATTGAGATGTTACAATATTCTTCTAATAACTCTTTTGTAGCCAAACAACCCATAAATGCTTGCTATGATGTCTTTCGGCTATGTCTATGAGTTAAATTTGCTTTTTCAACTAGTAATGCAGTTACATTTTGACATCATCTATGGTTAATTGATTTTCACATATGTGGTACATACGGTTATGTTGTCACACAATATCTGGCTAAATATTCATGATTGAGACTATTTATATTCGATGTGACATGTATTTGTGACAAAAAATATTCATATTCACATTCATATCTGATACTATTTTTGCCCTGAGAAAAAAAATAGAGAATTGAATACATGAGGAACCCATGCCACAGTTGCATCACAGATTCACAACCCACAGCCTTTGTCCAACTCAGGCTGACCAGAAAAGGCGCGCTTCCTCAGCCGAGGCCCCACGTTTCGAAGACTTGCCAAGAATCTCACCACAGATATCCCGCAGAAAAGCTGACCGCCGGATAAAAGCCGTAAAACTCGTCCAGCTGCTTATTATAAAGGTCGCTGCCCCCTCGTCCGTCCCCAACTCGTCACTCTTTTACTCTATAGCGCCGAACAATGGCGCCGAGACGGCGGGAGCTATGCCTCTTCCTCCTCGCGGCCTTCGCATGCTCGCTGCACGCAGGCGGCGCCGCGGCGAGCACGGTCACGCTGGGTGTCCGGCACAAGCCGATGCACAACAGCACGAGGCAGCACAGGGGAGGGAGCCGCGGCGGCGCGGGCAGCGTCAGCAGCGGGCTGGCGTCGTGCAACATGTTCCAGGGCAGCTGGGTGTACGACGACAAGCCGCCGATGTACGAGACGGCGGGGTGCCCCTTCGTGGAGCCGGAGTTCGACTGCCAGAAGTACGGCCGCCCCGACAAGAGCTACCTCAAGTACCGGTGGCGCCCCACCTCCTGCGAGCTCCCGAGGTATGTATAAACGCGAATCCTGAAATCAATCAACCAATCAATCTCGATTCGAAAATGGCTTATCGATTCGAAAATGCTCAGGTTCAATGGGCAAGATTTCCTGAGCAAATGGAGGGGGAAGAAGATACTGTTCGTGGGGGACTCCATCAGCCTGAACCAGTGGGAGTCGCTGGCGTGCATGCTGCACGCGGCCTCGCCGGCCTCCAGGACCACCTACAGCAGGGGCAACCCCGTCTCCACCGTCACGTTCCAGGTACGTACATGCCGTGCCGTGCCGTGCCGTACATTCCAGTCCAGTTTCGATATCAGTCGCTCGCCATTGCTTGCATTGCATCAGCACAAAACAAAGTACTACTACAGCACGGTTCTTTTTCGCTTTGGTGATGCAGATTGACTGATTAGCACGGCTGGATAGCTCAACATTCTAAGTAACTGTAGTGGTAGTAACTTTTTGGCGAAAGGGATCGGCCGAGTTTTTTTTTTCGTTAACGCTAGTTTGGAGTAATTTACATATGAGTGCACAATAGGAAAAACCATACCATGGGCTGGCTCTCGTGGAGGGTTGGGGGGCGTGGGAACCGGACGCCATGGGCGACAGCACAGAGCGTGTAGGACCCTGAATGGGAACAGAGAAAGGTAATAAATGTTGTCTACTTAAGATCTTTCTTTTAAGTATCTAGAAATCTTTAGCTAGAGAGCTAAGAAGATATCGAAACACCAACGCAAAATTTCGTAGATTCAGCACCTCACCGGTTAGAATTTTGCTTTTCGCTTGCCGTATCCTACCGATGAATCATCGTCCGTCCCCTTTCGCTTGCCGTTTTGCTAATTGGTCTTACCCCGTGATCCACTGACAAGAGCCAAACTGTTCGCTCCTCCAGATGCAAACCTTTTCTTATAGATTGATTCCATTGGGGAGAGAATTGACACATGGAAAGTTCTCAGGTCGACCAGATTGGTACTTTGGGAGTGTTAATTTTGACCTGTAGGCATCTTAACTGAGTACTTTTTAATTAGACCGTCTATCAAAGTGATCGATGGTTCTTGATCAAGAAACCATGTACTAGTATTTCTGCAGGCTCTTTCTAAACTGAAGAAAAGCGAAATGTAGTGTAGTCCTCGTCTAGAGACCTCTTGAATCAGGGACCGTGTGGGATTTATCGTCCTGGCAAGTGAATCAGGGACCGTCTGGGATTTATCGTCGACTTGCTTGAATTGTAGAATTGTACGTCTAAGGTTGGAATGCACAGCTGCGACTTTGGGGGGGGGATCTGCAATTTCCAGATTTTGTACACAAGCAGCAGCCAGCCATCTTTATGCCGTGGTTGTGCTGTCTATTCCTGGAATTTGGAACAGAATCGAACCCAAAAGTCAAAACCAATTGTGAAATAGGCGAAGGTTCAAATTACACTGATTCGTTCTGAAGTTCAAATTACACTTATCCGTTCTGAACTTCTAATCTTATCCAGTTAAGAGTGCTCGCTTTGATGGTCTCCTTATTGGACAGCAGAATAGCACGTCTCCTGTTAAATTTCCCCCCGTTTTTGCGAAGTTAGCGCCATGGAACATGCTCCTAACTTTCCTGTGCTACAGCGGTTCGTTGCCCTGTGTTACTGCTGCATGCAGTGCAAGTACTGGTACTGCACTAGGCTGTTAACCATGCGGTTTGATCTAACAACTGATGCAAGGTACTAAAAATCTCAAAAAGGAAGCTAGCAACGGCGCTTGTTTCCTTGCACTAGACGTCAATTAGCATTTGCAGATGATCTGGACGACTCAACCACTCCTTCATGTAGAGTAGGACGTACTCGTCCTTAGCAATAACCTCACCTCATACCTTGTAGCTCCTGGTCCTCCTGGCATTCTGGCCTGGTGCCCTTTCCAATCATTCATGGCTGCGGGCGCCTAGACTAGCTAGAACGTACACGACACCAGAGAATTTTAAGTCCACTGTGGGTGCCAACCAATTATTTACCGCGATGAATAGTATGCGAGTACTGGCGTATGCAGCTATTATATGTGCGCACTGCTGTTTCACGGGCCCGATTGGCGATCGCTCCATCTGCTTGGCCGAATGGTCACGGGCAGTAAAAAAAATACAAAAAAACCCATGTACATAGCTCTGTGTAACGCAAAACCTTTGTAATTTCTTGCGCACAGTCATATGTATGTACATGGGTTTGGTAACACAAAACCATAGATTTTAGCTTTGCGTGGTAACTCCTTGCCACATCGGATCGCCCCCACAAGTCAGGATGGACGCCTAATATGCCTAGTGGGTGAGGTGCAGCTCGCTCGACCATCCTAGAGTATTTGTTTATTTGGCTCTATTGTACCACTTTAATTTCGAAATTAACCTTATGTAGTACGAAATTACAACAAAGTATTTGTTTATTTGGCCCTATTGTACTATTTTAATTTTAAAATTAGCCTTATGCCGTACGAAATTACAAATCTAGCCTCCTTACTGAGCGCAGAAGAACCAGCGGCTGACGTATAGCTCCTACCACGGCACATTCGTCTCACCGTGACACAATTTGGCCGAGTGCGGTAGATGGCAAGACCCACTAAGATGCTACGCCATCCGACCACAGTAGAGACCTACCGCGCTAGGGAGGCGTGACACCGTGCCCCCCGCCAGCTACTCCTGTGGACTGGGAATGCGGTAGGAACATGCCTAGCTCGGGGAGCTCGGTACATGGCCTCTCTCGTCTCTCCGCTTTGCTACTCTCCTGTAGAAGTCTAAGAGCGCTGCTGGAGCTACCGTGGTGCCGTTGTTGCAATTTTGTGCGAGCGGGAGCTACTTTTGCTATTACAAATCGAAAGTACGCCAAATTAGGCAAAAACTTGACCATCCCAGGCCATTTGGTGCTTATTTCTCCCAGTCCTGCTGCTAGGCTGAGGAATCGTAGAGACGACGATCGGAGCCCGGAGAGGAAGACATAAGACCGATGATGAGGGCTGCAAGGATCCATGTCAACACCTGCGTGTGGATGCGTTGGAGTGAAATTGCACGGTTAGACTTATACCTTGGTCTAAGCAGCTTCAATCTTTTAGAAGCCGGATTTTGAACGAAGTGGTATTTTAAGGTGGTTTCTATAAATCGTTTGTAGAAGTCATTGTAGGAGCATTTTAAATAGAGTGACTTCTCAATACGAGTGTCTTTTACTCCCTTAATTTCTCTCGCAATCAACTAAAAGTCACAGCTAAAAAGTAAAAACACAGTAATTTAGAACAATGCCTAAGTTATGACTAAACGTATGGTTTTGTGTTACAAAGGTAATATCTTTAAAAAAAACTCATTCTTGGTACTCTAGCCACGGTCCACGGAGCTTGTATGCCTGTCGTTTGGCCCCATCCGGCCATCGCTACGGGCTACGGCAGCGACGACATCGCGCCTGCCCCTTCATTATTCCGTTTCGACAGTGAGACGCACAGGCAGCCGCGGGCGCAGACAAGCAGAGATATTAGTAGTATCTGCCGGCTTTATGGCCACGTCCACCGTATGGGCGCCGACGGATTTGGAACGTTGCGCATGTAGATACGATGCGGCCATCTGCTAAGATGCGGTCGCGCACGATCAGAAGCCCGTCAAAGATTAGACGTTACACTGCACCGATACATCGGTACGTTTCGGTGGCACGGGGCGAGGACAAGAGCTGCACGGCGCGATCGACGGACCAGAAGTTGGCTGCCGAGTGCATGACAACTGACGTGCGCGTGTCGTCTCGCGGCAGGATCACGGAGTGTCGGTGGCGTACTACCGGAGCTCCTACCTGGTGGACATCGTCGAGGAGTCCGTCGGCCGGGTGCTGAAGCTCGACTCCATCTCCGGCGACGCGTGGCTCGGCGCCAACCTGCTCATCTTCAACACCTGGCACTGGTGGACCCACACCGGCAGAAACCAACCGTATGACGAAAACACCCTCTTGCCACGTACGCTCGCGGAAACCATCACACAACTCTGACCGTTTTTTTTGTATCCAGATGGGACTTCGTGCAAGACGGAGGGCAGGTCATGAAGGACATGGACCGGCTCACGGCCTTCTCCAGGGCGATGTCCACATGGGCCAGGTGGGTCGACTCGAACGTGGACGCCTCCAAGACCAGGGTCTTCTTCCAGGGCATCTCTCCGACCCATTACAAGTAAGAAGCATGTAGCAAGAATGCCCAGCTCGTGTGCTGCCTGTAGACAACACGTTTAAACCGTAGCACTGTCTGTCACGCTCAAACATTGCAGCGGAGCCGAGTGGGGGGAGGGCTCCAAGAGCTGCGCGCAGCAGACGAAGCCGATCACGGGGTCGGCGTACCCGGCGGGGCCTCTCCCGGCGCAGAGCGCGGTGAGGCGCGCGCTGGGCGGCATGTCGAAGCCGGCGTTCCTGCTCGACATCACGCTGCTGTCGCAGCTCAGGAGGGACGCGCACCCGTCCGCGTACAGCGGCGGCCACCCCGGCAACGACTGCAGCCACTGGTGCCTCGCCGGCCTGCCCGACACCTGGAACCAGATCCTGTACGCGTCGCTCCTTGCATAGGGGAGAGACGGATTGATTAGTTGTTGCAGGCCGTTTTGCTGCTGTTCTTTCATAGTGTTAATCGTATGGGGGAGCACTTGTATTGGTGATTCGATTGGTGTTCAATATCAGGGTGATCGATCAGAGAGAATAAGTTTTCGTTGTCCTTTCAGAATTTCAAGCTAGGCAACTCGGATCCACGCGCGTAGTCAACACACCCAAAATTTAGACCTCAGATAACCATGGGCGGCGTTAACTGCTTGAACTGTTAGGAGGTGAGTAACAACAGGCCATCCTTGAATCATTTTGCAATCCACTATGCCACTCCATACTACTACTATGTGAGTAAGCACAATCGCAATCTAAACGTAGATTTCAGAAAGCACCAGAGATTCCCACACGGTAGCGTGATCTATAACCACTGTGGCACACAGACAGCTGTGAAAAAAATGCAGAGCTAATCACAGTCCTTGTAACGCAAGCGGAGAAGACACTCAAAATCGGAATACATACGACCCTAGGGAGAATATCAGGGGAGCGAAATACGCAACAGTGAACAAAGATTTGTACTAAAAAAGAACAAAGATTGTTCTGAGGTAATAGATATAGAGCGTTTTATTTAACAGAGCAAATCAACTAGACATACTGTAGTAACGACGACATGGTTACGATACATCGTATGAGAACGAGATGCTCAGGTCCCGGCAACGAGCCTTTGCTGCCGCAGATGTCGATTCTGCTTTTGCCGCTGGATTCGGCACATAGAAGCCTTCTCCTTGAGCTCTTGGAACGCTCGCATGGTGTCCACGTCGAACCCTCCTGCAAACTGCGTGAAACAGGGAGTATGAATTCTGCCCATCTCCAGTACAAGTGTTTGGAGGGGTGCTTAGCAAAAGAAAACCGTTCTTTCTTGCTAACTATTTAATAGATCATGCAACTGTTTAATCACCAATAAACAGATGCTTGCATTAGAGGAGATGACTCTTAGTGTTTGATTATATGGATATATTCTCTCTCCTTAAGATAGCACCCGTATTTGATTATATGGATATATTACAAGTGTTTAATCTTAGGCTCTTAGCAAGTACATATACCTGGTGCACTCTGAAGGCGAATCGTACTCCTTGAAGCATCAACTCCTCCTCGTCGGGGCCACCTTTAATGGATTCAAGCTCAGAGGAAACCCGTTTCAGGTACTTCATGGCGAACTTCACTGATTGGAGTTTTATCTGTACATCCAAGCTTTCATCAGCAATCTTACATGTTTATTCAAACTGCTGTTTAGAATAAGCATTGAAACGTGTTTATGAAGTGTGTTAGATCATATGGATAGGTCATGAATTTAGTGATGATGAATATGTTTCAGTTGCATTGAAATTTACGTTTGTGAAAGTTCTGGACGATATGCTTTGTTGCTGGAACATTCAGGATGGAAGGTCCGATCGACAGACGTCGACCATGACATGTCGACCATGGTAGAACGACCACGGCAGGTCGACTGCGGCTGAACCACCGTGGCAGAACTACCACGGACGGTGGGAGCTTCGGTCTGAGCTATAGTGAATTGTCGTAAGCTACAATACCTGATCGGTACTCGGTAGTCGGTAGTCGATAGTCTGAGCTACAGTACTTGGTCGGTGGTCATTGCTATAGTACCAGGTCGATAGTCGAAAGCTACAGTAACCGGTCGATACTCGGAAGCTACTGTGCCTGGTCGGTGATCGGTAGCTGTAGACTTTGTGATCGGTAGTCGTAGACTCTGCGAACTGTTATCGTAGTCGTAGGCTTCGTGATCTATTGTCGTAGACTTTGTAATCGGTAGTCGTAGGCTTTGTGACCAGTTGCTGTAGGCTTTACTGTCAGTACTTGTAGGCTTCGTGTGTTTTAATTCTTGTAATCCTTGAGTACTCGTGCCTGTTGGGCCAGTGGTCTGACCGGCCTGGGTATGGCGGTCTGACCGATCTTTCTGAGTGGTCGGAGATTGATTTTTGGAAACCGTAGATATTGTGGTAATGGATGATTTGATTCGTGTTAATGGATGAACAAGCATGTGGTTTGAATGTGTAGGCTGATGTTGGTTAAGTTAGAGAGAACTTATGCCAGAAAAAAGTTCTTTGGTCTTTGTATATACAGGTTGGGCATGGAGATGATCATAGTTGGTGACGAGAGGACCGAGACTAGGAGGGGGGAAATCTGAGGTTAGGGCGGTCGAGAATGTCACGAGGTGATCAGGCTCACGTTGGAGCACGTAGAGATCAAAGGTGGATGATACGTTGAGAAACTACGGGAGGTGCGGTTCTGGAGGCTTCAACACGTGATGAGGTGAATGATGCGTAGAGGAGATACGTGAGGTGTGGTCTTAGAGGTTTAGACACATGATGAGTTGGAAAGAGTTACGGAAGGAATCCAAAACAGGATGGTTTTAGAAAACCCATGTTTGGAAGAGTTTCGGGTTCTTTGATTTTTGGAATCGTTTAGGATTTCGTGTCCGTGTTGATAAGGACACGATTTGGGGCTCTAGCATATAAAAGTAGGGAGAGGCTAAGTGTTTAGCTGGGGGCTTGGAGAGGACTCGAGACAACTTTTCGGGACAAAGCCTTTTGAGTTTTTGTGCTAGGGTTTGAGGGGTGCCGTGCTGGCATTTTGTAGCCACAAAATATGATTCAGATATAAAAGATCAGATCTATTTCGAAAAAGTTAGTCGGCACCGGCGACGTGTTTTCTGGGCGTCATCTTCAACTCATTCTCGTTACGAGTACGTAGTTCGTGGTGCATAGCGTTCTTCTGTTGACTTCACTTTCCTTGATCGCTCACCGAGTTGTCCATTCGATCATCGCCAATAGCATTGGTGTCGAAGCATTCAAGCAGAGGAAGATTAAGACTACGTACAAAGGGGTCGAGCGAGCAGTCGAACGCCGAGCAGTCGAAACCTTCATTGAACACTGAGAAATTCCAAAAAGCGGAGGCAATCATTCACCCCCTCTGATTGCGGTATTCGATCATACAAAGTGTTAAAACTGGAAGAACAAGTACTACTGTGGAGTGTGGACTCATGAAGAGATCATATCCCTCCTATTGCATTGCCATGTACAGGGTTGCAGTTATCCTTAGCAACTGTACTTGCCACAAAAACACTATCGAGTTTTTGTTTAGCCTCCACTATGGATGGCAATGGCCCCAGCACTCGGTAACCTGTGGGGAATTCTTCTATTAGGGGATGGATATAGGGGAGATTTTGTCCTTGCTAAATTATATATGGATGGGGACGGGAATACCTCCTTCATCCCCGATCCCCACTATTCTTCATATATACTCATATACACGTAGATTTATACTTCTATATGTCTAAAATATATGTATTTTGTCTCGCGCCTAATATATTTTGTATTATATATGGTATACAACTCATCTAGTATTATCTACCGTCTCATGCATTAATAAATTTATTTATTTTTACACAACCATATGATAAATATTTGAAATTACCCTTAATGTCATTGAAATTTAGGTTTTTGATGGGCCTATTCCCACCAAAACCTAGTGGGATAGGGACGGAAGGAAAATAGCCCCGATAGCTAAATAGGGAGTGGGGGTGGGAGGGTATTCCCCATGGGAATAGCTGGGGGTGAAAACATATTGGATAGTTTTCGACCGATCCGGGCAAATTTCAAATACGAAATGTTTCGGTTCAGATTTTTCTCGGATAGTCTCGGATCAGAAATGAGTATGGATTTTTTTTCGGAAACGAACACGAATTCGTAATCGGACTATCCGAGGATTAGGGTTACCGGATATCCGGTCCACTGGCCACTAGGCTGCCGGCCACTGCCCACTGGATCGGTATGTTTGAAGGCCTCAAGCCTCAATTTTGCTCAATCTTTTTGAAGCCCAATCCGAGTAATGGTAATTCTTTACTAGGGTATCATACTATCATTAACCGATGTGCCTTTTTGGCAAGTGATTAGCCGATCCAGATAAACATGGGGATGAAGCACATCATATTCTCCTAACAGATTAGTACTAACTCTGTACATAATCACATACTCCATGCTGGTCAAGCTAATTAATTTAATGTAATTGCAAACCCACTAAACTTAACCAAATCTCTGAGGAAAAAGGGTGTGAAATGAGATGGGAATGGGGGTACTATGAACAATTCTTTTTGTTGGAGGCCTTGTACTAGTGCAGCATCAATATTAGAGGCATCTAAGAGTGTCTTAGCTGTTGTATTGATTTTGGATGTACAATTTAAGGGGTTTTTATATTCCAATAAATATTCGTGTCTGTATTCGTTTTGATTCATATTCGCTCCATATATGTATTCGATAGTATTCGTATTTGTATTCGTATTCGAGGTATCCATATTCGTATCCGCATCCAATAAAAAAATGTGAAAACAGACATGGCATTACCATCCGTATTCAATCCGTTTGCATCCCTAGGAATAGCCCCATTGCCATCCCTACTCTCTGCCTTGTTTCTAATAACAAAAAATCCACTATAACAACAACCAAAAAATTGTTGAGTTGTAGTTTTAGCAATCCAGTTTGTTAGACCATGTGGTGGTTGTAAATAAAGTTATGATGAATAATTGACGTTTGGATTGCTTTGGATTTTGCGTTTGTGAAAGTTTTGATCGATCACAGTCGAAAGTTTCAAGTTCGAGTGGTTTTTGTTTCGTCCGAGTGGTTTTGCTTTGCTCTGAGTGGTTTTGGTCTGCTCTGAGAGTTTTTAGACGGGTCCGAGTGACATCAGGAGATCAGGCGACGTTCAAGTGCTATTAGAGTATCTGATGGTATCCGAGTAAAATCAGAGGTTCGGACAAGTCCGAGTAACATCAGAACATTGGACATCATTTGAGTGGAACCGGAGCATCGAACAACTTTCGAGTAGCGATGGAGGATCGGATGGTGTTCGAGTGTCACCAGATGATCGGACGGCTTCCGAGTGACACAGATGCATCGGACGGTGTTCGAGTAGCATCGGAAGATCGGACAGACTTCGAGTAGCGTGATCAAAGATTCAGAGCACGGACCAGCTAAAGCTACATATTTTTTTTACACGCGAAGCTACAGTGATTCGGTCAAAACTGTACAGTTGAAAGAACAGTACTCGGAGGTGAACAGTGATTCCACTGGTACTCAGAAGAGTATTGTAGGAGAGCTCGGCTTTACGACCACGTCCAACTTTGACCATGACCGACTTCAACCATGTTTGAACGACCACGACATTTCGACTATGTATGGCTTCGACCACGGCAACTCGACTACAATATTCCAACCACAAAGACTTCAACCACGTCTGGATTCGACCACGTTCTACTTCGACCACAACAGAACGACCACTGAAGATAATCGTAGCTATAGTACTTTTTCATGATCGTAGTTACAATACCTGGTTGATAGTCGATAGTCGTAGACTTTGTGATCGATAGTCGTAGACTTTGTGATCAATAGTTATAGATTTTATTGGTTGATAGTCGAACGCTTTAAAGTCAATGATCATAGACTTTACAGACTACTGTCATAGTCGTAGACTTCGTAGTCTTGTTGTCATAGTTGTAGTCTGCCGTCGTTGTTTTCAATAGTCGAAAGCTTTGTGATCGGTTGTCGTAGGCTTCACAATCGGTACTCATAGACTTCATGGTCGTTACAAGTACTTCAATTCTGATGATCTTCGAGTACCTCGAGTATTCATGTTGGGCCAGTGGTTGACTGGTCTGTGCATGATGGTCGGTGAATGGTGGTAGGTGCTACAATATCAAGTAGGTACTCGGAGATCGGTGAGCAGTGTTCGAAGGAACATTACTCGAAGGTTTCAATACTCAGAAGATCGGAGTACTCGGTAGTCGGAAGGACTTGATTCTCGGTAGTCGGTAGCGATGCTTGTGGTTATGCCCAAGTGTTTTCAGTGGAGTTAAGGCAATTCCTGAGTACTTTTTGTTTTCAAGTATTCGTTGAGCTAGCGATCGTAAGAAGTTGTCTAGAGTCGATTTCTGGAAAGCGATGGAATGTGTGGTCGTGGACGACCTAGTTGATGGTCGTGGATGGTTTTGTTCTTGCCTATGGATGGACAAGAGTGGTGTGAGTGTGTGTGCTTATGACGGTCAAGTTGTGGAGAACTTATGCCGGGAGAAAGTTTCTTTGGTCTTTGCATGTGCAGGTGAGCGTGGAGATGATCATAGTCGGTGACGAGGAGGACCGGGACTAAGATGGGGTAATCTGAGGTCCAGGCGGTTGGGATGTCACGCGAGGTGGTCAAGCTCAGGCTGGAGCATGTGGAGGTCGAAGGTGGATGATGTGTGGAGGTGTGAAGACGGATATGGTCGGTGGCGAGGAGGATCGGGACTAGGAGTGGGTAATCTGAGGTCTAGATGGTTGAGATGTCACGTGAGGTGATTGGGCTCACGCTAGAGCACGTGATGATGCGTGGAGAAGTTACAGGAGTTGCGGTCTTTAAGGCTTCGATACGAGAGTTGGTGATGTGTGATGGAGATATGGGAGGTGCGTCCTGGAGGCTTCGTCACGTGGTGAGATTGGAGCAGTTATGGAAGGAGTTCGTAATGAGAAGGTTTAAAGATATGGTAAAACTCGTGTTAGGAAGGGTTTCATGTCCTTTGATTTGAAAAAGAGATAAAGTTGTGTGTTTGTATTTGAGACAAGCACGACTTGGACATTAGCCTATAAAAATAGGGAGAGGCTAACATATGGTTTTTTAGAGGGCTTTTATCGAGAGAGTTTTTAGGGGTGCCGTGAGGGCACATTGTAACCACATCCATGATACATAAATAATAGATTAGATCTATCACAAGAACAGTTTGCTGGTATCGGCGACATGTTTTCTGAGCATCGTTTTTCTTCTATCTCTAGCGTGTACTTGTTTGAGCGATTGAAGTGTTGGAGTGGCTGAAGTCTTCGAGTGTAAGGAGATTACGACTACATGCGTCGGCAGTCATAGCGAGCGATTGAAGCGAACGATCGGACAATCGAAGCGTTCATCAAGCACGTGCGAGCAAACCAACATCTTGCGGCCATAATCTACATCTGGTAATTTAGATTATTTTTCTTTTGCTTTAGTTTTGGTTTCAGGTGTCAAAAAGTGGAGGCAATCATTTATCGTCCCTCTGATTGTGCCATACGATACTACACAGTTTTGTTGTAAAAATATAATACGGGCACACCTACTTAGGCCTAATTGGATACAAAACTAGCAGTCAAATGCAAAAAAGATATTACGTTCACTTATCAATCTCTTAAGGTTAGGATTTGGGAGATGGCCGATATTACAGTAGATCTACATCACTCTGTAGTCCCCGGCTAAGCCCGGGGCCTATATTTTCTTTTCTTTTCTATCTCCCTGCCAATGTTATTATTCAATTTCTTCTTTTGATATGTTAACTTTCTTCAACTAGAAAACGCACACATCACAAATAAATTGAGAGAATACATGAGAATTTCTGAATTTCTCTATTCACTTATTTGCTCAATATATAGGCTAATACTCTCCTACTAGCATACGTATTCGGACTTCAAGTTGGATACAACTTTAACTTGAGTTACACATAGAGACGGATTCTACTACGTCTTGAACTATAAGTCAAGATTATTTCTAACAATTTCTCCCTTAATCTTGACTTGACATACTCTAGTTTTAGTCTCAATGCATTATGCACTACCAGCCGCGCCTCCACATGAAGCGTTCTGCATACAAGCTACATGTAGGAACTCAACTTAACTGGTACGAGTCCATCCAGATGCAAATATTCTAAAACATTAAGACAGTCGGACTCAACTACGACTTTCTAAACTCATACTTGACACAGAACGGTGACACATCTCCTCAATGTTCCGATTTCTTTCCACCTTACTTGAGTTTGGACGGCGACACATCTTCTCATCGTCCCTGACTCAACTCATCATCAGAGTACTATTGATTCATCATCGTTGAGCGCTTCAGTAAGAAACGTTTCTTCATGGCTGTAGAAACTTGTTCTGTTGCTTAACCGACAGATGCGCCACACGGACGAGCTGTTGAAACGTGATGACGCGTGGAGCGGATGCCTCGGGAGCGCTGCGCAAGACGAGCGCAAAACAGAATTATCGAGACGATTTTTTCAGCGACTCGGTTCTTGCCTAGGTTCTGATACCACTTGTTAACTTTGTTCCAGGAGAAAACGCACACATCGCAAACAAACTGAAAGCACACATGAGAATTTATGAATTTCTCTATTCTCTTACTTGCTCCTATTTTTCTTGTAATTAACTGGTTACAAGTCTTCTCAATATATAGGCTAATATTCTCCTACTAGCATACGTATTCGGACTTCAAGTTGGACATAACTTCAACTTAAGTTACTACGTCTTAAATTCTAAGTCAAAATTATTTCTAACATGATAAATAAATAAGCAGCTCACCTGCTAGTTCGTCAAAGAAAAATCACTCTGGAGTCTCCACCAACAGTTTTCCTAGCAATTTATACTTGCTGAAGAAATGGAACTACACATTTTTCTGCCCCCTCTTCTTCAAACACAGGATACACACTGATGCAGCACTGTCCAAATTGGTCAGCAAAGGTATGAATTTTGCAGCAGTTTGTATGAATTTTTTGGGTGCGCCAGTCGCGAACCAGGTTCACACACGATCGAAGTTCAGGGCAACAGAAACTAAACCATTGGAATCATGCTGTGCCACATGCGCTGACAATCAACTGGTTTACTAATCCTAGGCCAAACGGGACTGTTGCAAAGGAAAAACATGTTGTTATTTTTGCTACTCCCGATCACACGGTGTGACGAGACCGTAGATCTCTGATCAAACAGTACCCAAGAAATTTCAGGGCTCCACATCCTGCTGAACACAGCAGGAAAGCTAGCAGCGAAACAAAACGAATGTCCAAAGTGTTTGTACTGGGCTTCAGAAATGATGAAATATTTAGCCTGAAGATTCTAGGGACCAGATGAGGCCACGGGAATACACGGATCGATCGTGCCCGGCTAGACGTTGCCTATGCTAGGCAGAACGGCACGGCTATCGACTCTCCAGCTGTACAGCAGACAGGAGGGAAACGAAGCTTGCTTACGAGATGCGGCCCCGGCTCACGTGCACGACGTGTATCCCAACAGGAGCTAAGAAAAGACCACGCTTCTATCGGTCCCGTGGCCGTGCGCGAGACAAACACCGATTCCGCCTATAGGCTGCCTGCTGAAGGTTTAGCCTTTTTGGCTTTTACACGAAGTTATAACAGTATATATTTTTAAAGTAGAGACTATAAATTAATTATAATAGATACTATATCGACTCTTTTTTGTTGTGTAGCATGCCACATGTCTACGTCTTATGCACATGAACAAATGTTGGGTTCTTTTGGGCTTAAAGTTGGCTTATGCTTATTCTGTCTACAGTAACTAGCTTTTAAACAGTGCGTTTTTTCAAGACGGTGTCAATAGTAAAAAATATACTAAGCTCAGCTGTACCGACTAAAATCACATACGACTATTTCTCTGTACATACCTTCTCTCCTAAATTATTTAAATCATAAATTATAACCCATCCGCCGAAAAAATCCACCCAAAGTCGCGTCGCATCACGCGTGGGTGTTCTGGCTGCTTGTAGGTTTGTGTGCGCATCGAACACGGATGCGCGGTACGGTAAGAAAAGACCATTTTTTTTTTAAAATGCTATACAACATTCGATTATTTTTGAAGGTAAAAACAGTCAGATGATCTAGAAACGTTGGATCTCTATCCAACGGATCCACTCATATAAGCACTCCCTCCAAAAAAATCAAATATAAGCACTCCCTCAAAAAAAAAAAAGATCTGAAGCGTTATATCACCATCCAACGTTCTAAAATCTGACTATTTTTACCTCTAAAAATAGTCACATGTTGTATAGACATAGTAAAATTCTCTCTGCTACCAGAGTGGCGCGGCGAGTAAGTTACCTGGCTTACGATTCCGGCGTCCTGCATCCACTCCCAGGGTATCTGGAACCGGCTGTACCTGCTCGTGGCGCCGTCACGGACGCGGGCGAGGTTGTACACGCCGTGCTCCAACCTGCACGCCGTCGTTGGTTGCCGCATACATGTGAGGACCAAACCGACGTGGTCATGGCACTGTGGAGGCACGAGCGGAGGAGTGACGCGCTTACTTCTCGAAGAGGGCCTGCATCTTCTTGAGGGCGGCAGCGCAGGGCTGGCGGGCGTCGTCGCGGAACGAGGAGGCCTCCACCTCGAGCTTCTTGAGGTCGCAGTACCCGAACGCCGCCTCGCGGAGCGCGTCCGCCTTCTGCTCCGGCCACTCGAAGTGCTTCAGCACCGCCCGCTCGTCGACCTGCGCCGGCACACGGGCACGCGATCGAGTTAGTTAGTATCTGTGATCGATCGAACAACTGCTTCAATTTGCTACTCTTCGCTGCGCGTTCTTCGTGCGGATGCCGGATAGTGGCGGGTACCAGGCGCGAGAGCTCGTCGTCGAGCCACTTGACGAAGGTGACCACGTCTTCGATGTCGACGAACGCCGCGCCCTCCACCTCCTTGATCAGGAACCGGATGAAGTCGCCCTGCCTCTCCACGTCCGATTTGATCTGCATTGCAAAACATACCATACAGTTTCGGAAACATGAGTGGATCATCTCGATTTTTTTTGTCTGATTTAAAATTACCAGAACCCTATTCCTTGAAAGTCAATTCGAGCGGCGATCACTCCAACGGCTAACCGGTAACGAACTTTTAACTGTCTCGGCCGCCCGCCGTTCATTCACCAAGCCGGCGTCTTCGAGTCAACAGCCCAGATTTGCTAACACATGCAGTAATTCCACATGATTTCTTTTTCCCCCAGAAAATAGTGTGATCTCTACAAGAGACGTGAGAATTTCTCACGTGGCAAGCGGGGGTCTAAAGGCCCTCGCTTTGCAACGTGAAACGGGTGGCAACGAGAGCTCGAGAAAAACAAAAGGGGGGAATCTGGATGGGTTTTGTTTTACATGCTGTACCTGCAAGCAAGAATGGCAGCATGCGTTTGCAGGCTCACCAGGAACTGACGTTTCTGTCCAATGACTCTAACCTAATCACTAGTACTCTTCGCTATACCAACCGAGAATGCCACCTTCGCGGATCTACCAGTACTATTTTACAGAATCTTTCCAATGAAGCATTGTTAAGTTCACCAGTAGCTGTTCAAGACACGAGTAGGTTCAGTTTGGGATGTAAAAAGTTCTTGGAAGTTACAGTGACAAACGTTCGGTTCACTGTTTCCAGTGTTCATGCAGTTGTGCAAGTTCAGAGAAGGAAAAAAAGGGATCTTTCAGTAGTAGAAGTAGTAGTACGCACCGCGAGGAGGTGAGCCGATCGGTTCTGGATTTCGCCGATCATGTCCCTGGCAGCCGCCACGCAGCCGCCGTTCGCGGCTTCGCCACCGCCACCTCCGTCCCTCTTCGACTCCCTCCGCATTAGTGAGTGGTAGAACTCGACCACCTCTGGCACACGCCTCACGCATGGCCCCGATTTCGCCGGCGAAGACGCCCTTAACGTCCTCCTCGCCGGAGGGGGCGGCGGCGGCGGAGGTGGGGCGCCTGCGCTTCCGCAAACGCTGAGTGAGCTGGAGGGCGAGGAGCTCATACTCAGGCTGGGTGCTGGCATCGGCGGAGGCAGTGGAGGTGGTGGCGGAGGTATCGGCGGCAGCTTCGAGAGCTCTGGCACGCGGGTTCTTGGTACGGCCGCTGTGTCTGACGACGAGCCGGAATATATCGGTGAGGTCGACGTGGAGGAAGACGGCGAGCATGACGAAGAACTCGGAGGTGAGGCGTGCGACGAGGCGGAGAAATAGGACCTGGACTTGAAGGGTGGCGGTGGCATTGGCGGGGGAGGCGGCGCAGCGGGCGGCTCAGCTCCAAGTTGATTTAAACTCGTGGGCTTTGCTGCGGCACTGGAGCAGACCGAAGCCGACGACGAGCAGTCGTCAGCATCCGCCGCAACCGCTTCCTGTTGCTTCCTCAGCTCCGCCATTTCCTTCTCCATTTCAACAATCCTCTGCTTTCTACTCGTAACCTCCAGCACGGCGGCATCTAGCTCGGCGCTTAGCCGCGTGTTCTCAGACTCTAACCGGGCCGCGGCCTCCTTACATTTTTCGAGCTCCGAGCTCTTAGCCGCGAGCTCGGCCTCCAAGAATGGGACAATGGCGACGGTCTCCTTAAGTATCTTCTGCTCCAGAAGCTCGACGCGGAGGCGCGACTCCCTCTCCTGGAGCTGCTCGATGGCACGCAGCAGCTCGGCGACCTCCGGCGGGGCTCGCGCGCGCTGCACCTGCGCCGAGGACCGCGGGAAGTACGCGCCGAAGGACCGCGCGAGCGCCGACGCCTTCGACACCGAGCCGCCCGGTGCCGGCGAGGCCGCCGGCGTCTGTGCCTGCCCCCCCGCGGGAGCTGTCGGCGGCGCCGGCGGCTTGGGGCTGCGCTGGAAGCTCATAGCGGCCTTGACGCGCCCGGCCACCATGGCGGGGGTACAGCCCTGCGATATTTGGCCGCGGAACACGAAACGTACGGGCGGGTTAGGACTGGACAGCGGCGGGCATGGCCGCGTCAGTGCGCGTACGTGCCGCGGTGGTGGTGGTGGGGCGCTGCTTTTCTGTGGATGGGGTGTTCCGTGGTTGGTGGTGGCCGCGGGGTTCAAGCGACGAAGGGCGGGCGCGCGCGGAGTCCGAGGAACGGCCTGACGCCTTGGGTTGGAAAGCGGGTGGCGGGGGAGCGAGTGCGCACGCAGAGCAGCTAGCCATCAGCTGGGAGAGGTACCGTCGGACCGAGGGTGGGGAAGCCATCCATTGTAGCTAAATGGTGTATTATTTTTGGCTATTTTCTATAACTGTGATTTATAATTTTTAGTTTAATATAAGTATTTGTGTGAATAAATCAAATATCGATAAGCTATTTTAAAAACGCTGTTATGATAAACCGCTTCAAAATAACGATGAAAAAACGTTTTATTTATTTATTTGAAAAAAACTATAAATTATAAATCGAAAAGAACTTGACCAAAAACTATTTGCTATAGTTAATATAAATATGAATAATCTCTTGTACTCCTCCTACATCGGCTGGGAGAGGGGTGCAAATAGTCTAGAACCCAACTAATTCCTAACCCAAAGCACAACAGCAAGCTGCTCTAGCCTAAATCAAACCAATTCACTAATCATCTCTCGGGTCCCAAACCAACTCAACCCATATAATACTTCAACCCGAACGAATCCAACCTGTTTCCCTAATATGGGTTCAACCCACTTGTCTAAACCATTTCAACCCATTCACGTTTCGTGAGTGCAAAAGGGGCTTTCACGTTAGGAAGCTAGTGGTCATGTCTCTAGCTACTTTTTTTAAAACTAAATGCAATATAATCCAAGATAAATTCCATAAATATGAAAAAGATAAAAAGCCATTTAAAAATTCAAAAAATCGAACAGATGAGAGAAATCCAATACATTTTAAAAAACAATAAATAGAGGAAAAATGAGATAATTAAGAAAAAAAATGATAAACTGAAAAAAGACCACGAATTAAGGTGTGTGCGTCCTATATATATAGGATTAATCAAACTACATCTTCATAATCATAGTATTTGAAAGATCTGAGTAAATAATGACTACATTGCTGAAAATTCTTCTAAATAGCGCAGTTCTTCCTACGGAATCGGGATACATCTTCTCCTTGACAATCTCAATATCATAATACACACAAAAAAAATCCCCTTGATACATGGAAGATGGTAAGAATGCTTCAGGACCCAAGCAGCATGGAACGTCTGCTTGACTGCAAACACCATGACACTTGATATTGTCAAGCAGGGATATCCTCCAATGTAAAGATGAATTGCTCAACAAAAAACTAATGTTGAATTTGTTTAAACAAAGACTTAATTGTCACTGTTATAACAAAAATTCAAACCAAATGGCCGGCAACGAGTTTAACTAAGAATAAGACCGGAATCTTTTTCGCAGTCTCATCACCTAACTTGGAGAGAGAACTACCACTCTTACATGATTTGATAACTGTTAAATATTAGAATCGACGAATTTAGAATCGGAATTGCAACAGTACATGTTTCATGCTCACTAGAAGAAATATGTAGTAGTACAATACCTCCATGACATCAAGTGTTAGCATAAAATTGACTACATTAAAGTGCAAACACATATTACAGTATGATAGAGAAGGCTAAGCATATTTTTGCCATCCACAAAAATGTCAAACTACACATCCAAATCATGAATACCTGTTAAATCTGCACAGTAAACTGAGTTAGGCCACTTGCTGAAATGAGAGATGATTTCCAATTACATAACTATCTGCCTTTGGGGACTTCACCTTCCCAATATCAACTGCCCTCCCTCCTGTGCAAGATAACAACATAAACTGGTTAGCCTTAATATATCATGCCATGGCCATTAACGTTCAAGGCTTCTTCAGTACAGTTAAGTCTTGTTACTACTGGATAATACATTAGTAACAATGAGCACACCAAGTCCGCAACACAAGTTTCATTGTCAAGCCAGACAAAATTAGCAACTAAGATATTTACTGATATGCCGATTCTTCTGGCAGTTGCACATAGAAGATTATGCGACAAATTTAGACAAAGAAATAATCAGATTATGCTATCATCACACACGCATCATTCCACAGGCAGTCGTGAAGATATATAATAAAAAAATCAGGACAGTAGTCACACTATATATCGCTTCCCTTTCTTCATGTCGGCCACAAGCGGGCTGCTTCGGCTGCTGCTGCGCGAGGATGAAGTCATGGCAGGCAAAGGCAGCCTGGTTTTGCACGCACGCGGGGAAGAAGACAATACTGTATACAATGGTTGTACGGTGAACTCCGCATGGGTGGGCAAGGAGAAAATAATAGTAAAATCATATATCAGCGAGAAAGAGAAACCCCAAAATCTAAGCCACAAGGCCCAAGAAGTAAACAGAACACCGAACGATTCCATGCCGCCGGCGAGCATACCTTACCGGCCGGTAATCAACGACTCATCCAATCGATCTACTACCACCTTGAGTCAAAACGAAGGTATACTTACCAGAGCCAGTGAACAGATAGAACTGAATACTGGTAGTCATCTCATGCCCTGACAACTAGTTCGAACTGACAGACACCTCAACGTGTAACAGAGTACAGACAACATGCCTTACTGATACTGCATGGCATTTCTCAAGAGGGGTTGAGTCAAATTCATCTATGAAAGACTAAAGCTCAGTTGAATTTTGTTCAGGTACTATGTCCTATTGATCTAAAAAATTGTATTCTGGAGCATCGCATCTGTCAAGGTTAAAACAGTTAACTTGGTTAATGAGTCTATGCAACAAACAAGGAGGCTTTTAATTGGAGACCAGTCTGTTCTGTGCAATATAATGAAATGTAGCATAGATATTGTTTAAAGAAAATGTAGCACAAATATTAGACACACTAACTACTTTTTTAGCTTGACATAGCATAATGTAAAAATCAAATTTGTGTACAAAGCTCTATTTAAGGCTAGGAACAAGAAACATGTAAAAAAATGACAATACCAAGATCCAACTTTTTGTCCGGTCTTTGTAGCCGGAGTTGGTAGCTGACAAAAAATCAATCAAGAGAGTCCAACTGAGTCCGTTCTTGGAAGAATTGGAGCGACTAGAGTCCGTTACTGATTGCCTAGTACCCTAAATCACCTCAATTTATCTGTCTGTTCACTCGAGAGTCCAGACTAACAAAAAAGACCCAAATTTCCCAATAAAAAGATGCTGTTGCTTTTCAGCGTGTCTGAACAAAAATTCATAAAGAATCAGAGTGCTATCATAGGATTCTAATTAAAAAAGAATAGTGCGTTGCTACGTCATGGCTGCCATCCCAGAAATCATGGAACCAAATAAATTCAGTCTCCAACTAAGTTCTTTTTTAAAAATCGCTTGCTTAGTGCGCTAAATTGAGGCGAGACTGTTTAATTAATCACATAAATTGCAGCATAGCAAGAAAATTTGACCCCTGCAAGAACAGTGTCCTGTTTGCAGGATAACCAGAACGTATTATTGCATAATTTCAAAATCGGTTTGATCTGAACTGGAATGAGGAAACATTGCATGAAATAGTCTCATATTTGCCATGGCCATGAAAGATCAGAACTTTGAACCACCCTCAAGCCCAGGCAGGAGATAAAGAGAACTTTTGGGTTTTTTTGATCCTATAATGCCGGATTTGGCTCCGTCGCCCGTAATGCCGAATCTACCCCCTGCCTGAGCCCAGGAGCATAGGAGGACAACGCGTGGCACCTCCCACGCCCGGAGCCGTACCAGAGATCAAAAGGTTAATTTCAGGCTGATAAGGACACGTGTGCACGTACACATGCCTTGGTGCAGACAAATCTCAAAGGTTTAACTTAATTGCTGGGGAACCGCTAATGCCCTGTCCATTCTTTCGATCTCTCCGTTGATTTAATGACACGGGAAATATATATAGTGATCGCGACGATACGAATTTAAGGTAACAAAAAAAACTGAGGAATCTATTGTACATATATAGGTTGATTAATTAATTAATCATTAAATATTGGCTTCACCTTGTGTCACTGGAACATTCTTAGATTCTGTTCCAAACGGCCTTTTCTTTTGGCTTTTAGAAGTTGGTTTTTGAAAGAAGTGACTTTTCAAGATGGTTTCTATAAGTCGTTTGTAGAATTTATTGTAGAAGCCGCTTTAAACAGAATGTCTTCTCAACGTGAGTGTCACTTATTTTCCCAAACTCTCTCGCAATCAATCAAAAGCCAAAAGACACAATACTTTTGAACATGCCCTTACGCTCGCGAGTGAACGCGAAATGGGGTAATATCTGACCTCCATTATTTATTACTAGTATGTGCTACCGGCTTTCCTTGTTACATATTGTCCTACAATTGAATGCCACCAATATTTTAAAATTTTAACCAACTAATATTCATAAAATTTTTAGCTGATTTATCATCAAAAGTTCTAAGATGTCATTATATTCTTTACTATTTTTACCAACATATAATTAGAAAAGTAACGTGAATGTATCATGCCCAAAACATAAGGTATCGGTATCGCTACCGAATTGATGTCGTTTTAGAATGTATGCTGTTATCTGAGGTAGTACCACGTACGTCCTATATAGCCAGAGGCCAGTAACTAGAGTTCCCCGGGCTAGTCTTACCAATGGAGCTGAGCCGATGAGCTGAGGACATGGGTTTATTCTTTACTGTTTTCAAAAGTGGTTTTTAATTTTTACTGTAGTATATAACTTTTAAATAGAGTATTTTTTAAAACAGAATCTACAAGTTAATTGTAGTACGCGTTAAAAACCTAATATTTGTATCAACCAACATCGCAAGCGAGTATCTCTCCACAATCTCTATTGCAAACAGCCAAAATTCAAAACTTTCAGCTAAAAAATATAAGCCACAGCCAAAAACAACAGACCCTAGTAACTGGTAACTAAATCAATTGAATCAGTGCGGCAGCACGCACATACTGCTAGCTATAAATGTACGGCAGCGACATTGTAATTAATCACGTATGTGCATGACCATGTGCATATGCCTGCAGCTAGCTCCATGCGTGTCTGAATATATCGTACTCGATCCATATGCACTCACTGTACAGCTATCTATCTAATCTATCTAGCACGTGTAATTTTAGTTCAACACCTGCCGATTGCATGCATGCTCTTGGATAACTACTATGGAGTACTACTACTATATATCCGATCACTTGTGTAAATTACTGGAGTGTGTCCTTGCGTGATGCTGTCATTTAAGTTCAATTCAGAGAGGGAGATGGCTGACACGGGATGGGGCCGCAGCCACCTCACGCGGGATAGGGGAGCAGCACCTAGGTCACCTCATGCGCCCACCCGGCGCAGCAGGCATTTCGTCTGGTCCTGGTACAGTATGGGCCTCATGCCCTCCCCAGATGCGGGAGGTGCCACATGTCTCCCTCTCGTGCTCAGGTGCTAGGCCAGATAAGGCATTACGGGCGACGAGGGAGAGGGGCAAATCTAGCATTCCAACATGGTATGGAGCTAAAAAAGCCAAAAATTCAAGATAAAAATGGAGAAGGATAGGAGCAGAGTAATTACTATGTACGTTACTCTTGACAATCCACTCATACGAACCCATAGATTCAACTCATTTGAACCCAATTTTTTCTAAATCCACACCAAACCAAACCAACTCGTCGTATTGCAAGTCTAAACCAAACCAACCCATCTCATTGCAAGCCCAAATCAAACCAACCTGTTTGCTGCCTCAACCTATTTCCATCCGTCCAAAACCAACTTAAACTGAAACCCAACCCGCCTCGTCCATATTAACACAACCCATTACAAGGCCTAATCGGCGCGGCCGTGGCGGAGGCGAGAGGGGACGTTGGTTCATGCAGCGCTGGAGGGAGGCGTACACTAGCGAAACTAAAAACACTAGAGACGAACTGCAGTAACTTGTGCCTGTAATAATCCCATGTTGAGACTCGAAAGCTCTTCGGACCGTATAGCTAATTCGGGTTTGCTATTTTAAAGTTACTCGACTTTTTTGTTAACTAGTAAAAACAAACAGTGATCAATTTTTTATGTAGACAACGTCGAAATTGCATTGGGGTCTCCAAACTTACGTACCAGTACATTAGGCTCGCAATTGTAAGATCCTCTTCAGGGCAGATCCCTATGCTTCATATATGAGCTTAGGGCATCTGCAATGGTCTGAGTCAGCTAGCTATATGTATGTACACATCAGCATATATCCTATGTGGAGGAAAGAGAGTATGCAAAAAAAAACCGAGCCAGCTCTTCCTTAAGCACTAGTCTATAACGCCAAACGAGGCAGCATCTATAAATTCTGTGTGTGCATGTAAACATCAAATAGATATCCTTATAGATAGTTCTTTAGAATGCTAGCTTTAGTGTGTATTATATAAATGATGTGGAAGTTTTATAGTTAGTTGTTAGCTATAACCATTGCAGATGCCCTTAAAGCTCATAAACACAAATAGCGCTAACGCACAAGTTTCGGACCAATTTAATGCTGTCTCCCTGCATTCTAAATCTAGTTAACTAGGGAAAAATCTTTAAGAACTACAGTAGAATGTTTTTTATGGATCGAAAAAGGGGTTATCGCTTATATCCAAAAAGGTATTAGTACAACAAAACTGTAAACTAAAAGACACAGCATTGCAAAACTAATCATTATGGTGGGCGCAATCGGTACGACACAAATCAGTATCTCATTCTGTGTTTAAATGTACGAGTGTTTTTCTCATGTCAACACCCTTGAAGGTGGAAGCCCTGCCCCTGTTGAGTCACTCTCCACATACAACATGACTAAAACCAAGCAAGTTTTTGTTTGCATGAGATTCTGTTCGTTGCTACTCTACATTTTCATTTTGTTAGAATAGTCCCATATTGGTTGTGGAAGGATAAGAGACATAATTTAAAAATGAAGGAGTCTCTCACCTCATTAGCTAGCTTTTGAGGTGAGAAGGCTCTTACGATCCAACAAGTGGTATCATAGCCATGTTGTCTCTTTATTTGATCTTAATTGATCTTGAGCATGACAACTAGTATGGAACCTTGCGATCTTTTTTTTTTTGCATCTTTTCGGAGTGTTTTTGCCAATAATGTCCTTTGTGACAAGATGCCTGAAATCAACTAGAGAGTGATTTTATTTGCAAGAAACCACAAGTATGAGCTTTGTGGTACATTCTTTACCTTTAGTTGTAATATTGATAAGAAAGACGAGCTTCAACTCATCATGAGCAAGGTAAAATTTCTTGTGACCTTAGCTTTGTCCAAGATGAGTATGCTTGCTCTTAGAAATAATGTGAGATGCCTAGATGATAAAATTCTAGATTGCTTGATGATGATTTTGCTATGTTAGAATCTCATTTATCATGTGTAGGTTGTGAGTTTTTACATGTGGATACTAAAAATTTGAATACTTATCTTGCATGCTTAAAATATGAAAATGAGAAATTAAAATTGACTCACCGCGCATGTGTAGAGGAGCTTAAATTTGCTAGGGCTGGGATTAGTGAGCCAAGTGTTTCTATTCATGATTCTTTTGTAGGCTCAATTGATTCTCTTGTTGATAGCCTAGCGTCTCTTGTTTTGTGATTGTACTAGTTGTTCCTCATGTTGATCCAATTCATTGTTTGCTTGCACTTTTCATCTCTTGCATATATTGTTCCTCTTTGAGAGATGGTGTAAATACCTTGAGGAGAGAGCGCGATGATATGAGCGCTGAATCTTGTGACTTAGTCACCTCCTTTTATTTGGATTTGGATCTTTCTTGTAGTGAGCATAGTTCTATCGTTGGTGGCATTTGTGCTATATCTTTACATGCTCCTATTTTGGCTAATGCAATTCTTGTTGGCTCTTCTAGTGTTGTCTAAGGGACTTCTCTTTTGAGTAAGGATGGTGTTTCGTCCTCCTGGACCGTGTCTCTTGGTAGACGTTTACACCATTGCTCATTTTGTGAGAATGATAGACATCATATATACTCTTCCCTTCAGCATGTCAAACGCATGTGTCGAGTTTATGCTTCTAAGTCTCCAAGTGTGCATATCCTTTCTCATGGCATGGACACTCGTGAATCCAGCATGAAGACTCGCATTGATGATATATTCCTTGACACCTTTTCTCTTGGTGCTTTTCGGTGTCGTGGACTTGATTCTTATGATTTTTGTTTTTGTCCACATGCTGTCCCGAGGAAGGATTACCGCCGTTTCTTAAATGGTGGACCTCGTTCTCCCCATCGAGGTGCGCATCTACGGCAAGGAGGAATTGTGAGTTTCTTTGGTGTTTCTGTTGGTTCTCATCTTAGTGCTTTCAAGTAAGGCATTCGCTGCTTTTTCAGAGATGACACTTATTTTACTTGTCAAATTGTCCACTTGTGGTGTGCCTCCAGGATTGGATTTCCTTGCATGAACCATACATTGCATCATGCTAACTCGCATATTTCTATTGTGAGTGTGTCAAAGTCTTGGGTTCCCAAGTACATATTTACTAACCCTTCAGGATCCAAGACTCGGGCATTTTGTTCTTCTGATAGGTGCTGGGACGCAGGATGGAGAGTATGTACTTAATTGGGTTCTAGTCTTTTGCTTCATCACGTGATTAGGACACTTGTTGGTTCTCTACTCCTTTTGATAGCCTCCAAGAGGCATATGCTTTCACGTTTGGCGTTGCCACCTACTTTGTGAGCTATTCTATATCCTCATGCTCTTATATTCATGTTTGATCATAATTAGCATGTTGTGCTTGTCCATGTGCTCATTTGTACCATATTGGCATGTTTTAACCTTCTTTTCATGCCTTTGTGTGTATTTTGTTTAGGTATCCATGTGTCATGTTACATACTTTAGTTTATTGGATGCTTAAGCTTTGATTTGACTTCATGAGCATAAGTGACTTGTAGAATGGTTGTATTAGAAGTCAAGTATCATCATGACTTTGTACCTTGTTGTATCTATCATGGTTTATTTCTTACATCTTGCTCCTTATGTACATTCACCATTATTTATACATGTTAGCATACTTTTCATGATTTTAGTTTGTCATGATGTATGCCTACATGATGTATGTTTGTTTATGGACAGTTTGAGCTTGATTATATCTTGCATAGTTTTCTATGTCATGATGCTATGTTTATTCATGCCTTCTTATCCTTTTGGTTCATGTGTATATGATTATACTTGTATCTATGCTAGCATATGCTTCTGTGACTTTCCTTGTCACATGCTATGTATGTATGGTTGTGATTCATTGAGATGCATGTATATCCTGAACTTATTCATTTCTGTTCTGGTATGAAATAGTATGTATGACATCTTGGTAGTTTTAGATTGTGCTTTTGCTTAGATATTATGAGAACTTTGGTTAGTTCACAAGCTTCTTCTTGAATTGGTTTGTACTAGACTTGTTGTTCTAGATGCTTTGATGAGGGCTAGATCGAGCTTGTGTGGGGGTGTGTTCTCATGTGTTCTTTGTCATTAGTACTTGTGATGCTACTTTTGTTGTCATATGTCTCAGTACCGGATCCATGCTTGTATATTATTTACCCTAGTACTAGAACACCAGTTATCTCTCTGTGTAAGTTACATGTTGTGGATATGAGGGGGAGACGATATAGGTTATGTTGATGCTATAGATCTCTCACATTCCTTGAGCTTTGAAGGACCGAACTGGCAACCAGAGGGGGGGTGAATGGTGCCTTAAAAATTCTCCCACAATTAAACCTAATCTTTTTCTCTGATAGCTAAAGAGCTATGAAGAAGAAGATTGATTGCTTACTGAGGAACAGAGAGATCAGAGAATAACTGCAGCTAACCGAGAGCATAGAAATCAGAGAAGAGAACTGGTCGAAAAGTCACTGTGTATTCATTTGACTTTCTGCTGTGGTCGAACGCCAACTCGTGGTCGATCGAGCCAAACGGACTATAGCTATCAGTTCTCTGGACGAACACACGTGGTCGCTGACCAACAGGTGGTCGAACTACCGACGTGGTAGAAACCGAACAGAGGCGTCAGGCGTCAGGCGCTGGTCGAGCTACTGCTTGAAAACAGCAGAGAGAAAATCAAAGCAGCAGTCGAAAGTCCTCTGCCGAGAGAGAAATGAGAGCTGCGGTCGAAAGCTGACTTCAGATAAATACTGCCGTGGTCGAAACCACATCCGAGAGAATCGATCAAGCCGAAAATGAAACAAAGAAGCACGACGACCGCAACAACCAACGACGAATTGCCATGGTCGTAAGAACGAAGCGATGAATACTACGTTGTCGGGCGACCGCAAAGCAAGAATTTGAAGAACTTTTGTTCGAGAGATCCAAACGCATGAAACTTGAAACCTAGTAAGCATGAGATCTCTAGAAGTGAATTTACCAAGAATCTCCAAAGACTTCAGAACGGTCGGAGAGAACAAAGAAAGTCGAAATCCTAAACAGAGAGCTTGAGTGAAGTTTCTGAAAACAATTTCTCTCGATTTGTTCTTTGCTCTCGGGAATGGTCTTGCCAACTAGCCTTGAGACATATTCGATTTCGAGCAAATCAAATATAAGCCAACTCTAAAAGGAAATACTGAATGAACTAAGAATGAAGAGATGGCAAATAAATCAATGAAAGCATCTCAAGAACGACCTCTCAACCCGGATCACAAACACGGACCCATCTCATATATAAACTCTAACAAGTACAGAAAGATGAGTCCTCTCAATAAGCATAACAAGGAGGTTTCGCAACCACTCCCAGGAGAACAAGCTCTACCTCTAGAGCAAACACACACTGAGATACACTCCCAAGGGAGGGAGGCGGGCGCCCAAGGCTCACCAACAACTCAAGTCCAACACTTGCCTCCCTCTCCCTTTATAGCCTCACACCGAGACTAACCCTAATGGATCCATCCATTAGTCCACACTGGGATAACCAGTAAACCCCACCTAACACCGGGTTTTATCACTCACTTTACCCGCTAACTCAAATGCTTTGCTGCTATCCCAACAGACCCGCACTTTGCCCGTTAGCGCCAACCGAATCCACTTCTTTTCTCGGTGCTTTACGGAGGACAGCTTCCTTGCAGCTTTGGCATTTCTCCAAAATGCCCTCACACCGCCTTCTGTCCATGCTTGCAACCACCTCGCAAGACTAGGTCTCCTTGGCTTCCCGGTGTTCGGACCCCAACACCACCGTGTCTCGTCCCGACCATCCTAGCCTCACTGAGACCTATCTCCGACCATTTGCATCGACTCCGGTTCCTCATCAGCCACCTTGAGCTCCAGTCTTCTTTGGCTTCACCCAGTCGTTCTGGACCTCAACATCTCCCATGTCTAGTCCCGACCATTCCAAGCCTCACCAAGACTTGTCTCCAAGATCATCGGTCCCTCGACTCCTCCAGTCTAGTCTCGATCTATTCCGCGCACACGACCGCACCCAACCTCTCGACCGTCGGACCTCGGCTCCTCCACGAGCCTAGTCCGGTCCTCCTCGTTGTTGCCGTCGTGCTCGGCTCTGGCATTCAGCTCGGTTCCTCGTCTCCGGCTCACAACCACCTCACCAGCCTCGATCATCTTGGCGTCTCCGACCGTCGGACCTCAACACCTCCCCGTGCCTAGTCCCGGTCCTCCCACGCCTCACCATGAAATAGCTCCGAAGTCCTGCAGCCACACAGACAAGCAAACCATCACATAGCACCGCTCAATACACACCTGCACCATCACTCGGCACAAGTATCACAAGACAACACCGGTCGTAAATCCCTACGACCACCCGAAGCACAAGACAAGAAGTGGTCAAAACCCGGAAGACTTCCACGCTTCCGACGACACAAAGATGTCGTCACGACCATCACAAAGCTCGTTACGACCATGCGACACAAGCCACGACCATCGCTAGCTTGCTACGACTTTATCGCACAAAGTCTAGACCTCATACGAGCACTCGTTGCACCAACCGAGACACTCGAGCCCATCGTAACCTTCTTGTAGCCTACGACCGCACACAACATCGCTACGACCACCGCTCAAACAGAGAAACCAAACTCGCACCGCTCAACCCGAGCTCAAGTCTTTTGCACGAATTTAGACTTGTCAAAATGTTGTCAAAATGATGAACAAACTAGTCCACAAGGTCCATGACACCGTACAAACCCATACGACAAAACCCAGTGAAATCGACCACTTCCGAGGTCATACGACCGGTTCAAAGATCGCCAATCGACCACGGTCGTCACCGCCGATAACGTGGTCGAACTCCGTTCCGACCACGGCCATTTCTCGCGTTAACGTGATCGTAATCGGTGCAACGTGGTCGATAACCGGGCGTTACAACGTGGTCGAGCCACCGAGGGCACAACGTGGTCGAACCACCAAACGCATAACGTGGTCGAACCACGAGCACCGCAAGCGTAGTCGTGAACCCACGCGCCAACGTGGTCGTGCGCTCCTCGGTGGCTCTCGACCATGTCCAATGTGGTCGTAAATGGCCCCGTGGCCTCGACCACGCCCGAGTGGTCGTAATCACCACAGCGTGGTCGTACTCCAGCGTGGTCGAACCACCGTGCACCGAAATGCACCAACGTGGTCGATGTCGAATGTCACAATCGTGGTCGAGCTTGAGCGCCTGGCGTGGTCGACTTACCGAGCACCGACTACCGACCATGACCACATAGTCGTAACCCCACCACGACTACCGACTACGACCAGCGTGTCGTAAACTCCCTACCGGCTTCCGATTACCTTCAACGTGGTTGTACGACACCGACCACGCCATTTTCACCGAGGATGCTGCAACGTGGTCGTATGACCTTCCGACCACGACCAGCGTGGTCGCACAAAGACTCGAAGGGTTTCGCCCACGACCAAACGTGGTCGTATGACACCCAACGTGGTCGTGCTCCACCGAGACTTTCGACCACGGCTAAACTTGTCGAGAAGGCCTGGCGTGATCGTAGATCTCCGGGCGTGGTCGTATAGCCTTGACCACTCGTGACGCAGCCCGACCGACTTCGATTGCGCCCGGACTCGTCGAGGAAGCCGTAGCGTGGTCGTAGCGCCTTCGATCACGGCCGAGTGGTCGTAAACTTCCCAAGAGACCTCCGACCACTCGTTCAATGCCTCACTCGGTTCCAACTAAGGACAACGTGAGCGTGGCGGTCTGGCGACAATTCTTAAGGCTTACGACTTTGCAAAGTCAAGACAAACCTCAAAACCAAACTCAATCTTTCTAGATCAAGAGTCAATTACTCATCACAACCATGGGGTGACCTCCACATGGTCTCACAATCTCCCCTTGATGAGTATATTGACAAACACGAAAAAGCATGAAGAAGAGTTTGTTTTGAACAAAGAAAGGAAGGAGATGCAAAAGTCACACATGGTCTAAAAGAATAAAGAAGGGACTCAAGACCATGTTGACACGAGAATGAAATGGAGCGACGAAACTCCAAATCACACAAAAGTCCAATCTTGCTCATGGTCCAAGAAGCGGATGCTCACATGACCATTGTCATAGCAAGATGACCAAGCATTCTCCCCCTTAATGCCTTTTATCCTTCTCCCATCCCTTGATGCATTCTCCCATTTTAATGCCTTTTGCACCCTTAATGCCTTTTCTCTATCCTTCTCCCCTTTTGGCAATAAAGTCATCAAGATGCAAGGAAGAAACATAGAGCATGAATGAAATGGGGTGACTACAAGTAATTCATTTTAAGCAAAGGGAGCCATGAAATTATCGAAAGTGACTTCACGAGAAAATTATATCAAGCCATAAAGGTGACAATGCTATCTAGATCATAACAAACTATGTATTGCCAAGCTCAAGCCAAATAAGTTATGATCTTTAAATTAAATGGTTTGATTAGCATGTCGAGTCACTCAAGAGTATAGTCTAGAAGAAGGTATCCAAACGTGAGTCAAGCCATGTCAATATTCTAAGTGGAACCAAGAAGCTATAGTGAGTCAATTTTAGAGTGCTATAAGTTCAAAATGAGACATTTTGTTCAAGCACTAGATATCACAAGTAATTTACTACTTGTAGTACTTTGGATACCACTTGTAGAATACTTGTAGTGAGCAAAATTAGCACATTTGGCACTTTTCTTTAGAGATCACATGGTTGTTTTCAAAAAATGATGAACAAACTAGTCCACAAGGTCCATGACACCGTGACAAACCCATACGACAAAACCCGGTAAATCGACCACTTCCGAGGTCATACGACCGGTTCAAAGATCGCCAATCGACCACGGCCGTCACCGCCGATAACGTGGTCGAACTCCGTTCCGACCACGCCATTTCGCGTTAACGTGATCGTAATCGGTGCACAACGTGGTCGATAACCGGGCGTTACAACGTGGTCGAGCCACCGAGGGCACAACGTGGTCGAACCACCAAACGCATAACGTGGTCGAACCACGAGCACCCGCAACGTAGTCGAGACCCACGCGCCAACGTGGTCGCACGCTCCTACCGGTGGCTCGACCATGTCCAATGTGGTCGAATGGCCCCGTGGCCTCCGACCACGCCCGAGTGGTCGTAATCACCACGCTGTGGTCGTACTCCAACGTGGTCGAACCACCGAGCACCGAAATGCACCAACGTGGTCGATGTCGAATGTCACAATCGTGGTCGAGCTTGAGCGCCACAACGTGGTCGACTTACCGAGCACCGACCACCGACCATGACCACATAGTCGTAAACCCCACCACGACTACCGACTACGACCAACGAGTCGTAAACTCCCTACCGGCTTCCGATTACCTTCAACGTGGTTGTACGACACCGACCAACGCCATTTTCACCGAGGATGCCGCAACGTGGTCGTATGACCTTCCGACCACGACCAACGTGGTCGACAAAGACTCGAAGGGTTTCGCCCACGACCAAACGTGGTCGTATGACACCCAACGTGGTCGTGCTCCACCCGAGACTTTCGACCACGGCTAAACTTGTCGAGAAGGCCACAACGTGATCGTAGATCTCCGCAGCGTGGTCGATAGCCTTCCGACCACTCGCACGCAGCCCGACCGACTCCGATTGCGCCTGCACTCGCCGAGGAAGCCGTAACGTGGTCGTAGCCGCCCGATCACGGCCGAGTGGTCGTAAACTTCCCAAGAGACCTCCGACCACTGCTCAATGCCTCACTCGGTTCCAACTAAGGACAACGTGACGTAAGCGATCTCACGACAATTCTTAAGGCTTACGACTTTGCAAAGTCAGCACAAACCTCAAAAACCAAACTCAATCTTTCTAGATCAAGAGTCAATTACTCATCACAACCATGGGGTGACCTCCACATGGTCTCACAATCTCCCCCTTGATGAGTATATTGACAAACACAGAAAAAGCATGAAGAAGAGTTTGTTTTTGAACAAAGAAAGGAAGGAGATGCAAAAGTCACACATGGTCTAAAAGAATAAAGAAGGGACTCAAGACCATGTTGACACGTAATGAAATGGAGCGATGAAACTCCAAATCACACAAAAGTCCAATCTTGCTCATGGTCCAAGCGGATGCTCACATGACCATTGTCATAGCAAGATGACCAAGCATTCTCCCCCTTAATGCCTTTTATCCTTCTCCCATCCCTTGATGCATTCTCCCATTTTAATGCCTTTTGCACCCCTTAATGCCTTTTTCTCTATCCTTCTCCCCCTTTTGGCAATAAAGTCATCAAGATGCAAGGAAGAAACATAGAGCATGAATGAAATGGGGTGACTACAAGTAATTCATTTTAAGCAAAGGGAGCCATGAAATTATCGAAAGTGACTTCACAGAAAATTATATCAAGCCATAAAAGGTGACAATGCTATCTAGATCATAACAAACTATGTATTGCCAAGCTCAAGCCAAATAAGTTATGATCTTTAAATTAAATGGTTTGATTAGCATGTCGAGTCACTCAAGAGTATAGTCTAGAAGAAGGTATCCAAACGTGAGTCAAGCCATGTCAATATTCTAAGTGGAACCAAGAAGCTATAGCTGAGTCAATTTTAGAGTGCTATAAGTTCAAAATGAGACATTTTGTTCAAGCACTAGATATCACAAGTAATTTACTACTTGTAGTACTTTGGATACCACTTGTAGAATACTTGTAGCTGAGCAAAATTAGCACATTTGGCACTTTTCTTTAGAGATCACATGGTTGTTTTCAACCATCTTTTTATTCAGCCATGTGCTAGACCTCAAGCCTTATGCGATCATTCCAAGCGAGAAGCTTAAGGAAATGATCTTGGTCATCCAAAACTCCCCGAGTTCATGCCTTGTGCAATGGCAAGTCGTCTCATGAGAAAGAATTGGTGAGATCGGTTTTTCGCACAAAGAGATCTTTTGCATTTACTTGAATTAGTTCATGAACAAAGAGTTAAGACTTAACTCATGCATCACTAATGAACTAACTTAGCTCAATCTAAACCTCAAAAACAGATTCAAGACTCAACTTAGCCTATTCGACATGGCACGAATCAAGAGAGGATCACTAAAGCCGGACTATTCATAAGATTGAACAAGACATGATTTGATTCAAGTTGTTCTCATTTAATTAAGCTAGTATGGCAAGAGCTAAGCAACACATAGAAGGGCATGATAAATCAAGCTATCACAAGACATGGCAAGATATAAATCATGATATTATATCACATAAAGATAATATTCGTGGCTCCAAGACATACAGCATTCATGTGAATGTTACGCACTATTGAACAAAAGAATGCACATGAGATGAACTCCCCAAACATAGCCCGAATAGACAGAAAGGATCCAACTCCCCCTAGAGAAGGCAAAAAGAGAAGAACCAAGAAATTTGGCATAAAATCCAGAAAGAGAAGGTTCTAGCTCAAAGAGGTGATTCCCAAACACATCCTATCCTCATGGTCTCTAGTCTATAACGTCATACCACGGGCAAAAGCACACTATGTCAATGCAAAAGACTCTAGTGGCCAAGAAAAGTTCAACCTAGGTAGAAGAGAATCCTAGAGAACCAAAGCCCAAACTAGGTAGTAAATAATCCTAGAGAACCATTTGGATGAGAGGTGTGAATGAGACAACATCACCTAGAGTTGGCTCCTCATCGTCTAAAAAGACCCTTCCTACCACTAGAAGACATATACTATGCAAAGCCAAGTGGCGGAAGCGAGCATCGAAAATCATAAGGAGAACCAACCTTTGTAGCAGCTTGCTCGGTTGTTTAAGCCGTATTCGTAGTCAATTCCATGTCCGAACGTGGTCGTAGTCAAGTCGACGTTGTCGTAGTCGCGTCCTTCTCGTGTTCAACGTCGAGTCCGAGTTCGCGGTTGTATCCGAGTCCGCACCGTGATGAAGTGATCAAGACGCGTAATGGTCCGGACCATGGTCGTAGTCGTAAATGAGTCCGGTCATTGCGTCCTTGGTCAAGTCGTAACACGAGTTCTACCGAGGTCCGCACCATGGTCGTGGTTCCTACGACGTGGTCGTAATGACCGAGGAGCGGTCAGAACAACAGATCACTCTCCCTCATTCATACGACTGCGGTTTAATCATGGGGAACAATCGGTGTCCTAGTACTGGGGTAAATGATATACAATATGGAACCAAGATCGAGACAAATGGTAACAACAAGAGCATCGCTAGTATTAAAGACATAGAACACATGAGAACACGCACCGCCACAAGCTCAATCTAGCCCTCAACAAAGGCATCTAGAGCAGCAAGCCTAGAGCCACCAAATACTAGAAGAAGCTTGTGACCTAACCACAAATCTCATGATATCTAAGCATAAGCACGACTAATGCTACCAAGATGTCATACAATTTATTTCATGCCATAACAAGAATAAGATCAAAGTATACAAGCATCACAATGAATCACAACCATACACATAGCGAGATGACGAGGAGCGATCACGAAGCATATGCTAGCATGGATAAAAGCATGTATACTAGAAAAGATACAAAGGCATGAATAAACGCACCATCATGACACAAAGAAACTATCCAAGATATACTCAAGCTCATACCGTCCATACATATGCATACATCATGTAGACATACAACATGGCAAATCAACATCATGAAAAGTATGCTAACATGTATAAATAATGATGAATGAACATAAGGAGCAAGATATGAACCATGATAGATACTACGAGCATAAGGTCATGATGATACTTGACTTCTAATGCACACATTCTACTTAGCTCATGAAGTCAAGTCAAAGCTTAAGCATGTAACAAATACAACAATGTACATGGATACTTAGCAAGATACACATAAAGGCATGACATGAAAGCATTGAGAGAAAACATGCCAAGATGGTACAAGTGAGCACATGAACAAGAACAACATGCCAATATGGTCAAACATGAGTATAAGGGCATGAAGGTATAGAGTAGCTCACAAAGTAGGTGGAGACGCCAAACGTGAAGGTACATGCCTCTTGGAGGCCATGAAGTGGAGAACCAACAAATGTTCTAGTCACGTGATGAAGCGTAAGACTAAAATCCATTCGATCCCATGTTCTCCATCCAACGCCGGACACCTAAAAACAAGAACAAAGTGCCCAAGTCTTGGATCCCAAGTGGTTAGAAAGCGATGCTTGAACCCAAGACTTGACACACGGCCACTCAACAAAAAGAGTGGTCGTTACGTACTACGACTACTACGAGAAGAAATGAGCGTGGTCGTAGCACCAGAGGCGTAGTTTTGAATGACTACACCGAGAGATGTGATCGTTGGTCATTACAACCACGATCGGAATTGCGGTGTGGTCGTAAGTCGATTATGACCACAAAGAATCGAGCAAAGCGTGCGTGCTCGAACCGGCGATCGTGATCGTAGGGACTTTCGACCACGGTAACAAGCGGAAGTGTCCGCCGGCAGACATGGTCGTATGCAGCTACGACTATGTCGAGAAGTCAAGTTGTGGTCGAAGGCATTACGACTATAACGACGACATAGCAGAGGAACTCGGTTTCGCACTCTAGTAAGCTCATACTCCTCTACACAAGTGCAAGTGAGTCAAAGTTTTAATTTCTCATTTGCGATTTTAACATTCAAGTAGAGAAATTAAATTTTCACCGCTCTGAGAGAAAGACTCACAACCTACACATGAGAAATGAGATTTCAACCTAGCAATAACAATCTAGCAATTTATAATCTAGGCACCTCACAATATCCCGAAGAGCAAGTATATTCATCTTGGACAAGGCCAAGGTCATAATAAGTTTTTACCTTGCTCATGATAAGTCGAAGCTCGTCCTTATCATTATCATCCGTGTGTTCTCCAAGGCTTTCTCCTTCCTGCCACTTGATTTAGCAAAGGACAAGAATGTACCACAAAGCTCACACTTGTGGTTTCTTGCAAATAAAATCATCCTCTAGCCGAAATCAAGCCTCTTGTCTCAAAGGACATCATTGGCAAAACACCCCAATAAGATTCAAAGGAAAGTTTACAAGATTCCCTACTAGTTGCCAAGCTCCGGATCGGTTAAGATCGACTGAGCCAACCTTGCTCGATACCAATTGAAGGACCGAATCGGCAACCGGAGGGGGTGAATGGTGCCTTAAAATTCTCCCACAATTAAACCTAATCTTTTCTCTCGATAGCTAAAGAGCTATGAAGAAGAAGATTGATTGCTTATCGAGGAACGAGAGATCGAGAATAACCGCAGCCTAACCGAGAGCATAGAAATCGAGAAGAGAACCGGTCGAAAAGTCACCGTGTATTCATTTGACTTTCTGCGTGGTCGAACGCCAACTCGTGGTCGATCGAGCCAAACGGACTATAGCTATCGGTTCTCGGGCGAACACACGTGGTCGCCGACCAACGGTGGTCGAACCACCGACGTGGTAGAAACCGAACAGGCGCCAGCGTCGCGCTGGTCGAGCCTCGCTTGAAAACAGCAGAGAGAAAATCAAAAAGAATCGAAAGTCCTCTGCGAGAGAGAAATGAGAGCTGCGGTCGAAAGTCGACTTCAGATAAATCCGCCGTGGTCGAAACCACATCCGAGAGAATCGATCAAGCCGAAAATGTAAACAAAGAAAAGACGACCGCAGCGTACCAACGACGAAATTGCCATGGTCGTAAGAACGAAAAACAATGAATACTCGTTGTCGGGCACGACCGCAAAGCAAGAATTTGAAGAACTTTTGTTCAGAGATCCAAAACGCATGAAACTTGAAACCTAGTAAGCATGAGATCTCTAGAAGTGAATTTACCAAGAATCTCCAAAGACTTCAGAACGGTCGAGAGAACAAAGAAAGTCGAAATCCTAAACAGAGAGCTTGAGTGAAGTTTACTGAAACAATTTCTCTCGATTTGTTCTTTGCTCTCTGGAATGGTCTTGCCAACTAGCCTTGAGACATATTCCCGATTCGAGCAAATCAAATATAAGCCAACTCTAAAAGGAAATATGAAGGAACTAAGAATGAAGAGATGGCAAATAAATCAATGAAAGCATCTCAAGAACGACCTCTCAACCCGGATCACAAACACGGACCCATCTCATATATAAACTCTAACAAGTACGTAAAGATGAGTCCTCTCAATAAGCATAACAAGGAGGTTTCGCAACCACTCCCCGGAGAACAAGCTCTACCTCTAGAGCAAACACACACAGATACACTCCCAAGGGAGGAGAGGCGGGCGCCTCAAGGCTCAGTAGAACAACTCAAGTCCAACACTTGCCTCCCTCTCCCTTTTATAGCCTCACACCGAGACTAACCCTAATGGATCCATCCATTAGTCCACACTGGGATAACCCAGTAAACCCCACCTAACACCGGTTTTATCACTCACTTTACCCGCTAACTCAAATGCTTTGCTCGCTATCCCAACAGACCAAGACTTTGCCCGTTAGCGCCAACTGAATCCACTTCTTTTCTCAGGTGCTTTACCAGAGGGACAGCTTCCCTTGCAGCTTTGGCATTTCTCCAAAATGCCCTCACACCGCCTTCCCGTCCATGCTTGCAACCACCTCGCAAGACTAGGTCTCCTTCGGCTTCCCGGCCGTTCGGACCCCAACACCACCGTGTCTCGTCCCGACCATCCTAGCCTCACTGACCTATCTCCGACCATTGCATCGGGCCCGGTTCCTCATCACCACCTTGAGCTCCGGTCTTCTTTGGCTTCACCCACTGCTCGGACCTCAACATCTCCCATGTCTAGTCCCGACCATTCCAAGCCTCACCAAGACTTGTCTCCAAGATCATCGGTCCCTCGACTCCTCCAGAGTCTAGTCTCGATCTATTCCGCCGCACACGACCGCACCCAACCTCCTGACCGTCTGGACCTCAGCTCCTCCCGAGCCTAGTCCGGTCCTCCTCGTTGTTGCCCGTCGTGCTCGGCCTGGCAGTTCCAGCCGGTTCCTCGTCTCCCGGCCACAACCACCTCACCACCTCGATCATCTTGGCGTCTCCGACCGTCGGACCTCAACACCTCCCGTGCCTAGTCCCGGTCCTCCCACGCCTCACCATGAAATAGCTCAAGTCCTGCACCACACGACAAGCAAACCATCACATAGCACCGCTCAATACACAGACCATCACTCGGCACAAGTATCACAAGACAACACCGGTCGTAAATCCCTACGACCACCCGAAGCACAAGACAAGAAGTGGTCAAAACCGAAGACTTCCCCGCTTCCTTCGACCACACAAAGATGTCGTCACGACCATCACAAAGCTCGTTACGACCATGCGCACACAAGCCACGACCATCGCTAGCTTGCTACGACTTTATCGCACAAAGTCTAGACCTCATACGAGCACTCTGTTGCACCAACCAGAGACACTCGAGCCCATCAGAACCTTCTTGTAGCCTACGACCGCACACAATATCTTTACGACCACCGCTCAAACAGAGAAACCAAACTCGCACCGCTCAACCCGAGCTCAAGTCTTTTGCACGAATTTAGACTTGTCAAAATCTTGTCAAAATGATGAACAAACTAGTCCACAAGGTCCATGACACCGTACAAACCCATACGACAAAACCCAACAAATCGACCACTTCCGAGGTCATACGACCGGTTCAAAGATCGCCAATCGACCACGGTCGTCCCGGCCGATAACGTGGTCGAACTCCGTTCCGACCACGGCCATTTCTCGCGTTAACGTGATCGTAATCGGGTGCACAACGTGGTCGATAACCGGGCGTTACAACGTGGTCGAGCCACCGAGGGCACAACGTGGTCGAACCACCAAACGCATAACGTGGTCGAACCACGAGCACCCGCAACGTAGTCGAGACCCACGCGCCAACGTGGTCGCACGCTCCCGGTGGCTCTCGACCATGTCCAATGTGGTCGAATGGCCCCGTGGCCTCCGACCACGCCCGTAGTGGTCGTAATCACCACGCAGTGGTCGCACTCCCAACGTGGTCGAACCACCGAGCACCGAAATGCACCAACGTGGTCGATGTCGAATGTCACAATCGTGGTCGAGCTTGAGCGCCACAACGTGGTCGACTTACCGAGCAACCGACTACCGACCATGACCACATAGTCGTAAACCCGACCCACTACCGACACCGACCACGACCAACGAGTCGTAAACTCCCTACCGGCTTCGATTACCTTCAACGTGGTTGTACGACACCGACCACCGCCATTTTCACCGAGGATGCCGCAACGTGGTCGATGACCTTCCGACCACGACCAACGTGGTCGACAAAGACTCGAAGGGTTTCGCCCACGACCAAACGTGGTCGTATGACACCCAACGTGGTCGTGCTCCACCCGAGACTTTCGACCACGGCTAAACTTGTCGAGAAGGCCACAACGTGATCGTAGATCTCCAGAGCGTGGTCGTATAGCCTTCCGACCACTCGTACGCAGCCCGACTGACTTCCGATTGCGCCCGGACTCGCCGAGGAAGCCGTAACGTGGTCGTAGCCGCCTCGATCACGGCAGTGGTCGTAAACTTCCCAAGAGACCTCCGACCACTGCTCAATGCCTCACTCGGTTCCAACTAAGGACAACGTGAGCGTGGCGATCTGCGACAATTCTTAAGGCTTACGACTTTGCAAAGTCAGCACAAACCTCAAAAACCAAACTCAATCTTTCTAGATCAAGAGTCAATTACTCATCACAACCATGGGGTGACCTCCACATGGTCTCACAAGCTTTTTGATTTCACGATGTAACTTCAGTCAGCCTTCATCACATCAACTACACCACACCACCGAGCGATGTGACAGAGGTTTTCTCTGTTGAGATCTTCAGTTTCTTGCTTCCCACCACTTGGTTTCGTATAATATTCTTGTTCTAGTGGAAGGAAGGGTCTGATTGGATAGACAGGAACCAACTCTAGGTGATGTTGTCTCAGTCACACCTCTCATCCAAATGGTTCTCTAGGATTATTTACTGCCTAGTTTGAGCTTTCAAATGGTTCTCTAGAATTATCTACTACCTAGTTTGAATTTTCTTCTTGGCCACTAGTGTCTTGTGCTTTGATAGCTAGTGTGCTTTTTGCTCCATGGTATGAGGTTATAGGCTAGAGACCATGAGGGAAGGAAGAGACTCAAAGCTCAAAGCTCGATCCATGAAGGACTCGGTGTTTCAACAAGAAAGAAATTGCAACATGTATATATGTATATAAAACTCATCCCTTGTAAACTCTTACTCGAAGAAAGAGTGTCTCCTAGAAGAGAGAACATCTCCATGAAGAGAAATAAAATCACTAGTTGATCGAAAATACACCGACGATTATGTGATATCTAGAAGTGGATAAGGACCCATCCAAGACCCGAGGGAATGGAATGAGGAAACTAAAAACCAGAAGTGCACCACATAAACACATATGAACAGGGGCGGAGCCAGGAATTGGATATAGGGGGCAACATGGACAACAAGTAGAGTAGAACTAATGAAGTATGCCGGATTTACCGATCCAATAGTCACATATCAGAGTAATATGTTTCGCAAATTATAATACAAAGAAAATTACATCTCTATTAACTTAAACTTAGCTCTACGACTATCAGTAAGATCATATGCCTTAATAATATCATCATTACTAATATTTGCGGCCAATTCCTTTTCAATATAAATTACCAAACAAAACATATGGAACACAAAGCTTACTCTATTTGAGTTGTCCAGCATCGCAAGGCACTGAAATTTTCAGAACCATATACTGACACGGTAATGAGTGACTCATTGTTCTTGTTGTAAAATAAACTGCGGATAACTTCATCTGGACTTCCATTCAGAAAGCATATTCTCCTATTTGTCACTGGAAATATAAGAAGGGCATCTCAATATGACTACATGAAGCAGAACTGCAGACGTACACCACAAGAAGACAAGCATACCTCTACTAAAAGCAGCACACACCCCTGACTGTGATAAAGCAAAAACTATATCACATGCTGCAACTATCTCAATAATTTTTGACCTTTTCCTCAAGTAAGGGAGTAGAAAACTGTTCTCCTTAGGAACCAGCCCCCAGATGGCTAAACATGTAGCTCTGAATTGTGTTGGCAAGAGCTCTAAGCAGCCCATAGCAATCTCAAAGTAATGAGGACATGCTCAATGATTGGTAGAAGGTTGGGGGGTGCCAGGCCCCCCAGCCCCCCTCTCTCCGCCACTGCATATGAAGTGCATCTCCTGCCAGAAGCTGATAGAGTAGCAATATCCTTTATAACCATGAATGTATCATATACATTGGTGTTAATGGAAAATTTATTAATACCTTAAGTGCCAAAATTAAGACTAGTTATATTGATTTTGTGGTGGTATGACCATGCTTTAAGTTCTGCAGAATAGACTTTTAGTCGTATAGTACTACACAGAGATGGTTGCTAAATATTAAGACTCTGAAAGGTTTTGATAAGTCATATCCTAAATAAATGTGGCATTACAATTGATTACCCCTATATCCTGATTAGGATAAATTTTGCTTGTGTTGCACATATAGATAAGTGGTATTTTGGAAAGTTAAGTATATTGCTCCCAAATTGTTTTATCGCCTCTTTATCTAGATGAAGAGCAAGACAAATGTCTAGAAGACTATATATTGTGGTAATCCGGTAGATACACTCATAATATACTGGCCTGTATTCATTTCATAAAATTTATTAAAAGCATTGGAATAATAAGATTTCACTAGAAGTGGTCTTCAGGGAGAGCATATGTTGAACCTTTAAAGTTATACACGAGATTAAGAAAATCTCAACTTTAGTCTAACCTAGAAGGTATTGACTTGATGATCACTAACTTGAAGGTTTTACCACCTATCGGTATAAGTCCAATTGATGGAGATGATAAATGTTTTGAAGATCATAATAAATCCTGAAGATAAGTGTTGTACTCTTTTTTTCTTAGTAAGTTTTTTCGTTGGGTTTCTTACTTGAAGGGTTTTAATGAGTCAACAAGTGCAATACAATTTTAATGTGTGCTACATGCTCTTTTCTCCATTTATTTTTCCCACTGGGTTTTTGGGAGGAGTTTTTAATGAGGTATATGCATATTATGGTATTCACATAAGGGGGAGTGTTACGAAACCTAGAGGGTTACGTTGTGGGCAAATACCAAAACTACCCCTAAGGGGTTTAGACTATAAATAGAGAAACATATGTACAATGTGAAGATATCTGAGATTAATAAAGACTTCAGCTTCAGCTTTTGACTTCTAGTTTTTGCCTTTTAGTTTCTTATTTTCATCTTTTTCTGTCTTTTTGGTGCTTTTTTGCCTTTTCTTTTTTCCATATTCCTTTACATTATCCGTGATACGATAACCTATTTTTTCTTTTTCATTTTTAAATTTAATTACGCTAAGAAGCCATCAGCAGCTCAGTAAATAAGTCAGCTATAGTGTCAAATAGTGAAAAGTAAACCATAAGCCACAAAAAAATCCAAATGAGCCCGTTCAACCTTGTTTGGGTTTCTAAAGGCTAGAATAAATGTATCGGTTTCATAATTTTAGTTTTTTATATTTTTTGGCTTTTTTCTTTTGTTTTTCTTTTGTTTTTTTCCTTTCTATTATCCGCGTAGATGTAACGGTGTTTTTCCTTATTTTTTCTTTATTTTTCTTTTATTTAGTGATTCAGAAAAGCTAATAGCTGGTACAATACAGTTTTAGCTAAAAATCAGAGCCGCCGGCCGAAGCCGAATTGAATGGCCCCTAAATGAATGCATGCAGTTCTACCGGTGAACGCGCGAAGAAAACCCAAGAAGAAACAAATTTATTCATTCAAAATCGATCTTGCTAGTAGCTAAAACTTTGAACTACTAGATATAAGCCGAAAATGAAGGGCCGTTACATAAACCAACATGATTCGTCCAAAACTCCCGTAAGACCTTCGCTACATGTCTCCGAAAGAAGCATCACCCATCATACTTGCCTGTCAAGAAGATTCAACGGCCATGCACCGTGACCATCTGTGGTTAATTGCCAAAATATTCGGTTCAAATTGGACGCGCGCATGCACCGTCCACTTAGAAAGAGACGCAAGCAAGCAACATACTCGTGCAGTAGTCCCTAGTACAAGCTATTTATAGCTACAACCATACTAGCCGGCTTTTTTTTTGTTGAGGTTTATAGCTTTTGACTGTGACTTATGACTTTTAAGCTGTTTATGTTAGAGATTATAAAGTAATAGAAATTCACGTGTGATTTTTACCGATATAAATGAAGTTGATACAGTATGTACTATAATTAACTAGTAGAGCTTATCTTAAAAAAATATTCTGTTTAAAAATTAGTTACTATAAAAAAAATCAAAAGAAAACACCAAAAGCTAGAAAAGAACCAGGCGCACTAGAACGTGGATTCATAAATTTCGTCTTTTTCTAAATTTTTGGTTTTTTTAGCTTTTTTGCCGGTTCTTTTTTTCCGTACTCGTTTGCGTTGTGCGTGATAAGCTAGCATATTTTTTCTATTTTTATTTTTTTAATTTAATTATACAAAATAAACGACTTTCATTCTGATGAAATTTCGTGTATTCAACGCAATTTCAGCCATAAACCACATCTTTTCAGCCCAGAGTTATAGAGGCACCCTAGCTAGTAAGCTAGAACACGTGCCCGCGCCCGACAGCAAGTGTGCCGTACATTTGACTTGTGACGGTTGCTGGTCCTTGCAAGGCTGGATTTAGAAGCGAACCCTTAATTACTTATTTAGCCTCACTGTGATCCCCCCGGCCTCCATGTATTATATGCATGAGACCACCATTTGCTTGTTACATAATGGTAGCCCGGTACCCGACATTAAGGCAGGCAATTGGATCCATTTTTTTCGGCTAGGCTTACGACTTTTAGCTTTAACGTGAGTGAATGTTTATGTGAATAAATTAAATATTAATAAATCGATAAGTCACTTCGAAAAGATTATTCCGATAAATCGTTTCGAAAAGTTATCATAATAAATAGTTTTAGAAAAAACTATAAAGAAATCATCCTGTTTATTATTCAGAAAAGAAAAGAAGTAGACCTACGCGCGGCGACCATTCTCATACAACAACCTGTCTGCGCAAAGGAACAAACGGGAGTTAATTAAGGAGCTCGGTGAACGGTGGCCGCACCTGCACGCCATGGGCAGCGTACGCCCACTTCCGCTTTGTATCAGGTCCAAAACGGCGACAGCAAAGCAGGAGCCTGCACGCATTGATCTATAGCTGTATGTAAAGGATGTACGGCGCATGTGCATCGGCCTCTAGGTAGCCCAGTGCGAGGGATCTGGCCCATTAAATTCAATGGATCTTAATTGTCCTTTGCATTTCTATCCTGTGCTAAATTTAGTGTATCTTTGTATTCACGGTAATATGTCTCTTGATACCATCACTAAAACTTTTATCTTACTTAAAGACAGCACTAGAGATAACATCTCCAACAGTTCATCTCAAAGATTAATTTCTCTAACTATTTTATATTATTCTTACCATATTTCCCTCTCATATTTCATTACAATTTACGTTGATCTATATGTTTAGATTATCTCTTATATAAAAGATATCATTTTCTCTTTTTTCACCTTTTTTTCCTATAAAAACTTGGTGATATGATATAACTAACAGACAGGTAGAGATACCGTTAGGACGGTAGATCTTCAACAACTGTCCTGTGCTAAACAAGATGCTCTGCCTAACCATCACATCTGTCCTGATGAAAAAGTTAAGGCTGTTACAGGGAGAAAATAAATATTGACCATTTTAAAAAGGCACTGGAGCTTTGTGGAGGTGCGAAACATCAGCTTCCTCTTTCTGCCTTGGCCAGTTAGCCTACTACCAAAAAATGCGCAAAGTGAAGCAAAGGATCTATTCTTTTCAACTTTTAAAAATTATTTTTAATTTTTTTATAGTAACTAGCTTTTAAATAAAGTATCTTTTTAAGATAAAGTCTACTAGTTAATTATAGTACATACTGTACCGATTTTATTTATATCGGCAAAAATCGTACGTAAGTTTTTATTACACTGTAATTTCTTATACAAATAGTACATAAGTTTTATTACTCTGTAATTTTTTATATAAATAGTCTAAAATCACAGGCTAAAAGTCAAAAGTTTCAACAAAAAAACAAGGACAAAATCAAGTTCTGGTTCGTACAAATCCTCGGGGAAAAGACATACAAGATGTGCTCACTAGGGCATGGTACTGGAGCTGACATGATGTAGGGCGCCGTGACTTGCTATTCCCTGAGATGCTTTCACTGTTCAGTCGAAAGTCAGTGCCAACTGAACCCAAACAGTGGCTGGCTGGGCCCACCAAGATGCTCGCGCAGCGCACTGCCGGTAAAGCCGGAAATGCAGAAACATTCACGGGCACGAACGATTGATTTGAGTTTGTACGCGAGGAGAAAACCGAATACCATTCTAACTGTATAGTAATAGGTTTTATATAATTCCTATAAGTTTTATAAAACAATATTCAAAAATTTTATATTACAATGAGTTTTGTATATTTCCAAAGTTTCTAAGAAAGTTACAGGCTATAAAATTCTAATGAATTTTATATTTTGGAACTAAAGTTTTAACAAATCTCAACCAAAGAGTTTTAAAACTAACAAGTTTCGGCAAGTTTTGTGTTTTTGTTGTGACATTGCACGTCAACGCACGCTAATAGCCTATCACGCCCTATCGAGCCGCGCCATCGTGGACCACACCATGCCTCACCATGTGCGCTTGTTGTGCATCACGCTTCATTGAAGTACGCTGTCGTGACCTGTGCCACACCTCACGTGCGCTTGTCGACGGGGCACATTGATGGTGAGAAGGCGATGAATTTCTAGCATGACCGACTACCGTGGCAACATTAACAACTAATGCCTTCGGCTTTGTCTCCATCTTCGGTATCTCTTATCAACAGACATCTTCACCAAAGGCTTCGAATGGCACTCATTGTCGGTTTCTACTCCAATTTGAACATCCTTGTCGGCTTCTTCTTTAGTTTGAGCGTCTGTGATGCTCCCGCTTCTACTGTGGGGATGTTAGAATACATTACTACAAAAAACATCATTACAGACGGTTCAAAAATGTCACCACAGATGACTTCCCGAACCGTCTGTGTTTATGGGTCAGTAATACTCTAAGGGCATTATAGATAGTTTTTGAACCGTCTGTGATAACAGTTATCACAGACGGTTTTAGTTAAGAACCGTTTGTGATTGTGTTCTCGCGACATCATAAATAGACCTCTTTTAGTTCATCAACATTCTCTAATTGCGCTATAAAACAGCGAAATCAGATAATGCAGATGAACTAAAACATGCCTATTTATGATTGGCACGCGCAATCAGATAATGCATATCAACCAAAGCAGGCCTATTTATGATTGGCACCATGTCTTTGGTGGCTCGTTATTTAGGTTGTATGTGCTATTGTTTGGTTGCTTTGGTATGCCGTGGTCGTATACCATGATCGTAAGCTGTGGTTGTAAGTTGTCGTCATATGCTGTGGTCGTAAACCGTGGTCATATACCGTGGTCGTAAGCTATGGTCGTAAACCATTTGTTGCCCTGTTCCCTTCCTCACCCCCAATAGACACTAATCCAGCATTCCAGCTGCATCTAGAACAAACACACTCAACCACAAGAGCAACAAGATATTTACAAAGTAAAATACACTAAAACACAGAGACAGGTCACCTCATGGCCATCGTGGAAAGCGAGGTTGTAGGCAGTGTAGACCCCGGTGGTGCCGACGGCCACGCAGGTGAGGCAGGAGAAGACGCCCTGGCGCTTGAGGTATCCGCTGCCATAGGTGCACTCCTTGCCGTTGTCCCCTACTAGCACCAAATCCGCCTCCAGCTTAAGGTATCCAAGCATGACTTTCAAAAAAAACTTCATATCCAAGTATCAAGAAAGAGAGGGGAGGGGTCACAATTGGAGACGGAGGAGCTCGGGGAGGCGGCGTCGTTGGGGGAGGTAGCACTTCGATCGGTTTAGGGGAGGTAGCTACACGGTGCTTTGGTTTGGAGTGCTTGGGGGAGGTGTGTGGGCAACAATGTAATGGTACTTGAGTAGTGGAACTGATCAGTAGTTGAGAGGTCGCGATGCTCTTTAGTTTAAAAGTTTGAATAAAGGGGCGGCGAAATATCACAAATGATTTTTAATACAAACCGTCTGTAATGATTTAATTATCACAGATGATTTTTAATACAAACCGTCTATGAAGTATCATAGACAATTTGTATTAAAAACCGTCTGTGATGTTTGATAGTATCACAAGCGGTTCTTGTTAATAACTGTCTGTGATACTTCACAGATGGTTTTGACCATGAACCTTCTGTGATATTTCATCTTCACATACTGTTTTTAGCGCTGACAGCAACACAAACGGTCTCTAAACCAAAACTATATGTTATTGTATTTAATAATGATGGTTTTGGTCAACCGTCTGTGATAAGGCGTCTAGTATTAGCCTTTTTATAGTAGTGATACATGTTTGGAAAGATTATAAGAGATATAATAGAATCAATTAGGATTATTTGAATCTGATATGTTTCTTTCCATATCTCTAGTAACTTTTCATATATGTATTAGATTAACCTGATATTCAAGTCATATTATACTCTATATATATGCCCTTTGAGACTCAAACAATACATCCATCAAGTATTCTGGATATTCTATGTTAGAAATTGGCCCATTTGAGCATGACTCATTTTCTTAATTCCAAAGTATGCATAGTTTAGTACCATATTGCTAAGACAAGATGAGGAAGATCGATTTATAAGGTGGAGTCCTCACCACTCCTTGAATATGGATAGAGATAGTATGAGGAGTGTTTTGGCTTATCACACACGCATGCACGCGCGTATTCACGTATTTTCGCGTGAAAAATCGTGTGACTTGTGACTTGCGACGCGCCACTTGGCAAACCATGACGTGGCGCACCACTTGGCAGACCAAGTCTATATTTATTTTTGCTGAACTCTGCACCACTCTGTGTGTGTGTGTGTGTTTGAATGAGATTCAAATGTTTGAATTTGAGGCTTTGTTAGAGATTTGATGGCAGACAGTTACTAGTGGATAAATGACTGGTTGAATGTGTCAGTTACCAGTGGATAAATGATTGTTTTAATCATGTCAGTTATCAGTATTTCTATTTATATGCCTGGAGACGTCTAGAGTATGTGTGAGAATCTCTTTGCCTCCATTGCTTTCTTCTCTGCGAGATTGTGCTGTTGTGCTGCGCTGTCTGAACTTCGCTAACCTTTCTTTCCGGCGTGCACTGGAAGGAGGGAGAGCGGCTATCTCCGAACTATTGCTGCAGAGAGTTTCTGCACGGGGCGGCAATAAGGTTTCTGGGCAGCGTACATCTGCGTGACCGCTCACTACACTGCGTCATCTACGTTCTGCACTGCTTTAAGCCTAAGTTTTGTATCACTGATTTATTGTATTTGTTTCCTAGTAAAATTTAGAATTAAAATATTACCCATGTTTCAAACATTCTATCCTCCTACAGATAGTGCATTTGTGTAAGGAGGTGGGTGTGGATAAGGTTTGCGTGGTATAAATAGGTTGAATGGATGGTCTAAAGATGATGCAATGTTAATGAGTTGCCCTGTTAGCTTGGTTGGAAATGGTACAGTGTTCGGTAGCTTTTGTCGACGAGTTTTACACACGGTATCTCGCTCCATGCTGACGTCTGTTCATACAGTAGCAAAATTGACACGCGACGTAGTCTAGGCTAGCGACCGAAGCCTACTTTCTAGCTCAGGAAAATATCGGTGGCAACGTCAGTCACCAAAACGAGCAAGGACGTAGACTCGAAGCAAAGAATCTCTTCCAACGTGTAGCAAGCCAGCAATGCCGTCATTCCTGCAGTCCTTACAGGAGAACCTACATCGCATAATTGGCTTCACGATGAACTCAACAACGGAAAGGGGAGCCTTTGCTGGCTAGAGTCGAGAGCGAGTGATCCGATTGTATGCGTTCTACCTTTTGTAGCCGATACGTAGTGCAACAAAAAATGTTGAAGACTTTGGTTCGCATGAGTATAGTTGGGCTGAATCAAGATAGAGAGAATTCTGTAAGAACAGAAAAATGGTGGTACCTACTTAGTGCAGGTCAGGTAAGCCTTCTAAATCTATTAGGCCATCCTGTTTGTGAGCCAATCTTGCATGGATCGAAAGGCATGTTTGGCCCAACTCTCTCATTTCAGAATGATTTCAGAAAAACGGGCAACCCAAGACTGCCAGAAAAATATAGTATCGGAGATTCTCCAACATAAAAAGGGGAGATCTCAAAATCCATATTGAGGAACCGTCGCTGACGAGTCTAGTCCGATTAATTTTTTGGCTATGCAAAAGGGATGATCAATCATAGAAGATGCAAATAGTAGATTGGAAAATACAGAGATAGAGGGTTCTCCTGGTCTTTCTTTATTGTTTTTCTTTCATATGTGTATACAAAAAAGTCAATAGTACTTCCTATTTATAGCCTAGTAGTGAGGTATCCACTATAGGCCAAGGCTTCAAATCCAGGCTCAGGTTTCCCAACACTCTCCCTTGGACACTCGTCCGACACATTCATGCCTCATCAAAACTCCATAAAAACCCAGTGGAAAAATTTGGAGAAAGAATATATGATACATGTTATGCTGCGTTGCACGAATTGCCTCATTAAAAACCTTGGCCGAGAAACTTCAGAAAAACTCATCAAGGAAAAAAGAGTACAATCTACCCAATTTCATTTAATCTTCAGAATTTATTCTTTGGATACTCGATCTTCGTGATCAAGTTTTAATCACGAGCTTAAGAAAAATCTCCCCCTGAATTTTGTACTTCTCTAAGTCTCATCATCTCAATTCCTCGTGTGCACCTTTCAAAACTAGATGCTGGGAGTGATTTAGTGAATAAATCCGCAAGATTTTCACATGACTTAGTATGCAATACCTTAATATCGTTCATCTTTTGCAATTCATGTGTATAGAAGAACTTGGAGTTGATATGCTTTGCGAGATGACTCTTCACGTAGCCCGTCTGTACTTATGCAACACAAGCTGCATTATCATCATAGATAATTATAGGAGCTTGCATGATATTCAACCCACATGACTGCTGGATGTGGTGAATCATTCGTCGGAGCCAAGCACATTCTCGTGCGGCTTCGTACAGTGTTATGATTTTTGAGTGGTTCGTCAAAATCGCTACAAAACTTTGCTTAGACGATTTTCATAAAATTGCAGTTCCACCACACAATAATACATAGGTTGTTTGTGACCTTGCGGTATGCGGGTCCGACAGATACCCATGCATAGCCAGCTATATTCAAGTCTTAGTTCTTTGTGTAGAATAACCCAAGGTCCTAGCTTCCTTGGAGGTATCAGAAGATGTTCTTTATTTCCTACCAATGTCTTTTGGTAAGTTTTGCACTATGCCTTGCTAATAGGTTTACGGTAAATGCAATGTCCGATCTAGTGCAGTTCACTAAATACATAAATGCTCCTACTGCACTTAAGTATGAAAATTCTGATCCCAGGACTTCCTCCCCCTCTTCCCTAGGTCGGCACGGATCCTTATCTTGCTGTAAAGATCTCCTGATCATCGGTACTTTCGATGGGTATGCCTTCTCAAAGCCGAACCTTTCTAACACCTTCTGGGCGTAGGCTGACTGATGTACTAATATTCTTTCAGGGACATGCTCGAACTGCAGGCCTAAGCAATATTTGGTTTTACCCAAATCTTTTATTTCAAATTCTGATTTCAGGTAAGAATTTGCTTCCTTTATGTCTTCCATGGTCCCGATGATATTCAGATCATCTGCATATACTGAGATTATACAAAATCTATTCTGAAACCGTCGTATAAATACACAGGAACAATCTTCATTGTTCATGTAGTCTTTCTTGCATAGAAAGTCTCTTAAGAAATTATACCATATTCTGCCTGATTGCTTAAGTCCGTAAGTGATTTCCTAAGTTTCACACTGTACAGATTTCTATTTGCTCTATCTTGGTTCGAGACAGGAATACCTTCATGTACTTTCATATAAGTTTCCGAATCCAAGTTTCCACAAAGGTGTGCAGTTACCACATCCATCAATTTCATTTCTAAATTCAGGTTTACTACCATTGAGATTAAGTATCTAAAGATGATCCCAATCATGACCAGGGAATAGGTTTATTCATAATGAACTCCTGGACGTTGAGTGAAACCTTGTGCAACAAGCTTTGTTTTATATCTTACAACTTCATTTCTTTCATTTCTCTTTCGAACAAATACCCACTTATAGCCTACAGGGTACACATGGGCAGGTGTGCAGCTTACAGTCCCAAACACCTCTCTTTTGTTCAGAGATAATAATTCAGTTTCTATTGCCCTTTTCAAATCATCCCAATCTGACATTTTCTTACATTCAGGGAGCGATGCAGGCTCTGGGTCAAGATCGATGATTGTAACAATTTTCTTTGCAAAGTAGATATCAACATTGGCTATTGTCCTATTCATGGATTCTCCCGTGTGCACATAGTTTATAACTATTTCATCATGAGTTGATTCTTCTTGTGCTTCTACTTGCTCACCGCTCCTTCTAGCTGCGGCGACAAGTCCCTTTAGTTTTTCAGCTCTGATGTGTGCGCACATATCCATGCTGATTTCTTCCTCCATGGGAATGTTCAGGTCTGGTATGCTCTCTTCTGAAGGTGTCATACTGGTACCAGGTCTCAACTGGCTCTCCTTCTGGTTCTGGGTCAGTGATTAGCTGTGTCAAGTCCTTCTTATCATTTTTCACCGGGCGTCTTCGGTTACTTAGGGTTCGAGGGGCTAGAGTTCTTGTCCTTTTATTCTGAGGCCTCTAGACTGGATTAGGGATACCTTCAACTTTCTTTGGTATTTCAACCCTCTCCGGTGCATTGCGTGCAGGCACATGTGACTTGGTCACGCTCTTTATATCACTAAAGTGGTCAGGTAGTTGGTTTGCTAATATTGCAAATCAATGATCTTATGGACTTCTCTTTTGTTTCACTAGTGTGCGGGTCATGTGCATAGATTCCCGTGGCTTACCAGGTAAATTCCCGATATTTTTCATCAAGGGGTTGATTTCCTCCCCCTAACGTTGGGAAACTATCCTCATCAAATATGCAATCAGCAAAACGGGCAGTATGCAAATCTCTTGTCATGGGTTCTAAATACCTAATTATGAATGATGTCTCATAACCAACATATATCCTAGTCTTTCGGAGATGACCCATTGCAGTGCACTGTGGAGGAGGTATAGGTACATAAACCTTGCATCCAAACCTCCGGAGATGAGAAACTTTCGGTGCTGACCCTTGCGCTAGTTGCATAGGTGAATGGATGTTGTATGCTGTTGGCCTAAAGTTGATGAGAGTTGCTGCATGCAGGACTGCATGTCCCCAACATGTAGCTGGTAAATTACAATTCTGCAAAACCGGCTGGGTGATAAATTTAATTCTCTTGATTAAAGCCTCTGTTAGTCCATTCTGGTTGTGAACATGCGATACAAAATGCTCAACTGTAATACCCATTTCCATGCAATAATCATCAAACACCTTTGAAGTAAATTCTCTCGCGTTGTCCATTTTGATGGACTTTATGTGATGATCAAGGAAAATATATTTAATGCAAATTATCTACGGGGTCAGTTTTGCGAAAGCATAGTTTCTCGTAGATAATAAACATATGTGCAATCATTTCAAGAAAGCATTGATGAGCACCATGAAATATTTAAATGACCCTGATAGTGGCTGTATGGGACCGCAAATGTCTCCTTAGATGCGCTTCAGGAATGCAGGGACTTCATCCTTCACTTTCAGGGTGGAAGGTCTAGTAATTAATTTCCCGGTGGCACATGCGAGGTACACAAAATCTTCATGATTTAGAAAATTCTTTATATTAATATTATGTCCCTGTGAATTGTTAATTATATTTCTCATCATCCTAAGACCTAGGTGGCCTAATCTGTCATGCTAGAGATAGAAAAGTCCAGAGCTTCTAAATATTGTTTTCAAGGCAGTATAGGCTGCAGGTGCCTTGATATTAGTGTAGTATAGCCCAATTTCTAATGAAGAAAATTTTTCTAATACCCTTTTTTCATTTTCTTCGCTCTTCATAATGAGCAGGTATTTTTTACCATACTCTTCTTCAGTCTCAATATGTAAACCATTAGCGCAAATATCCTTAAAACTTAGGAGAGTTCTAGTCGATTCTGGGTACAATAAGGCTTCTTGGATGACCAAAGTTGTACCCATTGGGAGTATAACTGTGGCTCTTTCTGAATCTATTATACAAGCATCGCTACCGCCTATTGTTGTAAGGCTGCTAGCATTCTTACTAACCGACTGAAAGAATTTTCTCTCTCTCAAGATGGTATTCGTTGTGCTGTTGTCGGCTAAGCACACTTCCTCCATAGGGCGCCACACGTGTTCTAATATAAAGTATTTTATGAATATGTAGTAGAGGGCAAACAATACATAAATAAAATACTTTAATATCGGAACATGTCATGCTATTATAAACTAAATAAATGAATGAATTATTCAATATCATCCGGCCATCATGAGAAAATAAATTGTTTGAGTACTATCTATGCAAATTCTAACTTAGTCCTTCCACACATAAAATAAATGACAATTAAAGTCTAAATGCATTCTGTGCATAAGACTAAATCTGCTAAGAAGTCAGAGATTTCGGCTGCTATCTTCTCGGGGGTGATATGTCTTCCAAAGAAATCATGGCGCTGGCAACTTCAATGTCAAGAGGGGGTGCTGCTACCGGAATGGATTCAACCTCCATCGGCGCAGGCAGCTGTTCAAAACTCTCCCCCTCAACAGAATCAAAGTGGGTTTCTTGCTGCCTTTTGCCATCCTTTTTCTTCTGAGCTTAGAAGGTATTGATGACATGCTGCGGCTCTTTACAGATCCGTGACCAGTGCCCCCACTTGCCACACTTGTAGCATGATTAGTTTTGCAGACCATAGGGCTTGCTGTCCCACTTTGGCTTGCTTGCCTTGTTCTCACATAGAGCATCTGACTTGCTTTTCTGAGCTGCGGCCTTACCATTCCTTCTCCTTTTCTTCATTATGGGCTTTTGCGCCTTGTAGCTCCTGGCATTAGCTTCACGGCCAGCGGAACTTCCAGGTGGCTGTGCGACATAGTTCTTGCAGAGAACTTCATCTTGAGCCTCTCCAATCTGCATCATATCAATCAATTCAGTATACTCCTTGTAGCCATCTTGACGATAATTATGTGCAGACTGCACTGCATTGGGGTGGAAGTGGATATTGTCTTCTCAATCTTCTGCTCATCTGTGATCTGCTTGCCACAAAGTTGAAGATTGGTACAAATTCTATGCAAAGCAGAATTGTACTCCCCGATCGTTTTGAAGGATGGTGCACTTTAGCCTCTCGAACCGCTTCTTGAGTACAATCCATAATGCTAGCATGCTCTTCTCTACTATGTACTCGTTCTTGAGAGTGAGACAGAGATGGTGCCTGAAGAAGTGAAGTGCTTGATCATTTTCCATAGGGTGGGTTTGGCATCATGCGGTGCACCAATCCCAATGGCAGCGCGGAGCTTCTTGGCTTCAAGTACTATCTCGACATCGGAAGCCCAAGTCAAGTAGTTTGGCCATGCTGGGCCAGCTCCTCGAACTTCCGATTCGTGATGCCTGTCATTTACATGTGCATGAAAAGAATATTTAAGTTTACTGTCGGTAAACATGCATAGATTTGTTGTAGGTAAATAAATTGGACAAATGTACAAAAGATTCTCGTAATGTTTTAGAATTTTCTATAAATTTTACAGTTAATTTCGGTGATTAAAGGCATGTTTAAATAATTACGATCAATCAAAACAGTAAATAAATACAGAAAACATGAAAATAATAATGACAGTTCTAAACATGCTTCAAACGGCACATCGCCAACATGCATAGACATGCTTCAAACAGTAAATACAGAATCTTTTGTTTATTGCTTTTCTTTGACGTGTGTATAAAATAGCAAATAACACTCTCTATTTATAGCCTAGTAGTGAGGTGTCTACTATGGACTAAGACTTCAAGTCCAGACCCATGTTTCCCAACAATCTCATTCCATTTCCCCTCCTACGCAATATTTTCTCGAGAAATCTTTCAACAAGCTACATTTATCAGTTTAGATCCCACAATTAAACTCACCAAAATGCATCACATCGCAAGGTTACCCTCCTCATGATCCTCCAGGACCCAGTGCCCACTCGCGCTCTTCACCATGCCCTTGTTCTTCTCCAGCCACCACGTCGCCGGCACGAAGTACTCGTCCCTGAGCGCGTCCACTTCTTTGTTCACCAGCGCCACGTCGCGCTCGACCTCCAGGCTGAACCCGGCGCCGTCGCCGGTGCCCTGCGTGCCCGCGACGCCGTGCAGGTAGCACTCGAGGTCGTGCCACGCGGCGGGGCCCGCCGGTTTCTTCAGGTACGGCGATTTGAGCGTGTCCACGAGCAGCTCCACGCCGACGTCCTTGAAGAACGCGGACGGCAGGATGGTCGGCACGACGTCCGGGGCGTTGTGGACGCGGAGCAGGCTTACGCCGGGCATCGAATCGAAGGCCTTCTTGAATTGCTCGTCGCCGACGCGGGGGCTGCCGAAGACGATGGCCGTGACGGGGATCGGGTCCTGGGACGAGCCGTGGATGTTGAATCCATTGGCGGCTAGGTCGACGGCGTTGAGCGTGGAGAGCGCGGCTCCGAGGCTGTGGCCGGTTAAGGTGATGCTGCAATTCTCGTCCTTGTATGCATCGAGTAGTCTTCTTATTTCAGTCAGCGCCTGTGTAACATTAATTTGGAGCTCAGTTGAGATTTTCCTTCAGTAAAACAGCATGAGCTTGACATAGCGCCAAGTAAGCGACCTAGCTGAAAATGAAATGACATAGCGCCAAGTAAGCGACCTAGCTGGTCATTTTTTTTCCCTTGTAGAACAAAATTTGGATCATATGGTCGTACTTTCTTTTAACAGTCCTTATGGAATCAGATTCCATGGCTCTCCTACTCTAGAGAAAAACAATATCCCCTATTAACAACATTATGGAGTACAGTTCAGAATAAAGTCGTCAAATTATTCGTCAATTCCCTAGATTGAGTGTGAAACCTGTCGCTTTGCACACTGCAAATTTTCTATGCTCTCTTTAAATGGCTGTGTCTGTGCTGCCAGAACCAAACTTAAATTGGAGGACACAAAAAGTCCCAACTTGACCAATCCTCACGCAGAAGTACGAACGAATTGCGCCACAGTAGCACAATGAAGGAGTACCACTGCTAATAGAAGAGATCTTCCTGTTCTAGGAGTACTAAGTATGACTGTTAGTGTTAACGTGAGGAAGTCACAACTACTTTACCTGCTCTCGCGCGCTTTGTTTGTTGAACCGCGACGTGGAATTCTTCGACGTGTAAACGGACAGGAACCCCCTGTGCACCGACGGCTGCGACCAGCCGCGCCCCGGCCCGACGACGCCGGTCGCCGGCACCAGCGTGATGTCCAGATCATTGGCCCACTCCACCGTCCGCTTCGTCCCGCGCCACGCCACCACGATGTCCCGCCTCCCGAGCGCCGCGGCGGCGCTGTCGGTGGCCACCGCGACGTACCCCATCCAGTTGGACTCCCTGCTCCACGCGCCGGCCGGCGCCGGCCTCGTCATGAACGCGTCGGGCACGCGGGCGCTCGACGTCGCGTAGATGAACCTTGTGACGCGGTACGCTTCCGGGTCAGACGCCTGCACCTTGTGGAAGAAGGCGTCCGGACCGTACCGGGAAGCGCCGGCGTACGGCGACACGGGGTCTCCGATGAACGCGTCCGACGTCGCCTGCGCCAGCTCGCCGTAGCGGATGATGTCGCGCCGGACGTCGATGTCGAGGGGGTCTAGGAGGCCGTTCCATGGGTCCTTGCCGCTGATCTCCCTCCATCTTTGAGCAATGGCTACGTCAGAGAGAATGGCGCCTAGCAGTACAGAGACTCGCAGAATGTAATACATTTGGGAAACTTTGTGTACATGCAACTGAAAGAAGATCTGGATGACACAAGGAAACATATGGATGCCAATGCGCGCCGTTCTACCAGAACGTGCAGGGAAAGGCCGAAGGCAAGAGATGGAGGAAAGGAATGGCGTGCAGAGGGAAGGGAAGGGAAAGAATCAAGATGGGAATATGTACAACGGAGACAGAATATTTATGAGAGGCGCGTCTAGTCATCTCCCGGAGGATTTTGTCTAAAGAAAACCTAATTTTTTTTACCCTTGGATCAAACTAGCCGAACTATCCGATCAAGCATATATAGTTTCCCACCCCCCGTTTTGTACTTTCATCGCTTAACAGGCCTGCAAAATTAAATAGATCGAGATCCAATAACCCGATATTTGTTTTGTATATATACCGCGGAAAGGTTTCGCTTAACCGGTTCAAACAAAAACAGTTCGTGTTCTGATTAAAGCAAAACGGGTAGACCCGTTTTCTCTCTTTTGCGACCGGATCTGGTGGCGTGGAACGTCACAGTGCGTTGCGCGAGTCCTTCATGGAAGAGCATGCGGGCTGGTGGGCCTAGATGTCAGCCGAAGAAAGAGTCCCCGATTGTGTTTTGTGGGCCCGCATGTCATAGAAAAGAGAACATACACAGATGGGATGGAAGAAGGAACAATCTGGAACTGCGAAATGGCTAGAGAAAAAACGAAAAAAAAGGAGGAAGCACTCGACAAAACATGGAATAAATCATGAAGAACAAAGCATCACAAGAACCAACCTTCAGATTCTTCATGTTCTTGCTCAAAAAATTCTCCTGCTTGAATTTGATCATACCTACTTCTTGAAACGGCACAAAGCTAGATACAACATAAAGTTGATTCGTATGTGAATTCCCTGTAAGGCTGACTTCTCTGAACACTTGGGCATATGAAATTAGTTACATAAATATTACTTGATGCTGCGAGCATGTGAAATTCATTACATAAAAAACTTGCTGTAGCTCCTCCTCCAAAAATTGATATATATATATATATATGTGTGTGTGTGTGTTTCCATCTTAGACTCTCAGCAACTCAACTCAGCCCATCTTGGTATACGGCATGATGGCAGTTCACTTAGTGAGAAAACTGACATGACACATGACAATACATTGCGCATGACTCTGACGGGTATCTCTTCTTTGTCTTCGATGCATGACCGAGTGACCAACGGCATCTAACCCTAGGTCCAGTGGCGGACCCAGAAAAAAAATCTAGGTAAAGTGAAATCTAGTGACGGACCTAAAAAAACTAAGTATGTTGAAATCGGAAGCGTGAAATAAACAGTAGTACCCAAAGCAAAACAATCCATGATCAAACTATATTGCAATCACACTAATAAAAGTATGTGATACGAAATAGAAACAACAACTACAATTCGCATGTTAACATATATAGATAACTGAAGGACAATGAAAAATACCTCACTAATGAAGCTTAATTCACAATTATAGATGAGCTGTAAAAACAAATAACCTGTCAATTGTAAAAGATAGATAAATCAGTAGTATCATAATTCGATAATAGAATATAAAAGATGCAATATAAAAGAAGGCAAAAAATATACCAGTAAAAAAACAGTCACAGAGACACAGTCACAGATTTGTTTTTTGAGTCTCCACCGAGGCACCGTGTCACGGCTTTGTTTTTTGAGTCGGCGATTGAGTCACGATCACAGAGACACGGTCGGGCGGACTCAAAAACAAAATCGCTCCTTCGAATCTGCCATTGCCGGCCTCCTCATATCCGTCCTCGCCTCGACGCCTCCGGCCTCCTCAAATCCGTCCGCCCCTCCTCAAATCGCGCTCCCCCTCAAATCTGCCGGTCGCTCCCCGCCGGTACACGGCGGATCCGCGCCTCGGCCCTCCCCCGGCCACCGCGTCGCTCCCTGCCTCCCCCGTTCCCCGGCTACCGCCTCCCGGCCTCCCGCCTTACAGGCCTGGCCGGCGGCCACCCGCTCCCGGTCCCGTCGACCGCCTCCGCATCCCGGCCTCGGAGAGCCGCCTGGGTGCCGCCGCCACGTCGTCGCCGATTCCTCCGCTGGGAGGTGGGAGCCGCTGCGCGCGCCGTCCTCCGACTCACTTTGGCGCCGCCGCCTTGTAGTCCTTCGCCTCTGCCGCCGCCGTGCCGTCCTTCGCCAGTTCGCCTCTGCCGCCGCCCGCCCGGGATCTAGGTTACCGCTTGGACTGTTGGTCCCGTACGTCGTTGTTTGCTAGTATATCTCATTCTTGCTTTGTTGGGTGGGCCGTGTGTTTATAGGTGTTGCTCACTTGCTTGGACTTGGGCCGTACACCCGGGCCGGGGGGGGGTGGTTTGTTTGTGCTTCCACCGGGGGGGACCGTTGTTTCATTTGTTTGTGCAGCTTGTGCTTCCACCGGGCGTGGGCCACGGCGCCGGAGGGGGGGTCCGGCCGGCGAGGGGAGCTTGGGCGACCGCCCGGGCACGCCCGAAGGGCAGGTCCGCTCCTGAGTACGAATGAGTTGCCTCCTCCAGTGTTAACTAAACTGGTTTGATATATATAATTGGATTGAATATAGTGTGGAATAAGATGCTACATTTTGATTTATTTGTTATTTGTTCAAAAATAAAACTATGGATGGTGATTGCTTTGTTTTAGAATTGAAATAGATGTGATGCACTTATGCATGAAATGTGTACACCCATTGAGAATTTTCAAGCTCTGCCACTCATTGCATGACCTCTACTGAAATATAAAATACAACGTGGCAAGAATTTAGATATGGCTGAGATGTAGCATTAAATATGCCCTATAAAGCATATTTCGATTGAATATGCAACATTAAGGTATATATGGGGTTTGTTCATATCATTATTTTTGTGAGAACTTGCAGTATTTAAATTGTTGCCTCTAATCTTACCAATTATTCTTTAAGATAGTAATAAAGAACACTAATGAGCAATGCTAACATTAAAAAGTAAATACAGTTAACAATCCGTAAAACAACGCATACCTTGTCATGCGTGTCGGATGTGTATCGTCTACCGTGCTATGGCTAAAGCAAACTTCGTCCCCATATGATCCTTAATTGGTTTGCATCTAGCTTATCGCCTTTTATCCTCCATCAACGTATGCTTGCATGCAAAAATTTTGTACGACCTCGCAGGTTTTTTTACCTGTGGTTCTTCGCAGGTATACCCGTGGGCGTAAATCGGGGTCGCGGGTACGGGTATGGGCGAGCACTACCCGTACCGCCACACCCGATTGCCTTAAATAGCCTCATTTAGCGAATTAGTAAAAGTATATGTAAAAAACTCTGAATTCGATGTTTTATGCACATACAAGCATATAATCAAGGATATTTTAGCATACAAAAACATTCATAGCAGCAAATAGCGAGGCATAGTGCATTCCTTCAGGACATTATCAAACAAACACATAAGTTCAATAGACGGCAAGCTCCGATTCGACCCACTTCAGGTTTTTTTCTCCTTAGCGGGCTAAATAGCAATCCATTTAGCGAATTTAGCGGGCTAAATCCGGCTAATAGCGGCAAACACTGTTTAGCGTCAAAATTGAATTATCTTAGCCCTTAGTCTTCCCAAAGGCTAAATCCGGCTATAGCGGTGGCTATAGCCGGCTATTTGAAACCTTGGTGCCAATCACGTAACTGAAACTAAAAACGTACAATTGCTACCATGTAAGCACGTAATTGAGATCAAATACAATTGCTATCTTATTTTACTGAAAAATCATCACCATTATAATATAGAAGTGCCATAGATTTTTTTCTCTTGATTAATAAGAATTTATACGAATTATTTTTTTATGATTTAAGGATTATTTTGAGGATTTCCAATCTCTAAAGCGAATTATGAGCCTTTAATATCATCAATTGTTTGTAGATATATATAGATTAAATCATGTAGCACCAAGCTAATTAGCAACCAAACTGGTCGGCTGATCAGCACCATCGCCGTGTCTATATATGTTCACCGGTTGACGTACTGATGCTATGTGCCCATCCGTGTAGAACTAATTAATCTGATAGCAGAATGTAGTAATCCCGGACTCTCTCTAACTCGAAACCACCCCAAACGAACGGAGCAGATGCTTAGCGACGCCCCTAATCAACTCCACCACCGCCGCGGACTCCTGCATCAGGCGCACGTCCGTGCCGGCTCTCAGGAACGGCCCGAAGAAGAGCTCCGATATGGTGACAACCATGAAGGCGCTGATGAGAAGGTACGCCGCCGCCTTGGGCGGCCGCCACAGCCCGGCCACCCTGGCCCATCGCTCAGCGATGTGGAACACGCCGTGGAGCATGAAGAAGAGCAGCATCTCGCCCTTGGGGCGCTGCAGCGTCAGGTACCAGTAGAGGAGCTCGTGGAGCAGGCCCGACATGAGGAACGTGGCGAGCACGCCGGCGTCCCGGCCCCACCGGGCGCGCACCGGCTCGTACGCCGAGGCGCGGAGGAGGTCCACTGCCATCAGGTTCCACTGCCGTCCCCAGAAGTCGTTCAGCGACGCGACTGCGAGCGGCGTGCTGAACTGCCTCTCCAGGCCCGTGCCCAGCACGGCTGCCGAGGCGAGCGCGACGGAGGAGAGGACGAGGTCGAGCGTGAGGAAGACCTGGATGCAGTAGAGGAAGTGGACGGCGTAGAGGGGGAGCCAACCGGTGTGCGGGTAGAGCACGGCGAGGCAGCAGAGGAGGAGAAAGCTGCGGGCGCAGGGGACGAGGAAGTCGGCGACGGGCGGCGGCGGCGACGACAAAGAATGCTTGGTGGCCTTCTGCCTCGCGCGGAGCTTGATGGGTAGGCTGGCGCAGAGGACGAACGGGAGGAGGGGTAGGGAGGGGTGGAGCGGGCCGAGGTCGAGCGCGAGGAGGACGAGCTTGTTGATGGCGAGCCAGGTGTGGAAGAATGTAGAGAAGAGCCGAAGGTGGAGGGAGTTGAACAGGCACGGCAGGTAGACAAAAACGGGGAACGTCGGGAAGACCGCGGCGAGGCGCGGGAGACCGGGACGGAGGCGGCGGCAGGCGTATCGCGCGTACGCCGCGCACACAGGGACGAGGAGCGCCGTGCACGCGAGCGCCCTCAGCTCCGACGCCATAGTGGGCTGGTCGAGGGCTTGCATGGCGTGCGCGAGTGTGGAGCACGCCGCCGGGAGTTGATGGTGCGTGCATGTATATATCGAGTAGTCCTTATAAAATGGGGGTTTGTTTGGTCAGGTTCCTTGGTGTGATGAAGAGAGAAGATGCGTGCGAACGATGTAGGAAGATGTGCGGCGTGCGGTGCGGGGTCACGTGGATCGTCGCAAAGCGAGCAGCGATGCCGGAGCTCCTCTACATAACCGCGTTAGTTTGACAGGGAACCGAACATGTCGGAAGGAATCGTGGTGATACATGCATACGTGAATAAAGGAGCGCGCAATTGCTCACGAAAACACCGTGATCACATGGAAGAACGCAACGTGGTGGCGAGCCCGGCTCCCCAACAAATTACGCACTTCCAGCGATGCTTGTACGGATCTGCAATTTGTGCATTCATCAGATCAGGGTAACGCCGTTTTTCGTTTCGATCTGCACGAAATCTGTAAACCTTTTCCTATATTCTGAACCAAAGTTATTACCATCGACCCATGCAAAAATATTAACACAATCCAGATATTACTCTACAACGTTATAGAAATAATGAACCTTCTGATAAGAATCAGCGAACCAAGTAGCGGTTTCCTCAGCTCGGTGGCAGGTCTTGTCCAGAGGAACAGGGGACGCATGCGGCCCGTGAATCACGCCGTCGGCGATCACCTTGTATACTGCCTCCGTCGGGTGCGTCTCGTCCCTCCAGCCGTACGTTATGCTTATTTTTCAAAGTTCGCGTGGAAAATCAGTTGTGAAAATCTAATATCTTGCTTGACAAATCAAATCAAAGTTCAACAAATTCTGTTAAACAATGGTGGCTTCTATTAGGGCCTATTCATATTATCTTTTGCTGATGGCTTTCGATTGCGGCTAATAAGTAGTAGTGACCGATAGAAGCGGCTGATAACTAGTAGTGTATTAGTAAGAAAGATGGTGTAACAAAAAACACAGCAACATTCGGACCACCATGCAACTTACGGAATTGTGATATAATAAAATACAAAATACATTACAATATATGAAATCAAAAAATATTAGCTAATAAATAATAATAGCTGATAGAAATGGTTTATAGAAATTAGAGCATTCGCATTGGTTTCTACTTCCGGAAGCGTAAGTCATATGAATAGGCCCATATTTTCACTTGTGTCTTCTGCTTATGAGGACCGCAACAATATCTCCATTCGCAACTTGAATTTAGATCAAAAAATGCAGATAGCCAAACACCAAAACATCTAAAATCAATTCTGTTAAATAGGATTATCATAATCTATCGTAATGCCAAATGAAACCTAAGTCGCATAAAAACAAAACAACAAAAAAGAAAGAAAAACAAAAGAGAGAGAAAAACACAAGTTGGGCTTGTCACGTGTCTGTCGCAATCTGGCCCTTAACTTGGCCCTGCCTAACTAAACCAAACATATGCGGATCAAATCACGTCTTATAATAAGAAGAAATCTTTCTCGGTATCAATCCCCTTGCCCCTCATTCTTTGAGAATCAGAAGGATCCTTTTCGAGTTTCCATTTCTTCATTTGGAATCTGGGCTCTTCTATCTTCGACTTATTTTTTTGGCTTTATTCTTTATTTATTTCATTTCGACACAAGAGCGGAGAGCCAGACTCAAGTCTCCATTTTTTCCCTGTCCAAGATTGTGCCTGGGCTGGCCCATTTTAAGTTTGTCCAAGCCCAACGAGGGAAAGAACAATTGTGAAAGTTGTATACAGCACCAAAAGGATTTTTGTTCTGTGGAAAATTTTTGAATCTTGTTATTTCGATCATAGAAATGAAAAACGCAAGGATAAAATGCATCCAGGAGTGCTTCTGCTAGCTCTTATATTCCTCCTAGTTTTACCTACTATTACTGCACCATGGAGAGGCCCAGTTGGTCATGTAGTAAAGTCAGGACACTGCAGGCAAACCATCGCCCCTTTGGACCAGTTTCTTGGTCTATGGATCTTTGAGTCGACAGTTATTTGAAATCTTGGCCTGGTGGTCGTGCGCCTCACTGGTTCCTCTGTTTCGTTTACGACCACGTCTTTCTTCTTGTCTTCTGGTTTCTGCGGTCGTATGTAGTTGAAGTCAGTGCAATCGTTATCTGGTACGTCGACTGAAATCACGAGTTAGTTGGTTTCGACCATGGTCAAGTACCAGACCACCTCGCACCCTTTTTGACCCTCTGATCTTCTGTCGCGGTGATCGGATTTCGACCACGCTGTTGTCTCGAGCGGTAGTCTGGTTTGGACCGCGTTGGTAGTTTGACCACCTGTTGGCTTACGACCACGTGGTTACAACCAGAGAACAGACTGTCTTCGACCGAATGGTTTGATCGACCACGAGTTGGTGTTCGACCACTCTGTACACAGACAGACAACCACTCGATTGCTTCGACCACGTTAATCGTTCGACCACCCATTGGCTTACGATCACGTGGTTACGACCAGAGAACTAACGGTGATTGACCGAGTAGTCTGATCGACCACAAGTTGGCGTTCAACCACTCTGTATGTGAACAGACTTCAGCTCGATCGTTTCAACCACAGAGCAGAGACTTACGACCACGCAGTAAATCCTGATTGCTCTGTCTGTTTTTGGCCGCGTTTGTCTTCTTTCTATTGTCGGTCTGTTTTCTTGGCTTCCAGTAAGGCTTCACTCTCTAACTTCATAGCTTGGTAGCTATTGGAGAAGAAGGGTTGTGTGAATACTTGGGGAGGTTTGAAGACACCATTCACCCCCCTCTATTGCCTATTCGGTCCTACACAGATGCTACTGCACCAGCAGCATGGCAGAACATCCGACTTCAGGACATGTCTTCCCTACAGCCGATGCCGTTGCTCCCTCCTCCAGCGACGTCGCCACAAATGGAGCTCTTCTACGTGCTGTATCAAGGTGGCAGCAGGTAGCCACCGCAGCTCAGATTGATCTAGTGGATGCGTGTCATGGGCACGTGCCCATAGATAGCCATGGTCCATTAGAGGGCTGCACGCAAGAAAGACTACCAGCAGTAATCAATTAGGATTTACTTAGTTTGTGAAGTTATCTCTTAGGATTTATTCAGTTTGTTAAATTATCTCTATCAATTAATACTTATCTTATCAAATTGGTTTCCATATTATTAGGAGTTAACCTCATCTATATAAAGAAAGGAATTGCGCTATTCAGAATCAGGCAAAAGAAAGAACAAAGTTCATCACAGTCTTAGTCTTCTCTCTCCCTAAGTGCGCCGTTGCAGTCCGGCTATCCTCTCGGCGGTGTTTACCCCCATGAAAGTAAGGTCATAACAGCTTGGTATCAGAGCCATTTACCATTGCTCCTCATTTATTTTAAGGTACCGTACGAGCCCCTATGAACATTTGGGAAAATAATGCTTATACTTTCAGACGGGATGATATTGTTTGTGGTAGTTTAAACAGGGTAATTGTTCTTTCTAATCTTCTAAGATCACTTTTTCCTTGCCTTTTCAAGTCAACAACTTTTCCAGAAGTAAGGTTTAGAAAGTAGTACAGGAACTATCATGGCCAATAAACAATAGAAAGATGGAAGGAAACGAGACCAATGAGCTGTTGGGGCATCTTTATGTCGCAAGAAGATCATTGCAACAATAATAATAAAAAGAAATGCACAAAACGAGATGTTGTGCCTAATCTAATTACCCAACACAGGGAAAAAAGCCACCGATCACCTTCAATTTGGAACCTTCCTTGATGCCTAAGAGGATACGGTGGCCTGTCAGGGTGATCGCACCGGCGACAGCCTCTGGCCTGGGGGAGGTGTAGGTCTCCGGTGATCCATTAATTTTGCGTGCCACACGCCAATATGAGATCGGCAAACGGAGAGAAAGAAATGCTGAGAGAGAGAGAGAGCTAGAGAGAGAGGGACTGGGGATGGGGGTGCCAACAGGACCAGATAGAGGAATTTATTGGGTCATTACGAAACAAGTCTCTGCATCTTAGTGGCTCTTAATCTTTACTATTCTAAAAGAAGAAGTTGGTAGTTGATTCGACCTCTCCCACCTTTCCCACCACTCTTGACAAAAAAGATACTTTATTTGACGTGTGGACCCATCCAACCCCCTCTTACGTCCGTGCGCCTTGCCTCCCCTCACCCCCACGAACCCGTGCGCTCCTCCCCTGATTTCTCCCTCGCCTCCTCCGCCGCCTCCTCCCCCGCCCTCCGCTCCGCCGCCGCCTCCTCCTCCCTCGCCCTCCGCTCTGCCGCTGTCGCTTAAACTTTTCTTATTATTGTTAAAAATTTATACGAATTGTTGATTATTATTTAACACTAGCTGAATGCCCGTGCGTTGCTACGGATTTTAAAATTTTATCATACTATATGTTCTGATAACGGGTGGTAAAATTTTTTAGAACATGCATACAAATATGTTGTAAAATTTTTTAAAATCCATAGCAACGCACGGGCATTCAGCTAGTGTTAAGTAATTAATTTGGACATGCCCTTTGGAATGGAGTTGGAATGGCCTTAGTTTTCTTTTAATAAAAGGTAAAATTGAGGATTTGCCACTCATAAGCATCCTGATTTATCATTTGCCACTTTCAGGTTTTTTCTTGATAATTTGCTACTACTAAGCTTAAGCTACAAACACCTGAGATTTGCCACTCTGTGTATTCCAGAATTTTTAATTATTTTTTTCCTTGAAATGCACTGAGAAAAGACCTTATGCTCCTTCATGTTGGCTCGGTCTAGCCATGCACACAAGAGGTCGAGCCAGACCTTGTCCCGCACTTCATCTGCTCCCAGGAGCATGAAGTGGTCGACCGAACCTCATCTCCTCCCGACGCCATCTCGCGAGCCTGTGATTTTGGGTCGAAGGCGGCGGTTACACTTACCTATGCATACGAAGAGGACTGAAGTGAGTTCATGGTCACAGTATTATGCCTCTCAACATCAACTTTTTGAGATGGAACTGCTAGCCAAACATAGTCAACATCTCCAATTTGGCACTATTAACATAGCAAACTACACTACAGATTCGCAGAAATCTAAGCACCAGAGAAATCTAGTCCACCGGGAATCAAAGAGGGCAATCACAACATAGTCGCTCATGGACAAGCAAGATGCCAGCTTTTGTTGGTGGGCACAACCGCGTGGATCAAAGAGAGGAGACGTCTGAGAGGAGAGGAGACGATAGTAAGCAGGTTCGTACTATGGTGGGAAGACTAGAGTGAGTGGTCGACGGCCTGCAACTCGTGCGTGTGGAGGCATGGCAGCAACGCCGTCTTCAGCGCCGCCGCGCACGACATCATTTCCTTGCACAAGGCCGCTGTGGGCGTTTGCTCCTGCTGCGTGAGCGACGGCGAAGGCATCTGAACCGGTGACTGCGACGGCGGCCCAGACATGGGGAGAGAGAGAGAGAGAGAGAGAGAGAGATGGGGCTCGACCACTTCGTGTGCTAGAACGAGCCAACAGGAAGAGGCATATGGGTCTTCTCTCAATGCATTTCGGGGCAAGAAAAATTAAATATACTAGAATACACCCATAGTGGAAAAACTCAAGTATTTGAGTCTTAGTAGTGACAAATTATCAAGAAAAAACTTTAAAATGGCAAATGCTAAATCATGATGCATAAGAGTGGCAAATCCTCGATTTTGCCTTAATAAAATGGAAGAACCTGACTTCTGTCCCATGTTTTTTTAAGGTGTTTCTGTCTATTCCCCAAATTTGATATAAGGAATAAAACATTACAAGAACAGTTTACTAAACGTATATAATAAATTTTATTTTAACCATTAATCTTTTTCTTTGTGGAATTTCTAGTATTTACAATAGTATTTTTAAGTTTTCATACATAAAGTACTAATGTCAAGAATGTAGCGATGTCTGATTTTACCACATTGATATTGGGAAAATCAATTTAGTAAGGGTGCAAAGATGTGTATTTAGAAAATTGTACCCAAGTAAGACTTGCAAGTCTAGGGCCACTTGTTACTGAAACAACTATGTAGTCTCAATTTGCATGATTTTGCATTGTTATGAAACAATTTTCTTGTTGGAAAGATTACTCTTCGAGAAACAAGTTCGGAAACAGAATCAGGAGTATATGCAGAGTTCTCAGCATTGTTTTCCTTGTCAAAAGACGCCACAACTCAACAAATTTAAGACCTTATTACAGCCATAAAAGTCAGTGAAGCTAGTTGGCTTCGAACACAACAATGTGTTGAAAAAAATTATTTCGAACATAACAGGATGCGTTTCTTCATTTTCAAACAGATATGAACGCACGAGGAAGTATTCTTCTCTGTTTTCATTTCTACCTTCTGAGCTCGTTGGGTGTAGCTTGATGTTCTACCGACAGGATTGCATCAGGTAAAAAACACGAGCTGCCAGGGTAAATCAGTCATCCTCATGGTCGGCCAGACGCCACCGACCATCCTCGCCTTTCACCATAGATTTGTTCTGCACCACCCACCAAGACGATGGGATAGAATACTCATTCTTCAGTGCATCTTCGTGTTTGTTCACCAAGGCGACGTCTCGATCAATCACCAACCTGAACCCTCCATTGCTCCCCTGCGTCCCGGCAGTCCCATGCATGTAGCACTCCATGTCATGCCATGTCAAGGGGTTCCCGGGGGCCTTCAGGTAGGGCGACTCCCCTGTGTCGATCGTAAGCTCTGTGCCAACGTCGCTGTATCCTAGTTTTGGCCAGTTCGGGACCACGTCGGGAGAGTTCCGGAGACGGAGCAGTCTCAGATCAGCTGCACCGTCAAATGCTTTCTGGAAGCCGGAGTTGCCTACTCTGGGGCAACCGAAGACGAAAGCGGACACCGGGCAGCCGTTGTTGTAGCCGTTGGAGGCGATGTCGGTGGCGTTGATGGTTGCAAGCGCAGCCCCAAGGCTGTGGCCTGTTACGGTGATGCTGGTCTCCTCGTGCTTGTACAGATCTTGTAGCCTTTCGATCTCGTTCAACACCTGCTACAAGCTTGTTAGTTTGACTGATAAAAGCTCCCTTCCACATGATGAGCGAAACGAAGAAGCCACAGCAAATATGCACGATCAAGGAGAAAGGGACGCATGCAGGAAAAACACTATTTATTCAGGCTAAGCTTTGGACGAATCGTAAGTGGAATCATCTCCAGCCTGAAACCATCATGATGCTTCCTTAGTGCAGTAAGATGGAGCAGAGAAACATCGAGGAGTCACCGGTGGAGAACAGGCGGGAAGACTTGCTTTTCTTGTGTTTCTACAATGGACAGACTTGCTTTTCCATCATTCTATGTTGCACACCCAACTACTCCTACGTACGCTAAAATGTGCACCGACAATGCATAACAAACAGTGCTATTTAGTGAAGTATAAGCAAGCCATCGATCAATATCCTCTTGTTTCTTTCCTTTGCTTACACTTCAGAATGAAGAAACACCTAAACTTCAAGCACACACATTATTAATTTATTATAAACAATATTCTGCTTTAGATCCTGGGGTTTAACTTGCACAAAGATTAACAGCACTTTACTTCGGAACATGAGACAATCTATATTATATTGGTTTTGTTGATATACTAATGCTTGAACCAAGAATAACATGAATTACCTGATATCTTGCACTCTGTTTGTTGTACTGAGACCCCGGGTCAGAACTTACGTAGACAGACAGCCACCCTCCATGAACACAGGGTTCATCAGCACTGCTTGGTCGAACTATTTCTGAAGCAGGCACCAAGGCAATATCAAGGTCATCCATCCATTCTACCATCCGTATTGTCCCACGCCATGCCACCACCACATCGCGCCTCCCGAGGACCTCCTTACCCTCGTCGGTGGCGACAGCAACAAACCCCATCCAATTCGATTGCTTGCTCCATGCGGCCTTCGACAGTGACTTTATCATGAACCCATCAGGCAGGCTGACCGTACACATCGCATATATGAACTTTGTAATCTCATACAGATTAGGGTTTGATACATCCACCCTACTGAGGAAGTCCTTGCGGCTGAAGAGGCAGGACCCGGCGTACCTTGATCTTCTCTCTCTGTTTAACCCAGTGTAGGCTGCCTGAGAGAGCTCACCGTAGTTGATGATATTCCTCCGGAGGTCGACGTCGAGAGGATCAAGCAGTCCCTTCCAATAATTCACGCCATTGAGCTCTCTCCATCTTCTGGCAATATTTCCAAGCCCTCGTAGAGAGCTCATCTTCGCCATGTGTGCTTCTGGTTTGTTTTGCTCGGTTTCTTACAAGCTACAAGTGCCCTCAACTTCATATTCCACTTGCATATATATATAGGCATAATGCTAGACTGCTAGCTTCTCCATTAAATCTGCAGTTCAATATGCATGTAGAAGAGGAGATCCCCTGTCATTCTCTTACCATACCAATCCACCGCCCAACTTGGCAACCATCCATCCTGGATTTCAAAGCATAGAGAAGCTTGCACGGATCAAATAATGCCTAAATAATTTGATCATTCTCCAACTAGAAGCATCCATTGAATCATGTTGACTAACCAAATAATTTGACAGTAAAAATCTTTACTACCCATGTTTATTAAATCCCTATCTCCTCACCGGAAGAATGACAGACAACGATCATACAACAGTTAAAATTTCTGTTCAGGAAGGATGTAACCACCATTTCACAATGTAATTGACAGCATGCATCCCGGAAAGTTGCCGCATACTGAGATGGCGTATTCTGATAGACAGCACTAATCACAAGAATTAGGTAAGGAAAAACAAGGTGACCTTAGCAGCCACTCCATTCCACTGAGGATTTCCTCCTTTTTTAGGTTAAGACAGGTCTAGCTGGTTCAAGGTTTTTGCATTATAGAAGTTTTCTTATCGTAGAAGCTAATTGTACAACTGCAAAAAGCTATAACATGGTGAAGCCACAAATACAGCTCAGCTATCTACCTGTCACTCTACTCTACCATTAGGACTTTCAGTTCAAATCACATTGTTCAACAAATATCCAAATAAGGAAAGAACAATTTCTCATATTGAATGTTAGAGATATGATTAGATACTGATTGCATTGTATTAGGATAGTTTAGATTCTTTCCATACATGCACTCTTTCCTTATATGTATTCTTTCCATATTTGCCATCCTGTACTCGTGTATATATCGGCCGTTGGCCTCATATGAATACAAGCGCTATTCATAACATGGTATCGAGCGTACCTAGAGTTCGCCTCGCTTGCCACGACGCTGCCGCCTCCGTGCAGAGTCTCCGCCGGCTCCATCCGCTGCCGCCTTTGGTTACGACGCCCACCGGCGTCTCCCTCACGCGCGTCTGGTCCGCCCGCACGCCGCCTCCCTCCACCCGACGCCGTCCGTCGCCTCCCGACGCACCACCTTCACGCTCCGCCGCCCGACGGCCTCCCCTCCGACGCCTCCGGCCGCCGCGGCCTCCTCCGCGCCTCTACTCCCGCCGTCGACTCGATCCCTGCCTCCCGCAGCCAGCAGCGCTTCCACCGGCTTGCTCATGGTGCCTCCACCGTCGCGGGCCGCCACGCCTCTACCTCCGGGCCGCCGCGGTTGTCGTGCCGCACGCCGGCCTCCTGCCGACGCCGGCCTCCTCTGCCGCCTTTGCCGGTCCGGCGCCTCCCGGCGTGCCGCTCCGGCGGCTGCCGGATCGGCGCTTCCCGCCGCCGTCGCCTCTCGGCGCAAGACTGACTCCCGGCCGCTCGGCCTCCTTCCGCGCCGACCTCTCCGCCTGACGCCCGCTCGGCCTCTCGGCCGGCTGACTCAGCGCCCTGCGCCCTCGGCCGCCATGGCCGACTCGCGCTGCGCTTAACTGCGCGGCCGCGCTGCCGCCCTTGCCGCGCGCGCGCCGCCGCGCTGCGCGCGCCGCCCGCGCTCGCCGCCGCCGGTCTGGCGCCGCGCCGCCGGTCTTGCCGCCGCCGCCGATCTTGGCGCTCTCACGGGAACCCTAGCTTTGGTTCCCCGCCGTGAGCACCTCTTTCTTATAGTTGGGCCTACCGCCCAACAAATCAAAAAACAAAAAATCAAAAATAAAAAAACGTTGATCTAACTGGCGCCGTCCGTAGCCGCTGTTAACCTCGTTACCTTGGTCGCCGCGCCGTCGGGCCGCCACCGATGGTTTCCGTTCGCTGAGTGGTCTTTGATGCGCTACCACCGCCGCGCCGTCCGGCGCCGCTGTTAGACCTCGTTACCTTGGTCGCCGCGCCGTCGGCCGCCGCCACCGATGGTTTCGTTACGCTGGTGGTGCTGGTGCGCTACCACTTCCCTCGTGCTCGCCGCTCGTCCACCGCTACACCGGCGCTCACGCAAAGACACCGCCACCTCTCCGGCTACCACAGGTGGTGGTGGCCGCCCTCCATCTGGTGGTGGCCATTCTCACTGCAGTGCTTCTACATCGACGTCGCATCGACTCCTTGCAGCTTCTCTCACTACGCAGAGATAGCGGACTTGACGCTTGCTTGCCGCCGGGTTCTCCTCGGCAGTTTGCGGTTCCTACATTGACGTCTCACATCGACTCCTTGCCAGTTTCTCTCCGGCGGAGATAGTCGACTTCGACGATCGCTGCTACTTCCGGTTCTCCTCGGCAGCTCTGTCGGTTACGCTCTCGACTCTTGTGCACCGCGAAACCACCACCTCCACAGTCAGGCACCTCCCCGTGGATTCTTGATTCTGGAGCATCTTTTCATATGACTCCTGATTCTTCCACCCTATCCTTCATTACACCTCTTGATTCTCCTGTCAGTGTTCTTACTGCTGATGGTACCTCTCTCTCTGTCTCTGGTCGAGGACCTCTTAGCAACTCATCTTTTCATGTTCCCTCTGTTGCTCATGTTCCTCGCCTTACCATGCAACTTCTTTCTGGGACATCGATCTTGGTTGTCGAGTCATTCTCGATTCGACTCTTGTTGTGTTCGGGACCGCCCGCACGGGAGCCACGATTGGTTACGGCCCTCGGCGTCTTGACTCACAACGTCTTTGGGAGCTTGACTGGCTTCACCTTCCTTCCACTGCCACCGTTGCTGCCAGTCTCTCCGCTTCTTCCACTCCGTCTACCGGCTCTTTCCAGCAGTGGCATCATCGTCTTGGCCATCTGTGTGGATCTCGGTTGTCATCTCTAGTTCGTCGTGGCCTTCGGGGTCTGTCTCGAGAGCGTGTCTTTAGATTGTCAGGGCTGTAAGTTAGGCAAACAGATTCAGCTTCCTTATCCTCATAGTGAGTCAGTGTCTCAGCGTCCTTTCGATCTTGTTCATTCTGATGTTTGGGGTCCGCCCCTTTGTTTCGAAAGGAGGTCATCGATACTATATCATATTTATAGATGATTTCTCTCGCCACACTTGGATATATTTCATGTCTTCTCGTGGTGAGGCCTTGTCTATCTATAAGCAGTTTGCCACTATGGTTACTTTTCGGTTCTCCACTCCTATTCGTGTCTTTCGTGCTGACTCTGTGGAGTACCTCTCTCATCACTGCAGCTTCCTTGCTGGCGGGGCACTCTCGCTCAGTTCTCTTGTCCTGGTGCTCATGCTCAGAATGGTGTTGCTGAGCGCAAGCATCGTCACCTCCTTGAGTCGGCTCGTACCCTGATGATTGCCGCCTCTATTCCACCTCACTTTTGGGCCGAGGCTGTTTCCACTGCCACCTATCTCGTCAACATCCAGCCTTCTTACGCTCTTGTGGTGCAATTCTGTTGGCGTCTCGTGGTCTCCTTCCGACTACTCGCCCTTCGCATTTGGCTGCGTTTGCTACGTTCTTCTCGCCCCTCGAACGCACCAAACTAACGCTCGATCTGTTGAGTGTGTTTTTCGGGATACGGTCCGAGCACAAGGGCTATCGGTCTTTGGGATCCTATTGGTCGACGGATGCGGATCTCTCGGGATGTGACTTTCGACGAGTCTCGTCCCTTCTACCCACGTCCTACCTCTCCTTCGACTTCCTCTGTGGAGTCTCTGTCTTTTTTGACCTTTCCAGATACACCTATCTCTGTCTTGCCCTCGTCCACCCGTCCCACTGAGTCCACCCGTCCCACTGAGTCCCCACATATTTCTCCTGTGGCCTCTCCGCCGTTGTCGCCTCCTGCGGCTCCTCGGGTTCCCCCACTACACTAGTCTACACTCGTCGACCTCGTGTTGAGGATCTTCCAGATGAGCCATCTTCTTCTGATGATTCATCTTCTGATGCACCATCTTCCCCTGATGGGTCATCTTCTCCTCCTCGCTACGCTCTCCGCGATCGCCAGTCGCTTCGGCCCCCTGCCCGTTTTGCCTTTGCTGGCGCAGCTACTCGTGAGCCTGTTTCTTACCGGGATGCTGCTACTCACCCCGAGTGGCAGCATGCCATGGCCGAGGAGATTGCTGCTCTTGAGCGTACTGGTACTTGGGATCTTGTTCCCTTTCCATCTCACTCTCGTCCCATCACGTGTAAGTGGGTCTATAAGATTAAGACTCGCTCGATGGTTCTCTTGAGCGCTATAAGGCGCGTCTTGTTGCCCGTGGTTTCCGGAAGAGCATGGTCGTGACTACGACGAGACTTTTGCTCTGTGGCTCACATGACCACCGTCGCGCTCTTCTTTCGGTGGCGTCTGTCGCCATCGGTGCATTCTCAGCTTGATGTCAAGAATGCCTTTCTTAATGGCGAGTTGCGTGAGGAGGTCTACATGCATCCGCCACCTGGGTATTCTGTTCCTGAGGGCATGGTCTGTCGCCTTCGTCGCTCTCTCTATGGCCTTAAGCAAGCCCCTCGTGCTTGGTTTGAGCGCTTCTCTTCTGTGGTCACTACTGCTGGTTTTTCAGCGAGTAATCATGATCCTGCGCTCTTTGTTCACACCGTCTCGTGGTGGGACTCGCTTCTTCTCTATGTTGATGATATGATTATTCACGGAGATGATTACGAGTACATTGCCTTTGTCAAGGCTCGTCTTAGTGAGCGAGTTCCTTATGTCGGATCTTGGTCCTCTTCGTTACTTCCTTGAGATTGAGGTTACGTCCACTCGGATGGTTTCTTTATGTCCCAAGAGAAGTATATTCAGGATCTTCTTGATCGCGCTTCCCTCATTGATCAGGGTACTATTGAGACTCCCATGGAGCTCAATGTTCATCTCAAACCCTCGATGGCGAACCTCTTTTCGATCCGACTCGCTATCGTCACCTTGTTGGGAGTCTTGTCTACCTTCTTCATTACTCGTCCGGATATCACTTATCCGGTTCACATTACGAGTCGATTCGTTTACGCTCCCACTCGGGTCCACTCGACCACCTACTTGAGTTCTGCGATACCTTCGTGGGACTATCTCGTCGTCTCTTCTTTCCACGCTCCACTCGTTACGACGAGCTTATTCGGATGCTACTTGGGCGCGATCCCTCGATCGTTGGTCTATCTCTGCTCTTGTGTTTTCTTGGTGGTTCTCTCATTGCACGGAAGGCGAAGAAAGCAGTGCGGTGTCCCGTTCGAGTGCAGAGGTGAGTTGCGAGCCATGGCTCTCTTGACGCAGAGATTACTTGGCTACGGTGGTTACTTGAGGATTTTGGTGTTTCACGTCACTACACCGACTCCTCTCTTGTCGACGATGCAGTGCTATCGGTGTTGCTCGTGATCCTGTGAAGCATGAACTCACCAAGCATATTGGTGTTGATGCTTCTTTCATGAGGTCTTGTGTGCATGATCGGATGGTTGCTCTTGATATGTGCCTTGAGCTTGGATAGCGATTTCTTCACGAAGGCCCGGACTCGCGCAAGACGGTTTCTACCTCTCCAAACTCAGTGTTGTTGATCCACCATGAGTTTGAGGGGGGTGTTAGAGATATGATTAGATACTGATTGCATTGTATTAGGATAGTTTAGATTCTTTCCATACATGCACTCTTTCCTTATATGTATTCTTTCCATATTTGCCATCCTGTACTCGTGTATATATACCGGCCCGTTGGCCTCATATGAATACAAGCGCTATTCATAACAATTTGAACTAGGTTTTGCTGCTCTATGTAAGATATAGAGGGTGATATCTCCCACAAAGTACATGATTTCGTGCCTCATAATCAATAAATTCAATAATATTATAAAAAATGAAGGAACAATTGAGCATTTTAGGATTGCAACTATTGTAACTGAAAAGATGATAACAACGTAAGAAACTCCACTCTACCATGCTGCATCACTTTATGGTGACTCGCTCAAACTGACGCAGGGAAAACTTGTAGGCAGCTTCTCCGATGTGTCAGTCATTCTTCTATGCACAAGAAAGCGCCAGAATAGTCTCAACTATCATGCAATGCTCATTTTCCAGATCATTAAACCGAGCTTGACCATGAACATACCCTGTCTGAGGACGTATCTTACAGGACCATGTCTGAGCCCAGCAGTTTCAGATTAAAGATTTAAAGGTGATGACATACAATTCAAAAGGCTGAATCTTTTGCAGTTTCAGTGAAACTGGAGAGGTGGTTCCCTTAGGGCTTGGAAAGCATTGGAATGAGATTATATATGCTAAGCGTAGGTAATATCAGACTCATCCGAGAAAAACAAACATACACACATGGATCCTCCAAAGCTTGAACTGGTTGACTTTGCAACAGTGGAGAGATATTATACATCATGTGTTTGCCAACCCATTTTGACCTTTTCCCGAACTGAATGGAACCATCATGACCCAAGCACAAGTAAGTGTTCCATCCCTCATGTCAGGCTACGCTCATGTGAATCAAGAAATATGCACCATTGATTGCTGCCATAAGATGATATCATAAGTTCCTCTAGCCTCAGTGGATCCGCGGCACATTCTACGAACATTGCAAAGCAGAAACCCCAGTGCCATGCTGACCCTGAAAGTACAGCATTATGATGTCAATTCTTATATCCAAGAAACATTTTATCCAAAATAGTCGGGATTTTTTTTTTGCAAAATTTCCAAAGAAACCTAAAATTGAAGCAAGCACTTTTCCGTTTTGCCAAATCCACATATCAATATCCATAAAGGTTCCAAAACTCGATAACTGGTACTCGCTCGGTCACCTTTATAGTGATTATACGCTAATCGGTCTTATAACTGGTTTTTTTATTTTAATAACGGACTTATATATGTATATTCATTAATTCATATAAAATCAAAGCCACATTAATTTGATCTATTTATATTTTGGAATGGAGGTAGTAACCAGCAACATAGATTTACTTTGGATAAATGACAACATGAAATAAAATATAAATGCACATTTCCTTCTTAATCAACAAGTTTCTTTCTAAGTCCACCAACAAAGTAGATAGTGTGCCAGTTTTGGAACAAAGTAACATCCAAAAATGACGTGTATGGTTAATACTCAAAATGAATAGCATATGTGTTACAACTTTGCTCAGGAGAAAATACACACATCGCAAATAAACTAAAAGAACATGAAAGAAATTTCTGAATTTCTTTATTTTCTTACCTACCCCCCCTCTTTCTTACTTTTCTTTTTCTTGCTTTTCTCTTTCTCTCGCTTACAAAACTGGCTACAAGCATTCTCAATATATAGGCTAATAATCTACTACTAGTATACGTATTCAGATTTCAAGTTGGATACAACTTCAACTTGAATTACACATGAAGACGGATTCTACCATGTCTTGGACTCGAAGTCAAGATTATTTCTAATAATCTCCCCCTTAATCTTGACTTGACATACTCTAATTTTAATCTCAATGCATTATGAACTACCAGCCACGCCTCCACATGAAGCGTTCTACATACAAACTACATGTAAAAACTCAACTCAACCGGTACAGGTTCATCTGGATGCAAAGATTCTAAAAACATTGAGGCAGTCGGACTTAACTACGACTTACTAAACCCATACCTGACACAGAACGGTGACACATCTCCTCTGCCTTGCTGCGTTGCTTGACCGACGGATGCGCCACATGGATGAACTGCTGAAACGTGATGACGCGCGGAGCGGATGCCTCGGGAGCGCTGCACGAGACGAGCGCAAAACGGAATTGTCGAGACGATTTTTTTAGCAACTCGCTTCTCGCCTAGGCTCTGATACCACTTGTTACAACTTTGCTCCAGGAGAAAACGCACACATCGCAAATAAACTAAGAGAACACGGAAGAAATTTCTGAATTTCTTTATTCTCTTACTTGCTCCCCCTCTTTCTTACTTACTTTTTCTTGTTTTTCTCTTTCTCTCGCTTACAAAACTGGCTACAAGCCTTCTCAATATATAGGCTAATAATCTTCTACTAGTATACGTATTCAGACTTCAAGTTGGACACAACTTCAACTTGAGTTACACACAGAGACGGACTCTACTACATCTTGGACTCGAAGTCAAGATTATTTCTAACAATATGCTTAGCAAATAACCTTACTATTAAACCTTCCTCTTTGAACAACACCAAAGCGCTGCTGTTCATCTATCACAGAAATGCATAAGGCTAAAAATTTAGTTTTATCAGCTATTAAGTTGTGTGTTCCAATGACCATTGCTATTTCTCCAGTTTTGAGACTCACCACACTCAAAACAAGTGAAGAGGCCACTCTTATGGTTCCTCATATCGTGATAAACTTTTGTGAATTTCGTAGATAGGAGTGCTAAGTCCTTTGAGAGTCCCTCCAGCTACTTGTCACTCAGAGAATGCAGAGCAGACAAAGAAAAACCAGAAAAACCAAAGTCAGAAGGACTAGAAGAACTGCTTTGAGTTAGAAGGACTACAAGAGCCACTGACTGTCTTGGGAAGACGCAAGATGAAGTCAACCTTATGTGTCTTCAACCTCGAGTAAAGCTCTTACATGATAAGTTTACTCATGATAGTGTTGTTATTGATGGATATAATCTTCATCCGCTAAATATTCACATCTAGAGCACCAACCACTTGATGTGCATTCTCAGACTTAGTAAGTCAAGCCAACCATGTGCAATATGCTAAGAATCTTGGTGAACCTAGCAAACAACCTATCCAAAAATTTACTAGGCTTTTGCTCAAACTTGGAGTACTTTTTCTTGGATTGATTATGTCTCACTTCCTTGATTGTTGTGGAGTCCTTATGGTAATCAGCGATGGTCATCTATATCTCATGAGCAGATGTCAAGTGAGATACTAGATCAAACTTAGATCTACCAAGCCACTGAGTCAAGAAGTTGCGTGCCTTATTGTTTGCCTCCACATGTGCAGTACTGGCCAGAGTGACCTGGTCATCAACAGGCACAACACAGGGTCTCTTGACTTTATCCCAAATTGGTTACCCTTGGGCTTGAATGTAGGCTACCATCCGAGCCTTCCAATAGGGATAGTCAATCCCATCGAAGATTAGTGGGTTGGTGGAGTACTTGTCTGATGTCATGGTTCTAAGAGTCCTTAAGATCTATCAAGAAGAGTTAACCAAGCTCTAAAACCACTTGTAGTACTGCAATGGCAACAAAGGGGGAGGGGGTTGAATGGTGCTTTGTCCTATTTCCCCCTAAGTACCAGAAATCTTTCACTCTAGAGCTAGAGAGATAAGAAGATCAGATTTTATAGTCTACAACCAAACAACAACCTGAAACAGTGAAGATGCATGAACACTACACTTGATTGGTCTAATCGGCTACTAGCCGAGGGTCAAATCGGACCCAAGAGTGGTTTGACCACTCCCCTATTTCGAGAACAGAAAATCAGCTTGAGTCCAACCCACTTCGCATTGTCGCATCCTAGTCACCATCAAGGTCAAGGAGTCACACATGCGGTGGGCACCACAAAATGTGTCTTCAAGGCATAGCTACCTGTACAATGTCGGTGTGGCCGTCTCTTCGCATTTTGTTTCCTAAGAACAGGTTGTCCCTCATGCAAAGGACGACCTACACTCCCTCTCTTCCAACTAGGATTTTGCTGATATGAAAGGGGGAAAATGACTGAAGTTATAGCGTTGTACATGCCCTTACAAATTAGTAGAACATAAATGCACACTACAAGAATGTACAATTATTTCATGAAGAAAACCTCTTTGACTATTAGAAGTTGATTATAGGGATCGAACCCTAGCCTTATTACAAGTTAGTAGAACATAAATGCACACTACAAGAATGTACAATTATTTCATGAAGAAAACCTCTTTGACTATTAGAAGTTGATTATAGGGATCGAACCCTAGCCTTATTTAATCAAAGTATTGATATGTATACATTAAGTGAAAAAGCTTGTGCCTACACTCCGTGAACCCTAGTGTGTAGTTGGATGTGTGTGCATGTGTTGTGTGTAGGGTGCTTCCTCCCTCACGCTCATATAACAAAGTCAACCAATCACTTAAGCAACAGTTGCCCGTGATGTACCGTACACTATATACTAGGGTTTTAGCTAGCCTTCTTCTTTCTCTTAGAAGAAAGAAAAAGTTATTTTCTCTACTCCCAAATAATTAGTACTTCTGATATATTTTTTTTGTCACAAGTACTGCACCCAATTTTTTTTTAAAAAAATGGGACAGGAGCGCACTGCGATCAATTAAAAGGATGGAGCTTACAACACCGGCCGAAGCCGGCCTAGCGGGAGTCCCAGGTTAACCTACTAGCAGAAGATCAGAGGGGCGGGGGAACCTAGGTTGCTTTGAGGCTCAAAGAAGACCTTTCTCCTTTGTTGTCTGGCCTCCTTAGTTTTCGCCACTAGTTCTTGCGCCGTGGCAGACTGATTTTAGTATATTTTCCTATTTCTTTCTTTCGAAGTGTTCAACATGAAGTTGATAGCCAGGCCGTTCCTGTTCTTTTCGACCGAACCTAGTGGCTTTTGACTTTTGCTATAGTACCTAACTTTCAAACGGGGTATTTTCTCAAGACATGGTCTATAAATTAAGTGTAGTACATCTTAAAAGCCCAACATCTGTATCAACCAAAATCGCAAGCGAATATTTCTCTCCCCATAATCTCTGTCGCAAACAGCAAAAATTAAAAAATTTCAACCAAAAGTTATAAACCGCAGCCACACCAAACAGACCCGAAGTGTCCCATGTGCTCTTTCGGCGTGGATGCTGTCGTAGTTCGATGGTTGAACCTGTTGAGGATATACGTGGGCTGCAACGAAAACCCCAAACCCAAAGCATTAACCTTTGCCCAGCCCACGATGGACGAATCTCGCCCCTCGCGGGTCACGGCCTCGCGTCCGTCTATTGCTCTCCCTCGCGCAGCCACGCTCATGTTTTCCGCGGCGCCGGCAAAGCCAAGAGAAACGCCACCTTTTGCATGTAGCAATTCCTTTTTTCATTGATATGGCGATCGATTTGATACAGGGGAAGTGTAAAACAGCTGGAACCAATTTCTCCATTACCCCCTAGATATCAATCTTTTTATTACCCCTGAATAATTCGTTTTGTTTATGCTTGATACAAGTATAAGGATCCCAAGAAATCTGACCAATCTCAGATGCAACAGAAATTTCTAGCAAGTGCCCAACGGGGTGTCGGCGTACGTGCCGTTCAGCACCCCATTGGCAATGGTACTGTACGTCTTCTCCGTCATGTGGACGCCGTCCCAGTTTGCGAAATTGGCCGGGCTGCCCCAAACATGCGCCGTCCTGTCGCACGTCTTGCCGGTGTGGTACCGGTCGCTGCCGCCGCAGCATGCGACAAGGGGATCAGCGATACCTGCAGTCGGATGCAGAACAAGTAGATGAGTAAACATCAACCAAGGAGCGATCTGTCCATGGAGTTACAGGAACTGAGGAGCACTCACCGAAGTTTTGCGGGTTCTGGAAGATCTGCATGGCGGCTCCGTAGTAGTCGGCGTAGATGATCTTCACGCCGGGGTTCTGCGACTTGAGCCGGTGGATCTCCTGAACCAGCGCCTGGTTGTGCGTCTTGGAGAATTCGTTGAACCACCTGAGGCAGCCGAACTCGTCGTAATCCGCAGGGTTGTTGCTCTGGTAGGCGCTCAGGTACGCCGGCACGCACCCGATGGGGAAGTTCCCCGGGACAAGGACCGTCTCCGCGCCGAGATTGATCACTTCCTGCACGGCGGTGCCTATGCGGGCAACGACGTCGGGCACGTACTGTTTGGGTGTCTCGAGAGGTTCACGGGCGAAGAACCAGAAGTTGTAGTCGTTCCCACCGATCTCCCCCACCACGACGAGGGACTCGCTTAGGAGACTCTTGGTGGCATCTGGCAAATAACAATCGACCAAGAACACGTACACAGACATGTTATTATTCACTAAATGTAGCTTTTGATATAGATAGATAGATAGATCGGTGCTAAAATGAACGAAGCATCCGTGCAGATATGCACGTATATATGTTTACCGACTCCCGGAGCTATCCGTGCGAGCACTTTCTTGAACGAGTCGAGCTGCACGTCCAGGCAGCTGGGCGCCGGCATGGTGAAGTTATACTTGGCCTTATAGTAGTCCGGGGGCAACGCCGTGGAGGCCAGCACGGCGAAGTTGGCGCCGTTTGGAAACTGCCCTGATCCCTCCTCCGGCATGCTTGGTGGTACCAGTGGCAGGTCGAACGCTTGCGCTGAAACAAACATGCGTGCACGGACGCACCCAATTTAGCTCATGAGTAGATCGATTACATGCGAAATGGACAATTGGAACGAGGAAATTAATACACACGCGCTCACCGTAGAAATCAAGGAGGACGCGCCCGTCAGAGATGCGGCCGGTGGGACGGTTGAAGTAGGTCATGCCATACGGCGGCTCCTTGAACGGGGATGGATTATTGCCCGTTATGTGCGCGAAGTTGCCGGTGTCGATGATGGAGTCACCCAAGCTGAAGATGCGCTTGTAGCAACGACACAACCCTACGTGAGCGTTGAGCAGTAGGACAGCAGAGAGGACGACGAAAGACAGCGAAATGGAACGGTGTTGGCACTTGAAACTCCCCATCTGAATACTACTTGTCTACAGCCTTATTGACGAGATGCTGATGAAGAACAAGAGACTTTGAGAGATCTAGTTTTCGTGCCGCGTTCCAGATGATCCTTTGATCCCCTTATATAGCACTTATGTGATCGAATGTATATCAATATGTGTCAATTTTAGTAAGTAGTAACATCCCTATTATCCCACCAAATCTCCAAACAAATAAATGGTTGGAGATAAATGGTCAAGATATCACAAAGATTGATTATGCAGTGTTGGAGGAAGAGATTTGATTTTTATGGCAATAATCATGCATTATATGAATGAAAATCGGCAAGTAAACTTGTTTGGCGCTGTAGTTTTCAAACGTTGCATCAGAGGATGGAAGAAATGAGATGCTTGTGATCGATCTTATTTAATGGAATTTGCGTGGACAAGCAAATCAATACTGTTTTAGTAAGTAATAAGACATGCATGGATAATTATGGTTCGATTTGATTTGTTTCTAATCTTAACCATCTAACTTATTCAGTAGATATATATGAAGTGAGATACTATGAAGACACACTGTGGCTTATGAGTTACAGTACATAAAATCAACATTGGTTCAGAAAGTAAGTGCTCTTCACATCACTTACTGAAGATCTCAAAACCGGAGCACCTGCGCACAGACTGAAGTGATTCCTGCATAAATTATCTACGGTGATTTACATCCTATGATTTCTAAAGATGGAAGGAGCTTTGCCAAAAAAAAATTCATTATAGGGGAGAAGAAAAGCAAGTGTCAAAATATTACACGCCCAGATTGTGAGCACTACTACAAAGTGATGGTACAACACACACAGAGGAAACACCATTTGTAACCACCCACCTGTGTACTGTAGCAAATCCTGCAAAAATCTGGCATAAGTCACACAACAGCTTTTCTACCTCTTGAACTCAAAAAACAACCTAGGTGGTGTCGATTGCCGGATGTTGAAAATTCCTTCTATTATTTCTTTCCAAAGATTCTGCCAAGTATAAATTACCACTGCATTGAATTTCCATGTATGCTTCTTCATAATTTGTCTAGCGAGCACTTGCCACCAATCTTGAACCTTTTGAAGATTTGATTGTCTGACTCATGTGGTGAAGCATAACCAGGTTGACAATTGCTCCCATACCTGTTTCGCAAATGTGCAGCAGTCTTCACACAGGTGAATATGGGTCGCGCCATCTTTCTAACATAAGTACCATATCATATCATATGGCCATACCTGAATAGCAAGGTTATCCACGCTAGTATGTTGTTATCCATGAGCAGTGGCAGACGTAGGACTAATTTTAGCTAGGGCGGAGTCACTAGTGTCCAATTAGTTACTAAGCAACGTGTGATCTCTTGCACAACCACTAAGCAAGTAGTACACGACATGCGTTATGGTAGTCAAAGTCACCCAACACAATAGTGCCAACATCCCTAAAAATGCTCGCCGTAGTACCCAAAAGAGATATAAGCATCTAATATCAATATGTGACATAAGCTGCATGGTTTTACTACTTTACCATCAAGTATCAGCAATGTATCATAATCAAAGCACATGATTACCAAATTAGAACATCTTACTTATTCCTATCCACACGAATATGCAAAGCAAATGAGAGAAGAACCATACCCAAATCATTAGAAGCATCGGCATTCCCAGCATCGACCTGCATCCCCTCTGCTCTGCGTGACTCCACCTTTGCTCTCTACTCAGCTCTTTGCTTGTGCTCAACTCCTCCACACGACCATGTGTTTGGCCCCTAGTCGGCCAGGTCCCAACTGCCACCAGTACTACACCAGGTCCTAACATTGCCCATGTGGGGGCCCGATCCACCGCCTGACATGCACACAATTGGCCGACTGACGCCGCAGCCACGATCGCCCAAGCCCCTAATAGTAACGCATCTATTTGGTCTCCATTCCCTCAGGGCTGTTCCTGAGTTTTTTTGGGCCTAGGTCGAGTACTAATACGGAGGCCTAATCTACTCTCTCAAAATATCTATATATATATATCTATATACGTATATATAGTCTTATAAATACACATCAATTAAGAAAATAATATTGAATGCACTAAAATAATTTATATAGAATATCTCAAAATTTATAAAGTGAACAAATGTAATAATAAATTACTTACTTGGGGCCTATGTAAATTTGGGGCCTAGGGCGGTGGCACACCCTGCCCACCCCCAGGGCCGGCTCCGCATTCCCTCGCCCATGCCCCGGCAGTTATGTGCCCACACCCTGGTAGTCGTGCACTCGTGCCTTGCTATCGGCTCGCTGCTCTGGTTGTCAGCCGCCATCGTTGGCCCATCACTGCTCCCACTAGGGTTATGAGGTGGAGGAGGATCCATGAGGTAGGAGGGGAATGAGCTCTACTAGCTTGGTCTCGGTGGGGTGGTTGCCTCTTGGCTCTTGCCTATTGGCCTTCTACTAGGCTAGTCGGGCCAGCCCAACTCAACAAAGGAATATGTCACATGCACACAAAATAAGAAAAGGACGTCGTCTACCTTGGCTCGGCAGTAGGCAGTGTCTTCGTCTATGGCCCATGGGTGCTGGGTCTAGCCGACGAGGCAGAAGATCAAGCATGTGGGTTAGCTCTAGCGGCTGCCCGACCTCGCGCTGAAGTGATGGTGAAGCCCTGTGTATGAGCGGTGTTGCTAATTCACACATGCGTGTTGCAACATGCGTGCGCGTTCTGACAGTGTCGATCGGATTCCAACAACTTTGCACCGCCGCCGTGGCGTTCGGACAGCACAGGTGCCACGCGCTCCGCCTCTGTGGGGGAACCGTGCCCGAAGCATTCCTTCCCGGCTTCGGCACCTCACCACCTTCCACGTGCCGACTGCCATTATCAATATGTGAGACCTTGTGGAGGTCACCCCATGGTTATGATGAGTAATTGACTTTTGGATTAGAGTTTGTGCAGAGGTTGAGTTTGGTTTTTGAGGAGTTTGCAAAAGATTGCTTCTTGGTCTATCAACCTCGTTGTCTGTCTCGAGTTAGTCTGGCTGTTGACTTTGTGGTCTGCGAGTTCATCTATGTAAGTACTGGAGCTTTTGCTTTTACGACTAGGTAGTCGGGCGGTCCAATCGGTAGAACGACCTTGGGGTAATCGAAAGCTTTAGTGCTGACCGACTTTGTGTAATCGATAGTCATAGCCTGTGATCGATGGTCATAGCTTTTGCTAGTCATGATCGGTAGTCATAAGCTGTGTGTTCAATGGTCATAGCGATCCATCGTAAGTAGTCGTTGCATCTGCTGAATGTGAGTAATAGTCGTAGTAATCTGTATGCTTATGCATTCGATGGTCGTAGCGTCTGCTACATGGTCCTAGCAGACTGTTGTGTGGTCGTAGGCTGTTGGAAGGATCTCATGGGCTACGAGTACTTCTTGAGCACCCGAGTACTCATAAGTCATACCAGACCAGTCGATGGGCTGAGGTTGTTCACTGGAATACATTTTGATTGTGCAAATTGATGATCTTTGTGTATCGTGCGGTGTTGCGTCATGGTTTGCTTGTTGGTATTGGTTGCAGGACTTCGGAGCTAGGTCATAGTGAGGCGTGAAAGGACCAGGACTAGGCACAGGGAGGTGTTGAGGTATAGAATGATAAGTGAGACACCGAAGATGACTTAGGCGAGGTGGTTGCAAGCCGGATGACAAGGAAGCGGGAAACTTCAAGGAAGGTGGTAGATGGGCATTTTGTTAAATTGCCCAATAACGAGAAATGTGGCGGTGTGTGAAACGACGATGTTGGTCTAAGTGGTTTAGGTCTTGTACGTGTTGCAATTGTGAAGTAGATCAAGTGTTGATTCACTAATGGGTTGATGGACGTAAGCCGCAAGCATGTGTGAGAAAACCTGATGTTAGGTGGGGGTTAACGGGTTATCCCCTGTTTGGTGAGCCTATAAAAGGGGAAGGAGGGCTAACCATCCCTAGAGACTCTCTGGCGTGCGTGCTTTCTGATTAGGGTTAGGGTTTGAGAGTGGAGCACATGTGTGTTCTTGGTCCTCCAAAGTGGAGTGGCTGTAGACTCAAGTCTATCAAGTGAGAAATTCATCAATCTTTGCTATCTCCATGGATCTTTCTTGATTTGATTGTCTTGTTCTTGATGTGTTCTTGCTTTGGCCTTAAAGTTTGATTTCTTGATCCAAGGGCTTTGAGTCAATTTCTTTGGTGTTTCTAGCTTACTGTGACATGTGGAAATACTTCTAGACTCATCTTGGTCATCATCCACCCACGAGCTAGCTTGATTCACCGATTTTGTTTTTGACTTTGTTTTGACGTGATCTTTCATCAAACAAAAAATGTCTCATATTTGGCTATGATTTTAATGACCGCTTATTGGAATAGGTTCGCAATACCCAAAAGAGGATCTCTACAAAGTTTCACTTCATTTGGATTTATGGATGAAAAGATCCCTCAGTTTTTCATTTCGTTTCTGAAATAATTCAGTCGGCGGTGTTGTTCATGTCTGGAACACGATTGGTTTTACGATCACGTTAGTTTCGACTATGGTCAAGTTCTAGACTGAAGTGCGTTGCTTTTGACTTCATTCAGTATTTCGGTCTCTTCGCACCGTGTTGTCGCTCGACCACATTCAGATCTTTCGTTTCTTCGCATTCTTTTGTTGAATTTGAACTGAAGCAGTCGGTAGTCGGTGCAATCTCTGTCTGGAATGTCGATCAGCTTTATGACTACGTTGGTTTTGACCACGATCAAGTTCCAAACTACATCGCACCGGTTTTGATCATGTTCACTTCTCCGACTTCTTGACTTTCACTTACTGCATGGGATTTTTGATCGCAGACGGATCCCCATTCTCTCCGGTTGGGTTTTGAGCTGAATTGATCTCGTTGGTCGTAGGTCATTCGTCGACCTTTGACCTTGTTAGTTGTTCGACCACCTGTTGGCTTACGACCACGTTGGTTACGACCATGTTGATCATTTTGGTTGCAGACTGGTTCCGATCATATTGGTTGTTCGACCACTTGTTGGCTAACGACCATGTTGGTTATGACCACGTTGCCGACCGGTTACAACAATGTTGATTGTTTGACCACTTGTTGGCATTCGATCACGTTGATTACGACCACGTCAGTTTCGACTCCAACCATTTTCGATCATGTTGGTTCTGGTTTCGGTAGTTATCGACTACGACGATTTTCGACCACATTGTCAGCTTTCGACCATGTAGTCGAGTTTACAACCACGTTGTTTTCTTTCGACCATGTTGTTGAATTTACGACCACGTCGTCAGAGTTCGACTACGTTGTCGTATTTCAACCACGTTGCTGGCTTCCGACCATGGTCAGTTTTCTGCTGTGCTCTCTCTGTTGCTCTAGTTTTTCAAGTGTGTTTTCAACCCTAATCTTCATAGCTCAGTAGTTATCAGAGAAAATGGTTAAGTGAATACTTGGGGAGAATTTGAAGGCACCATCCACCCCCTCTGTTGCCTGTCCGGTCCTACACAACAAAAAAGAAAAGGAGAAAAATTCAAATACCCCCTACCAGTCACCTTCTTTTCCACTCACCCCCTACAACTCAATATGGTACAAAAGATCTCCCCTAAGTCAATTTCTCTTCCAACTTCACCCCTCCGCCCCAGTTCAACTAGAAAACATGCTTTCAATTCAAGGATCCAAAGCTTCCCACCCACAAAATTGAGCTTTTGACTCTGAGATTCAAAGAAATTTCAAAATCAAACCAACAAAAACCTTCAAATCTTCCACAATTTCCAACTCAAAAAAGGTTGAAGTTCTTATGGGGAGGTACATTAGCACAAGAGCTCAAAGGTCCTTGGGTGCAGCTGCGGCGGCGCGAGGGCAACGGTGGGAGTTGGTTATGATTAGGGTTTGGTGGACGGGAAGGAAGACAAGGAGTCATCGTACTGGGGTGGTGGGGGAGCAAGAGGGTGGCCGAAGGTGGGGAAGACACGTCCACACCCTCGGTGGCGCAATCGATGACCTTCAAGGTGACAACGCGGTGGCCATGGATGGGCTCGCAAGCATGGTGCGAGTCAGTCACCTTTTTATTTAGTAGGTGCGCTTGGTCGCCTTTTTCATGTGGTCGGACCGTGTGCATTCCAACCCACACACGTAGGGATAGAAGCGGATCGAATACAATCGAATAGTCTCAAATACGAATATAAATATATATTTTCAAATGAATAAGAATTCAAATATTCTCGAATATGAATCGAATGTTGTAACGGATACGAATTCGAATCGAATATGTATTTAATTCAGTCGAGTATGAATATCCTCCTACAACTTCTGTATAAATCTCGGTAGAACAAATTTCTAGCGGTTTTGCCAGTTTTTCACCGGTTACTGCAACGGTTACCGGTTTCAAACAACCCAAATTTAAATTTTGAATCATAAAATTCGTCCGGTTACCGTTAGGCATAGGAAACAGGTCGAATACGAATTGAATAGTCTCGAACATGAATACAAATATTCTCGAATACAAATGCGAATATGAATATTCTCAAATACGGATACGTATATTCTCGAATATGAATATGAACATTTTTAATATGAATTTTGCTTATCACATTCACGATTGATAGGATACAAATATCGGATAAAACAGATTATTCGTTACCGTTTGCCACCCCTACACACGCGTCTAATAGCAAATTCTATGCATGAGTATCCAAGTGAAAAAATCGCATTTGTGTGGCTTTCCAAAGAATAGTTGTTTTTCGTTGTCTCATAGAACCGCGTTGGACACTATTAATCGTGTAACATACTTACAGGTTAAAAGTGCAGAAGTTGCACGTATTTTTTAGGTATTTGAGGGCGAAAATACATTAAATCCATAGTTTTTAAGGAAAAGTACACAGCTAATCGATTACTTTCTTTTAGAATTAAGCTTCAACATTAATTCAGTAATTTCGAAGTGTAGATTGCCCTAGTGAAGTATTAATGTGCAGATTATGATGATACGGTTCTTGTATAATCAATTAATTATGGTCTGTGTTATTAGGGATCCCCTGTCCTATCGCGGTTCTCTCTTTTCTGAGAGGAACAGAAGGTGTTGTATAACTAGAGAAGCAAAATAAGAACAATTGGTAAAACTCTGTGCCTAGCTAACTAGCTATGAGAAGAGAAGGAAAAAAAAATTCCAACCAATCACTTCGGCAACAGCATAGGCCAAAATGTCATAATCGTTACCTGTTTAACCATATAGTTACAGAATTACAAGTCGTAGAGGACCTTGTGTTCAACAGAAGAGCCGAGCTCAGCAAGTCGTGGACATGAACTGGTAATGGCGGCAATTGGAGGCTGAGTGTACGAACCCTTTAGAAGGCCATTTGCAATGGCCTTGTATGCAGCTTCTGATGGATGCATGCCATCCCATGATCCATACTTTTGTGGCTCATCACACACCTTGTATTCTCCAACTCCACAGCTTGCAGTCATGGACACACCATAAGGTCCTCCTCCACCGCAGCAAGCCACCAAAGGTTCCTCAATCCCTGATTTGCACTTATAGAAATGTTAAACAGAGCATCAACCAGAAAAAGTTGTTCTTTTTTTCCGATACTATGTGCTTTGCCATGTTTCAAAACAGAAACTATGTGCTTTTTTCTCGGAGCTTCTAAGGCTTCTAGACAGTTTATCAAGTGAAACCAACTATAACTTGTTAAATCTGAAGCTCAATCCGAGTGATTTGATGTTTGTTTGTACTGTACATAATATATTTAAGGATGGGTAGCATTAACAACGGGGATATGCAACAGAAGTTAAAAAAATAAATGCTAAATGATGTTACCTTATGTTACCGAATAAAATCCAGCTGTACTTGATGCTACATTATGCTTACTTTCGAAAGCTTCTGATATGTCATTTGATAATAATTAGTACCAGTATTTCACTAGAAACCTAATTAAACGGTGTCCTAGTTGATTGGAAGCAGGAACTAATTCTATCCAGCTCCTTTTTCCTAGTCAATTCGCTTTGTACTGTGAGTGGTGGAAGCAGGAAGAAACAAAATAGCCTCCGAACTCACCAAATTGTTCAGGGGATAGGAAGATCTCCATAGCAGCGCCGTAGTAATCGGCGTAGATGATCTCCACACCAGGGTGAAGCCCGCGCAACTTGTCCAGCTCATCCAGGAGGAGTTTGTTGTGGTACAGCGAGAACTCGTTCATCCACCTGAGGCAGCCCGTCTCTGGCTCGTAATCCTCCCTCTCATCACTCTGGAACATCGTGAGGTAGATTGGGACGCACCCGATTGGGAGGTTCCCAGGAACCACCATCGTTTTGGCTCCCAACCCAATCAATTCCTGCAAACTCAACTTATACTTGCATCACTAACTATATACTTCTGTACCGTTTCTTAGGTTAGGAACTCAGTTAGAAGTAACAATGACGACGACGACGACGACGACGACAAGAACAACAGCAGCAGATGATGACTCACGGTGATCGTGGAAGAAATTTTGGCAATGACACTCGGAGCGAAGCTCCGAACCTTCTCGAAGGGAACCCTAGAGAAGAGAGGTAGGTTGTAATCATTGCCTCCAATTTCTCCGACCAAGATGAGAGATCGGTTCATCATGCCCGTGCAACCTGTGTAATAAAAAGGGTTCTGAGTCAGTGTGTAAAGATGATGTCGTAGTAGTGTTCAGAAAGTACCAAAATTACGGCGCTCTACGATAGAACAGTCAAAGGCTCACCGTAAGTTTACTACCATTCATTTCTGATCCCATTACAACTCAGATTTAGCAGTATAATCTTTCACATAGCAGAGCAAGTCATTTCTAGTCTTGTTCTATCTATCAAACCATTTAGATCGGAAGATGGACGGCTCGGATGGAGTGCTACAGTACGCAAGACACAGTAGAGCACTCAGTAGAGCCACTAAGGGCCTGTTCTAAATGGTTTATAAAAGCGGATTTTGATTTTTGTTATATTAACTAGCTTTTTAAATAGAATATTTTTTAAAAAACAAGGTCTACAAGTTAATTATAGTATATATTATAGTAATTTTATTTATATCATCCAAAACCGCACGCGAGTTTCTGTTACTCCGTATTCTCTCTCACAAACAGCCCAGAAGCCATCAACCACAGTCAAAATCCATCAGCCACAGCCCAAAAGAACAGACACTAAATGATGAATGGCGATATGCTACAGTGTTCTGCAGTGCATCCGTTACTGTGCTGTGCCGTTATGTGCTTTTGCATGCACTATTTGCATCCCTCTGGGCTTTTAACAATTCATCTCGTCGGAATTACTTCATGTGGACCAAATATGTCATGATTTCCGACTTCTACCAACAAAGTTGTCTCCTTCGGAAAACAGTCATGCGGTGGCGACTTGTTGAGCAAATAATTGAAGGCTGCAGCTTCAGCTGACATGCTCCACAATGACTGATGTGGACGTCGAAATGGGCTGTCTACCTAGTCGCATCTATTACTATTATACATATAATTAAAAAAACTAGCGACATTCAAGTGTGCCGAGTCGCATCTATTATATATGAAGTCACCCACTTAGTTTTGTAGGCAAGAGAACTCATAATGATAAAAAAAGAAATAATCTTAGAAACATTAATTGAGAGAAAAGGAAAAGATCTATGCCACTTATTTTAGTGAGACCGTATTATAACGGTGCAAATTAATCATACATAGATATCATATTTTTATAACAAATAAAATTGTACTTTTAATAATAGTCAGTAGAGTTATATACGAAAAACAATTATATTATAACATCTAATCGTGCAATTACACAAGTAATTCTACTAGCCAGTTATTACAACAAAGGAAAAACGCCACCACGTTCGCTCTTAGAGCTAGAAATTACCACGTTAAGCAGAAGAAAAAGAGAAATACCTACATTGTCGATTGTGGTGGATCTAAAATTCCAGATTATAATAGTGTAGATTAAACGTGTATAGATATAAGAGCGGTTACAATTGTACGAGGAAAACAAATTGTATTTCTATTGTAAGCATTAGAGTTGTATAAAAAGTACAACTCTATCTTTAAATATAAACATATGTATTTGTAGTATCTAGTTGCCCAAATTACGTAGGAAATTCGGCTAGTTCAACTAATGCTATCAACTAATTTTCAAGTCACAAATGCATAAAATAGCTCTTGTCGTTAACGATGAATTACTTTGCCTATATCAACATTCACTGGTGCAGTTCTTCTATTTGTAAGCATGATTTCTTTCTATTTTGTCATAAAGCAAATTACAGAATATGAGTATCATTCATAGGACTTAGCTCTCGCCCTTGTTTGTTCCAAAGAATTCAAGTAGTAGTACTCTCTTTCCAACATTCCAATCGCTCGAAGCGGGGGAAGGAGAAGGCAGTGGATTAACATACCGGCCAGGTCGCCGGGGCAGAGCAGGTCGAGCATGTCGCGGAACCACTTCATCTCCATGTCGAGGTGCACCGTGTCGCCTATGGGCACCCCTCTCTCCCAGAAGAAGTCCGGGCTCAGCGCCGTGGCGGCGCCCACCGCGAAGTTGGCCCCGCACGCGTAGTCCTCTGCGCCCCGCCCGCTCCAGTACGGCCGCACGAACGGCAGCCCCAGCGCGGCCGCTGCGGCGCAGCGCACAACCCCTCGCGAATTTGAAATTGCTACGTACTTGTGCTATGCTGGTAAGTTGATCGACCGAGGTGGGTGGTTGTTGCTAGCGTACCGATGAAGTCGACGACGAGGCGGCCGTCGGAGAAGCGGCCGGTGGCGCGGTGGAAGAAGGTCTCTCCGTAGGGCGGCCTGAGCGCGGGCTCGCCGGTGTCGTTGCCGAAGAGGAAGGGGTAGTTGCCCGTGTCCGCCAGCGAGTCCCCAAAGCTGAACACCCGCGGGTAGCACGCCGGCGCCGGCGCCCCACGCGCCTGCACCGCGGCCAGTAGCGCCACCGCCACCACGATCACCACCATCACCGTCCTGGCCGAGGCTGAGGAAGCCATGCCTTTTTTCCTCTCTCCCGGGTTTCTGCTCGAGGCGGACGGAGAAGCGGACGCCGCGACTGCCACTATTTCACCAGCCAGGTCCAAATGGCAGCGATCGCTTTCGTGTGTGCGTCCCATCTTCACCTGCCACGGCGGTGCACAGTGTGGAGTACTGTGTTCAATGCATGTAGAGTTCATTCTCTTCTTACACAAGATCTCATCTACTGCGGAAGGTAGGTCGCCTCGAGTCACCCATCGGTTTCGTTTTAACGAAAAATGGGGAAGGAAATACAACTCAACGTCTTCCCTACCAAGTCAATTATGCTCCAAGCAAGAGGATAGAAGCACCACGATGGAAAATCCCTCCCAAAATAGAATTTTAAAAATGAAGATTGTGAATTTATTCCTCACGAACCTGGGTAAGAAAGGGCAATCCCAATCCTCCACCTTTGCCACGTCTAATAACCCTCCACCTGGGTACGTAAGAATTTGAGACGGTAATCTTTGGCTCTTGTAACGGTCTGAATCTATCACAAAAAAAAATTTCTTGCCGTGGAAAAGAATAGTCAGCAAAGCATCTTTGCTTGTCACCTAATCAGCATTAAAATCTTAAGGTAGATTGCCCCTTTCAGAATAATTAGTCGGTGTGAACATGAAATTAAAGTCGCATCTTAAGGTAGATTGCCCCTTTCAGAATAATTAGTCGGTGTGCACACACTACTACAAAAAGCCTAACAGTAGACGGTAATTCACAGACGGTTTGACAAAACCGTCTGTGACCGACACTAACACAGACGGTTTTAATTTGGACACCATCTGTGTTGATAGCGTCGGAGAAAAGGAGTATGACAGACGGTTTTTATTAAAAACCGTCTGTGATTCTCTGTCGGGACCCCGGATTTCTAAATCCGGACCCTCTGTGTATTACAGCAATAGTCCCAGATCAAAGCTAGTGCACACAGTTAAACAGTGATGATTACATAACCAACAACGAATATTACAACAATAAAGAGTACAGACCAAAAGGCCTCTTTAATACAACTGAGGCTTCAAGACCTTGCAATTAAACAAAACACAGCGGAAGCAAAATAAACTTTGATAAAGACCCATCAATACGCCACAGGCAATTGACTGGGGAAGCGCAACCTAGTACTCCGGGAATCCTTCGTCGAATCCACACGCAAAGTAGTCGTAGTCTCCTTCCTGAGCTTCGTATTCCTCTGATATTTTATTTTTAAGTGTAGCATATGAGTACATAAAGTACTCCGTAAGTCTTGGGAAAATACAGTAGATGCAAGGCTTAACAAAGGGGGTCATATGGTTATTTTGCACAAAGCAATACCACTAAATATTTTTGAAGGCAATAATTTAAACAAAATAATTATCTTGCTTGAAACTATCCAACATTTTTATAGTGAAGGTTCTATCCACCATCAATAAATAACTGGCTCCATTTACCAAAGTTCAAGTCTATGGGTTCCATCCACCCACACTGGATTCATCCACCAGAACGACCCCGAGAGTTCCACCCACTCTCGGATTCCCAAAACTTTACTTTAAAACCAGAAATCTACCATTTGAATGCATTCCTTACCCGCCCTTAACCGAGGGCACGGCTATTCGAATAGTTTTAACACTCTGCAGAGGTTGTACAACTTTACCCACAAGAGACAACTTATCTTAATAGCCAACATGCTTCCTTAGGCATGAGACTCAGATAATTCATCACAAAGCCTTTACCTTACTCTAGTCTAGCTAGTCACCACCCGCCGTGGTTTCACTGCTGAAGGGTTAAATCCACCACATTCAGAAGTCCCCTCTTGCGCCTTATGAGTACAGTAAACCCTGTCCCTCACTGTGAATAACCAGTACACCCTGGCACCCACTTTCCACTGGTGGTACATAAACTAGTCTATTGTAAGTTATTCAGCTAGGTCGTACCCACATAGACATGTGGTTGTACGGTAGTGCTCAGTTTGGTCAAACACAAGCGTCGGTCCTTAATTGACTTGGGTGGAACATACACTTTTCAAGTTCTCATGCTAAATCCGCATCAATCCAATCTTACTATCCACCCAAGTCTAAAATAACTTTCACCATTTTATTTTAGTTTAACAACAGCAGCAATAGTTATTGCCACTAAATGAAAAGATGAAACCATTCATATCAATTTTTCACCCAAGGGTTATACTGACCGACTAGCTTGTCTAAGCAAATTTCTACCATTCTAAAATTAACAATTACATAATAATCTCAATACTGAGTCAAGAGAAACCTATGGTGACAAAGGTATATGGTTGTCAATTTCAAATGAGGGCATAACAATTATTGGTTTAACTGTTATCCTTGCAACATAAATTATCATTTTATGTAACATAGTGAATGCATTAAATTTAAAATAATAAAACGATAATACAACGAACAAATAAATACAAATAAAATTACAAAAATATAATAATTTTACAGAAAGGAAGTTTATAATTTTATATGAATTTAAGAAAAAAGTTTCAACGGATTCGGAGTTCAAACGAGGGAGAAAGGATATCTAGAAGATTTTATTGGAAATAAAATATTTGAGCTCAGAAAAATAGAATAGATTTTATGGGGATTTTACAAAGTTTGAATTTGAATTTTGGAGGTGCACAAAAAATTTGGGATGGAGCTGAGGTTTTGAAATTGAACTAGGTGTTTGAAATTTGAATTTTGAATTTTAAAATACCAAATAAATTTCAAAAATTCAAAAGGATAGCAGAAATGGATAGTTTGGAATGTTTGATGAATTTAGAAATTTGAATGGGCTCAATCGGAGTTAGGATGAAGGAGAACGGTTTCTTAGAAGTTTAAATCAGAGAAAATGAATAAATTGGATTTGTGGAATTATTTTTTAAAAGGAAAATCGAATTATTGCGTTAGCACTGAATTTCTTTTTTGGCCAAATTATTTTTCTACGGGAAAATCGGATTTATGGCGTCAGCTGGCATCAGCCTTGGGGTGGGTCGTCTGCTAGGTGGGCCCGGGTCTATGGACCGGGTCCACGGACCGAAGGGGAGGCCAAGGTGGCAGGGACGCCGAGGTGACACCCCTGTGGCGCTGGCATGGCTGCCACGTGGCATCCACGGGGACAGAGGGGGAGGTGGCGCTGTCCGAGCGGCGTGGCGCTGAAGTGGTGCTGTCCGAATGGACATGGCCTGCCACCGGGCGCCACACGGCAGCCACGTCGCCCTAGCATGCTGACGTGGCCCGACGGCCGGTGGTTGCGCTCGGGGCCCGATGGTCGCCGGCGCTCCGACGAGCGGTGGAGGCCGGGGAAGGGTGCACGAGAGGGAGAAAGTTACGGGGAACTCAATGGTGGCCTCGGATCTTACCAGGAATGGCTGGAAGATGATCGGCGGCGAGAGGGGCGGTGGCGCGGTTCGGGTTTCCGATGCGGCAGCGCTCCGGCGGTCCTGGGGCTCGGCCGAGGTGCGTACAATGATTGTCGGGAGTCGGGGAAGGTGTAGGTGGCGTCGGCGAGGTACGAGGTGGTCGGAGATGGTGGCGATCGCTCGCCGGAGTTCGGGGCGACGCTCGGGAAGAGGATGCACGGTGCGGGGGCGCTCGGCTCACCGGGGAGAGAAGAGGAGGCCGGAGAGAGGTGGAGTGGGAGATGGCGTGTATCAATCAATCAGATGACGGCGAGGGAACAGAGGTGAAGAAAGGACCTCCTGCTAAGGTGACATGGTATTTTCCTATAATTCCCCGTTTGAAAAGATTTTTTGCAAATCCAAAGGAGGCAAAAGCTGTTGTGTTGGCTTTTCGGATGAGCGCAAGAAGGATGGAATGCTAAGACACCTTCTCGATTCCGCCCAATGGAGAAACATCGATAGGAGTTTTGAGACTTGATCTGAGAACCAAGGAATATAAGGTTCGGACTGAGTACAAATGAAATGAATCCTTTTAGTAGCATGAGCAGCCGACATAGCACATGGCCCGTGACTCTTTGCATCTATAACCTTCCTCCTTGGTTGTGTATGAAGTGAAAGTATATTTTGTTATCAATACTTATCCAAGGGCCAAAGTAACCTGGGAATGATATCGATGTGTACATAGCACCGTTGGTGGAAGATCTAAAAGTACTGTGGAACGAAGGGGTACAGGTATGGGATGCATACAAATGAGAGAACTTCACTTTGCGCTCCTTATTGTTCTGCATCATAAATGATTATCCTGCCCTTGCTAACCTATCAGGCCAGAGTGCAAAAGGTGCCAAAGCTTGTACTCACTGTTTAGATGGTACCAAGAGTGTGTTCTTTGAAACACTCACGCAAAACCATCTACATGCGTCATCACGGTTCCTTCTGAGGGCTCACCCATACCGCAAGATGAAGAAACAATTTGACGGAGAGAAGGAAGACGGTTCAGCTCCAAAGGGAAAAGAGGTTTATAATATAGTTAAGGATTTACATGTTGTCCTCGGAAAGGGACGTAAATTGAGGGCTCATGAGAAGAACACATGGAAGAAGAGATCAATATTTTGGGACTTACCTTATTGGGAGTACCTAGATGTTCGGCACTGCATCGACGTCATGCACGTAGAAAAAATGTATGTGACAGCTTGATTGGTCTCTTACTGAACATTCGTGATAAAACAAAGAACGGCGTCAACACACGGCTTGACTTGGCTGATATGGACATCAGGCCTGAGTTAGCACCGACATGCACTGATAATGGATGAATGTACTGAAGGACTAGATGCTCTGCAGGACGAGGTGGTGATGATTCTATGTCATCTTGAAATGTATTTCCCTCCTTCGTTTTTCGATATCATGGTCCATCTCATTGTTCACCTTGTGTGGGAGATAAAAATGTGCGGGCCCGTATTCCTACGTAGCATGTACCCATTTGAGAGGTTCATGGGAATTCTCAAGTCCTACGTACGAAATCGATCTCGGCCGGAGGGCAGCATCGTCGAAGGTTATGCAAGCGAAGAGGTCATTGAATTTTGTGTCGATTATATGGCTCAGATTCAACCGATAGGTGTGCCTCAATCTCGTCTTGAGGGGAGGCTGAAGGGTATCGGAACTATCGGAAGGAAAGCAATCACTACAGATATGGACGCGTATACTCAAGCCCATTTCACAGTCTTGCAACACATGACTGAAGTGGCGCCTTATGTTGACCAGCACAAGGATGTGCTTCGGCAACAGAATCTGGAGCAGCCGGAAGTTTGGATCATGAGGCAATACAACAGTCGGTTCAACCAATGGTTGAAGGCACAAATCGGCAGGAGCTCGCCAAGTGAGATGTTGACATGGTTGGCAAAAGGGCCAACATTTACAGTTGTGACATGGCAAGAATATGATATAAATGGGTACACATTCTATACAGTGCTCGGGATGTAAAGAGCACTAACTGTAGCAGCGGTGTCCGTGATAGATGCGTTCGATCCGATGGGTTGAGAAACTTGTACTATGGGTTCATAGAAGAGATTTGGGAGCTCGACTACGTGGTTTTCAAGATCCCCTTATTTCGGTGCCGTTGGGTGCATCTCTCACAGGTGAAGGTTGACAAGTACAGTGTCACTACCGTGGACCTCCAACGTGTCGGGTAAAAAGATGAACCATCCGTACTCGTCAACCAAGTTGTTCAAATTTTCTATGTAACCGACCCGGCAAATAAGAAATGCCATGTAGTTCTTCATGGAAAAAGAAGAATTGTCAGAGTAGAGAATGTAGTGGACGAGGAAGAATACAATTAATTTGACAAGTTACCTCCTTTTGGAAATGGCATAAGGGTCGACGACGAACAACGTGACAAAACTAGTTACGTACGCATTGATCATCATGAAGGGCTAATTTTTAAAGGAAATAAGCAAGTGGAATGAGAAAATGTATACATGTGGCCATTTGCATTTATGTATATAATAATGCACGTATGTGATGTATATGTGAAAATGTGTGATATATAGGTGAATTTTGAGAATGTCATACAAATGTATCTCTATGTTCATTGGGCTATTGTAAAGAAATACACTCAGCTGTTGTCTTATTGAATACTGGTTGGTGTTTATATTATTGAATGCTAGTTGGTGAGCAGGGGCGTAGCCACCAGGGGGGCTTAGTGAGGCTTGAGCCTCACCTCCCCTGGTGGCAACTTTATACATAGTAAAAAATATAAAAAAATAGAGAGAAATAAAGAGAGAGATTAATGAACCCAAAGAGAGGCTAGCTCTCCTTGATGGGAAGGTTAACAACAAGCATGAAATTAAAGAAGAGGAGGAGGAGGAGAAGAAGTGAAAATCATAAAATTTAAAAAGAGCTAATCAATCAATCAAAAAAAGAAAGAAAGTGAAATAATATATGTAAATCATAAAATTAAAGAAGAAGAAGAAGAGGAGGAGGAAGAGTAATAAAAATCATAAAATTAAAGAAGAGATAATCACTCAAAGAAAAAAGAAGAAAGAAAGTGAAATATATATGAATCTTCTTGAGTCAGGGATAACTGTGGAGAGATCGATGAACCTCTAGTTGATCTTCTCCTTCGTCGCCGCCTCCGTGATGATGTGGTCCTGCAAGTGGAGAGATCGATGAACCTCTAGTTGATCTTCTCCCTCCGTCGCCGCTCCGTGATGATGTGGTTCTGCACGTGCCCCGAATGCACCGCCACCACCGAGCCCCCCACCGTGAAAATGATAAGAACATTGGATAGAGTGTGAAAAAATGTCACCTTTTATTTCTATTGTCTCGTGATTTAAATTAGTTTAATTCTGGTATGTTTCATATGATCTAAATTTTCATTGTCATTTATAATTTTCTATTATATTACTAATTTTGATATGTTTATACATAAGTGACTTATCGCTACTCCGCACTCATGTCGCTTTCTATTATCGAGGTATCTACTTTCTATTTCTCTATTTTTTATTGTTTGTCTCCATCCAATTTATAATTTCTATATGAATTTGAAATTTTATAAGAGTAAAATACTAATTTTATGTCAACTTAGTTTAGATCTATAAATAGTTCAGCCCACCCTCAATTTCATTTCTGGCTTCGCCACTGTTGGTGAGTGAGGGCTTATCACAGACGATTCTCAGTTGAGAACCGTCTGTGATATTTATTATCACAGACGGTTCTAAGTTGAGAACCGTCTGTGATAATCCTTATTATCACAGACGGTTCTCAGTTTAGAACCGTCTGTGATATTTATTATCATAGACGGATCTACGTTTAGAATCGTCTGTGATATTATTATCACAATGGTTCTAAGTTTAGAACCGTCTGTGATAATCCTTTATATATAACCCCCGCTAGGGTTTTGCGCGCACAAGTTATTAGACTTAGTCACTCTCCCGAAGTCCCGATCGAGCCCATCGCCGCCACCGCCCCCCTGAGCCCCTCGCCGGCCGCCTCCATCGAGCCCCCGAGCCCCTCGCTGGTCGCCGTCCCCGAGCCCCTCGCGGTAGCCTCCGTCGAGCCCCGACCCCCGCCGGTCGTCGGCCGCCTCCATCGAGCCCCGAGACCCTCGTCGGTCGTAGTCCCCCGAGCCCCTCGCCGGCCGCCTTCGTCGTGCCCCTGACCCCTCGCCGATCGTCGTCCCCCGAGCCCCTCGCAGGTCGTCATCCCGTCGAGCCCCCGAGGTACTCTCTCATACCCGCTATTTCAGTCTGTTTGTTATTATGGTACTGTTATATACATGGGCATGGAATTAATCATAAGTATTAATCTACAAAAAGTTGAAGGGATAGCGAACAGTTAAGATTTCACTTCCAAATTTATATGCTGGGATATCCTCCATATGGCTATCTCCAGTCTCCAGAATAGTGTTGATACGTAACTTTTCAAGTTGATTTAATACATTAACAAGGGGCTAGCAAGTTAACACTGAGTTAGGGGATTGCACTCCCTCAAATAGATGTCCTGTCAGAATCTCGACATAACCTGTAAAACTCGGTTTCTATATCTATGATAGTAAATATATTATCTTCTTTAAATCTTAGGAATTTTTAAAAATTATTTAAAGCCATAATCAAGATAATTTGCATCATTATACCTAGGGAGTGGTCTGCATTAGGCGCCTCTCCGCGCACACATACACATAATAACCCACCACCTAGGTTCATAGCGTTCTTTTTCTTAAATTTAGATACCTTTTTCCTACTTATTACTAAGACATATAGTTTCTCCTGCATATGTTTCAGACTAAGCTGTGTATGTGCTTTCAGACTAAGCTGTGTATGTGCTTTCAGACTAAGTTGTATTGTAATATGTATATGTATATGTATATTTCTCCGACATGCTCCATTTATATCACCATCTATAGATAGATTGCACACATCTAGCTAGTACGTATTTTTTCTTAGGCACTTTCTTATCTTATGGTCTTCTAAGATTGGAATTAAATTTAAGTATGTGCTTATACCGCACTATTTACGTATATGCTACATTGTGCTTACTTTTCATATATGCGAAGGCCAACATGTCATCTTCAACGTCATCGCCGGATGCGTCCGCTCCAAAAACAAAATGCTAAGAAAGAGGTTTATCAAAAAAGCCAGAGGGTCGATTTACCATCACAGAGGTCGATGGATCTGGGACCCCTCCCTTCCTCGCCGAGCAGTACACGTATTCCGAACAATGATCAAAATAGTTGCACGAGAACAAATTGAGATCATATTCGATTCATGGAAGAGCGTGCCTGAGACTCGGAAACGTGAGCTGTTGACAGAAATTTTGGCATCGTTCAAGATCCCAGCAGAACACTAAGACGCCGTGCAACGACAAGCCTTGCTAGCGACGTGCAAAGCATGGAAGAATTTCAAGAGCACGCTTGTCAAGAACAACGTGGAGAAGGATGAAATGCCGTTTCGTAAATACCCATTCCTGGAACCACAATGGGAAGAGTTCAAGGCGATGAAGACTACCGAAGATTTCAAAAGTGCAAGTGCGGTGCACAAGGCCCTCTAGGCAAAAAATACACACCCCCACAGACTTGGCACAGCTGGGTATGCGGGTAAAATCCCGCAGTGCAGGAGGGAGGACGAACATGCAATCATGTAGGACATCGCCCCGCCATTTGCTAATATCCCGGATGACCGCGCTCGAAATTGGATTAGAGCAAGGTCATCTACAACGACATCGGGGGCATCTCTTTCGAAACCCTACAGACCAGTAAGTGTCCCAGCGCCTGGTAAGATATCGATCGAACTACGTAGCTTGTAATTACTTCACAACTTCGTAGAAAGTGAAATGACATGTTCTGCTCTTGCAGGAAGCGTTGAGTGTTGAATCTTCCCAGGGATCATTCCAGGGAACGAGAGAGAACGATATACTCTCCGCGGCCCTGGGAAACAAAGAGCACCCGGGTCGTACGAGAGGCCTTGGGCTTTACGTTCCTTGGAAACATGGTTTCCAAGATGACCCCGAATTGTATCGGCGTAGGAAGAGAACCAAAGCCGAGCGTGAGGCACGGCTACGAGAAGAGGTCATGGCATCTCTTAGAGTGGAGATGGCTGATTATGTCAGAGATGAGATGCAGAGATTTAGAGAAAATCAGCAGGCCGCCGCCGCCGCTCCTGCGCTAATTAGCCCGCCCGCTCCTACGATGGAGAAAGAGGCCAGATTTCCTGTCGATGACATCCAGGTAATAATTATTATCTCTGAAATGCTCGACCCGTTGATAGGCTTATTAATTGGAGTAGCTAATTTTGTATCGTTATGTAGAAGCCTACGAAGTGCAAGCTCTAAGTGAGATATGCCTCCGTTGCCTTGTGCGCTGCTTGGGACCTAGCATATCCGTCTGGTCAAGGGGTCATGGTGCACCGTCAACCTTTAGCGCCAGGCTTCGGAAAAGTGTCAGTGGATGGTGTACACGCCAATTTCGAGGTCGTCCCGCTACCGAAGCCCTCCAACGACGAGCTCGTGACTCTAGGGCAAGCCATTGGAACCTTCATCCAGTAGCCCAAAAGCTATATCTACCTGGAGGCTTCTTCACCGGTGGCGGATCGCCTCGTGCCATCGGTGCCATCTCTACAAGGGCAACCTGAACCAGATCAGTTACATGCACTGGTGTCATCTCCGCCACCGCTACCTGCACCGGTGTCATGTTCACGGGCGCTATTCCCGGTGCAGTAACTACCACCACCGGTGCTACCTTCGAAGCACACCTACAGCCGAGGCAGCAAGGGCAAAGCAAAGAAGACCGATGATGATATCCCGTACCTGCCATTGGCCTGCAAATTCGTGCTTGGCGAGCCATTGGTCGAGGTAACGCGCCTCCAAGCCCTACTAATGAGCAACGCTCTCGACGCCTCACTCATTCGATGCTGGACACTGTAAGTGTGTACAATCACAGTCTCCGTTCATGTCATACCGATAAATGTCATATATAATTTGTTGCTTTCGTGTGTATATATAGACACATGGTGACTCAAGCTAGAAGGACCAAATTATCGGTTGGTTTCTTGGACCCACACTTGATCGCCATGCATACCATCAACGAGGATATATCCTTCGTCGAGAGGTACATTGCATCACAGACCCATCTGTGATTATAATATATCACAGACGGTTTTTACTTACAAACCGTCTGTGCTATTTACATATCACAGACGGTTCGAAAACCGTCTGTGATAACCTTCTATATCACTGACCCATAAATTTAGACGGTTCAAAAAATCATCTATGATGATATTTCTGAACCGTTTGTAATACTGATTTTTGTAGTAGTGACATGAAATTAAAGTCGCCAAAAAGGAAAAGAAGGAAAAAAAATTGTATCCCTTGGATATATTGAACTCGTCTAAGTAATATTTCATTTCACTCATAATCATTTTTGGCCATACAGAAATTTCCGTAGGACCCGATATGGTAATCACAGGGGGCAAGTGATATCTTCAAATTCAATATCCCTAGATGATATTCTAAATCCTTTAATCCACTAGTTACTGTAAACTAGCACTACAACAGAAAGGGTCATCGCAGACGATTCACAACTGTTATCATAGACGGTTACCAAACCGTCTGAATTTATGTGTCTGTAGTAATATGGTTTTCACAGACGGCTCTTAAACCATCTGTGATAATTACAACATAGACGATTTTTCAAAAAACCGTCTGTGGTATATCAGGTATCACAGACAGTTCTTAAATATAGTCGTCTGTGATATGCTAATTATCACATACGATTAATGCCAAAAAACCATCTGTGATATGTCATATATCACAAACGATTCTCAAACATAGCCATCTGTGATATCTTACATATCACAGACAGATAATACAAAAAATCACATGTGATATTCATATAGCACAAACGGTTTATTACTACAAACCGTCTGTGATAGCTATTTGAATATCTATATTATTTCCTGTTTTTCGGCCAGCCTCAGGAAATGCTAGCCATGCCCTCTGAAAACAAGCAAACATATTACATATATAGCACACGATAATCGTTACACAAATCTCACAAATGAATTAAACAACTAAATGAAGTACATTTCAATGAATTATTTGATTAAGCACAATTAAGTGATTACAATTGTATCAAATGTTTCAACATCTAATCTTCATCGCTAGGGTAGAACTCTCCAGTCTTATTTATGACCTCCACTATCAAGAATGAGAGAGCTTTCCTCGAATATCAGTGACACTGCTACAGAAGAGGCTATACTGGACGGGTACATCACGAGCGGTTTACCGGCAACCGTCGTGATATTTTCATAGACGGTTATTAACATGAACCGCCCGTGATAATTGAGACATCACAGACGGTTTTATTAATAACCGTCGTGAACTTCCTGACGGTTCTTAATACGAACCGTCTATACCATCGAGATAACACGACGGGTCTGTTAAGAACCGTCAGGAAAGTTCACTGACGGTTATTAACACGAACCGTCTGTGAAAGTTGATAACACGCGATTCTGTTAAGAACCGTCTGTGATAATCCCATGTCACTTATAATTGGTGTGTAATAGTCACATGTCACCAATAATTGGCGTATACACAGGATTTCGATCTCACCCGTCTATTCTCTCCACATCGAATGGTCGGCACCGGTTCCTCCCACGGTCGGGCCCTTATTAATAACTCCCCATCAACCTTTCCACCGGTACTAGTCACGCGTGAGTTCATCCACTAGCTAGCTTCTGTATGCATCTCCTCCGCCGTGAGCTAGCACCTCCATCGCGGCACGACCGGTTCATACTAAAGAACACACTCTTGCCGTAAGTGTCGTAAGTGTGTCTTGTTTAGTGTGGACCGTCGTGCCACGAAGGGTTTGTTAGCTTGTCATCCCGTAATAGATCGATCGATCAATGTGTTGTTGAGTTTTGTGCTTGCCTCAGATTTGCATGTTCCTCGACGATGTTTCTTCGTAGTGGGAAGAAGCGGATGGATAGTCGCTCACCGAAGAAGTCGGGTATGTCACCGCTCACCAAGAATATGGAAATGTCTTTTTTTTGAACTTTGTAATAAAATTGCCTTGAATTTTGCAGGAAAAAGAAGGATTGTCGGAGTGGACATCACATCTCGACAGTAGTCGGCATCGTCGAGGAACATGCAAATACAGAGGGCATGCACAAAAACTCAACAACACATTGATCAGATCGATCTATTACAGGATGACAAGCTAACAAACCCTTCGTGGCACGACGGTCCACACTAAACAAGACACACTTACGACACTTACGGAAGAGTGTGTTCTTTAGTATGAACCGTCGTCTGCGATGGAGGTGCTAGCGGGGGCTCGAACGCGCGCCGAGGGAGCAGGGGGAGACAGAGATCACGCTGATAGCCAGGTGGTTCACTCGGTGTTGCTTACTCTATAAGGGTAATAATCCCCTTTGAGATATCTTAGTAAGGCGGTGTTGAACTATCACAGACGGTTGTTACTTATGAACCGTATGTGATACTTAGTCGCTCACCGAATAAGTTGGCAATGTCACGCCGAAGAATCGAGCATCACGCACGGTTGTATTAACGCATCGCTGCGTGATAAAACAATCACGCACGGTTCTTAACACGAACCGCTCGTGATAGTATGCATCACGCACGGTTCGTGTTAAGAACCGCTCGTGATATGTAGACTATCACGCACGGTTATTTATGTGAACCGCCTATGATAGGCAACAATCACCGACGGTTATTAAGTTGAACCGTCGTGATATTGCTTGTATCACAAACGGTTCATATTAATAACCGTCACGCACGGTTATTAATACGAACCGCTCGTGATATGTCATTTTCACTGCACCGCTTGTGGTTGGAACCGCTCGTGATATTTCGCATAGTATTAATTGCTTGGCGTGCTTGCTTGAAGGATGTCGACACCGATCTGTCTTCATTACGTTGCATCGGTGGAGCAAGGCGGCCGCTTTAGGGAGTTGGGGCGAAAAATATCACCGTCTTCTTAGTGATCCGATCGAGGTTAGTATACTTAATTACTTAACATTCTTAGTGATCCGATCGAGATTAGTACTCAATTGCTTAACATTCTTAGTGATCCGATCGAGGTTAGTAGTAGGGTAATAATCATTTTGACACCCATTTGTCACTTGTGTAGCGTAGATGGACCAAGTCGGATGTATGTTGAGAACCGTGTGAGTGAAGAGTACATTATGGCGTGGTTCGCTTAGAAGGGCGGCCGAATGGATATGTTGAAGAAGGGATGAAATATATGTATTGCCCATGTATTGATTGTGATAATCTCAAGATGTTTAACAACTCAGCAGATTGAAGCTCACTTGATTCAAGGGGTTTTAAAAGGGTACAAATGTTGGACCGATCACGGTGAAGAGAAGAGTACACAAGAAGGTAGTTATGACATAGTCGAGGGAGACAACGATATGCCGGTTGTGGACCGTTCTTTCGATCATGAGGAAAGGTCGCAGGATGACAACTGGATCATGAGGATAGGTCGCAGGATGACAACTGGATCATGAGGATAGGTCGCAGGATGACAACTGGATCGGATGTTACGTGATGCGAAGGGAACTATAGTGAGAGAGTTTGGTAAATTCGAGGGCTTGATGGAGGACTCGGAGAAACCTTTGTTCCCGGCCGCAAGTCGTAATACACGAGGTTGTCATCGTTCTAGAACGCTAAAATTGAAGGCAAGCAATGGTTGGTCCGACAAGAGTTTCACGGCATTATTAGGTCTCCTAGTGGACATGCTTCCAACGGAAATGTGTTGCCGAGAACCACCTACCAAGCCAAGAAGATTCTTTGTCCATTAGGAATGGAAGTAGAAAGAATACATGCATGTCGGAATGATTGTATCCTGCATCAGTAAAGAGTATGGTAGCTTACATGTTTGTCCGTGTGCAAAGCATCCCGATACAAGCGTAAAATGACTCGATGATGGGAAGGGCATCGAGGTGAAGCAAGGACCTCTGCTAAGGTCATGTGGTATCTTCCGTAATCCCCGCTTGAAGCGTTTATTTGCAAACCGCAAGGATGCAAGATTGATGCGCTAACACCGCGAGCGCAGAAGAAAGACGGAATGATAAGACATGTTGTCGATTACGCCCGGTGGAGGAACATCGATAGGATGTTTGTAGATTTCGATGTGGAACCAGAAATATAAGGTTTGGGTTGAGTATGATGGAATGAATCCTTTTGGTAACATGAGCACCGACATAGCACCGCCCGTGACTCGTGCATGTACAACCTTCCTCCTTGGCGTGTATGAAGCGGAAATATATTTTGATGTCACTACTTATCCAAGGGTCAAGCAACCGGCAACGATATTGATGTGTTCCTAGCCCCATTGGTGGAAGATCTTGCAATCTTGTGGAATGAAGGGTACATGTATGGGATGCGGACAAACGAGAGAACTTCACTCTACACGCCATGTTGTTCTCGCACCATTAATGATTTTCCCGCCTTGGTAACCCGTCAGGTTGAGTATAAAGGAGCCAAAGCGTGTCCGCACTGCTTAGATTATACCGAGAGTGTGTGGTTGAACAACTCACGAAAAACTGTGTACATGCGTCACCGTAGGTTCCTTCCAAAGTATCACCCATACCGCAAGAGGAAGAAACAATTTGACGGAAAAAGAGGATGACTCAAGTATCAAGACCTTTTAGCGGAAAGAGGTGTTTGATATGGTCAAGGATATAAATGTTGTGTTTGGCAAGGGACGTAAATTGAGGAAGAACATGTGGAAAAAGAGGTCAATATTTTGGGACTTGCCTTATTGGGAGCACTTAGAAGTTCGCAATTGCATCGATGTCATGCACGAGAAGAATGTATGTGACAGCTTGATTGGTCTCATCGAACATTCCCGATAAAACAAAGGATGGTGTTAACGCAAGGCGTGACTTGGTCGCTATGAACATCAGGACCGAGTTAGCACCGATAGAGACCGATAAAGGCCGGACGTACCTTCCCCAAAGATGTTACACTGTCTAAGTCCGAGAGAACTGAATTGTGCAGTCCTTAAATGGTGTGAAAGTTCCATCCGGTTACCCACAAGCACGAAGAAACTTGTTTCCATGGAACATTTGAAATTAATTGGCATGAAGTCTCACGATTGTCATGTGCTAATGACTCAAATGCTACCTGTTGCAATTAGAAGTATTTTGCCGAACAAGGTTCGAGTGACAATCATAAGGCTATGTTATTTCTTCAACGCAATTGCTCAGAAGGTCATTGATCCGGATGGACTAGATGCTCTGCAAACCGAGGTGGTGACAACTCTATGTCATCTAGAGATGTATTTCCTCCATCATTTTTTGATATCATGGTCCATCTCATTGTCCACCTTGTGAAAGAGATAAAATATGTGGCCCCGTGATTTCACGTCATATGTACCCTTCGAGAGGTACATGGGAATTCAAGTCCTATGTACGCAATCGATCTCGACCGAGGGTAGCATCATCGAAGGTTATACAACGAAGAGGTCATTGAATTCGTCATCGGCTACATGGCTCAGGTAGAGCCGATAGGTGTACCTCTATCTCGTCACGAGGGGAGGTTAGAGGGTATAGGGACTATCGGGAGGAAAGCAATAACTCGGATCAAAATACGTATGCTCAAGCCCATTTCATGGTTTTACAACACATGACCAAGTGACCCCATATATTGAAGAGCACAAGGACATGCTACGTCGGAGAATGCAGGCGGTCGAAGTTTGGATCACGAGACAACACAACCGTCAGTTCAACGAATGGTTGAAGGCGCAATTGACTAGGAGGTCGTCAAATGAAACAATACAATGGTTGGCAAAGGGCCAAAATTTACAATTGTGACATGGCAAGGATACGACATTAATGGCTACACATTTTATACAATGATCAAGATAGAAAGAGCACGGTGCGTAACTCGTGTGTCCGCATAGATGCCTATGATTCGCACGGCAAGATCACTGGCCCAAGCTCGTACTACGGGCTTGTAGAGGAGATTTGGGAGCTTGACTACGTAATTTTCAAAATTCCTCTATTTCGTGTCGTTGGGTCCAACTCCCACGGGTGTAAAGGTTGACAAGTACGGCGTCACTACCGTGGACCTCGAATGTGTAGGATACAAAGACGAACCATTCGTATCATGAGTCAAGTTGTTCAAGTATTTTATGTAACCGACCGGCAAATAAGAAGCGCCATGTAGTTCTTCAGGGAAAAGAAGGATTGTCGGGGTTGAGAATGTTGTGGATGAGGAAGAGTACAATCAATTTGATGATTTGCCTCCATTCGAGAGCGGCATCGTGCTCGATGAAGAACAAGGCGATGAAGCAAGCTATATGCGTGTCGATCATCGTGAAGGGCTTTATTTAAAATGATATAGCCAAAGTGTAATAAATGATATAGGTTATGCTTGTGTTTTCATAAATGTATGTATGTTCCATTGTAATTGTAAAATGACTAAGGAACTATGAAATAGTTATATTTATGGTTATGCTTATGTTTTCATAAATGTATCTATGTTCCATATTGTAATTGTGAAATGACATAGGAACCTAGCTAGTGCGGTATTTATAGTGAACTATCACAGGCGGTTTATAAAAGAAACCGCTCAGTGATAACACATCCTGACGGTTATATATATAGAACCGTCGTGATATCATATCACTGACGGTTATATTGATAGAACCGTCGTGATAGATCATCTATAAATACCGCAACTAGGTCTGCGGAGTCCGCTCATCCGCCGCAGCCTCTTGTCTCCACTCTGCGTGGCGCCCGCTAGCTAGGTTTTGCTCCTCCCACCGCCGGTCCCTCCCGACGCCGGTCCCTCCTCCGACGCCGCCGCTCCCGACGCCGGTCCTCCCACCGCCGGTCCCTCCCGACGCCGCCGGTCCCTCCCGCCGCCGGTCCCTCCCGACGCCGGTCCCTCCCACCGCCGGTCCCTCCCGACGCCGCCGGTCCCTCCCGACGCCGCCGGTCCCTCCCGACGCCGGTCCCTCCCGACGCCTTTGTCCCTCCCGACGCCGCCGGTCCCTCCCGACACCGCTACCTCCCGACGCCGCCTCCTCCCGACGCCGGTCCCTCCCTGTGCTTCACATGTTAGCTTTATGATATATATATATGCTTCACATGTATTTTATGTTATATGCTTCACATGTATTTTATGTTATATGCTTCACATGTATTTTATGTTATATGCTTCACATGTATTTTATGTTATATGCTTCACATGTATTTTATGTTATATGCTTCACATGTTAGCTTTATGATATATGCTTCACATGTATTTTATGTAGCATATAATATATGCTGCACTTGTTAGCTGCAAGGTCTATTTGGAAGGCTCATAGCTCACTGCAATTAGTTTTTTCTTAGAAGAGAGATGGCGTCCACACAGTCTTCGTCGTCGTCATCCGGGTCTCACGCTCCCAAGATCGCGAAATCTAAACGTGGCCGAGGAGTATCGAATGGCCACAGTCCGAATGACCATCACGGTGGTCTCTCCGGATGGGGTCCCTCCGAACCGTCGAAAGCGTCATCATTCGGACTACTGCGGTATAATTGGAAGGCAACGGGTCCCCATCACCATAGCAAGTGGAAAGATTTGACAAAGGATCACAAAATCAGCTATGGGAGGAACTTACAAATTGCTCGAGTTCCCAGCAGAAGCACAGGGACTCGTGCAACGGCAGGTGCTCCTCGCGATGGGAAAAGCATGGAAGAATTTTAAGAGCACTCTTGTGACAAAGTATGTGGCCGAGGATGTCACGCCCTTCACGAAGTATCCTTTCGTGTCGCCGGAAACATGGGAGGCCTTTGTGCAGATGAAGACGACGACCGAATTTGAACAACAAAGTGCGGCGCACAAGGACCTTCAGTCAAAAAACACGCACCCTCACAGACTCGGCACTGCTGGGTACGCGGGTAAAATCCCGCAATGGAGGATGCAGGATGAGGTCGCAATCCGATCGGAGGCCTCTCCGCCATTTGTGGGATCGCAAACGAGCGCTCGAATCGGTTAATAGCGGTCATCAACCACATCTTGGTGTCTCTTTCAAAACCCCGCAGATGAGGAAGTGTCCCAACGCCTGGTAAAATATGTTCAACAACATAGTTGTTAACACCTCTTGAACTTCATGGGTTGAAAAATAACATGATTAATTGCCTCTTGCAGCAATCATTGACTACCGAATCTTCTTGTGGCTCCTTTGAAGAATATAAGGAGATAGATTTACTATCACAGGCCTTGGGAAACAAGGAGCACCCAGGTCGCACACGAGGCATGGGGGTTTATGTACCTTGGAGGCACGGATTTCCATATTACTCCGAGACATATAGGAGTAGGAAGAGATCCAAGGCGTACCGCAGCGAACAAATAAAACAGGAGCTTCATGCTCAACTTGAGGAACAACTATCTGCCTCACTTCAAGAGCAGACGGCCTCACTTCGAGGAGAGATAGATTCGTTGCGGGAAGAACTGAGACAAGTCCGCAACCAATCGCAACCCACTCCTAGTATCTGCGGTACCCAGTCCCACTCAACGTCAAGAGTGCGCGTCCACACCAATTTCTCGAACATAGCGACGACCGCCACGTATTGATGACATTCGTGTAATGTACCTCTTTAGAATGGTACATAGATCTCTCGGTAGACGCCTTAACTGATCTCTTGTATCGTTATGTAGGAGCCCATGCCTTGCGACCTCAAAGTCGCTTGTTGGCTCTATTCCGCTGACGTTGGAGAGGCATGGTGTATCCATTCTTTGCCGTGGACGCCGGTGCACGGTGTACAAGTAGACACCGGTTTCATAAAGGTCCGGTGGACACGATTAATGATATTTTAATTCATCCCTCTTGAGAAGCCCCAAACGAAAAGATTAAGACATTAGGGATGTCGTCCACACATTCATTCGATGGCCCAAGAGGGACATCGTCCTCGACATGTCCGTGCCACAATCTTCACATCCGATGGCCCAAGAGGGACGCCGCCTCGACTGGCACATCGGCCCGGTGGCTCCACCTCCACCTCCAAATCCAAGAAAGTCATTGCATTGGCTCCCGCCGAGACGCCACCGAGAACATATCACAAGCGAGGCTCCAAGGCCTCCAAGGCTCATGCGAAGAAAATTAAGCCGCGTCCGTGCCATGGACGTTTACTCTAGGAGTGTCGTTGGTGCCGACTCACAATTACGCCACTTGGTATGATTTGCAATAGATTGCATGCCCGGTACATGGAGAAGTCCAACATGAAGCCAAACCGCAGAGTGCATTCACTCAAATATAACGAGACACATTTCCTCCACGACCGGGCTACATCGTCGTGACATTCAAGATTTATTCTTACTATTCAATCTCGACGAACTCGACGCCTCACTTCTACGATCTGTGGACATCGTAAGTGTCTTGCATAATAAAGTTCTACATTCACGTTATACGATAAATGTCATTACTCTTTCTTTATGTATAGATACATGATCCAACAAGTCCGGCAATCGCGACGACCGGTGGGTTTCCTCGACCCTCGTTGGTCTCCGAGCAATCTATCAACACGATGCATCCTTCGTGCAAGGTTACATAACGAGGGATTGATTGCTCACACCGACAAGGAGTACATCATGGTACCCTTCAACCAAGGGTAAGTGCTTCACTAGTTGCCACACATATGTTTCATTTGTACTTTACATGCAGCATGAACTTAGGATTAATCAATGTGGCGACACATATAACTAGGCATCACTGGATTTTGCTTGTGATTGTACCAAAGTGGAGCAAGGTAATATACCTTGATTCCCTCCTTAGAGCAACCACGACTTGATCGTGTGCAAGAAGTACTTAATGTAAACTCATTTCCTCCATACATAACTCTATTGTAATATTTCTTTTGTTTGCCACGGCCGAGGCTAAGTTTTTGAATCACGAGGGCGTTGCCGATTATGTTGCCCAAGGAGGAACACACGACAAAAATCCAATGACACACTACGACACAACACGCGATTTCCGGTACCGCTACAACACAACAATCCTATATCATACTTTGTTATAATGCCTCTAGAATTGACAATACCGATGTATGTAATTCTATTTTGCAAGTGCCACCAGCTACTGTGGCAACGTATGTGGATTCTACGCTTGCCGCCATATGAAGAAAATCATGGGTACTAAGATTAATGATCCAGAGGTTTGTCAGGTCCTTCCAATAATTATTATTTTCTGATTATATATATGTATTTATGTTACACACACATGCTAATTAATGACTTAACATTGCTCCTAGCGACGTACGGTGAACTTCGACGAAAGTGCATATGATCTTGACAATCTGTCGATATTCGTGGAACCATCTCCCAATTCTTGCTAGCAGAGGTCATAAATAAGAATGGAGAGTTCCACGACAATGGTGATAATTAGATGTTGAAACATTGGATTCAACTGCACAATCAAACAATTCTCCTTCAATTGAATTCATTTGTCGATGTTGTGTAACGATTTTCATTCTATATATATATGTATGTGATCTATCGCCGCTTGTTACATTCATCCGTATCGAATTTTGTTGTAATTTACTATGAGTTGCAATTAACTTATATCCGCATTTATCTCATGAATGCACCGCTTGTCGCTTTCAGAGGGCATGGCTAGCATATCCCGAGGCTAGCCAAAAGCGGCAAATAAAATGGATGATGCATATGGTATCACGCACGGTTCGTTGTTACAAACCGTCGTGGTGTGAATGATATCACGCGGCCTTTGGCCCGACCGTGCAGGATATACAATATCACAGACGGTTAGTAACACAAACCGTCTGTGATATTGTGTATATCACAGACGGTCTTGATTATTAACCATCTGTGATAGACGAGTATCACAGACGGTTGTTTAAACAAAACCGCTCGTGATAGTCTCAGACATGACGGTCTTGACTACTAACCGTCGTGATAGTGAGGTATCACGACGGTTGTTTATAAAAACCGCTCGTGATATCGCACTATCACGCAGCGGTTAGTAGTCAAGACCGTCGTAATGTATGTTATCACGCACGGCTCAGAACCGCTCGTGATAACCACCAACTATCATCGACACCTAAACACTGACGGTTCAGGAACTGCTCGTGATGACGGTTCCGAACCGTCTGTGATAGGGCTGTCTGTAGCAGTGTGAGTTTGTCAAGATCGAATGTACTTATGTCGAATTTCACACGTTGTCGCTAGGAGTGTTAAAGTCGTTAGCATATATATACATACATACACACACATATATATATCTATATATAAATTGATAATCATGAATATAATTATTGGTAAGTTGACAAACCTCTAGATCATTCGTCTTAGTGGCCATGATGTCATCCATATGGTGGCAAGCTGCTGGTGGCACTGCAAAAATAGAATTATGTACATTGGTATTGTCAGTTCTAGACGTATTATTAGGAAGTGTGATATAGAATTGTTGTGTTGCAGCGGGTACTGAAAATCGCGTCCTATGTCGCAGTGTGGTGCTAGATTCCTTGTGTCTCTCTCCTTGGGCAACGTAAGTGCTAAATGACCTACGTGATTCCAAAAGGTTAGTCTCGGCCATTGCAACGAAGGGAAGACTGCATTAGAGTTATGTATGGATCAAGAGGAAATGAGTTTACCTGTCAAGTGTTTGTTGCACACAGGTGAAGTCATGGTTGCTCCTAAGTAGGGAATCAAAGTATATTACCTTGCTCCACTTTGGTACAATCGCAATCAGAATCCAGTGGTCTCTAGTCATGTATGTCGCCATAGTGATTAATTCTAAGTTCATATTGTGTATAAAGTACAAATGAAACTTCTATGGCAACTAGTGAAGTACTTACCCCTGGTTGAAGGGTACCATGATGTAGTCCTTGTCATTGTGAGCAAGCAATCCCCTCATTATGTAATATTGGACGGAGGGTCTGTTATCAATGATGGATTGCTCAGAGACCAAGTGTGAAGCAAGAAAACCCACCGGTTCTCGTCGTTGCCAGACTTGTTGAATCATGGATCTATATATAAGCAATGAGTTATGACATTTATCGGTATTACATGAATGCGGAATTTGATTGTACATTACACTTACAATGTCCAACATCGTAGAAGTGAGACATCGAGTTCGTCGAGATTGAATAATAAGAATAAGTTTTCGAAGGTCACGACAAAGTAGCCCGAGTCGTGGAGGAAATGCGCCTCTGTGTATCTCACGGTGAATCCACTATGCTGGTTTGGCTTCATGTTAAACCTCTGCATGTACTAGGTATACAAAGTATTACAAACCAGTCCAAGCCTGGGTAATTGTGACTCGGAGACTAATGACACTCCGAGCATGAACTTCCATTCCCTGGGAAGCACATTAATCTTGTTTGATTGTGCCTTAGCGCCTCTCTTGCGATACATTTTTGGCGTCGCCTTCACGGGAGATGATGCGCTGGCCTTCTGAAGAGGAGCTTGAGGTGGAGTCATAGAGGGTTCTATTTGATAGGCATGGTCGTATGGAGATCGCGGCACGAAAGGGTCTAGGGTGATGTCCCTCTTGAGCCATTGGACAAATGTGTGGATGGCGTCCCCTAGTGTCATGATTTCTTTGTTTGGAAGCCTCTCCAATGGGATAGCCCTAGAAATGTCATTAATCATATCCATCTAGACCTTCACGAAACCGGTCCCTAGCTGGGCACCGTGCACCAACGTCCATGGCATGCATGGATACGCCAACCCCCGCCCAGCGTCAACGGGAATGGGCCAATAATCATGATTTTGATGATGCACGACATGGCCTCCTACATAACGATACACAATGAGCTAAGGCATCCACCAGGTATATCTATATAGCATTTTAGATATGTACATTACATGGATATCGTCAATACATAAGTGGGTGTCGCTATGTTCAGAAAGTGACGTGGACGCGCAACTACTCCGACGTTGAGGGGGACTAGGTACCGTAATAACAGGGGTAGGTTGCGACTGGTTGCGGACTTCTCTCAGTTCTTTCCTCAATGCATCTATCTCTCCTCAAAGTGTGGCAGTTATGTCCTCAAGTTTTGGATCAAAGTCCTGTTTCATACTTTCCTCGCGCTCGGCTTGGATCTCTCCCTACTCCTATACGCCTCGGGGTCATTTGGGAATCCATGCCTCTAAGATACGTAAAGTGTAAACCCCTAGGCCTCGCGTACGACCTGGGTGCTCGTTGTTTCCTAGGGTCATGGACAGTATATCCCTCTACCTGACTATTTGGAAGGAGCCTTCGAAAGATTGGGTAGTCAATATTTGCTGCAAAGAGGTAATCATATTATTTTAGACCCCATGAAGTTATGGATCTATTAACATGTAGGTAGTTTAACATATCTTACCAGGAGTTGGGACACTTCCTCGTCTATGGGGTTTTTGAAAGAGGTGATGCCTGAAGACGTGGTTGATAATCTCGCTCTTAACCAGTTTCGGGCGTGCTCGTTTGTGATCCTAGCAAATGGTAGGTAGGCCTCCGATCAGATTTCGACCTCATCCCCCATCCTCTATTGCGGGATTTTACCCGCATATTTAGCGGCGTCGAGTCTGTGGGGTGAGTGTTTTGTGCTGGGATACCCTTGTGTACCACACTTTCATGTTGAAATTCAATCGTCATCTTCATCCCCCACAAAGGCCTCCTATGTTTTTGGTGACACGAAAGGATACCTCATGAAGGGCGTGCGATCATTGGTCATTTACTACGTGACAAGCGTGCTCTTGAAGGTTTTCCACGCTTTTCCCATCGCAAGGAGCACATGTTGTTGCACGCGTTCCTAAACTTCTGCTGGGATCTTGAATAAGGATCGGGGCCCATTCTCTTCCAATTATCCCACAGGTAGTCTGAAATACTGCAGCTGCTTTCTTCGGTTGTAGAGGGACCCCATCCAGAGAGACCTCTGTAATGGTCATTCAACCCATTGGCCTTTCAGATACTCCTCTGCCATGCTTGGTTACCCCAGTCTTCGAAGAGTCGGCCCCAATCAGCGACATCGATGACAACGACATCTCTCTTTAAAGAACCGTCTATGATATTTGTATCAGTTTAAATTGATTTCATCTTCCCTTAAGCTTTCATCATTACATTGATTTCATAAAAATTTCAATAGTGCAAATCATTTTTTTACTTGACTAATTTGCGCAATTAAAATCAAGCTCCACAATTTCAATAGTGCAAACCCTTTTTTACTTAACTAACAAGATAATTTCCAGAGTTTTTTAGGTTATCTGTGTGAATTTATACCTCTCACAGAAAATGATATGCCTTAATTTAATCTCAATGGCTATTTATATTGGTATGATTAAAATTTGCAAAGCGACAAGTAGTTTGTGAAAACTATTGCAAAGCCATGTATCAAATTTTGAAGTGCAATACTACAAATGAAGGTTAAGGATGTTTTTTGATGTATTTACTGGTTAGACCATATTGCTAGTTTAGGGCTTATTTTTCTTTTAACTATACTGTTAAATTTTAATTTTTGTTTGGATTTGAGTGTAATTTAAAATTGGTTTAGAATTAATAATTCATTGTTGTATATTATTCCCATATCTTTTATTAACACCATTATTATTTTCACTTTGAATATTATGTCTCATTATATTTATTTGCATGTAACAAAACTCAAAAGATTTCAAATAAATATTCAAAAGTAATTTGAATGCCAGCAAATTGTAAGAAAAGATTTAAAAATTCCATATTTTTGAACACTTGAAATTTAGGATGTTACATTTATCCATTTGAGAGGGCATCTTCTTGAATCAACACGTCCGACTGAAGGGGAGGTTGTTGTCAGAGAGACATACCCAGAGGTAACTGCTCTTCGGTTGTTATTAGTGGGAGATAATAATGCAACACAACTACATGGCAGTTGTTGTTAGAGACACAAGGCCGAAATATCATGCTATTTGGGTTGGATAAAGCACGTATTTTATCCGTCGCATAGAAGAAATTCCTTGGAAGCGAGTCCACAAAACCAATTCATGAATCCTCCGAGTGGTCTGCTGGTTAGGCAGAGTGTATAGTAATCCTCTGACCAGGATACTCGAGGAACAGCTATAGAAAGCTTACAACCACGGGGATCTCAGTGCCTTAATTAAGTATTAAAGCCATGTTTAAGGATTTATTCAATCCTCGTCCGCACCTATTCTGATGTAACAGTAACGGCTATTTCAGAGCTTCTGAACTAGCCGTTGGAAGACGGTGCCGAACTACCACCGTTATAAATCTGGTAGTTCCGATAACCGGAAGTTCCGCAAAATCGGCGTAGTACATCTGTTTGATCTGAGGCCGAGAGTTGCCACTCTCTGGAAAAAAAGGTTCTGCTCGACTTTTCGGAGCTTCCGTGCTCCAGAAGTACCATTTAAGGTTGTGGTACTACCGCTTTACGGAAGTTCTACCGTTGAAACTCCGGTAGTTCCGATTTCCACAGACATAAAAATGTCCCAAGGGCGCTCTTTGGAAAAAAGGTTTCGCTCGATTTAGCCTGAGCTTCCGAGAAGCGAAAGTACCGCGGTTTGCACACCGGTACTTCTAGTTGTCTAGACAGAGCACCGAGTGAGTCTGAGGGCGCTCTCTGGAAAAAAGGTTCCGCTTTGTTTAGCCTGAGCTTCCGAGCACCGAAAGTACCATTTAAGGTTATGGTACTACCGCTCTACGGTAGTTTCGCTGTTGTATCTCCGGTACTTCCGTTTTTCCAGACAGAGCATAGATTTGGCTATTAAATTTAATTTTCAATGAATGCATGATCCTAAATTGATCCAAATGGCACAAGAATATGCTATCAAGCTATTTGCCATGAACCCCCTTAATGGTACAACATTTAGCCTATAATCCGGTCTTCCATCCTTTCTCCTAGGGCCGGTAAAAAATAAAATGGATCCTAGTCTACATATACCTTTGCCTTGAGCCACTTTGATCTTCATATTGAACCTTGGCATGCGTCTCATCGTCATTTTAGGGACTAAGCCTTTTCAACATTTAACAAACACGTCAGTCTCATATTCACATAAATTTATTAATTACCAAAACCATTTTTAGGGGCCTAAATGCTTTTAAGGGTCTCATTGGGTTCTTGCCAGATTCGGTGAAGATCATCTTCCTTCTCAGGGCAGTCATACGTCCCTTGGAAGTTAGCGATCAGTAGGTCATAGAGCTGCTCCCAAGTACAGATTGATCCTACCGATTGGTTAAGTAACCACGACCGGGCAGAACCTTCGAGGACTGTCGGCAAGTAATTGCCATCACGTTGTCGTCACCTCCAACAGGCCTAATAGCAGTGGTATAAATCTATAGAAATTCTAATGGATTTTTCTTTCCATCAAATTTATCAAGATTCATTGGTCAAAACTTTTTCGGTAGTGCACCGCTTGAATACCTGCTGAGAAAGTCCGACAGCCTATTATCAGATCATGGTGCATTCTCTAGAAAGGAGCCGGATTAAATCAATCAGAGACTTGTTCCTCCGATATTTGTCATGGGGAACTGGTGCTCCTATCCGGTCATGGACACTCACATTGTGTCTCCGACTAGATACATGGTTCAGATGATGTCTGAGATCATTTGGACCATATCCCTAATGTCATCTTTCAAGACAAGGGGAGGAGTTGCTTCACTCTTGAAGAGCCTTCTCTCCTCGTGAACTCCTTGATGAAATCTTTGGGATGGTCTTGCTCTTGCTCATGGATCATTATCAGCCCAACCATGCTAGCTTCTATCATGTGGAGAACCCGTAGAAGAAGTCAGCATGTAGCTTTGAGAGCGTCTTTGCTCTCGATACATTTCTGTCTAGCGCATGCTCTATTGCAGAATCTGATACCTGTCCTGCAACACGAGCATATCCCAGGGTCCCTACCAAAGTAGGATCCGGATTGTTCAGAATATCATGGACTCATTATAGGCTCTGGATAGTTACCGAAGGCCTCTGTGTGTGTTTGCCAGACGAAGGGGTATGACAACTCGAGCTTCGCCTCAAGTTCCCTGTGCATCCAACGTGATTTATCGAGCATGAAGGGGTATAAGAGGTAGATTAAATGATCAATGTCCACCAGCTCTATTATTTCCATTCCATCTGGGCGATTCAGGAGCGTTTGCACCATTTCGACCAATGGGTCATAGGGGAGTCCATCGTGGAGAATCTAGCATGGGATTTGTAGTGGTATCTTTGATTATGTTAACTTCATGTTTCCAGCATGAATCTCTTGATGAACCCCTATCAAAATCGAGGAAGTGACTTCCATCGCTTTGGCCAGTAGCCTCCACAATGGGGAACGGTCCGAGACAACCACCTAGGCCGTGTGGTGGACTCAACCTGATTCGATAGATTGCGGATGGGATGATATGCATTATTACCTTCTCCTGGCTTCTCAAAGGAGGCAACTTCATCGACACCGTGACTAGGTGCCATTTAGCTCCCGCTATACGTAGGGACCATTGGCAAATAGTGATCGTCCACGACCAAATGAAGAGTACTTTGACCCTCAGGTTGTGGTGTTGCGCTCTTGTCTCCGTGTTTGCCGATCAGAAGTATCGGGTTTGCCATATTGCTTGGGTATTCTGATGAGGTTGGAACGACCGGATCCCCAAGTGACACTGATGATGGGGGTAGCGTGTCTTCTTCCATCCGGTCGATCTCGCTAGTCTCAGGGACAGGCAAGCCTGGGATGGAGAATGTCGATGAGGAAGCATTGTGTCGCATGGTGCGGATGCATGCATCCATGTCGAGGTCGGCGTAGTCGGCCAAATTGAACTAGTTCTCCTCATCCTATGTCCCTACTATGATCACTTGGGCGATGTTGACCGAAAACGAGAGATGATGATGCTTGCTGATGAAGAAGACTTCAAGGAACCAACGCCTTCTTCCCCACGAACGGTGATAACTTTCGACGATCAAGTCATCAATCTTACAAAATAATATGAGAAAGATGTTGGATTAATTGGAATGGGTCAGCAAGAGAAAGGGGCTGATCTTTATTGCTTATGAACTGGTTACAAAAAGACCTACGAAGGGAGACTAACTAGCCCTAATCTATCTTTCTCTCACTGCTCGGAGGAAGGTTCTGATTGCCTGCTGATTGATCGTGTGTTGGTTATTTGTTGTCGGTGGGAGATAATCGTGCGGCACAATTGCATGGCAGTCGTTGTTGGAGACACATGGTCGAAATGTCATGCTATTTGGGCCGGATGATGCATGTGTTTTATCTGTCACATGGAAGGAGTTACCTAGAAGTGGGTCCTCAAAACTAGTTCACGAATCCTCGAGTGGTCTGCTGGTCAGGCAGAGTATACAGTAATCCTCCGACCAGGATACTCGCGGGACAGTAATAGGAAACTTACGACCATAGGATCTTAGGGCCCTAATTAAGTATTAAAACCGTGTTTAAGGATTTATCAAATCCTCATCACTTTCATAATTAAATAGTAATAAAAAATCCAGCCACGCAAATACACGGTACACCTTGCTAGTTGTTATCTAAGCCATGGTTGAAAGATTTGTACCGATTCCTACAGTGTACCATACAAGCACAGCCGCAAAAGCAAAGATAATAATAGTAGGAAAGGCTAAATTGTGTGATGAAGCACCAGCAAGAATTACCAAGGAAAGCACCACGAGAACAAAGAAAAGACTCTGAAAAGCTACAAACTTATTTTCTTTTTTTGAGAGAGCATATACACTCGGTTAACCAATGCATTAATCGGAAGAATAGATTTGTTATATTTACAACAATGGAACCGAAGAATTTTTTTAGCACGAGGAAGTGCTTCAACACATACGAGATGACGTCGACACGAGGAATCAGACCTTCGAGAGTCTGATGCAGTTGCTTTTTCATCCCGTAGTTCTGTTTCTCACTCCGATGTCTATTCTGTTGTCGTTCCTGCTGCAGTTTTGTTTCCTCTTGTCACTTCAGCAGCTCGGGGCTCTCTTCGTAGTTTCCTCTCTTAACTGTATTGGCAGAGCTCCCGCCCTTCGTTTCAAAAAAAGAAAAACAAAGGAAAAGGAAGCAGCAACATTTCAGCCGCACCAGCCAGGCAGCCAAGATGAGCAAAGGATGCGGTTATCCCCTCTTAAGCGCTAATCCTAGCACTATACAGAAGGAAGGACGCTAAGAAGTTAGAACCTAACTGTACACAACTATAAGGATGCAGATATCTTGAAAATGAGGGAGAAGCAACAGAAGAACAATGTATAAAACCCGTGCCTATAAAAAGAGAAGGAAAATTAAAAGCCAACCAATCACTTGGGCAACAGCCGTGATGTGTAGAACAGCACTGCAGTTCTGTAATTAGGCAAAAATGTCACAATCGTTACATCTTTAGCCTTACGTATTTCTATAATCAATTGTAACAAAAATGTAGTTACAGAATTACAAGTCGTAGAGAACCTTGTATTCAACAGAAGAGCCGAGCTCAGTAAGTTGTGGACATGAACTGGTGGTGGTAGCAATTGGAGGCTGCGTGTATGAACCTCTTAGCAGGCCAATTGCAATGGCCTTGTAAGCAGCTTCTGAGGGATGGAATCCATCCCATGATCCATACTTTTGTGGCTCAGCACACACCTTGTATTCTCCAAATCCACAGCTTGAAGTCATGGACACACCATAAGGTCCTTCCCCACCGCAGCAAGCTGCCAAAGGATCCTCGATACCTAAATAACAGTAATAGCAATGTTGAACAGAGGATCAGCCAGATAAACCTGTTCTTGATGAATCCATGCGTTTCTTTCTTGGAGCTTCTAAGGCTTTTAGATAGTTCATCTAGTGAAACCAACCCGGCTTGTTAAATTTGAAGGTCCCTTATGTTACCGGATGAAACCCAGTTGCACTTGATGTTACATGATGGTACTTCTGAAAGCTTCTATTATGTCATTTGATAATATTTGTTAAGCTTATGTTATGTCATTTGATATTATTCATTACTAATATTTCACTAGAAATCCAATTAAACATGCTCCTATTACACGGTCGGTTATTTGCATTTGCCCCATGCTAGATTATGTATTTCTGTCTTCTCCAGGGCTATGGCTATCCATCTACTTTCTTCTAGTCATTTTTCTTTATACTATGAAAAGTGGAAGGATGAAAAGAAAAATAGCATGCCATCAACTTTCTACAAATTAGCCTCTGGCGATATGTTATCAATGCAGACAGTTGTGGAGGAAGTATACTTGTAATCGCTTTCCATGGTGTGGTTAGATTAAGCTCGCTTGATAAAAGCAAGGAGGGAGAGAAATCCTTCATAGTTTTTGTTTTATGAACATAGTGTATCCTACAAACTAATTTCATAGTAGAAACTAGAAAGTAAAACGGCAACCTCTGAACTCACCAAATTGTTCAGGAGAAAGGAAGATCTCCATGGCAGCTCCGTAGTAATCGGCATAGATGATAGCCACACCAGGATGAAGCTTGCGTAACTTTTCCAACTCATCCACAAGAAGTTTGTTGTGATACTGTGAGAACTCGTTCATCCACCTGAGGCAACCCGTCTCTTGATCGTAATCTTCCTTCTTATCACTCTTGAATATCATGAGGTACTTTGGGACGCACCCGATTGGGAGGTTACCGGGAACCACCAATGTTTTGGCTCCCAGTCCAATCAATTCCTGCAAACTCAATTCACTTGCATTACTATATATACTCCTGCACTATTTCTTGAGTTCCCAAGTCAAGATTGAAATAACAATGACGACGACAGCAGCAGCAGATGACTCACAGTGATTATAGAAGAAATTTTGGCAACAACACTCGGAGTGAAGCTGCGAATCTTCTCAAAAGGCACCCTAGAGAGAAGTGGTAGGTTGTAATCATTGCCCCCAATTTCTCCAACCAAGAAGAGCGATTGGTTCATCATGCCTGTGCAACCTGTTTAATAAACAGGGTTCCATAGTTAAGTGTTAAGAAAGTACCAATCTTATGGCGCTCTACAGTAGTTGAACATTCACAGGCTCACAGCAAGTTTACTAGTACTATTTATGTCTGATACCATTACAACTCAAATTTAGTAGCGCAAAATCTTCCCCTAGCAGAGCAGCAACAAGTTTACTATTATTCACTTTTGATCCCATTACAGCTCAGATTTAACAGTGTAATCTTTCCCCTAGCAGAGTATTTGATTTCTGGCCTTGATGTATCATGTATCACATCAGTTCCAGGGATTTAGTAATTCATCTCATGGAGATCACTTCATGTGAACCAAATACTTTATATTTTCCTACCAACAAAGTTGTCTCCTTTTGAAAACAATAATGCAGTGGCGACTTGTGGTGCAAAAACTGAAGCAGCAGAAAGTTCAACCACATCTGCAATAATTTCTACTATCAGTCAGGAGACAGCAGCTTCAGTTGAGGTTGATGATAATTGGTATGGACATTAAAATGTACCATGTGGCAGTAGTTCAATACAACTAATGCCAATCGTTGGTGCATTTTTTTTCTTCGGAAGCACAATTTTTGTTGAATCACAGAGCAAGTAAGCGCAGATGGCCACTCATAGGGTTTAGCCCTCCTTTCTTTGTTCCAATTCAAGTGTTCTCTTTCCAACACTCCAATTGCTCAATCAGGAATTGGATAGGGTAGAGGAAGCCCAACACGAAATTACGATACACTGTTACCACCATACGCCATTATTGAACTTTTGAACTACAAGACCATAGTACTACTACACAAAAACCCTAGTGACCTTGATAGCACATATTGCTCTTACCTAAAATCATTCACCGCTTCTGAAATAGAGACACTGTTCCTCAATTGTTTCTACATCTTAAAGTAAGTAATTGCTCTGGGAAATTTTGCTTTGCAGTTTCTAGCAAACTTTATCCTTCCCTGTCAAAAGAAAGCTTACAAAAGGTTGAGAAAAAGAGTGGCTGGGTGCCTGTCAGCTTGTATTGGAATGACAGAAACCTAATGCTTCTTTGCTTATCCGCGCCCCACACACACCTTTCTCCCTACAAGTCCAATCAGGCAAACCGCAAACGCCCCCGTGCAGAGCACCTTCTAGAAATTAAAAAATTTTCTCCCCTTTTTTTCTTTCTGAGCTGATACTTTCCCCATCTACCAGGCTACCGCTAGGATTTCAGTTCTTCTCCCTGGTTGTAGAAAAGGTCAGGTCAAAGGGGGGAAGGAGAAAGAAGCAAATCAACATACCGGCTAGGTCGCCGGGGCAGAGCAGGTCGAGCAGGTCGCGGAACCACTTCATCTGGGTGTCGAGGTGCACGTGGTCGCCCATGGGCACCCCTCTCCCCTGGAAGAAGTCCGGGCTCAGCGCCGTGGCGCCGCCCACCGCAAAGTTAGCCCCGCACGCGAAGTCCTCCGCGCTCCGCCCGCTCAAGTACGGCCGCACGAACGGAAGCCCCATCGTGTCCGCTGCGGCGCACCCACGCGAATTCCAAATTTCAAATCAGTACCGTGCGGCTTTCGCCAGTTGATCGATCGATGGATCGACTGAGGTGGGATGGGTGTGGCTACCGTACCGATGAAGTCGACGACGAGGCGGCCGTCGGAGAAGCGGCCGGTGGCGCGGTGGAAGAAGGTCTCGCCGTAGGGCTGCCGGAGCGCGGGCTCGCCGGAGTTCTGTCCGTAGAGGAAGGGGAAGTTGCCCGTGTCCGTCAGCGAGTCACCGAAGCTGAACAGCCGCGGGTAGCACGCCCCTGCCTTCACCGCCGCCGCCACCACCACCACCACCACCGGCAAGAGGAACCCTCGGCCGCAGGCAGAGGAAGCCATGCCTGTCCTGTTCGAGGCGGAGACGAATTCTCTGTGCTGACATACTATAATCGCGGGGGCGTGTGACCACGCCTTTTATAAACGCCGTGGCTGCCGGACAGGAGCCTGAGGCGCCAACTGTCCCGTGGGCCCGGGGTAATCGCCAGTCGGTCAGCACGCATTGGTCGCCCTCTGTAACACCGCCCCGGCCTCATGCTAAAGTGCTGCCGTCTATTTTATGAGGCTACTAGCTTCAACTTTTATAGCTAGTCTTATGAATCAATTTCTCTATTTAAATATCAACTAAAAAGGTTAAGTATATCAATTATAGATGATATGTTAATTATTATGGCATGTGAAACAATTGTGCTACTCCCGCCGTATATGTCACCTTCAACAGATACCTAAAAACAACGACAAAAGGTGAGTCCGAAGACTCAGCAAGCACACGATAAAACAATAGAGTTGATACAGTAATCATTCAATCACATATTTATGAACTGTAACCCAGAATTCTCTGGATATCCTTCATGTCTCATGTTTGTTTCTTGCAAATGCAATGCAATACAAAACACCTCTGTATGCAGCTTATACCGGTATAGGAGTTACTTCACTCATCGGTGAAACCCCTCTACCTCCATCCGTGGAGGTGCCTACCGAAGTAGGTCTTGATTTCCCCACCGTCGTGGGAGGCCTACCGTCATAGGTCTATGAGTGCAATGCATAATGCGCCTCTATATGCCACTTATACCGGTATAGTAAAGTTGTTTCACCCGTCAGTAAAACTCCTCTATCTCCATCCCTGGAGGTGCCTACCAAAGTAGGTCTTGATCTTCCCACCGTGTGGGGATGCCTACCGTCGTAGGATTTTCATGATGCTTATGGTGCCATGCAAACACAACATTCTCCCAATGTTAACATTCGATCATAAGTATCTCTCATCACAGTATAATCATCAGATAAGCAGGGATATCATTTCATGACTCGGCATAACTCATGGCATAAAACAATACCAGGCATTCATCACAATCCACCATTCTACCATGCACTTGCCTGACTGCTCCCGTGGACGATGCGTGGAGGAGCACCAAATCAAGACCTCCACCTGAAAGCATCACCCGAACTCTCAACTCAACATTGCAATTTACACAGGCATGCAAATAGCATCGATTCTACGCATATAGATAACCGACAACGTTCCTACGTGCAAACCCGATACCGATACCCTCTCTCTCACACCGGACACTTTTCCGATGCCATGGTGCTCAAATGATCATAATTTAATGATCGTCGTCTATAACCGTAGATAAATCTTATTTACACGTTTACCATTTTCCTCTTCATTTTTCTCCTCTTTTCTTTTCTTTTTCTCTTCTCCTCTTCTTTTCTTTCTTTCTTTTTTCTCTTTCCTATTCAGCCGACCGAGCGGCCTTACCTACTCGGTCGCTTCTTCTTCCCTCGCCTCACTTCCTCCTCTCCCGATCTAGATCGGACCCGGCGATGCGCCTCCTTAGCCTCACCTTGGCTCTGGTGCCTCCACCGCCGACTCCCTGCCTGGCGTCTCCTCCTCCGGCTCGGCTTCGAGTCGCTGCTCCGCCATCCTCATGTCTCCTCCCAGCCTCGCCGCCGCTGTCTCCTCCTCGTGGTCGCCCTCTATGCTCGGCGCTTTCGCGCCTCCCCTGCCTCCAACTACTGCGCCTCTGTGTCACCCCCATGGATCCGGTTGCTGCAGTGCCCTATCCCCTTTAGATGGCTACCTCTCCTAGCTCCAGTCCTACGCGTTGTCGCCCTTGGTCGGCGCTGGCCGCCGCCCGTGGGCTTAGCTCCCAGCGTCGCTCCGCCTTCTTCGGCTCCAGTTCCTCACCAGCCGGTCTCCCTGCACCGCCTATTCCTCGTGGTAAACCTAGGCCGATTCTTGGGTTAGTTATTTGATGCTGACTTCAACCCCCTTTCATGGCCTCTCCCTGCATCTCTCTCTACTCTCACCCCCTCTCCCAAATCTTCATTCCGTTCTTGATTTGATATAGTGAATCTCTTGGTTATATGTTGTGATGCTCTTTTTGCCGAATGGCTTGGACGAGGGTGGTGCTAGAGGTGCTATGGTGGGACTCGGGATCACTCCACTCGCGGGGGGAGGGTGGGGTGCTCGTCGAGTGCATATAACGCTCTCTAGGCCATGGCGATGGACTCCTCGGTACTCTCTTCCTCTCCCGGTCCGTTCTCTTCTGCGCATGGTCTTGGTGGTGGTGCTCTAGTGTTTTGCTATGTTGCAAGTGTGGCGCTGAATAATTAAATCTTGGGGAAAATGGATGGCATGGCCTACCTCGGTTGGCTGGGCTAGGGGTTATCTTGTGGTGGCACTATCGTTGACTTCCCCTGGTGCTCACCTAACCCTAGGGCTGTCGTTTCCCCGTCGCTCGTGGCTCCTCACCCTGGCGCTTGCAACCGAGCTGCTTCTCCCTCTTGCTCTCAGTTTGTTTGGTGTATGGTGGGGAAAGATGAGGGATGGGGAAGGAAGTGAGCTTCGGCTAGTGTCGTGCTCCATGTTTCCTCTTACTTCTCTTCTCGACTGGCTGCGTGTGCCTTTGTCAATGGCCGTCCTATCCAGAGGTGATGTGCTATGTTTTCTGGAGGGTGCTATGATGTATTTGGCTGTGGCGATGGCTTGGCTTTGCTGTTTTGTCGATGACCAAATGGAACTTTGCCTCTCTTTTGCTTGGCTGGTTTCCGCTTGGGCTTCACACATTGCTACGCTGTTCTTTTACCGTAGTTGCAGGCTGTTTATGGATATCTGGGACAGTTGGCAGTTGCTATGGTATTTTGCATATATATATCAGGTTTGTTTAATGTCGAGTGATGATCCTACGGTTGTGAGAGGTGCCGACTGGCCCCCGGACGGTCAAGTTTCTCTGTGAACGGACTACCTTGCCCGAAATTAACTTCTAGGGCTCTGACGGCAATCTCTTCTCTTTCTTTAATTTGCTTAATTCATTTGTGTTTTTGTTCAGTCTTTTTTGGCATCTTAATATTAATTGGCTCACAAATAACGTGGCGCTGTGGTGCTAGCTCAAAGATGAATTCTCATTCTATTGTATGAAGTGATATGCATGTAACTTTGCTATCTTTTTTCTAAATTTTAATGTACCGATGAGAATATGTATTAATCCAAATTTAACTTCTATTCTCTCTCAATCCAAATGTAACTGAGAGTGTAACAAATGATTTCTCTCTATTATAAACTATAAATTTATTTCATTCTTCGCTTTCCTTTTTTATTTTCTTTCCCACGCCTATTACACCCTCGTTCCATCGCCCATCGGGGAAGCAGCCACGCCACAGCACCACACAGTGTGATGCGGACGGAGACAGCATGGAGTCTATTGAGTTGAAGTGCACGTAGAAAGAAATGCATTCTTCATCGTGTACACAGTATCTTAGGTACGGCACGGCAGCATACCTGACTTGGTGGATCTGGAAATGGAGCATGGACATGGTACAAAAATACGTACTCTTAACAATCTACGCTTCCGTATATTGGACAGTGCATTCTCTTAATCTCTTTGCCCTTTGCTTGGGCGTTGGGCACAGCATAGTACGTAGTACGAGTTTCGTGCCTCAGCCTACAACAATCAGTGAAGCGAACACGTCTCCGCAAGTAGCGACACGGCAGCAGCCATCAGATGGCATCCCCTATTGTTACTCTGCGACGTTTATACTTGTCCAGTTATTATGAGAAGAAACATGTAGGTGTGTAAGCAGGGCATTCCTGTCATCTTGGGGGCTTTAGGACATGATAAAAGTAAGATTTTTTATTCTAATATAAATATATACTAATATATTTTATATCAGTTGTAAAAGGTAAAATTCAATATAGTAACCATTAGACAGTACGTCACAAAATACAAAGTACTTGTTAGCAATATTAGACTTAGTACATTACAAAATACAAAGTACTAATTGTCGACAAAATACATATATACATATTAATATACATAGACTAGAGGCCCTAAGTTTTCGTGAGCCCTAGACGGTCGCCCTTGCTGCCTAGGCCTAGAGTCGGCCCTGTGTGTAAGGAAGGCATCCCCTATCCTTTCCTGCTGTAATACTAGCCCAACACTCTGGAATTCGGTGGTGTCGTTTTCTTCTTCTTTTCTACCCAAAACAAGAAAAGTATTCTTCTACGTTTCGAGTTCGAAAGGATAGAACTTTATGGCAGCTGTCGAGACTGTGGATATATAGAGCGATAAAGTGAAATTCAGGGATTGCGATACCAACCTCACTGAATTAAATTAGCGTTGTCTCTGTCGCGTCGTGTGTGGTCCATGGAAGAGGAAGGGGGCACCATGATGAAGAATCCCTCTTCCGTAAAATAATTGAGATGTCGTGATCTTACTCTCGACAAACCAATGTAGAAGAATCCAATCCGAACAGCGACATAAAGAGCATAAGAGAACTTGTTCGGACAGAAGGCAAAGGCAATTGAAACGGAAATCTTTCGCTTTTATAAAGGAGCAAATCAAATAACGTCAAACAAAATTTCATGCCGTGAAAAGAATAATCTGCAAGGTAACTTTGCCTGTCGCCTAATCGGCACTAAAGCCTTAAGGTAGAGGCCCCTTTTAAGAGTAAAGCACTGAAGCAGCATCACTACAGAAGACATGACATGTGGAGAATTGATCTTCCAAGCAACTATCCCGTTTATACTGGCCTTTGCCTTACAAATAATAACAAATTATAGAGAGATAATCATATACAATTTTAACCGACATAAATTAAGTCATTACAATGTATACTACAATCGTCTAGTAGACTCATCTTAAAAAGACACTACATTTAAAAGTTAGATACTATAAAAAATATTTACTGTACAAAAACAATTTTTAAAAGTCAATACTAACAGAGAGCATGAAAGAACACAACTAGAGGAACTCATCGACAGTACAGCTTCATAAGCAGGTTTACTCCACAAACGCCGGTTGACCATTGTTGCAACTTGCAGGTTGATCATGAGCTCACACCGACAGTTTTACACCAAATAGAAGCGTAGTTCACAGGACTACTGATTAAAAGGCACAAAGTGCATCATCACTTGATTGTTTAATGTAACTTGACACAAACCAGTTCCTCTCGTACAAGCTTTGTCCTGTTTGGCGTTAAGCCGCCCGATTCTTATTGCAAAGCTCAAATCCTCCGTATCCGCATAAAGGGGCAGAAAAGCGTAAACCCGAATTAGGACCTACAGGTTTGAATTGCTATAATCTGCAAAATGGCCTAACTAATTCTCGTTTGCAAACTTGATGCCCTTCTCAATTGAGGACTTGAGCTCGCCCTTGAGACTTTCCAACCCTTCCTTCTCAAAGTCCGACAGCTGGCCCAACCCAAGCACTTCCTCGACTCCATTCTTCCCGAGCCTCACCTGTAACATCAGGGGGAGCAATGTAAATACTCTAGCAGCCAGACCATGAAATTCCATTCTATGACTAAAGCATAAGATTTCTAAAGTAAACCAATATCGCAGTGCCATGGTACAATCGTATTATTACATTAACCACCATATACCAACAAGGTGAAACAAGTTAGCTTGAACATAGTACGGTATAAAGCAAACTCTAGCAAATCTTAGTATAGGCTAAAGGCACAATTTTCTGCAACAGCACAGTTCTTGCAGATTTTTTTTTCGGAAGGAATTTGTCTCAAAACTAATATATGGAAAAGGAATGCCGATAGCTGTTGATTATTGTGCACAGGAAAAACAGAGTCAGACTACAATACAGAAAAAGTATGTCAAAAGGCTACTCTTCTGCCGCCGTACTTGGAAGCAATTCCAGTGGCATATCCTATTGGCACACTAGGTACCACATGAAAATTTTCAGCAATGGTCTCATCTGCACCACAATGTAATGAAATCATTGTTTTAAATATCGCGCTTCGGTCAAGGTACCCCGAGCGCTATATATCGGTTGTTGTTGCGGTTTGGTGCAATATCGCCCATATATCGGACCGATACACGCGCTACCCGCTAGAAGCTATTATCAGCTCTACTGCACAAGAAAGTTCAAACTACCTCTGATATATGGATGCTCCTCTTGATATGCAAAGTTTAATTAATACCGACCTTTCCATTGAATTGGCTTCCATATCCCCACCTAATCCAATTAATTAATCTTCTGTATTTCTCACAATCCCCAGCTTTGCTAGTTATAACATTCCATCTCTTCCTCTACCTATTGGAAATTTCTCTCATCGGATGAGGAAAGACTAAAGAGCCCATGCACACCTAAGAGCTCAAACAAGGTAAACCTAATCCTTTATCTATTTCTTTGTATGATTTACCAAACAAGGCAAGCATGTGTTATCAAAGGATAACGATAAGCCAAGCAGCAAGCACAGATTCTCCATATGGACATAAAAGGAACAAAGGGGACATTGATTTCCCATTTTCTTCATCACAGGATGAAGATTAATCAACAAAACACTACATGGCTTTTATGATTTTGATGTTATCTTAGATATAGACCTGTGTAATTTGATATTTTGAATGTTTTATGCAAATTATGGTTGAGACTTATAATTTAAGACTAAGTATCTTTATATTATAAGTGTTTCATAGCTCAGCATGCAGCGCCCGCTATATCTCCAATATACGCTATCCACTACAAAAAAAAAATAGTTCACCGCTATGCTTCCGCTACCCGCTATTTAAAACCTTGAATGAAATCAATGCAATACATTGCAAAACAAAGTCCAAGTTAGCAATTCCATTAATTTCGACAACTATTGCCATGAAATACTCAAATACATCCAAAACACCAAAGGATCAAAAAAGATCTAACTACACAGCCAGTCAGAAAAGGATGCTAACCCGCCCCATTTCACCAAAAGACAAATGAGGTACCCTCAAAGGATCAAAGCTGTCTTAGCATGTACCAATTCATTCTATAAATTTTATAAAGATGCATAGTTAGATCCTGTTCATCTTCAAACATTTCTTTTAGCCATCAAACAGAAAGGAGGATGCAATATAAAATCATATGCATGCAAAACAACCACTGCACAAAATATAAAGAGATTTTTTTTGCCACTGAATCACATGGCAACCATCTAGATTTACTTGACAAAATCATATAACAGACCACAACTGCAACCGACAAAAACATTAGTGAAATACACATGTACCTTGGAGGCAAAGAAGGGCAGATCTGTGACGGTTGATTGCACGTAAGAACATTCAACAATATCAGGAACTCCATTCAGACCCTTCAAACATGCATCTGCAAAAACAGCACCAGCATACCTGCACAGATATACCAAATATATTAGTAAAACAAGTAAAAACACGACAGTATGTTTGCCAGAAAAGCAGCAAGAGATCCTCAGTTTGCACAGTTTTCTTCTTTTTGACTTACGCCATGGACAAGGTTGCAGAGCCCTTTCCAGCCTTAGCCTCAACAACTTCAGTACCACCATCCTGTGTCCTCTTGGTGAGAGCCTTGATGTCTTCATCAGACAGCGCATTAGTTGCAGGGGTTGCCTATTTCAAAATAAAAAGTTCCTTCAGTTAGGTTATCAGAGTTAGCGGTGACAACACAAAAGTACACAGTTCAACTGCTTCACATTTAGGAACAGCCAAAAAATTTTGGACATGGATAGGCCATCTTCATTTTCTTATTTATAATTTCAAAACATGTTGTTAACATTAGACTGAATTAGCTAGGAAGACTTCTGTCCACAAAAATATCTTCTGAATTATTAGCAAGAATAATAGAATATGTTTGGTTTTCATGCATAATAAGCCTGTGAATTTTAAATTCGATTATCTGAGCAGATGGACAATAAACTTGTTACTCGGGATGTTTTGCTTATAGAAGACAATACATAATATGATGCAATCAAATGGTAATATGTTAAACATTCCATTTCTGATTTTACGACCTATGAATGTGGGTTACTATTGAAGATGGCATGAAAACATTGATTTGTACAACAAAAAGTTTATCAAAGCTCAATACCTGTGAGAACAGTGGCAGGATGGTGATACCTGCATGACCACCAACAACAGGGACATTCACATCTGCAAAAGAAATCACTTCAATTAAGGAACAGAGACAAAATACTACAACCATACTATTTCATTCCCCAACAGTCAAGTAAATTGAAGACTGTTACCGGTAACTGGTACATTGGCCCTCCCAGCATAGAAAGTCTTAGCACGAACAACATCAAGAGTGGTCACACCAAACAACCTCTTCTCATCATAGGTGCCAGCCTTCTTGAAAATCTCAGCCGCAATTGGAACAGTAGAGTTCACAGGGTTGCTGATCATGTTAACAAGAGCCTAAGATACAAAAAAAAATCAAATCTGCAGCAAGTTGTGTACAAATCAAAATTAAGTACCAAAAAATGGAAGTTCACTAGTTCAATGTTTCATATACTGATTTTCCTGACACAATATACACTGAAAATGGATATAGCATATATTGGAGCTGATTGTCTGATTCTGATGACACAATATACTTATCATTTCTTTTTTGTTAAAACATGGAATTAGCGATTACAAGCTATATGGTTCCTCAATCCAACAGGTTTGACATATGACTAACATAAAAATATAAGCACATAGGACAAATGAATATGTATACAAAGATAGCAATAACAGAATATATACTTAAGAGACATAAAGATAGCAAAAAATTCATGAAGAAACCAGGGTAACGCTGATCTACTTTTCGCTTGTCCAGGATAATATACATGAGAATGGACATGCAAAAAAAGTTTTGCATCGAAATTCACAAAAAAAAAAGCTTGGCAACCGGATTATCTAACAAGAGATCTAAAGTGAGTGTGCCTGAGAAACAGCTGACATGCTGAGGCAAAAGTTTGGTGATTTCTTCAGAAAAAAGTATTGTTCCTCATGTTTTTAATCAAAGCATGCTCACTTTTACATTTCAATAGATCAATCATCAACGCAGTGCCCACATTTTCAACAAGTACTAGATGGATCTGCAGGAGACCGCACCCGTGGAAGCCAGAAGAACAATCAACCACACGAGCTACAGATCTAGTGTGCATGAGACGTAAGAATCTTACTTTGGGGCAGTACTTGGCGATAGCAGTGCAGAGGTTCTTAACGATGCCGGCGTTGATGTTGAAGAGGTCATCCCTCGTCATGCCGGGCTTCCTCGGCACGCCAGCCGGGATGATTACCACGTCGGACCCCTCCAGCGCCTCCCCGAGCTGATCGTCCCCCATGAGTCCCTTCACCTGCGAAAATCCGACCCAAGCGCCACTAGTGTTAGACAGATCCGACTGAACTGAGAGCGGCGCGGCGTGGGCAGCAGCTGGCGAAGCGCGAACGGGGGTACCTGGGCGGGGGAGTTGATGTGGGAGATGTCGGCGGCGACGCCGGGGGTGGCCGCGATATCGTAGAGGGAGAGGGAGGAGACGAGGGGGTTCAGCTTCATGAGGAGGGCGAGCGGCTGCCCGATGCCGCCGGCGGCGCCGAGGATGGCCACCTTCCGCTCCGGCTGCCCGGAGGCGGAGGAGTAGCTGCGGCGGCGGAGGAGCTGGGAGGCGGATCTCATCAGCGACGGCTTCATCGTTGCTGGCTTCGGCGGTGCGTGGGGTCTATCAGGCTCGGAGGAGGCGAAGGGAGAAATGCGGAGGGGAGAGCGTGCCGTGTAGTACAGCGGGGATGTGATCTACTAATAAAGTCATTAGGAAAAGGGTTTTGGGTTTCCAGGAAACCTTTTCCTAGCCAACTTTTCTGGTTGGTTTTTAGTTTTTTAAGATACTTTTTTTTTGTTTTTTTTCTGGTGTTCCTGATAATCTTTTTTTTTCCCGTTCCCTTTCCTTTCGTTTCTTTTTTCATATAGAACTTCGGAGAAAGTAGTACGCTTGATGAACAGCAGCATCTTTGTGCAGCTCGATGTGCAAATTGTTATGAAACGAATACAATTAAATCCCGACCTACTCTGCCGTATATCTCGACAATTCTCTGTTCTAGAAGGCCTAACAACCAACAACAATTAAACAAGGCAATGATTTCTTCCACAAATTGCGCTGACTTTCTTTCTCAGCTGAAGCCTGAAATGCCATTCAACATGATGCCGTTCGGCACGACTAGAACGAATGATGTTTAACAAGCACGACTAACTTTCCCATCGAAACATTTTGTCCTAAGACTTCTATATCGTGCATCGACCCAACATGTGAATCCAGATGCAGCAGCAGCGCGGAGAAGGTCAACCATTACCCAAGAGCTTCATATCCATCATGACCTTTGCGAGCTCCCACCTTACCAGGATGATTGAGAACTCACTCCTAGGGGAGTACGAGGAATCAGTCGCTCATGATCTCACTTCCGTCTGAATGCTCAGAGGCATCAGTAACATCGCCCAGCTCTTCGCTCTCCCCGTCAGTTTCCATAGCGTCAACTTCGGATTCTTCCTCGTCAGTGTCCTTGTCCTCATAAATTATCGGTGGGGCTGCCTCTTCCTCATCAGTTTCATCATCAGCAATCTGGAAAATACTTGAATTATTTGCAATGCTGAAATCGATCGTGCTTTTTGGAGGAAGGAAACTTACCTCGCTGAAAAGGTAATCTAGGGTGGTAGAGAGTTGAAGTGCTGACTTGAAGGTTGATGTTCTTGCATCAATAAGCTGAAAAAAATGCAATCAGTAACAATAATATCCAAAAATAAACATGACATAATTGCTATTCATGTCTGCACTTGTGCACTCAAAGAACTGATATTCAAGGTAGACCAAAACTCCAAGAATTTCCTGAGGCAATAGTCTGTTGCAGACATCTAAATGCAGCATCATTCAGGGACGCCACAATGTGGTGATCTTAATGAGAAAATTATTGTGTAGATGTTGCTGCAGCTGGAATAAAACTACCAACCTGATAGAGTGAATTGAGCAACACCAGAGAAGACTCCTGAGATACTATGCTGCTCATGCGTCGACTAAGTAAAGTTCGCAGCCATGGGAGCAAACAAACCAGTGTTGCACCCCTGCGGAGGGGAAAACAAGATATAAAGAAATAAGAAAGGGTCAAAATGTGATAAACATATTTGAGAGTTACAGCAAGACTGAGCATGTAAAATTAGCATTCTTTGAGTAACCTAGGATAGTCCAGCTAAACAGGTGAAAACAAAATATGTTATAACAATCATAATGCAGTAGTTTATTCAACTCATAAATAAGAAGTGTACAACAGAATGAGGAACATAACAAGCAGACAACACAATGGTCAATGGCATTGACGTCAGGAGCTTGATGCAATGCTCATCCCGGACATACAAAAAACTGAGATACACAAACAGTATCTTGTTTATAAGTGGACATTCCAACAAGGTTTGCTTGCAACCATCCTTGTAGAATATGATTAGTGGTGCCCACCAGCTTCAGATGAAACAAATAGGACACAAGATGCCAGAGAATATAAGTAATTCCCCACCCCACGAGCACCCAAGCATGCCAATAAGTGAGCACGCATGCATGCAAAACAAAAGGATGACTGGAAAAAGGAAAACTTTACTGTAAAAAAGAATTACAAGAAACTAAGTACTTTTAGAAATAGAATATTCTAGGCATACAAATAAAAGACTAAATCGAAAGAGGTGTAAGGCCCAAGTAGTCCACGGTATACATGGATATATAGTTAATGGTGCATGTGCACATGAGGACAGCATCATTCTCAATGAATTGAAGCTCTCCATAATCTATATTATATGCACCACATAGCTTGTCCCAAACAATGTACTAAACTGACAAAATACCTCCAAAACATTTTCCTACCTAGATTGTATTTGCAATATGAAGAACTTGAGAAGCTTTACGACATCCGCTGGCGTTAAAAGTGATATTGACTTTACAATAACCTGCATGTAACCCAACAATAAAATTATCAGACGAGGAAATATTCTTGAAATTGCATAACATAGCGAACTCCTGATTGTAACAGCTGCCCATAAACTGAAGGTTACCGCTAGTGGAGTGATGGGTCAAACAGCTTGAGAAAATTAGTTGGTTATGGGGAAAAACAGATCTCATTAACTTAGTAAATGAGTTCTAGCCAGGTTTGATTATTAAGGCAGCCTAACTAGACTGAATAAGACCAGAAAATTCGTCAAGACAGGACAAAGGATGAAAGGAACTTTCCATTCCTTCTAGGTTACCAATACATGTGTGATGGGTGGTAGCAACTTTGGGTTCCTTAGAATTTACACCTTTTTCTTTTCGCTTTTACTTAATATGAAGAAATTCTAAGTATGGAGGTCATAAGACAAACCAGCCAACCATGGCCTAAATTTGATCAAGCTCAGACTCGCACAAACTCAGCTTAATTATTAACAAAAATAAACCACCTAATGTTTGACTCGGCCAAGTGTGATTGATCACGAGCAGTTTGCAGATTTTTCCAATTATAACATAGAGAATATTCATGACCCCGAAAAAATAACATGTGAAGTGAAAAGTCTGTAATATCAACTAAACTTGTTTGATAACAAAAGTATGTTGAATTTTATGAAGTGTTGACAACAGATATGAAGTTCAAAGAAAATTTTCTTTTATAGTATGACCTGGTGAAGACAAGGGGCAACAGAGGCTTTGACCAAACATTGCACAGAAAAGAAAACAAACCATGCCTTTTCATCGCTATTGTACAAGCATTTCAGCAATTCAGCATGATCATCAGCACGCAGAGCTTGCTTCAGCAAAATATGGACTGAATCTGCGCTTGGTGGTGCCATAGAGGGTGACTGCTCTTTAGTAAATTCAGACTTGTTGAGCAAATTCAGACTTGCCAGTTTTTCCTCCATAGTTGGTTCATCAAGATTATACTCTGGCTTTCCCTCCTTGATTGTGTCTAAACATCCCAAGAAAATACATAAGCTAGTGATCAAAAAGCTTGAAAATGGAGGACGCCCATAACTTTGCTATTTCATGGTTTAGAACACTCAATACATGTGATAATGTCAGGTTTGGGCGGTAGTTAAACATAACAAGGGTGTGTCTCACCATTAGTAGAATCTAAAACAGATGCTGTCCTTTTCTTTGCTCTTCCTTGATGAGTGGGGTTTGTAATCTCCTGCAGATCAGGTTCTCCAGACACTCTGCTATTTACTAGTGCCATAAAGAAATAAATAGTTAGAGATCAATAACAGGCATCTAAATGAAGTACATAATTTTTTACTTCAGTAGCATATCTTATAGATATAGTCGTAGTACATAATTTTTTACTTCAGTAGCATATCTTATAGATATAGTCATAAGCAATTATGGAGATGAATTTCAAAAAAAATGTGAACAGTTTAAAAATGTCAAGACCAAACAAAAGTTGCATCACAGAAGTCAAGTGACATATCATAAAAGGTAAGTCATTAACACCAAAAAATGTTAAAGAATAGTGCTTCCATGCTGTCCAAAAACTAAATTGGAGAAAGCGTAAGATAGTGCTGTTAGCATTGGAGTAGTGCATGGTTGCAAATGAAACCCTCTTTTTGCTTCTGAAAAAAATGTGCTTTTCACTTTTGGGAAAAGCACTGAAGCACTTCCCTAAGTCATAAAATATGATAAAATACATAGTTATAGCATATGCTAATAAAGTATATAGGAGTGGTACAGTGGTTCATACTTCTTTATCAGTTTATCACACCAAGCTGCAAAACATGTCACAAGTGCTTGCAAAGTGCACCACCTTTTCATCAATAAAACAATAATGCTTAAATCTATTGGTTAACCCAAATTGATCATCCACTGGTTAAGTGTAGAGTAGCTGCTGTCTAAGCAACTCATTTGATCTGGCAAGAAAGAAATACACTTGTCACTGTAGAGAAACCTTAAACAAGGTTCAAGCACAGCGACTCAGAAGAATTGTGAAAAGAACAACCATACGAATCGGATTGATCAGTTTTAAGACTAACCATGTTATAACTTATGAACGCTCACAAAATATTCAGCTGAAAAACTGATACATTTTAGAGATCATAGAAATTGTTGCAGATATCTAGACACAGGCAACAGTAAAAGCAGCTCTTACCATTGCTGCAAACTTGTAGAAGCAAATATAACTCACAAGAAGCAGATATCTAGATGCAGCAACACTAAAAGCAGCTCTTACAATGGCTATAAACTTGTAAAAGCAAATGCAACTCAGAAGAAATGATGAAATACAGCCTCTGCAGTAATGCAACCAAGGCCATTTATCAAATTAACTTGCAAGAGTACCAAGATAGTTTTATATGCACTTGACTATTGACTTTACTGTGATAACAATGATGAGAAGAGCAGCAACAGAAAGATATGGGCAACAAACCTTTAGCGCCTTGCTCCATATTCCTTTCTTGCGAAATCAACATATCTTTCGAAGCTAATGCGTCATATTCCGCAACCAAGTTGATATCCTTGCAAGTCTCACCCAATTCTACAATCTTGAACTGTAAAAAGTCTGGTGAACCAAACACAACATGAACCTTAATTGTGTGGTCTTCTTTGACATCACATAATTTAGCTGAAATAATCGGGATACAACCCTTTCTATCAAGTGAATTTTTGACCGAAATTTTAGTGGGCAGTATTTCGTCTTGGGAGAGGGTCTGTAAATGCCACACATAAGCAACACCTTTCTTCGATACTGCAAGAACAATCCCCCCACCTTCATATGATGTGCTCCTTGTACACACTACTGTCTTTGGCTGGGTTTGCATTGCAAAAGAGGCTGTAGAAACAATAGAGCAACTATCATGATCACAAGACCAGACTTGGACTTCTTTATTATTGTCAACGCAAGAAACCAAAAACATTGCATCATCTGACACAGACAGCAGCTGGATAGGAGCCTGCAATCACATTTGCATTAATAAGAGTTGAAAGCTTCTTTCATTGCATGGCATATTACTAACCCACCTCATTGGGTGTATTAACAAAAAAATGACGTACAGCAGCAGAAGGAATCTTCAAGATCTCCTTTTTGTCATGCATGCTAAATAATCTTGTTGTCTTACTTGATATACCCATAAACTTCCCGTCTGCAAAATACAGCGCTAAAAATTAAGTTTTAAAAAACACATAGACGTGATAAAATAAAGAATTAAACAATAATGACCAAAGAATGATGTATTTAAGAAAGAGTGGAAATTAACTCATTTTAGCTGCAAAACATTGGATAAACTAAATCCATTTGAACACTACCCAATTCATAGTTGAAAGATGCAAAAGAGATACTAAGCTAGTGTTCTTCCACATGAGTTTGCTCCTAGTATCATTACACATTATTTGTGGGAAAAAACAGTATTGTGCTTTACTGGCAATCCTCATAAGTGTTCTAGAGGCTACTTCACTACAACACGTGAAGATCAACAAACAATGAAAGAAATATCACCACTGATATCCTTTCTAATGTATTTAATACTTTACAGTACTTCAAGAATAAACCATCCATGTTGGTGAAAATCCTCCCGTGGATATGACAAACATATGGAACTTTAATATAAGGATCCTTTTAAGGATACATTAGATTAACTGTGAACAACAGATGAAGATAAAACTGCACTCACCATGAGAAATTGTCATAGAATTAATTGACTTGTTCGAAGCTTTAAACGTGTCTTTTGATTCTCCAGTGTGAGAATTCAATTCACATATAACTCCATCTGTGCCCGCAGTATAAAGCACACGCCCATGTTTTGAAAAATGAAGAGAAACAACCTTGCTAGTAGAAAGAGAAAAGGCGTGTTAATGTCGGCACGGAAGTTTCACAGTAAAGTTATTCTAAAGGTATCCTGACCTAGCTTAGATTTCTTCCACAATCTAGCTATTAGGCTCTTCTTTAGAACTGCATAAGTCAGCTTATGACATAAATCAGTAAAACAGCTTGAAAAAAATTTGCTTATAGGCTACAGCCTTGCTTGTAATAACCCAGTTAAGCTCATGCTGCATGTGCAAGTGTGACCAACTTAGCTTTCTCATTATTGACCTACTGAAGCTTTACATGGACTTACTTAGGTGAGAAACTGAAGCTTAAGCATCTCACAGAAAAGAAAGAAAGAAACTGAAGCTTAAGCTAGGACAGATAGGCCAAAAGAAGATTTGATTCAAACATAAAGCAGATTTTTTTAAGCAATTACTAAGGCAACGAGCATAGTCAGCGTGATGGGTTTACAATACAATTAAGAAGAAAAAAAGTGTCACGTGGTGTTAAGAATGTTTAAATAAGAGAATCTTTGTTGCAGAATGTACTGATTGAGAAGGTATCAGGCATTCATGTTCAACAAGGCATAGAAGGATGCCAAACAATTCTAGATGTTACCAAAATGAGTTTGGAGGTAAGTCATAAACCAGAGTTCAGCATTGTGTTATGCTTTCAATTGCATGACAAAACAATAGAAACAGCGTAGAAGAACTCTCATGAGTAAAGCAAAAGGTCAACAACATCGAGCTCATAATAAGAATTCACTTACCCAGTGTGACAAGCACTTTTCCATATAACACTAGTAGAATCAATAGCCAACACTTGGCCATTTGTAGTGCCAACAGCAACAACAGTAAGGCTTCCATCCTTTTTATGCTGAAAAACACCTCCAATTAAAAACTGAAAGAATAAGACAGCATAAGAGACAACACCTAAAATCACCACACAATACCTTCTTCTGAACAGAGCAACATGCAATGCAACTGTATGAATCATCTGGGGCTGCAACTGGATCAGTCCATCCTGCTATCATTTCTCCTCCTTTTGTACGCCACACCTTCTCAGTTAAAAAGTACAGGTGAGAACTGGAATATGTTGGCATATATCGTAGCTACAATCTCATGTACTTCCGTTAAAGTTTCCAGTGGAAAAAAGATGCATACTAAAATAATAAAGAAAAAGAAGCAGTGGATCAAAAGAGCATAAATACATTCAAGTGAGAATTATTTTCAAATAGGGCCTTGCTATAATGTTCCTAGCTAGAAGGGACCCCCCAATGAATGGATTCACTGGATCCAAAAATTCCAAGTATCAATCAACCAATACCATATAAGTTCCAGGTTTCATGGACTGATGAACCAGAAAGAAGTTGCACGAAGTGCGAAGTGACAAATAGAATATGTCAACTAAGTAATCTAGAAAACATCATTTGACACTCAAAAGCATAATTCGAACCAAACTGTCCCCCAAGTACCCAATCTATGAATAGTCGGTATCATGTAAGTCTCACATTTTTGACCTTTTTATTAAGAAAGGAGGCCTTCACACACCCCCAATTCCCATTTTACAGCATCGAAAGCAGCGACCTTACTGCCACTCGCAACATATTTTAGCTTCGAGCACTCTCTACAATCAGCCGATACGCAAATTGCTCAAAGGGCTTCACAACTAGTTATTTGCAAATGGCAGAGGCTTAAGGTGTTTGCTGGAAGAAATCAAATAGCGATATATCATAAAACTAGTGCCTACAACTACAAGCAAAACCACGACACGGGAGAAACCAACTTCACCCAATAGCAATCGTCAATGGCCGTAAACAGAACATTCGAGCCTAATGTCCCACCATACAGCAAGTACTGGCATGCAACGCTACATCTCAAGCAAAGCACATCATCCCGCAGCAACTCCAGAGCAGGAGGGAGTACTAAATGATGGGGGGTTTAGGAGAGGGATTTCGGGGGGAGGAGGCAAAGCGAGGACCTGGACTCGCCCATCGGAGACGGCCGCGAAGAGCTCGCCGTCGGGGGAGAAGGCGAACGCGTCGGGCGGCGGGGGCGCCGCGCTCTGGGGCGTTCTCTCGCCTGCCATGGCTGGGAATAACGGCGCGGGGCGGGTAAGCTCGGATGGGAGAGGACGGAGGCGAGGGTTTTGGTTCGGGTGGTTTCTGCTGTTCGGAGATGTTGCGACGCCAATGGGTCGGCCCGACCGATTAGCCCATCCATTATTCAAACTTCCACCACTGTTAGGCCCAGATCTGTCTCTGAGGCTGTTCGGCCTACGACTGGAAATTAGTCGTCTCGGACGACATGGGCCAGGTCTGGGATCGCCCCAGCTTGGAATGTTGGGAGTACATGCTTATTATCCAGATTTGTGATCAAAGGATTAGAGATTCAACAGTTATAAATTCTCTCTCCACCCCCTCCAAAAAATCTCCCCCTAAAAAAAGGGTTGTTAGATCTCTAATCCAACGGTTTCAAATTTAGATGATTGTTAGGAAGAAAACATTCCGATAATGTCTAGACACATCCAATTGTTAATAGGAGATTGGAGCATTTGCCCCATACATAAACATGAAATTTGATGATTTGCCACATTTGTCTCATTGACATGTGGGCTTTGGACCCACATGTCAATGAGACATTATAGGGCAAATCATCAAATACAATGAAATGTATGGCAAAAGATCAATTACCTCATTGTTAATACTGTATTTGTACTTTTTTTCTCTGAATTCAGAGTCGGGTGGGTGCCTGCGGGAGGAGAATGGGAGGATGGAGGTGAACCTAGATTCCGGTGGATGAACCCGAATCGGTTGCGATCCATCCAGGCCCTCGTCCCTCGGATCACAAATCGAACACTCCGATGAATAAGTTGGAAGAATGGGGATATTGTTTGACGGCCAGAAGCCTTGATGGTGTGCCTTTTGATTCCCTCATGAAGCAAATTGCGCGGCATGGATCCGCTACGGTCCCCTGCTGCAGTTGAGGTATAGACTGTAGCAGATCATGCTGTGAGACTGAAAGTGTTGTTTGATGTGGTGTGCATTCGTGTGTTATGCTGGATGGCATGCAAACATATATTGCTCCAAAGAAGCACTAGAAAGTGATCCAGGGTAATCAGTTGTCTTAAGGAACGCAGTAAAATATTGTGATCCGAATATTCAGAGAGTCATCTGATACAGTTGTGCACTTGCTGTGCTTTAGTTCTTTGAACATACACGGTGATGGTTGAACAGCTTCCGAAAGGCTGTGAAAGATGTGTTTGTTTGATCAGGCTATATCTTACCATGTTTATAGGTATGGCAAGTTGTTTTGGTTGGCTGATTCACACCTTTTTCTGTGTCGTGAAATGTCTTGGATCTGGTTTCGCCTTTTTCGTTAGTAACTCTTGATGTGTAAATGGTGGCATGTGGACCAATAGATAGCTGCCACGCAATCAGGCAAACGTTTCGTGCAATGAATAGTAGTAGTAATTGTTTTTTTGGTTGGCGCCAAACATTGAATCAGGGGAGCATTGGCGCCAAACATTGAATCAGGGGACCATTATATCCAATAAGACACTAATTCTGTTCTATTAGGGTATATACAATGGTACAGACAACTGCTGTCTATAGTACTTATCTATGTCACCGATAGACAGCACTAAAGACAGCTTGTATAATATTTTATCTTTTTGCTTGTCTTTATAGATTGCACAATATTTTAATGCTTGCATAGATCTAAGTAATATGATGATCAATTCTAATTTTCAACTTTGTGGACCATCCTGAATAGAGCGGAGCGCAGTCCGAAAGGATTGTGATTACTAACAAATCATGGTTTCCAAAAACGGGCAGATTTCAGGAGTTAGACACCCCCTCTTCCAAAAATGCCAGGTGCTCCCATTGCAGACATTGTGCAGCTACAGTCTTCTTAGTATATGCTAGATAAAGCATTGAGATAGTCTACAGCAGTTTGATTCAATAATAACAGGCTCCCACACAGTACTATCCTATACTTACGAAAGGAAGTCGGAGCAATTGGTACAAGACGAAGCCAACATGTGACTCGCAGTTTCGAGTACTTACACCAAAAGTAGCATAACACACTTGCAGAATACTGAAACATATCCAAAGTACTAGTTCGGTAATAAAGGATCAATTTTTAAGGGAAGCGGCTCACTTTGAATAAGCTCACACCATGCAGAGAGAAGGATTGCGCACGAGCTCGCGTCGTGTTGCGGAGAGAGCAGTTCGCACTGGATCGTTGAGGGCCCACGGGATGGGTCGGTGCAGACGACGGCTCGCATAAATAACACTCGTCGATACTTTTTATATTTTTTTTTCCGCAATAGCTGGCTACTATGCAGTAGTCCATCTATTTCTCTATCTTTACTATCTTTCATCTATATTAGTAAAAATCCTAAATGACAGAGATTATAGACAGCTAAGATAAACCCATTGTATATAGCCATGTATTAGTCTAGCCTTTTGGGACTAATCATTATTTTTTGAACTGAGGAATAATCATTTAATGTTGTATGTCCATGGATGACATCTAAAGTATAGTTATGACAATTTTCCCCTTGTATCAATTTGGGGAGAGAATTGAACACTGGGAGCTTTTCATTTAAGGGAGCATATCTAATGCAAATGGTCATTTCAGTGTAAACATGCAAATACGAATCCGGACCAACGGATCCAACTTCTACGCCTCAGATCTGTGCAGGTGGAATCCCTCAAAACTTAACGCACTTTTGCACTTAACCCCGTCTCACGATAGCCTCCCTCGGCCTCCCGGCACCCCGGCCCTGGCGCGCCTCCTCGGCCGCCTCGCCCCGGCAGGGCCCCCAGGCGCCACCTCCCTAGCCTCCTCGGTGCCGCCTCAGCTCCTCCCGACTTCCCCGCCGCCCTCCCCAGACCGCTCCTCACCGGCCCCTCCTCGCCGTGGTCGTGGTCGAAGGTGGCCGTGGTCAAAGATAGCCGTGGTCGGTGTCCGCGGCCGTGAGTGGTCGTGGTCGAATTGGCGAGGGAGGAGGAGCTCTGGGTGGTGGGAGGTCGGTCCTGGCGCCGACGGGGTGGGAGGAGGTAGGATCTCGGGGTGGGAGGGAAGAGCTCGGGCGGCGGGAGGTTAGATCCGCCCAGGGTGTCGGGAGGAGGAGGAGCTCGGGTCGCATGGCCATTGGCGCCCTCGGGGCGGTGTTGGGGAGGCGGAGGGGGCGCCGGGGAGGCCGGAGGGGTGGCCCGAGGAGGAGGCGTCTGGGAGGCCGGAGGGGGCCGGGAGGCCGAGAGGCGGCGAGGGAGGCCGGAAGGGGGCGCCGAGGGAGGCCGAGAGGTACTGGGAGGCGTCGGGGAGGCCGAGGGGCGGCGCTAGGGGAGGCCGGGGAGCAACGAGGAGGGCGCGGCGCAAAACACTATCTGGGAGGCGGGGGTTAAGTGCAAAAGTGCGTTAAGTTTTGAGGGATTCTACCCGCACAGATCTGAGGCGTAGAAGGTTGGATCTGTTGGCTCTGATTCGTATTTGCATGTTTGCACTGAAAAGACCATTTGCACTAAATATGCTCCCTTCATTTAATTAGGGATTTATGGATGACAGCTTCAATACTTATACTTACTTTTCCCTTGATTATATAGCTCATTGGGTCTATGTGCATAAGATGGTTGCACAAATATTGTAAAAGAAGGGAGCACTTAACATAATAAATATGTTTCACTTCAAAATACTAATATGCTTGAATTTTCAGCCAAGAACTTAGTGGATCGTGTTATCTGGTTATTGACTTGGGTAGCCGTGCTCAATTTCTAGTTAACTTGGCATTTTATGGCTTAAGCTCAGATGCTTCATACTGATGAAAACGAAAGTCCAACCTAAGATACAAGTTTATAGTCCTATTATTCAGATGGAGTAGATGAAAATATTTCTACATGTCACATGTACAACTACTGTTACTACACATTGAAGTCTATAAGGCAGCCATGTTCTCTTGAGCTAGTTTGAGACTCTCCACTTAATTGTGCATGTGTTGTACTTTGTGAACAAGAAGAAAGAATCTAGATTGCATGTGTTGCATCTAGAATTGAATTTAGTGTCCATTTGAGCTTGTGTATTAGTTGCATGTGGTGAGAGTCAAGCGAGGGGCTTGACTATTACTCTTGGAGTTTGCTAACTCCTAAACGGCGTTAGAGGTGTTGTGCGCGGTGATCTTCTCAAAGAAGATTGTGAGAAGACCTAACGAAGTGTGAAGGTTGGAGCTCACCTACCCGGCGCGGGAAAGAACTACCACTAGTGGATTTAAGGTGGAAGGCTTAATTCGTGTTGCCGGTCCAATTAGTTTAGGCTTACCTCAATGTGAACTAGGGGAGATCGGTAAGTCTCCGAATACCACGGTAAAAAGACACCTTATCAATTGTGGTTTATTTCCTTGTACTCAATTTATATTCAAGCAATTTACATACATAGAATTAAATTGATTGCTTGTCATCCTAGGATTGCAAACCTCGATAGACTTAAGGTATTGGTGCACTTATGTGAACTTATTTGATCTAGGCGCTATTTGTGCTAAACCAAATTGATTTAAGCTTCCGCATTATATACTTAGTTTAAACAAATAGAATAGGTCTTTAAATTGATATTAATAATTAGAAAATATTTTTTAAAAACTGCATTTTCACCTCTCTCTAGTCGGCTTGCTCGATCTTACGAGAACCCAAACAAAAAGGCAAGAACCCAACCAAGAAAGTAAGAACTTACAATCAAAAAGCAGTACCTCACATGAAAACAACCAGCGCGATAGATCGGGACGTGCACGAGAAACACGCTAGATGGGCACAAAGAAACAATATAAGCTGGACGCAGTGAAACCACAACCAAGACCAAAGTCACAAACAAGGCAAGGAGCACGCGAACCAAGACCGAAGCAGAAACCCAAGAGGCACACGGAAGAGAAACTATAGGACAGAAACCTTGCATAGATGCAGCCACAAAACCTGATCCAACAACCGAACACACACCAGCAACTGAGCCAAACAATGGAACGCGGCCAACGATGCGGCAAATAGATTCCTCTAGAAGCCAGCAAGGCAATATAAGACAACAGCAAGGCAACAGAGAAGTGGTACAGTGAAAGAAAGACATGTAGATGAAAGTGCTAGGACACGAAGATTCACGAGAACACACGAAGCTGACCCGGAGGTCGTGCATCGCGCGGTCCACCCAATCGGATAGCAGACGCAGCAATGATGTAAATGGTTTTTCTACAAAAAAAAGCAAATACGTATGTGGAAGGAATATTAACAATAAGGACCTTTTCATAATTACAAGAAAGTAGTAAAACAGAGGACTTTTTCGTAAGATCAGTGATGTGGCGGGGGAGGGGGGGCTGGGAATCCCCCAAGTTTAATATAGGGAGTATAAGAGAACATCCAAGGACAACCTAAATCTAACAAGCATTGACCCTTCAAGGGTTGTTATATAAAGCAGTACAAATTCCCGCACGATTCACAAGAAATCATGATAACCTTCATGATCCTCTATTCGACAAGGTCATCGTCTTCATCAGGGAGAGGCTGTGCTGCAGCAGCTACGAGCTCAGTTTCATGCCTATGGTAACGAAACGGGCAATGTTAGACACGAAACACGACTAGGTTGTTACAGAACAAAAATTAACTTCGCTGCATTTCAAGATGCCAGGAGTGAGAGAAAGAACAAAGCACTCACTGTTGCTGAATGGCCATATCAATCTGCACCTCTGGAGGCTTCAAAGCAACAGCCTCAACAAAGTGAAGGTTTGGATCCCTAACAGTATAAATACCAGTAACAAGTTAAGGCAACTGAACCTTATTGCATAGGGTATTTGGTTAAACCAACAAAAATACAAATATACTCTTGCAAGGTAGAGGTGACGAAGTAATTACCCAGCCAGCTTCCTTGAAAGGTAGAGGAAGGGCTTCTCAAAGTTGTAATTGCTCTTGGCAGAAATTTCATAGTACTGCAAGTTCTTCTTTCTGTGGAAAGTGACTTGTTTAGCTTTCACTTGCCTGTTCTTCACATCAACCTTGTTACCACAGAGGACAATGGGAATGTTTTCACACACCCTGCAACAATCCACAATTGGATTTTTTGTTAGCCTCTAACATAATCAGCATATAACCTTTTATCAAGATTATACTCTGGAAACAGACCTGCACAAGTCCCTGTGCCATGTAGGAACGTTCTTGTATGTCAGCCTTGAAGTTACATCAAACATAATGATGGCACACTGACCATGAATACTGCAGGACAGTTGAAATTTGAAGTATGTTAGACAAGTCCAAAGAGAGGCCAAGATAATTTCGAAGATGTCAGCAGACCACAATAGTAAAGGCAGAAAGGCTAGAAAATGCCAGCAGAAAAAAATAGCCAATTGCTCTTAGTTATGTGAGGGTAAATTCAACACTGTCCAATAAATGGACTTACCAAGAAGAATCGATAACAGCATGCAAGTGTATATATAGAAATTTACAAACCAGAAAGCCATATCAGTTAATCATTAGACTAAATTGAGGCTATCGATTCTAACTTCTTACTGTGTATGTCATAAAATTGGAAAAGTTCCGAAAGATAAAAACCTCAACATTTGCAAGCTGAAATTATGAGAACATATAAGATGCAAAACTTGCTTAAACTAAGCAAAGAACAGAACACTGAGCATCACAGGATTTATATGCATGTGCATTATAACATATATGAACCACCAACTGAAAAGGTATTTATCACTTACTAGTAGCCATCCCTGAGGCCACCAAACTTCTCTTGCCCAGCAGTGTCCCAGCAATAGAAGCGGATTTTGCCACAGTTGGTGGTAAAATCCAGCGGGTGAACTTCAACACCAATGGTGGCTGCAATGTAAAAGAAAGTAAAAATTTTGCTATGAGCAATTTGTATTTTTTAAAAAATGGTGATGGCAGGAACAAGACACCAGTCATGTGATACTTACGTTCATATTTCTTCTCAAACTCGCCAGTGAGATGCCTTTTCACAAATGTGGTTTTACCTGCAGAAAACAGAAGGTAATAAGATCATGGAAACAATGATAGATAAAACTGAGACAAATGTACAAATACGCAGCATTTCATATAAGCACAGCAGGAAAAACGTCATCTCCATTAACAACTGAGAAGAAAAGGGGGCATCTAATACTACTGAAAAAGAATATGAAGTAGAGCTTCAATGCATTGTCTTAGCAATCTAGATTATCTGACCCATCAAATCGGCCAGCAACAACAATAAAAAAATCCCCACAAGCGTTGCAGTTTCATGGATTCCCCGTCCCCAACATTGAACACCAAGCGCTCACACAAGCTAAAATCCCAAAACACCCTACGAAACATAAAGCCCCCTTTTTCTTAATCTCTAACCGGATTTAATCGCGATCTCCATGCGTGTCAACCACGAATCGCTATCCACCCCTTCATATCTCGTAGAAACCACGCCGATCAACACAACGGGCGCATAAAAAGCCTCCTCATGCCTCAGCACACAGAAATGAAAAACATATCATATAACGAAAATATAGGGGTTGGAGGAATCACCAGTTCCACCGTCGCCAACGATGACCAGCTTGAAGCTGGGATACTCCACGGCCTGCTGATTCGACAATGCCTGAAACACGCACGCGAAGTTACAGATCAATCAGATGAACGCCCCCCCACAATCTCTACGGGCAAACCAAACGAAATCCCCAAACCAATCGAATTCGATCGTTCGTGCTCACCATTTTCAGCCGTGCGCAAGACGACACCAACAAGACGTCTCTAGAGATTTCGAACTGGACTCGGGAGCGTTCGGAGGCGGCGGGATTTATAAAAGGAATTGCGTTCTTTTTCTTTTTCATTCAAATATTTTGGGTTGCGGGGCGGGGTGGCTTTGGATGGACGCAGGAATCGCCGGCTGTTGGAATCCGGTCGGCGGGTGCGGATCGGGGTCCCGCTAGCTTTCCGCCCACGCGAGATTTCGGGCCGTCTGATCCGGTCGGTAAGTACCGTTTGGTTCCTTGCTTTGGTACACGCGCTCTCTTCAGACTGCACCACCTGGGCGGCTCGTAGATTGTTCAGTAACGCTCTTTCTAGAAGGAGGCTGCTTATGTGTCAGAATATTACCGGGTTTTTGTCTCCAGGTGCAACATTTTCGTCGGCACGGCGTGTGGTGAATATGGGTCGGTTTTTTATAACTTATAATTTTTTGTCAGTCCGTATAAGATAGTACAAAGTAATACAAATTCATACGAGATTTTAGCCGATATAAATAAAGACGTTACAATATGTACTATAATAAACTTTATTTAAAAAACAATTCGTTTAAAAACTAATGACCTAAAAAAACCAAAAGACAGCTTTTAAAAACTAAAAAGAAAAGGCCATGTAACCGTCGTGACCTACATGACATAGTTCTTATTCGTATTGGTTTTCACTTTTAGTTTCTATTTAGAAAAATCAAAATCTAATATAAATACCCAACTTTTCGAAACAGCTTCTACTCCTCTCGATACCAACTCGCTCCGGGATAAGACAAGAGATTATAGGTACATCGCACATTCTACTCCTCTCGCTCCTGTCACACACACATATCTCTCACTTATTTCTTTTCTACCACTCGTCTTATTTTGGCTTTTATGGTTTTTTTGCTCTTTCTTTTTTTTTATTCTTTTGTATTGTCCGTAATGATATAACATTTTTTTCTTAATTTTTCTTAGAAAAATTAATAGCCACTATGGTACAATATCAGCTAAAAAATATAGCCAAAAACTTAAATCAAAAGCTAATTGAAACACCTCCTCAAGCTCATTACCACTTTAAATCACACTACACCATCTTCAACTCATTGCCCTACCACATACCCCAAGGCCCACCACAGGCGCTTCGCGTATAGCAACTAGCAAGCAACCTGTCAACAGCCCGGTGCCAAGAGGGTGCGCGTTGCCGAGGGTTGTTATTGAGTGTCCTATCCATTCGTATTTGAATTCTGGATTCGGTGCGCGTGTTTATTAAAATAAAATAGGTACACACATATATGAATTGGGTGGGATAGCACGCAGGGCCGGAATCAAAACAAAAAATAATCATGATTCACTATTTCACCATATATATATATATATATATATATATATATATATATATATATATATATATGAAAATACATTCTACACCGTGTGTAGTTACACCCACCTCTAATATACCACATAAACAAACTTGAAATACTCCTTTATCACTTTAGGTACATTTGTATACTACTTATAAGATACTCCAATGTGAACCACACGAAAAACTTGTAAAGTAGTTCATAGTTTTAGCATATTTTGTAAATACCTTATATACGCAAGCATAAAAAGGAGTATGTCGAAAAATGTACATACCACTTCAAAAATTGTTCATACCACCTAGATGGTCTTAAATACTTGTATACTACACGTACATACCCTCCGCTACGCGAGATACTCCCTACATTGCGAGATACGATATAGGGTGTAACTACACCGGTGTAGAAAAGAGGCTTCCTATATATATATATATATATATATATATATATATATATATATATATATATATATATATATATATATATATGAAGCCTATTTACTACACCCAGTGTAGTTACACCATCATATCTACCGTCCATCTTCATCGAGATACTACTTCATATTTTGGGTTATTGGGTTGACTTTACGGCAATCTTTATCGGATAAACCCATTTACATGGCAACATTCCGTCTGCGGGTGAACTACTATTGGTTTGTGCCGTGATTATCGTCGGCGGTTAGTATGTATTAGTTAAATAATCAGCGCGCAGATTAATTATACCGTCGTTTGACTGTGGTTTTCTGAAGATAAACATGCAGGGAAGTTTGTTCTGCTCATGATAGGGATAGATCAGTTAGTATCTAGTATTAATATAATAACAGTTGAGTAGTATATTCAGGGGGAACATGTACGCACTGCTTAACAATAAAAGTATCACCATTATCATATAAAATTTGAAAAACATAGTCCGTTATTATCTTTTAATGGCGTTTATCTATTGTGCATACTCGTCATATCCATGTACGCACCGTTAGGATCGTAGTCTGACTGCCATACGTTAAACTTGAATGGAGTATTAGGGGATATTGTTGTATAGACTGAAATCTAGAGGCGATATAAATCGTAACTTCAATCAAAATATAGACATGCTGGGAAGTTTGTTCTCCTCATGTTAGGGATAGATCAGTAAGTTTCTAGTTTTAATATATTAAAAGCTGAGTAGTATCTTTTAATGGTGTTTATCTATTGTGCATACTCTTCATATCCATGTACGCACCATTTGGAACGTAGTTTGACTGCCATACGCTATTCGTGAATGGAGTATTAGAGGATATTGTTGTCTTGACTGAAATCTGGAGGCGACATAAATCGTAACTTCAATCCATTATAGATACCACTGGGAACGCTAACCGAGAGTAATGTCGAGTATTTACGTAGAGCCGCCGGTATTGGGGGAGATAGAAAACACAGTGGGAGAAAGCAGTGCCCGTCGGATTGATACGGACGGAGTTCTCATACCCCTGGAGAGGTGGTATTTAGTTTTTTGAACAATTGCATATGTTGATATTATTATGAAGTTATGTGTTTGCAGTCATTGAATTTCTTTTGTGGTTTGACAGGGTTGTCGCAGACAATGATGCTCTGAACATATTAGTTCCTAGTTCGTATTCGGACCCTGCGATCATGGTGCCCAAAATAGGACAGCTTTTCAATCAAGAAACGGATGCATATACATTCTATAATCTGTACGTACGGTGTAATGGTTTTGGCATTCGGAGGTTTAAGAGCAGATTTAAGAAGGGAGGCGTTGTGAAGACCTGCTTTTGCATGATTTCGTGGTAGGTGCCTTGGATAGCGCGGCCGGTAGGTATGTATAAGTTTTCGAATACTCCTGGTAGATACTTTCTTCCAGTGGTTTCACGATTACACATACTTCCAACCATGCAAACAGAATGGACTGAAATAGGATGTGGTTTATTCGATTGTAATCTAGACATACTTCCAATCATGCAAACATAATGTACTGAAATAGGATGTACTAAAACAGGATGTGGTTTTTGAGATTGAAATGTAGGCATACTGCCAATCGTAAGAATTGAATGGAGTAATAACTAATATTATTTTGTCCATTGAAATCTGGAGGTGAGTCCTATGTTCACATACTACCAAACGTCAAAATTGAACGGACTGCAACTTGCGATGGGTTTGTCATTGGAAATCTGGATGCGGGTGTGTGTTAGCATTATACATACTCTACCTTGTGATACCAAGTGGGCTGAAACAAAATGTCCTGAAACATAATGGCAGTATGTACGAACGACAACCATAAGGATAAACATTTTAATCGGGATACTAATGTACGTTGGCATGGAAATTTATTAGAAAACCATGCGAACACAAGCGAGAAACACAGAGATGAAAACTCAGTTGTTGTGCAGAGCGAAAGAATCTAGACCATTTCAGTTAGCCATAATCTGTTAGTCCGTTTTGGATGTGAAACAATAGAAACTGAGAAACCAAAATAGAGTGTTTGGCTCTCAAGCGTGTACACAAGATGGCTAACAAATACATTTTACTCCGTTACACATACTCTACTTCGTGAGACCAAATGACTAATTATGTTTCCCATATGAAGATATCTGTGAGAATCAAATATGGAATCGTCAGTATCTACTTGTTGCTTCGCACCATTTTTTTCAAGAGCACTGAGGCTAATTTAATGAATGAAATTGGTAGTATGTGTATGTTAGGTAACCTTTGCCGTGTTAATCGGCGTTGATTAAGGTTCCGTTATTCACCTGTTCCCCGTGTTACGTAGGTAGTTTTTCCCTCAGTCCCCTGTTCGGAGGAAATAGTTAGCACAGTTGAGATAACATCGTCCTCTTGTGCGTTTGTTACTGCAATTGTATTGAGCATATGTCGGCAACGTCAATGGAGAGTAATGTCGAGTAGTTGTTTAGAGCCCCCAATAGTGTGGGGGAAAGAACCTCCAGTAGAAGGAAGTGCCCATCACAATGAAACGACAGGGAATCTCATACCCCTAGAGAGGTGGTATTTAGGGCCTGTTTGGCAGGCAAGAAGACGGATATCTTTTGGCTTCTGCTACAGTACCTAACTTTTAAATAGAGTATTTTCTCAAGACGGAGTCTACAAGTTAAACGTAGTACACGTTAAAAACCCAACATCTGTACCAGCCAAAATCGTAAGTGAGTATCGGTCTCTCCGTAATCTGTACCGTAAACAGTCAAAATTCAAAAATTTCAGTCAAAAACCATAAGCCGCAGCCAAAAAGAACATGCCCTTAGTTTATTCAGAAAGTTGCACTGCTTGGTTTTTTTCTGGAGGTATGTGTTATCAAACATTGAATGTCTTTTTTGCTTGGCCAGGGTAGTCGCAGGCAGTGAAGCTCTAAACATACTAGTTCCTAGTTCATATTCGGACCCTGCAATCATGGTGCCTAAAATAGGACAACTTTTCAATCAAGAAACAGATGCATATACATTCTACAATCTGTATGCACGGTTTGATGGTTTTGACCTTGTACCAACACACAATACTCCAGATTGAGGATCAAATCTGGTTTCCATGTTTGGGTGGGATTGGTATAGCATTTGAGATATACATCATAATCAGAGATGTCTGTTACTTCAATTGAATAGAGCTACCATCGGGAACGTCAACCGAGAGTAATGTCGACTATTTGTGTAGAGCCGCCTGTAACGGGGGGAAGAAGATACGCTAGAAGAGGGCAGTGCCCATCGGAATGATGTGGCTGGAGAACTCATACCCCTGGAGAGGTGGTATTTAATTTATTCGGAAAGTTGCACTGCTTGATGTTATTCTGAAGGTATGTGTTTGCAGTCATTGAATTTCTTTTGTGCTTGGCCAGGGTTGTCGCAGACAGTGAGGCTCTGAACATACTAGTTCCTAATTCCTAGATATGATGGGTGTAACTACACCTGGGTGTACAGAAAGGGAGTATGTGTCATCTGGGAAATAGTACACGAAGGGAGTATGTGATTTTCAAAGGGAGCATGTAGAAGAAGGGGTTTTGTGATCTTATAAGATGTATGTTTACAAGGACGCACAAGATAAATTCATCTGTGCACACCGCTGGCTTGTTATTAGATTTTTCTAAGATAGATTCACATGCTATTATGCTAGCTCCTTCTTTGAAACTGATGCCAAGTAATTAGCTTAGCCCCGCCGATGAGATCCGAGAGTATTCACGCCGTGACGCCGATAATGCCTGACACTGGAAGCGATGCAATGGCGCAGAATGCATTCCTGCTTGCAGGGCAGTTGACATGGTTAGACTAGCCACGAGCAAACTGTAGAAATTTCTGAAGCATCTGACATGCATGGTAATATATAGTTTAGAAAAAAGATGTATGTCAAGACTCGAGATTAAAAGAACAAGTTCCAGAGAGCAAAACAAGGGTATTAAGTCAAATGTAACAATGGAAAAGTTACGTACTTAGATTAAGAATGTGCTAGTCGATGAAATATAACCATTCTTATTGAAACCGGAAATATACTCTTTTTCATTGCATAAAGAAAGTTACGAGGAAGAAACTAAGCAGCTCGTATGATAGCTATCGACCAGAAAAAGAAGTATATGCTGCTCTCTCTCAAAAAAGGATATCCAAAAGGATATACCACTCCCAAAAGAAAATCCAAAAGGAGTACATACACCAGATAAAATGCTCACATCAATCTAAGACCTGGAGAGCATCATGAATTTGGAAGAAATGGATGGGAACATATCGATGCAAAATATAGGATCGCCGATGATTAGATCTTACCTCCCTTTATCCTGTATCGTCCAGGAACTGCATCATCGCAGAGATGAGCGCGGGCCATGCTGCCATGGAGTCACGCATGAACATGGCCGCCATTACTTGGTCAGTTCGGCAGGCAAGCGATACACAAAATCATCAATCTAGGAGTATGCCACGGCGAGATGTGCCTACAAGGAAGGATAAAGAATATTATCACCACTTGCACGGCAAAACATGTGGTGTATGAGTTTAATTACCAAACATGCATGCAAGTACATATGCATTGATACATTGGGCGTGCCTCCTGGCATCAGCGTGCCTTGTAGGGGCACCGATACCGATTCGGCGATCATGTGATGAGGTTGTTTGAACATAAGCGAGTACAAATCAAACAACAAAATGGAGCGAGAACACTCATCCATACCTCGCACTGACCTATGCATCAGCGACGCCCTCTTCTGGCCTAGATACATTGCGCGAGCTCGAAAAAAGCGATGAGCGGCGGTGGTCGCAGACCACGTGACCGCATGCGCCTCGAACCCAAATTTTCTTGGATGTCGTGAGATGGATGAACCGGAGGTGCTAACCACGATTTGACCGGAATGCCGGAATACAGAACTAACCCACTATGTGGATCGGGTTTACAATTCTATTTTGCTTGAGTGCACCGAAAGGATTGTTAAGGCTACACGAATCTTGGAATCTATGGATGGCGATTGAGGAGGAGTAACTACACCCGTGAGTAGTTAGTATTTTTCCTATATATATATATATATATATATATATATATATATAAGTATATTCTTTTATCATTTGGCTTCTGCTTTTGGTTTTTGGCTTTTTCAGAAGCCAAAAAACCAAACGTTGAAACAGGATGGTCTTTTAAAGTGGATTCTTCAAACAACTTTTCGAGCACGAAACCATGTGTGTCATGCACGTCGGCATCTCCGCTGTTCGATGCCCTGTCGAAAAGCACAGATACAAAGCCATCAGCCGCAGCCCAAAAGAACACCTCCTAATTACATGTATAATTTTGCCTCTGATTTACAACGAAGTATGTGGGTATTCCAATTTCAAAAAACCCAAATTGAAACCGTAATTTTTGAACCATACAATTTGACAAAATTACAACCAACAATCATAACATTCAAAACATAACTCATAAATTCAATATATTTACTTAAAGAAATCGAAAGTACCGAGAGAAATTTAGCAATACGCTATGCCGGTCCAAAACTTAATCTATACCAACAAGTGCTCAGCGAGACGATCGACGGGTGATAAGCCTAGGCCTTCGGGCTCCTGCAACTGGCGGTTGCGAGCCTACGACCAAGCAAGAGGGTAGATTTTATTTTCGTGCGAGATGGGACAGAGGGAGGAATGGAACAAGACGCAAGTGACTGGGGTAATGCAATGCACGTGTGGTGCGGCCTTTGTCTGGTATCTTCCCTTCGTAGAGTGGCTTGGCTGGCCAAGCGCCTTAGGTCATGCTTTTGTCAGTTGGGCTGCACTTCCATATGCTAGGCCACGTGTCCTATGCCTTGATTGGTGTCATCTTGGGCCCAACGGCCAAAGCGCAAAGTGGAGCAATGGGAGCCGGGAGGCCAAGAGCTTTAATCTTTGGACTGGCTAGGCGTCCTTCAATTTGGGTCAGTGATTCACACCTAAATTTGCATAGACTATACAATAGAAAAAATGAAATTAGACCCACCATGTGCATCTCTTTGGATCCGCCTGTGATAGCACATATCCGTGCTCCAGAGACCCTGTAGTCTCTGATCAATGGTTATCTATGCACGTGTGTAGTAGATACATATGTATGTACGTGTGTGAGATATGCGTTGAGTTGAGTATCAGTGGGTTGTACCCTTCGAAAACTGCCCGATGCCAAATTATGCACAGACTTCAGTACCGGTCATCACCGTCGTGGTAGCACGATCATCTATAACTTTTTGTTTTGTGGCCCCCTAGTGGCTTTTTTGCAAATTTGGCCCCATTGGCATTTTATTTCCAGATTTGGCCCCTCCCGAGCGTGGGTGAAGTGGCGTCTGACACGTGGCCCATTCTACGGACTCGGAGCGTGGACTCTCGGTGTCGACCGTGGAGAGTCAACGAACGTTGAAGGTGAGGGTGAAGCGCGTCGGTGGCAGGGTCCATAGACCTACCGCTTCATCGAAGGGTAGGAACTAGCCGCCACGCCACCCAAGTGTAGGAAGCAACCGCGAACGGCGGTTAGGGAGTTTTTTTTTGTAAAAAAACATTAGGGTTTTCTTAGTTAGGGTTTTTGTCACACTTTTTGAAAAAAAAATGTGAGTGTTTTTGCAAAAAAAAAAACGTGAGCGTTTTTTGTTAGGGTTTTTACAAAAAAAAATGTTATGGTTTTTTGTTCTACGAAGATCGAGGGAGAAATGTGGATGATTGGATAATGATCCAATGGATGAAAAAATCGAGATAGATTAATGTTTTATCATTTACCCAAGGAATAGACATACCCAAAACTATGCTTTGTGCGTTACATAAATCTTTCGGGTGGCGCGCCATCCGAGCATTAGGGTCAAATTCAAGATGGAGAAAGAAGGAGGATCGACATTAGGGTTTTTGTTTTTATGCCCCTACCGGCTTCGTTTTTGCAATTTTGGATCCGATGGTAGTTCCGTACAGGTGTGGCCCCCTCTCGGGGTGTGAAAGAACCGTCGCGCGACGCATGGCCCCTACTACGGTCCTAGAGAATTTGTTGGTTATGATCTTGTCATAGCAACTGCGAACTCAAATTTTGCTACAATGCTTAGAGATTGGAAATGCACTCGAAGGTAGCAAAGTGATCGGAGCCTGACTGGGGACTCTCCTTGAACCAGCTTTGATTTTTTCAGACGTGACCGCCTCGTCACCAAAGAGATGCTTGAATGGCGTAAATCCTGTCGGACGCATGACCGTTGTGTAGAGGGACCAGAGTACACTGAGAAGCATTTCCGGCCATGTGCCTTTCGGGAGACCTACGAGACGTTTCTTGACCCCAGCGGAGATGGTGCCATTTGCTCGCTCGACTGCCCTGTTGGACTGCGGGTGTCCGACCGAGACATATCGGAGCATGATGCCCATGCGGTCGTAGAACGCCTTGAAGGGCATGGAGTCAAATTGCAAGCCATTGTCGACAGTGATCTCCTAGGCATTCTGAAGCGGCAAATGATGTTTTGCTAGAGGAACCGCTGCACTGCTGCAGAGGTTACCTTGGTCAGCGCAGCCACCTCAGGCCACCTGGAAAAATATTCAAGAGCGATCATGACGAATCGTAGGAGGTAGTTCTCGGTGAGGGGGGTTCCATTTTGGGGTCTTGAAAGGTAAGGAGATTAACGGTGGAGGTCGGCGGTAGAAGGGGAGGTTTTGGCCTCACGGTGGCGCAAAGGCTTACCGGCGGTCCTCTAGCTAAATGGGGGGTTTGCGACCTGTTGACACAGGCTTACCATCACTCATATCGAAGCGTCTCAGGAGGTCTCGAGTGTACTTGCTTTGATGCAAGAAGGTACCCTCCCGAGTCTGCTTAATTTGGAAGCCAAGGAAAAAACACAACTCGTCCATCATGCTCATCTCAAACTCCGAGCTCATGACATCGGAAAACTGGGAAACGAGAGCATGCGAGGATCCGCCAAAGATGATGTCATCAACATAAATCTGGACGAGCATAAGATCATTGCCATGCCGGCGGATGAACAAAGTCTTGTCTACTTTACCCATTTCGAAACCATGACTCAACAGATATGACTTAAGCCTCTCATACCAAGCTCTAGGGGCATGCTTAAGTCCATACAACGCTTTGGAGAGCTTGTAGACATGGTTTGGGTATTTGGGGTTTTCGAAACCAGGAGGCTGTCTCACAAAGACTTCTTCATCAATAAGGCCATTGAGGAAGGCACTCTTGACGTCCATCTGGTAAAGCCTGAAACCCTTAGAAGTTGCGAAGGCAAGCAGAATTCTAATGGCCTCAAGTCTAGCTACAGGGGCAAAGGTCTCCTCGAAATCTAGACCCTCAACCTGGGAGAACCCCTGAGCTACCAGTCTAGCCTTGTTTCGAATAACTACACCATCCTCACTTTGCTTGTTCTTAAACACCCACTTAGTCCCAATGATATTGTGATCTTGTGGGGGCTCAACAAGCAACCAGACCTTGTTTCTCTCAAAATTCTCTAACTCCTTATGCATGGCATTTACCCAAGACTCGTCAGATAGAGCATGACAAACGTCCTTGGGCTCAAATGAGGCAATGAAAGTAGAGTGGAGACAGAAGAGTGACATGCCAGACTTTGAGCGTGTGACTCGCTCAAAAAGGTCTCCAATCATCCGCCGAAGGATGAGCTCGGATATGTCTAGGAGGTCCAGATGAGATGAAGAGTGGCCTCACCTCGTGAGTCGACGAGGTAGGAACAGAGCCACTAGCTCTAGAAGAGGCAGAAGGCATGGGCTGATCGCCTCGAGGTGGGGTGGAAGATGGTACCTCAAGGGGTGGATGAGAGACTGGATCGGGTAGACAACCCTCGTCTCCATCGTCCTCATCATCCACAAAGATGGTCTCGACCGCTCAAGAACTCGAGATATCGGGCCTAGTCCCTGACCGCCTCGTCAAGGTCACCTCACTGTGTCTCTACTATTTTACTAGACTCAGCCTGACCCTATAAGCCCGCGAAAAGTCAAGTAGCCTAGAAAGATCCCATCACAAGAACGTGACTCGAACTTATCTAGGTTCCGGACTTCGAATAAAGCACTTGCAACCAAACACACGAACATGAGATACACTGGGCTTTCGCCCATATCTCAGCTCATAAGAAGTGCGGTGCAAGTGTGCCCTGAGAAAAACTCGATTTGAGACATGGCACGCGGTGGCTATAGCCTCAGCCCAGAACTTCCGCGGTGTAGAGTATTCATCGAGCATTGTCCTGGCCATCTCGACCAAGGTACGATTCTTCCTCTCCACGACGCCATTCTGCTGTGGGACATGCGGAGAAGAGAACTGGTGCTCCACACCTGCCTCACCACAGAACCTCTCGAAGTAGGAATTCTTGAACTCCGTGCCATTGTCACTACGGATCGCTCGTAAGGCACCGGAAGCTCAACGAAAGCCTACTAAAAGACATCGGAATGTAAACGCCTCATCCTTCGAGGCCAAGAAAACACCCAAGAATACCTCGAGAAGTCATCGACCACGACAAGGACATACCACTTCCTCCCCGCCGATCGCACTCTAGCCGGTCCAACTGTGTCCATATGGAGCAATTGTCCCGGTGCATCGGTCATAGTAATCTGTGGATCGAGGATGGAAGCGGCAACCATCTTGCCGTGCCGGCAAGGAGCACAAACTAGATCTTTGACCATCTTGAGTTTCGGCAAACCACGAATGAGATCGTGGCCGCTAACTCGAGTCAAATGGTCAAAGCTAATATGACCAAGTCTCCTATGCTAGAAAGTCAAGTCACGGGACTCTGAAGCAACCAAACAACGGAGAGGGTCACCAGAAGACTCAGAAAAATCAGCACGAAAGATCCTCCCAAAACGAGAAATCCCGCAAACTAGACTACCCGAAGAATCAAGAATTTTGCAATTGTTTTTCTTAAAGCTCACCTCAAAACCGTCATCAATAAGCTGAGAAACGGAAAGCAAATTATACTGCAGCTTACTAATCAAGGCAACATCTTTTAAAATAAAAGACTCATTAACGCCAAGATCGCACCTTTGGCGATGACACGCCTGACGAAGCGTCTTCAAGGTGATCGTCTCATCACCGGAGCACGGCAAGGAAGAAAACCAACGAGAGTCTCCGGTCATGTGTCGTGAACATCCGGAGTCTACGAGCCAAACATTTCTCTTCCCTGCCCGGCGAACCTGAGTCAAACAGAGAGTAAAGTCTCGATCGGGAAATCAAGAGTGATTTTGGCACCAATATCGAGTAACACGTCGGCGCGATGAAGTAGTCAAGCACGATCGACCTCTATCTACCCTACGCCTCGTCACCCAAAGAAGCGGAAGGTCCGTGTGCGGACTGAATCATGGTCGGGTCCGATCGCCACGGAGAGCGAGTCGAGCACCCAGAAGATGTCGATCACGCCGCGGTAGCTATCTCGATGGGGCGAGATCTACCCTCGTGACAGCAGAAGTCACGACCAGAGCAAGACGAGGACCAAAATCAAGACTCGGAAAACCAAGTCCTCGATGTCGTCCAAAACCATCGAAGCAATCGAGGCAAACCTAGACCTCGTGTTGGTCTTAGGTGCACTCAAGGTCCGGGTCGACCACGAATACGCCGAGATCCGCAACACGGTCTCTACGCGCGATCTTGGCGCTACCAAGCATCGATCGATCAAATGTCCATCCTTCGATGAAGGTGCAATGATACCGCCCGAGAGGCGGTAGCATGATGGGACTTCGCCCGAGAGGTCAAGCGCAGTGAAATCACCCATCGCCGAAATCCTTGGACAAAGCCCGCCGACTTGAATTTGACCTTCTCGGCCGAGCTTAGTCTCGATCACACCTGGTGCTATGGGTCTGAGCACGGCAGGTGGATGCTTCCTTCTGTCCTCAAGGAAATCGTATCCTAGACCCTGATTAAATCTGCAGATTTTAGATTGGTCTAGAATAAGATTGAGCTTCTTCTTGCCTCCTACAAATTTCTCGAGAGTGTTCATAAGATACTGACACTCCCGAAAGAGAGAGGTGCAAGAAGAGCAAGGGGAAGAAGGAACAGCAGAGGGTAAGAGAGCAGAAGAAGAACCAATAGCAGAAGAACGAATGGCTTGTGCACGCACAGCCGACTCAGAAGGGATAGTCATACTACTAGCCAATTGGTTCACGTCGCTAGGCGTCTCTACCAAACCCTCATGCTTCTTCCCAGCACACACATTACAAGTAGATGGTTGCTTCTCTAGTAGGTCCTTAGTTAGCTTCACACATTTTTCATCTAAAGCAATCAAGTCAGATTTTACTTTGTTACAATGATTGCAAGGTGAACTAACAGGGTCCTTAGAAGCAAACTGAGCCATTTTCTTATTGTAGTCAATCATTTCTTGAAACTTTTTTGAGACAGATTCAAGTTCAGCAGTAAGCTTAGGACAATTCACACATGAAGCAATAGGCTAAAGAAGAAAAGCTTGTAATTCTGCAATTTTATGATCTGCCCGTTTTAAGTTCATCTTCAAGTTATTGCAATTTTCACAAGACTCGAGCAGATCAAGGAGCATGGCATAAGGTCCTCTAGCAGAAATGTCCTTAACCTCACATGAGGTGGGAGAAGTAGTCTCATCAGTAGTAAGTAGGGTAACAGCTATCCTACTCAACTCTAACTCAGCAAGCAGACTAACATTCTCCACCTTAACAACATCAAGCTCGGAGGACACACTATCATGCGAGGTCCTTAGTTTCTCCATGTCACCCAACGAGCACAAAGATGTATCACAATCATTACTAGAAGGAGCAGATGTAAGAGCAATAATCTCTAGTGACAATCTATCTACTTCCTTCTCTAACTCAGTACACCTAGCCTTAGCTCTAGCATGAAATCCACCTAGCTTAAGAAAAGCATGATTGAGCTGGTCGTAAGTGGGGCATACCGTCCGAGTCGAGAGTACGCTCATTGTCGCTCGATTCCCTCGAGGGCCATGAAGCACATGCCGAGAAGTCGTCGCCGCTCTTGGAGTCTTGATCACCCGTCCGTCGTCATCGCTCCATCCCTCCACCTCACCGAGGTCGAGGTCGCCGAATCGCGCGAGGACGCAGTGGAAGAGCTTCTTGGCCTTCCGGTTGCGAACTTCTTCTTGCCTTGGACAGGTGCTGAGGGCTTCGTGTTGCGGTTCTTGTCGGTGTAGTCATTCTTGCCAGAACCGCCGTAGTCACCTTTGCCCTTCCCCAGCTTGGGGCAGTTTGCTCGGATGTGGTTGGGGCCACCACACCAAGCAAATTACGGTCCTCCTCTTTTCCATCCCTCCTCCTTTGTAAGCATGGGAGAACATCCGAGCTAGGAGGGCGGTTGTTCATCCTCTAGCGCCCTAAGCGATCATCGCCACGTCACGAGAGCGCTAGGAGAACCCACAAAGTGAATCGGCAGAAAACTAGAAGCCGGCGGGATCGGTGACTAGAACCATCGATCGTGACTTCGACTTCACGAGAGACAATGTCGATCTCGTGCGTCTTGAGGCGCGAGTACAGCTCGTCAAGCGTCAAAGTCGAGAGGTCGGTGGTGTCCTTGATGGTAGTCACCTTCATCTCCCAGACACGAAGGTCGAGTGCAGCAAGTATTTGACGAGCGTTGTCCGAGTTAGAGTATGTGAGACCGACGGCTCGGAGATTGCTCAAGATCTTGTGGAAACGCGTAAAACACTCATCAAGGGACTCGCCAGCGAGCATTTCAAACTTGTTGTAATCTCGCTTGAACGGTCCTGTCTCACCGCCTTAATCTGGGTGGTGCCCTCGTGGTATGCATCGAGGGTCTCCCGGATATCAGAAGACGAAGATGAGAGATGCGGTCAAACTCACTACGACTCAAGTCCTGAATAATGATGTTCCTTGCCTTAGCATTCGCCTCAACATCAGCCATATTCCCGGCATTGATGTTCTCATCGGCAGGAACAACAAATCGGACCTTGACCTTTCGCCAGATGGCATACCCCTGGGCCTAGATGTATGTCTCCATTCGGCTCTTCCAGAAGGGGTAATCGATGCTATCGAAAACGGGCGGCTTGGTCGAGTACTTGTCCGTCGCCATGGCTCTTGAGACCGGTTAAGATCTATGAGGAAGAGCTAACTGGCTCTGATACCAATTGTAGGACCGAAATGGCAACAGAGGGGGGTGAATGGTGCATTTAAAAATCCCCCTTGATATTCATAAAAATTTCTACTCTCCGATAGCGGCCAAAAGCTTGATGTCTGCAGCAAATAGTAGGCCAAAACAGCATCAAAGAAAAATAAATTCTGCAGCCAGCCGAACGGCACAAAAGAAAGGAAAATCTGCTGCCACGGCAAAAGAGGCTGTTGAAATTGCTGCCACGGCAAAAGGAAAATGAGAGCTAGCTGCCGCTGCCGAAAACTGAATGCAATAGGCTGAAAACAGGGGCTAAAAACAGCATCTACAGCAGCTGAAAACAGCTGAAAAACAGCACTTGGCACAGGTTTAAAAAGGCTGAAACTGCAGCCAAAATGACACTAATTGCTGCCCAAGAACTGCAAGAGGAAAAAGCACAACACATTGAAAAGAACCTGGGAGCAATGCTGTCCAAAGAGACTGAGACGAACTGGACTGCACTGATCTTAAACCATTCTGATTTCTGTGGTGGCTAAAAACAGAACACACACTGAACAGTAAATATTGTTGCCAACCGAAAATAGCTTTACCAAATTAAAGTTGCTGCAGAGAAAAAGCTGGACTGCTGCTATTCACTTAGCCTCAAATCAGCACAACCAAAACACCCCAAGAAATCTGCTGGCAGAGATCAAAAGCAGAAAAGGGACTGACCTTGCAACCGAAAAAGAAAAAGAGCAAATGCTACTGAGTACTGCTGCTCCCAAATTGAACAGAGACAAGATTGCTGCTGCCAAAGGGTAATTGCAGGCTGAAAACAGAAGTAAAACCAGTGAGCAGTCTTTTGACTAAAGCAATCTACTGCAGAATAAAGTATTGCATTGCAGCAAAGGGAATGCAGTTCGGAACAGGGAGAGTTCTCCAAGAACTACACTAACAAAAAGATGAACAACTGCTACCCGAGAGAGATTATCTGATTTTTTTTGGCTGCCAACTGAAAAGAGGAAAGTAATCTTCAAAGAAAAAGCAAGAACAATCAGACTGCAATCAAATAACTGCTCTCATGAATTAACTTAGCCAAAAGGCTTTGAGAAGGTTTCACATGAGACAACAAGGACCTATGCAGTCATTTGAGCAAAACACAAGGCAAGATAACTCCAGACGCAGGAAGCAAACAGAAGAGATAAAACTGAAATAGACAACAAGGAGATACACAAAACTGAAACAACTTTAAGCACATAAATTGAGGCAAAGAGATGAAAGATTAAACGAGATAGAGTTTGCATTTCCTCAATCAACCATACATCCCCATACGCATGGACATTAAAACAAGAGCAGTAATTACAAGACTCTCAATCCATCCTCTCCCTCTCAATCCTCAAGAACACCAAGAGCCTCACATGCTACTTGGGAGGAACACACACAAAATGGAGAGCAAATACACAAAAACCCTCAAAGGGGTATGCAGCCCCCAACACCTATTTATAGCCCTTAGCTAACGGGTCTCCAACCCGTTACGCCGGCTAAACCCTAACGGAGCCGTCTCCCGCTTGTGCAGCCTCGCGAAATTGCCGATTCGCCTCCCGCACCTTCCGGAAGCTTCGCGCTCCTTGTCGTTCACGCATAACCGCGCCTGACTTCGACCGACTGGACCTCCGACTCCTCCTGAGTCTAGTCCTGCCTCGCCCGCCGCATACGACCGCACCGGCATCTTGACCGTCTGGACCTCGACTCCTCCCTGAGTCTAGTCCCGATCCACCTCGCCGCTGCCCGTCGTGTCCACCTCCGGTAGCTCCAGCTCCGGTTCCTCGTCTCCCGGCTCGCAAACACTTCAGCAACCTCGATCATCCTCGACGTCTCCGACCGTCTGGACCTCAACACCTCATGTGTCTAGTCCCGGTGCTCCCACGCCTCACCATGACTCTGCCTCGACGTCCTGCAGCCAACACAGACAAGAAACACATCAAATAGCACCGCTCGACACATGAAAGCATAAATAGTATCAGTGACATAATATTAAGCCCAAACCTGTCAAATCATCAGAATAATCATCCTAAACCTATTGACCAGGTTTGACTAAGTCCGATCGAGCCCGTTGCACCCCGCAACAACATGGTCCGAACCAAACAACTCAAACTCGACTTCCCTAAGCCGATGTCAATTACTCATCATACACATGGGATGACCTCACATGGTCTCTCACGACCTGTGGTGCAAGGGCTCACGGTGACAGTAGCAGTTTTAGCTGAGGAGCTTCCAGGAAGGCTGGCCACGGGGAGGGTACTCCGGTCGGCGGTGAGCATCGGCGCCGGGGCTCCATAGACGTTCACTTGGCCAGAGAAATGCATCAACGAGATCAGCAGGCAGTAGGGATGCTCTGGGCAAACGGGATCGAAGAATGGGGAAGGAGAGAAGAGAAATCGCTCATGGGGGTCGCCGGCTCAGAGGATGACGGCGACGACGCAGGGAAGCGGCGGAGCTTCAAGCGATAGCTCTCGGGGGGGCGATTGGGTGTCTCAGGAGGCTAGAGGAGGAGATGGGGGACGCTCGGAGTACAGGAGAGTGAGGAAGCCGAATGGAGTGCAGAAGAGCTCGAGCGGAGGGGGAGAAAAAGAGGGGAAAGAGGGGATGGTGCACGGCGCGGATGGACAGCCAAGTGACGGGAGTGGTTGACTGAGCAACGGCATTGCAACGTGGCGCGAAGGAGAGTTAGAGCGAGCGACAGCCAGACGGGGCAAGTGAACTGCCGAGACGACGCCGGCGTCTCGCGCGGAGGAGGGAGAGGGCGGCGGTGGCTGGCGCGTGGGGCCATGAGGTGACAGGGCGACACCGTCACAGGGAAACGTGGCGCGCATGCGAGCAGTCAACGGCGGCGGCGTGGCACGACGCGGCGATGAAACTGTGGGTGGGCGCGCTCGCGCGGGCACAGGCGGAGGGAGAAGGCGGGGAGGAGGGAAGGTGCCAGCGGGGAGAGGAAACGAAAAAAGAGGGAAGGGCACCAAGGAGAAAGGAAAGCGGAAAAGCCGAAAAAGGAAGGCGTAAATCGCCGGAAATTTCGGAATTGGGGAAGTTTTAAAAAATTCACCTAAAAATTCAGGAAAAATTAGAAAAAATTTTGAAATTTTCTAGGGTGTTTCAAGAACGTCTGCCACCTGCATACCAAGTGGCGGCATGCTTGGATGCATGACTGCCACCTGCCCGCTATTCTCTCACAAACAAATCGACTTTACCCAACATATACATATATGTATACACACACGCACCCCTCTTCTTCCTGCTCTTTTTTACCTTCATACCCTTGTCACTTTCCACTTTCAATGCTGTTACTGTGGGAGCCAAGCCAAAAAGGAGAAGGGACAACAACCTTGTCCCCTTTCCTCTTCTCGTCATCATCCTTCAGTAAAAGCTTGTCACCATTCCTGCCATCAAAAGGTGCAAATGAGTCTTTGATGCTATATATCTCAAGCATCAGCATGTAGTAATTAGTGTAAGTGTGTAGAAATGCCTCATATCTTTGCAATAACAAGTCCTCATACCATACATTGGGCGATAGTAACAAAGTGAGTAGAAATTGATTCTTGTGTAACATACAATCTGGACTACTGGCCTAAATGAATATGTTTTACAAGTTCACATACTTGTCACATTACACAATCTGGTTGAGATAAGAACCATGGGTTAGAATAGTTGCACAATACCCGGTTTGCAAAGTTAATACTTATGTCTCCCCACAGCATGACTTCTTTAGAACCAGAGAGATATGAACCAAACCGCTACATACAGTTGATTTAGTTTACCAAGTAATCACCACCAAAAACTAGTACCAGTTGCCGATCAACTCATTAAAACATCTGTCTTTAATGATTCCACATACAGATACATGTTAATTTGTGACTTAGTGATTCTAACTTCACATTTGATATAGCAAACAGCACACAGAGGAATAGGTTGCTTAACCAACTAAGTAACACAGCCTTACGCAAATGGATTTTAAGTGAGCATTGTACAATCCTATCTAGCAATAGTCTTTAACACCGCATAGCACACTATCAATCACAATAAGCAATAATATGCATATCTGATTAACACCCTAGCACTCACAAACTTCAGAACATCACATATGCATCCAACTAGTTCATGATTGGCCTGGCCAGTGCTTAGCAAGAGTACTCTGTCCAGATCGGATATAAACAACAGCAATCGATATTCAAAACACAGCCTAGTCACTGGTAGCAGTAGATGACCAAGGGGCAAATGATTCTACACATGCATTCTGTCTAGTCATTAGAATAAATCTGTACTAGATTAGGCACACGGCACATAAGGGACACATGGCATAACTTATAGATTCAGGGAACCCTGACATAAGCAGTAGCACAACCAAATACATGTGGGCCTGTTCTTTTCCTCCGAAGCCGGCGGCTTTTGGCTTTTGCTACAGTACCTAACTTTCAAACGGAGTATTTTCTCAAGATGGGGTCTACAGGTAAAACGATCTACACATTAAAAGCCCAACATCTGTACCATCCAAAATCGCAAGTGAGTATCTGTCTCTCCGTAATCTGTACCGTAAACAGCTAAAATTCAAAAATTTCAGCCAAAAGCCAAAAGCCGCAGCCGAAAAGAACATGCCACACATGGTTATGATTCTATATGATAAACAAGTTTTGGATAAAAGTTGCGCAATCTAATCATACCAGTGCATTGAAGACACTATACACATACTGCTTGCTACTGCATCACAGGCGCCCAAACATATTGCATTCTGTTAAAAAGGATTTACAACACACACATACATTCCAGAAACCCATTCATGAACTCACATGCAAATGAAACTAATGCACCTTAACAGTAGTATCACCATGAAGCCAAATACTCTACATTGATTGATTTCTATGGGTTTAGCTTGGGATAGAGCCAGTAGCAGTAGAGGGGAAGGGAGTAGAATAGCACTTATCTGGTCAATTGGTAGGAGTAGAAGCGGTGCAGAGGGTCCGCCATAGCCGTAGTCGTGGACACAGTGGCCGGCCCGGGTAGGGTAGGAGATCGGTGAAGACTAGGGCGGAGAGTCGGCGCCAGCCTTCATTGACGGAGACGATGGCGAAGCCGCCGGAGCCGAGGAAGGCGACCGCGTCGGCTAAGGTTCCGCGACGGCGGAGTTGTTGCTGGAGTCAGCGCAAGTAACTGGTAGTAGCTGGCCCGAGCGGGCCGGTCTGATGGGCTGAGGGCGCGCCTGACTGGGCCACGACTGAGAGTGGACCGAGAGGTTGGGCTGTAGCCCATTCGCAATAGTGAGTCCTATGGATTATCCTCCTTTTTAGTTGATGCTGCATTTACACATATACACCCCTTGTATTAATCCGATACGAAATGAACAACTGAAAGCAGTACCAAATACTTACCTGTAAGATCTTGTAAATTAGGAAAACTGCACAGCATGCATGAATAAAGTTTTGCATCATACCTAGGAGCATGCATTATTAAGACTTTGCATCGTACTTAGATGTGAATAGAGAATGCTATAAGTCCTAACTTTGGAATTATCATTAGGAGTTAATTCCGATGACAACCTAGGACACATAGGATCCATTTCTCGTGTTGACGAGCTGGCGGGAGGACACTCGGGCATGTTTGCTCCCTTGATTATGTATTCTAGCGTATCTGTAGGGAATAGGCTCGAAGTCATCAAAGAGTACGTGGTGAGTGTCCCCGGCAGAGATTAGCATTAAGCAATAATTATAGAGAAGGAGAAGATAACTATACGATAGAGTATCGCATTGAAAGGAGTGGTAACTAAGAGGGATCAATCAAGAATTAGGCTTGTTGCTGGAGGTTGAGCAAAAAAGTTTTGGCGGCGAGAAGAGATAGAAAACACACTATTTGGTTGGGCAGTCGGTGTGTGACGGAATATAAGTTGAAGGTAGGTCGTCTATAGTGCGTTGGTGTATGCATGAGCAAAGTATTTTAATACTATGTAACTAATAATATAATTTACTGCATATATAATCAACATATTACTTAAGATTAAATAGAGGTATATATGTATGTATATATTTTGAAAAAGAGTAACTAATGGAGGAAGAATAGAGACATGTGGCTACATGATTCATGCATGATGGAGAGTGGTTATTAAGAGCCCCAACAACTTATTATGCTCAGAAATAATTTTCTTCTATCAAAACCCATACTTCGATTATGTTTCTCAAATTGTATTTTGTCGAGCTTTTATTATCATATCCAATTTTTGTGATGTCTAAAAATCTAAATAATCTATAAGATACGTAAATATATTCTTAAGCATCTAAATTATATAATTGATACTACACTCTTTAAAATACCACTTGATCAGCAGTACTTTGGTGTGTGTGTGTGACCATGTGTTGTCAAATGCGTATATTCACTCACACATTCATCTGCCCCCCCTCAAACATTTGATATCGGCGCCAACGTGGATCGCCGGATTGCGCCGTGTGACAGGCAACTCATGTACGTAGCATCCATCTGGGGGCAAGGCGCAGCAATGATCAAGGCATGGAGCCACGGATGGCCCCAGCAGCCGAAAAGTCTCACCTTGCTGCATTGCCTGCCTCGCTGGTCGATCGCCAGAAGACGACCACCGGAGCAAATCGCCAACGACTAGCAGCAGAGCAAAGGCAAGCCCCTGTGACGACGAACTGTTCACGCGAGGTGCAGACGCTGTCCATACCCCCATGATACTACACGCTGTCGCAGACACGAGGAGTTGCCCACGACTTCAGAGATCTCCAATGTGATGGACTAGGTCGGCGGGGAGCAGATAGTCCTGCAAGTGTGCGCCCCATGTCCCGAGGCTTATCTCGCCGGCGGCTACGAGATCGATCGCAGGAGTAGAGAGGATGTATCGTATGATGCAGTGTGGATGATGGATGACGGATGGGTCTATCGTTGAAAGTCGAGGCTGCGGTCAGGCAAGGCCACGCCGCGCGCGGTCTGTGTGGGCCGAGAGCTACTACGAGTCTACAACTACTCTGATGCTAACGCGATGTGGACCTTGAGGGCGGGCTGGTGTGTCAAGCTCGGCCTTTAGACTCGGTGGAATCGGGGGGCCCAGATGACTGTTTTGCCTGTTTGGCGATGCTGCCTGGATGGAACCAATCCAGGGAAAAATCTCTCGGTCTGTAAAAATTTTTACCAGGCAGCCAAAGAGGCGAAAATTTTGGAATTTCGTCTAAAATTTCAGACGGAATTTTCAAACAGTATTTAAATTTTGATGAAATTTAACTAAATTTTAGATGAAATTTGGGTAAATTTTAAATAGGGCCAAATTCATTCTTGCTTCGGAAGGTAACGAAATAGACGAAATTTCCAAAATTTCGCCCCATGTGAGATGAAATTGCGAACCAGGAACCAATCCGCCTGTTTGGATAACTAGCAACATAAGCGCGGTGCTACACCGCGCTAGCTACCGTGTGGACCGAAGTAAAAGAGACGACAATTCGCGAGGAAGTTTTTTTTAAAAAAATCGAGAACAAGTGCGTAGTTTCGAGAAAACCAAATGCCTTTTTTGCAAAAACCAAGAACCTATAATGACCTATATGTAAGTAAACAAAGACCCATACGTAATTTTAGAAATCGCGGGGTGCTATCCTATAAAGGATACACAATTTCGGTGAAGTGGAGAAGGGTTTTTAGAAAAAACATGACAGGGACTTTTTTACGAGAACCGAGGACCTCTACGCGATTTCAAAAAATTTACGGGGTTTTTCGTATAAAACGTGACATGGCATGGACCAACGGCCGGGAACTCCCCCGTATGTAATATAGTGATGATTAGGCTTCTAGGAACTTATCAGAGAGTGTCAGTTAAAGTACGTGTGATGTCGTTCGAAGGTATCTTTTACCGTGCAACTGAGTGCACTAGCACTTTTCTATTTCAGCGCCAACTGCCCGTAAATAGTTACCGTGGCAACTAAACACGACCAAAAACTCAGGCAAATCCATGAAAGTAAGCCACCAGGGATCGCTATATCCTCACCAGGGCCAACTTGATACGAGGCCCACACCATTGGACTATGTGTTAGAAATAATATTGACTTAGAGTTTAAGACATAATAGAGTTTGTCTCTATGTGTAACATAAATTGAAGTTGTGTCCAACTTGAAGTCCGAATACATATACTAGTAGGAGGTTATTAGTCTATATATTGAGAAGGCTTGTAGCCAGTTTTGTGAGAAAAGCAAGAAGAAAGGGAGAGAAAAATAAGAGAATAGAGAAATTCAGAAATTCTCATGTGTTCTCTCAGTTTATTTGCGATGTGTGCGTTTTCTCCTGGAATAAAGTTAATACTATGCAATGCAGATCTATATCTTGATCTTCAGGCGTCTTGAATACTTAGGGGTGGAAAACGGTAACAGATAATTCGTTTTATCCGATATTTGTGTCCGAGAAAACGCGAATGTGGTAAGCAAAATTCGTATTCGAAATTGTTCGTATTCGTATTCGAGAATATTCGTATCTGTATTTGAGAATATTTGTATTCGCATTCATATTCGAGAATATTCGTATCCGTATTCGTATTCGAGACTATTCGATTCGTATTCGATCCGTTTCTAGAACCCATGAAAAATCCGTACAAATTTTGTGATTCAAAATTTGAATTTAGGTGGTTTAAAACCAGTAACCGGTTAACAACCGGTGAAAAATCGGCAAAATCGCTAGGAATCCGTTTTTATCCGATATTCGTATTCGAAAATATCCATATTCGTATTCGAGAATATTCGTATCCGTATTTAAAAATATTCAAATTCGTATTCGTATTTATTTTAAAAATTATAGATTTATATTCATATTTAAGACTATTCGATCGTATCCGATCCGTTTTCACCCCGCCCACGATGATGGAGATTGGTTTTCACCGTGGGCCACACAAGCGCTGGACTTCCTAAAAGTAGTACAGTAAAAATGACTATCTGATCGCTAAGACAAAAATATCTCGTAAGTTGCCCGTGGATTCGATCAATTGTCGTGTTTAGTAGTCCAACGCACCACAGTAGACCAACAGGATTGAGAGGGAAAGAGAAATGGACATATGTGGTTGACAAGTGGGCTTAAATGTAGTTACGATGTGGGAGCATGCTTGCGTCTTTTCGTGCAAGAGGGCGTGGTCACATAACTAGAGAAGCCGAAAGTCAAGCTAAGGCAGCGAAAGAGGGAGGAGGGACTACAATGATGCAGTGAGAGGGGCAGGAGTAGAGCGAGACGTGTGTTGGATAAGAGAGAGAGAGAGAGAGAGAGAGAGAGAGAGATGATGCAAAGGGCTCATTTTGGCAGAATCTTAGATGTTTTGATATGTCAATTCTACCGTGATGCTAATAGAAAATATCGGCATGATTCGTTTTCTATATAGCAATCAAAATATAGTGCACTGCATCACCTGCAATTTTCGCCAATAGCTTTACTGATCTCCAACAGTCCTCAAGGCAACCAATTTAGATGTCCAATAGCTCTGTCGTAAATGACATTACTGACAGTACACTCGCTATTACGGAGAACATATCCGACAGTCCTATCGGCCAGGGACGCAGCCACCGGAGGAGCTTAGTGAGGCTTAAGCCTTATCTCCCCTGGTGACAACTTTATACATAGTAAAAATATAAAAATAGAGAGAGATAAAGAGAGATTAACAAACCTAAAGAGAAGTTATCTCTTTTTGATGGGAAGATTAACAATAAGTATGAAAGTAAAGAAGACGAGGAGGAGGAGGAGAAGAAGTAAAAATCATAAAATTTAAAAAGAGATAATCAATCAATCAAAGAAAGAAAGAAAGTGAAACAATATATATAAATCATAAAATTATAGAAGAAGAAGAGGAGGAGGAGTAGTGAAAATAAAAAAAATTAAAGAAGAGATAATCACTCAAAGAAAAAAAAGAAGAAATAAGTGAAATATATATGAAGCTTCTTGAGTCTGGGGATGACGGTGGAGAGCTCGATGAACCTCAAGTTGATCTTCTTCCTCCGCTGCCGCTCCGCGATGATGTGGTCCTGCACGTGCCCTGAAGGCACCGTCGCCACCGAGCCCCCCATCATGAAAATGATAAAAACATTAGATAAAGTGTGGAAAAAGATGTCACCTTTTGTTTCTATTGTCTCGTGATTCAAATTAGCTTAATTCTGATATATTTCTATTGTCTCTATTTTTCATTGTTTGTCTCCATCCATTTTATAATTTCTATATGAATTTAAAATTTTATAAAAGTAAAAGACTAGTTTTATGTCAACTTAGTTTAAACCTATAAATAGTTTATTCTACTCTTAATTTTATTCGTGGCTTTGTCATCCCACGCTGGCATCACCCAGTCTCTCCGAATATTAAATTAGTAGTTATTGTTACCTTGACTGTCCTCACGTGATGCTGCTATTGCACAGTTTGTGAAATTGAAACTTAACGTGGTATATTTGTCAGCACACAATGCATGGGCATAGCAAAAACTCCTATGCGGGTGTTCCACACACCAAAAAAATATTTTTGATAAAATTACAATTAAGGATGCAAATAGAGCGAATAATTTTTATTCAATCGATGGACCAAAGGCTCACGCAGTGAATACGGAAGGAGTAAATGGGTATCCGACACTATCTGTGTCCGATTTAAAAGAAAAAAAAATGAAATATGATACGGGATGAATGATATCCGTTGTATATATCCGTATGTCAAGTAATATAAGTAAGTCGATTGTGACTTCACTTAGAAACAAGACAACAGATATATGTATTGCTGTATCTAAATATGCGGGAAATACTGAGTGCTCTTCTTTTGACATCTTGGCAATTAGCCACTCCGTCTTTGCTCTGATTGCACCTCTACTATTCAATATCTTTTGTAGGAGTGTAAAAGAAGTGGATAATTTTCGTCTGTCCGGCCATCCGAAAGCTTGTTGATCAAATATGAAATGGAGAAATAGGTATCCGATACTATCCGTGTTCGACTCTGACTCTAAAAAAAAATGAAATATGATATAGAATAAGTGATATTCGTCTGTATCCACTCTGATTGCAGCTCTAGTTATAATGGCACACAGACTGCTATATCATTGTCTATTAGGATCCTATATGCAATGGCGAAACCAAAAATATGAGAAGTTTTTCAAGCAAACTACAACTTATAAACGACTTTCGTAGCCCACAAATGGTATTATGGAACAATCGCAATAGGAGTATCTAATTCCTTCGGAAAATGAGAAATGCTCCACTACACGTTCCACGGGATTCGGTCAGCGTTGTTGTATTTGGTACACAGAGAAACGCACCACAGTACACCAATAAGATTGAGAGGGATAGATTAATCAAGACATATGTGGCTGAGAAGTGCAGCGAGGGAGAGGAGTGCAGCGAGATATGTGTTGGCTAAGAGAGAGAACTGATGCAAAGGAGACGGCTCATTTCGGTATAATTTTATATGTTTTTATGCGTCAATTCCAGCATGTCGCCGATAGAGAATATCAGCACGACTCGTTTTTCTGTTTAGCAATCCAAATACTTACCTGATTATACCCGGGGGATTCCGGCCCCCGCGCGCGTCCACGTCCCCCCGCGCGCGCGCCGCATGGCGGGGGGAATCTTCGTACGGCCGGGGCATATCATTTCCTTCTACTTTTTCGAAATTACGTATAGGTCCTTGGTTCTCGCAAAAAGGTCTTTGGAATTTTTTTTCGCCCCTGGAATTTTTTTGGTCCCTCTATTTTGCAGGATGGCCCCCCGCGGTTTCGGAAATTGCGCACGGGTCCCGTTTTTTTACGTACAGGTCCTCGATTTTTTCAAAAAAACCCTTTGCTTTTTCGAAAATTCGTTTTTGCCCCCCGGTTTTTTCTAACGGGTCCTCTTTTTTTCGAATGTCCCCTTTGCCTTCTCTGAAATTACGTTTTTGCCCCCGTTTTTTTTTTAAAAAACTCATCCTTTGACTTCTCTGAAATTACGTTTTTGCCCCCGTTTTTCTTAAAAACTCATCACGAATTACCGTCTCTTTTATTTTTTGACGTGCGGTGGCTGGCGCGGCGTGGCGCCGCGCCCATGCTTCTAGTATATCTACATGATGCTGATATAGTGATATTTCTATGGTTCCTGAATTTGAAACTTAATGTGCTATATATATCTATCAGCACTCAATACAGAGGGCATAGAAAGAAAAACTGCTCTGTGGATGCTCCACACCAAAAATTATACCACGATAAATCACACGTCTAGTAAAATTTTATACGCCTATATCATGGTAGGGTAAGATCCTTATATATGCAATTGCGGTAGCAAAATCATGATATTTCTTTTCAAAAAGAATCTAAAAACTGACAAGTTACAAATGACTAACATGAATGGCCGCGAATGGCATTCTAGAACTCGCAAAATAGGAGTCTGATCCCTATGATGGAAAGGAGCAAGCGCTTCACCTCATGGGTCGCGATGATCCAATTAACACGACCGTATGACAAGGTTCAGCATAGTATTATGATAAATTATTGTAGCATCGTCGATAATAATTAGAAAGGTGGATAATTGTAATCCTCAGAGGAAGCCTTTTTCTTAATTTTTCTCTCTTTTAATCGTTTAATCTGAAAAAAAAACAGAACAAAAATAAAACACAACAGAAAAAAAAACAAATTTCCGATCATAACGGTACTGTAGTGATACTGTTTGACACTGTAGCAATATACGGTAGAGTAGATACTGTAGCACCGAGACAAAAACGCTGAAGGCTTGACGCATCAGAAGCAGCACGATTTTTACATAATCTTATAATTAATTTTTAATTAAAGCTAATTCATATATGTGTAAGCAAAAAAATCACAGATAGATATTAATGCATGAAGAAGCTTTAGAAAGAAAAAAAATAATATATGCAAATTAAAAACTCACAAACTTTAATTAGAAAACGAAGAAACCGTTCACATGCATGTCCTGAGCTTCACGCTTGATGGCTTCACGTGAGGAAAAGCAGACGGACTTACACTTTGTGATCGCTGCTGCTGGTCTCCGCACGGAAGGAGAAAACTGTTTTCCTTCGCTTCGCTCGCCGACGGACCGAAGACGCGCGAGATAAGGGGCCTGTTCTTCAAACCATAATTGGCAGCCGCTACAGTACTTAACTTTTAAACGAAGTATTTTCTCAAGATGGGATCTACAAGTTAAACGTAGTACACGTTAAAAGTTTAATATCTGTACCAGCCAAAATCGCAAATGAGTATCGATTTCTCCATAATATGTACCGTAAACAGCCAAAATTCAAAAATTTCAGCCAAAAGCCATAAGCCGCAGCCAAAAAGAACAGGCCCAAGATGACTTCCTTTGCTTTGCTCGTCGATGAACAATTTGGAGGAAAAACACGCCATCGAGATTTTTTCAATAGATCTAAATTTTATTTTTGAATCATAGCGGCTACAAAGTGCCCTTCTGACATCTCTAAACCCTAGCACGAAATTAGTCTCTCCAAAATCCTCAAAGTTAGCCCCTAAAATATAGGATGAGCCTAAGCCCACGAGTTCTAATCCAATTCCAATAACAAAAGGACCCGAAACCCTTCTTAACACGGGTTTTTACAAAATTCCAACTTTTCTAACGTGTCATATGTCGAAGTCTCTAGGACCGCATCTCCCGTACCTTCTCCACGTATCATCTACCACGTATCGTAGCCTTCGGACCGCACATCTGTAGCTCCAACACGTATCATCTATCTTTGATCTCCATGCGCCCTAAGCATGAGCCCGACTATCTTGTGACCTCCTTGACCGTCCGAACCTCGGATCTCTCCATCCTAGTCCCGGTCCACCTCGTCACCGACCATGACCGCCTCCATGCTTAACCTGCACATGCAAAGACCAAATAATATTTCTTCGGCACAAGTTCATCCCAACTTGACCAATCATCAGTCCACACACGCCACACGTCTCGCATAACATCGATAAGCAATATTATCAAATATTCATCATCATAAATTAACCATTGTCAATTATTCATCACCAAAATATCTTAGACCTAGCCACATGGTCTAACAATCTTCCCCTTGATGAATACATGACAACACATCAAGATTGCATGATGAATTAGCTTCAAGCAGATATAAGTGAAGAATTAAAGCCGAAAAAGCATTTTAAGCCACACATTCAAATCTCTTCAAAAACTCTCCCCCTCAGCACAAGAGAGGCAATTTTAGCAAATTTCTCCAATATCTCTCCATTCTTTTTAATTTCTCACAAAGCGCACCAAATCTCTCCTCCTTTAGCAATGTAATCATCAAGAAAATTCAAAGAAAGAATAATTGTAAGAAGGAGCAATGAGAGTAAAAATCAAAAACCTTTGTAGATTATCCAAGCTGATATTGTAAGAAGGAGCAATAATTGTAAGTGAAGCAAAGTTTAAATCCAGACGAGCTAGCAGTCTCGTATAACAACATATTGCTCCACACTCAATTCATAGACATGTGGCATGCTTGTAGCATACTTCTTTTCATAATGAAATGCTTGTAGCATACTTGTTTTAGATGGTGGCATGCTTGAAGCATTCTTCTTTTTATTTGTGCACCTTTTGTGCCTTTTTCTTTTTGTGTACCATGGCATGCTTAAAGCATACATCTTTTCAATTGTCTCTTTCTCATTTTTTTATAACATACCAAATTGAGTGATCATAAAAAGACCGCAATATGAAACATGCGAGCCTCATAGCAAAGATTTAAAATAAGATTCACCATTAAGCTAATCCTTTTCAATGATCATCGTAGAGTACTATCTACAATCAATTTAGTCAAAGTGTTCCGCCGTGTCATATTTTAGTTCAAGTCGAGCAAATTAATTATAACCAATCATGATCAAAGCTGCACAGTATATGAACAAATATGATAAAGAGAGCTCTACAACTCAAATAATTTCAATGGCTTGAACTTGTTGATTTATTTGACAAGTATAATAAACAAAGCTTCTGAAATTTTTAAACAACAAGCTCCCCCTCAGAATAATCCTAAAAGATGTAATACGCCCAACTCACTTCGCACATGAGCAAAACAATAAATATCAAGCGACTTAGTGAGAATATCAGCCATTTGAAAATCAGACTCAACAAGGTGGGAGACTACATCACCTTTTCCACATGGTCTCTCAAAAAAGTGGAATATCTTGGAAGCTATTAACAAGAGTGAAGAACCATCAAGTGTTCCAATCAAGCAATGAAGTAAAAGACCGAAACCTAATCTAGCTCATGTTCTCCATCCTTGTTAGCTATTCTTGCATCACAGGAAACATCGGTCTCACAGTACTAGGGTTAGTGAAATAAGATCTAGGAATCCAGTACTGAGACACACGACAAACAGGAGCAACAAAACTAGAACCAAAATCACGTGCATGTGGGTGATCAGAATGCCGAAAAGAACATGAATTATTTGAATTAAATCCCAATCTAGCATGTGAAGCAGATTTAAAGGCATCATGAAAGTTCTAAAAAAACATAGCTTTCATATTAGTTCTAGGAACACAAGACATTTCACGTTTTTGTTTTAAAGCATTCAATCTTTCCTTCATCTCTTTCTTATCACGCCTAAACCAAAATCTATGTAAGTGCCCATCTCTTCCACAATAGGTGCAGTGGAATTTAACATAACCAAAATTCTTTTGAGATGATGAGCTAGCACCTAAATTATTATTCGATGAACTTCGCACAAAGCTAGCAGATTTAAACACAGCTTATTTTGGTTCAAGTTTCACTTCAATTTTTCCAGGTTCAAGAGGCTTAATAACCCTAGGAGGATTATTCTTGACATGCTCAACAAAATTAAATCCTAGACCACGAATTTTCACACTTATTTTTAACTTGTCTAGAATCATATTCAAAAGTTTCTTGGCAAAAGAAAATATCTTTAAAGTGTCTTTCAGGTACTCATTCTCTTTAACTAGAGTGGGACAATTCGTGCATTTAACAGGTTCATTCTCAATATTTTTAAAAGTACTAGACTGAGCCAATCTTTCCTTTTCAGCAAAATAATTAAGTTGTCTAGTCAAAACTTCTATTTCAGTATTAAGCTTAGGACAATTAGAGCAAGAAGATATCTCATGATAAAATATCTGTTGAATTATTTCTTGTGGTAAATTAAGTCTAGCTTTTAGTAGTTAACAATTAGAGCAAGTTTTGAATTAAGCATTTGAAATACTTGGCTTTAAACGTATAGAAGAGCTAAACTTGAGCTTTTCAATTTCATCATTTGCAAGTTTTAACTTTTTATCACAAGAGTCATGCGTCAATCTTAATTCATAAAGTTTAGCAGTTACATCACTAAATTGAACCAGATTTGATGCATTAATTGTTCTAGCAGATTCTAACTCAGTATGTAAAACTTAACAAGACTAACAAGATTCATCATGAGGAATAGAGGCTCTAAATCTATTGATTTCAGAATTTAAGCTCTTAACAATGAAATCATGATTTTTAATTTTCTTTTCATACTTTTTGAGCTCCTCTGTCAATCTAAGCACAACACGAGATAAATCAGTGTAAGAAGGTTTACCTCATTTGGATCACTGTAAAGATCATCATCATTGAGCTCCTCATCGTTGGCCATAAAATACATCCCTACGAAGTCCACTTCCTTTGCCTCCTTACCATTGCCCTCATCGTCACTTTCAGAATCATCATCACTCAAACCAATCTCGTCAAGTGCTGAAATTATCTTGTTGACCGCCCTGCAATAATTGCGCTTCTTGTTTGGATCAATCTTGATTTGAGAGCGACGAGTTGGTGTCTTGTCATCTTTAACCCCCTTGCTTCTTAGTTTGGGGCAATTCATCTTGATGTGGTTAAGCTCACCATATTCATAGCATCTGATTGGGACCTCCTTTCCACCTTAATCTGGTATTATTAATTGCCTTGGTTACTCTGTTGGAGAGAAGTACAAGCTGCTCTTCTGGAATCTCCTCTAATTGTTTATCTGAAATAGAGCACAATGTAGATAAAGAAACAATAGAAGAACTAGACGAACTGTCAGCTTGATTAGTCACTAAGCCCAAAGAATTAGTCTTGTTTATCCTGACTAAAACATCAATCTCATGTGTTTTCATCTTAGAATAAAGATCATTCAAAGTGAGTGTTTCCATATTAACAGAATGATTGATAGTAGTGACTAACACATTCCAAACAGACATATCCAAAGTATTTAAAATTTGATGAGCATTGTTAGAATCAGAATATGTGACATCAACAGATTGCAAATCACTAACAATTTTATTGAAGCGATCAAAAAGAGCATTTACTGATTCTCCAGGTTTCATCTCAAATTTAGAATACTCATTTTTGAATTGATTCTGACGCACTTTGAACAGATTTAGATCCGTCATGATAATCCGCCAGTGTGGTCCAAATTTTATTTGCAGATTTAAGGTGATCAATTCTGACAAACTCGTTTCTACTTAAACCTTGCAACAAGATATTTCTAGCCTTAGCATTAGCTTCAACATCAGATGAATTTTCAGTTGTAACAACAGGAGGCACTTCATATGTATTTTTAACTTTTTGCCAGATAGAATTACCTTGTGCTTGAAGAAAAACCTCCATGCGCATTTTTCAATAAAGATAATCTGATCCATCAAAAAACGGTGGCTTACCTGAAAGTGATCCCGATCTGATGCCATTGTAACCTGCTCTGATACCACTTGTTGGATCGTCGATGACAATCGGAGGGGGTGAATGATTGTAATCTCCAGTGGAAGCTTTTTCTCAATTTTTTTGTCTTTTAATCATTTAATCTGAAAAAAAACAGCACAAAAACAAAACACAAAATAGGGAAAAAACATATTTTGGATCACAATGGTTACTGTAGCGACACTGTTTGGCATTGTAGCAAAGTACTGAAGTGATCTCCTGTAGCGCCAAAACAAAAATCGCTGAAGGCTTGATGCATCAGAAGCAGCACAATTTTTACGCAATCTTGCAATTGATTTTTAATTAAAATTAATTCATATATGTGTAAGAAAAAAAATCACAGATAGATATCAATGCATGGTGAAGCTTTAGAAATTATCAAACAAAGAAAAAGGATAATATATGCGAATTAAAAAACTCACAAACTTTAATTAGAAAACGAAGAAACTGTTCACATGCATGTGTTGATGGATAAAATCACTTGATTGCTTCACGCTTGATGGCTTCACGTGAGGACAAGCAGACGGCGGACTTATACGAAGTGATCGCTACTGCTGGTCTCCGCACGGAACGAGAAAACTGTTTTCCTTCACTTCGCTCGCCGACGGACCGAAGACGCGCGAGATAAGATGACTTCCTTCGCTTCACTCACCGATGAACAATCTGGAGAAAAAACACGCCGTCGGAATTTTTTTAATAGATCTAAACTTTATTTTTGAATTATGGTGGCCATAAAGTGCCCTCCTGGCATCTCTAAACCCTAGTATGAAATTAGTCTCTCCAAAATCCTCAGGGTTAACCCCTAACTCTATCTCTATTTATAGTCTAGAGCCCAAAACATGGGCTGAGCCTAAGCCCACGAGCTCTAATCCAATTCCAACAGCAAAGGGATCCGAAACCCTTCATAACACGGGTTTTACAAAAATCCAACTTTTCTAACGTGTCACGTGTCGAAGCCTCTAGGACCGCACCTCCCGTAGCTTCTCCACGTGTCGTAGCCTCCGGACCGCACCTCCGTAGCTCCAACACGTATCAACTATCTCTGATCTCCATGCGTGAAATTGATGTTTTAGAAAACTGGCTTGTGCGGGTATAATTTGGCCGATTCAGGGAGGTTCACCAAATAGGTTTAGTTGGAGAATTTAATTACCTTTCCAGAAAGTCTAAGAACATCTTATTGGACTCCTGTACCAATAGATATGAATTTTTGAAGTTGACTGTTCACAGAGGGGGCAGATCGATCTGTAGGATTTGGGGGATTGGAACCGAGTTAGACGTTCTTGCGAGTTCGTGATTGTGTTTATGTGGTCTAAGGTCCACTACTGTTATCTTAGTCTGCATTACAATTATTATCCAGGTGGTGGACTGGTTCTAGGGGCAGCGCCTTCTGCACGTCTCTCGTTCTCTTGTAGTTAAGGTAAGTATAATGATGGTTTAAATTGATATTGTGGAATGTCGATGTTTGATTTATATTGTGAGTAATTGTGTTCATGGACGTGATGAAGGCGTACCTAGTAATGTTCATGGTTGTTTGTAAGTTATGGATTTCATGAGTATTCCTTGTGCACAGTTGTTGTGGATGCATGTTTTATTAAACTGAGACCTTCATACATATGCATCATGTTGGCTTATCGAAGACTTGGTCATGTGATGACCAAGCATTTGCTGAGGTCCCCGTCATGTTTATGACGGGCTAAAGGTCCCCATACTTGTGGAGTATGGGCAATTGGTACCTGTACCAGATGGTACAGGCAAGGGTGTGCATCGACGGATGCTCACTTTGCATTATCGGTAAAATGCAAAAGAGAAAGAGATAAAGATATTGTTGATCATACTACATAGCATGATTTATATAAGTGACTGTTGGATGATCTTATGAAGTGGTGTTCATATAAGAGAAAACATAACGTTGAGGAGATGTGTCACCGTTTTATATCAAGTATGAGTTTAGTAAGTTGTAGTTGAGATCGAGTGCCTCAATGTTTTAGAATCTTTGCATCTGGATGGATCCGTACCAGTTAAGTTGAGTTCGTACGTGTAGCTTTTATGTAAAACGTTTCATGTGAAGACGTGGCTGGTAGTTCATAATGCATTAAGATTAAAAATAGAGTATGTCAAGTCAAGCTTAAGGGGAAGATTGTCAGAAATAATTTTAACTTAGAGTTCAAAACGTAATAGAGTCCGTCTTCGTGTGTAACTTAAGTTGAAATTGTGCCTAACTTGAAGTCCGAATACGTATGCTAGTAGGAGAGTATTAACCTATATATTGAGGAGCCTTGTAGCCAGTTCTACAAGAATAGAAGGGAAAAGAGGAGCAAGTAAGAGAATAGAGAAATTCAAAAATTCTTCTATGTTCTCTCAGCTTATTTGCGATGTGTGTATGTTTTTTTTGGAATAAAGTTAACAGGCATTCAAAGTTGCTTTGTTTGGAGAAGGTATAATACCAACTAGCTACGTAAGCGCGGCGGCACGCCGCACTAGCTACAGTGTGGACCGAAATAAAAGAGACGATAATTCGCGGGGGTTTTCTTAAAAAAAATCGGGGACACATGCGTAATTTCGGAAAAATAAAGGGTTTTTTCGCAAAAAACCAAGACATATAAGTATATGTACGTAATTAAACAAGGACCTATGCGTAATTTTGAAAAATCGTGGGGTGCTATCTAACAAAGAATACGTAATTTCGGTGAAGTGGAGGGTGCTTCCCGAAAAAAACTTGGCAGAGATCTTTTTGCGAGAACGGAGGACCTTTACATAATTTCGCAAACTACAGGGGCTTTTTTGTAAAATGGGTGACGTGGCACGCTCGCTGACCGGGAATCCCCCCGGCTATAATAGAGGTATGATTGATGACCAGCGTACGACTGTTTGGTTAGAGCTTGTTGCACTGGGGAAGAGAGTGTGCATGGGGAATAGAAGAAAGAGATGGGACCTGGAGGCTGGAGGAGATGGAGATATTGGGGAATAAGAGTAACAATGAATGTGTGGATGAGGACTGAGGATAGAAGGGAAACGTTGGATGCTGTGGTTTGCTCCAGACGTATGGATCTCATCGTTATCCTAAAATATATTGTCTATCTTTTTTATGAGCTTTTAAGCTTTTAGATGAACTGTTCATCAGAGAGAGTGTGTTCTTACGACTTGATGGACTTCCATTTTGTTAGGATGGCAGGCGGTGTTCGTCGGTGACCTACACGCAGTCCACCCAGTATTTTCATGTGCGTTTGTTTGTACTACGTATAGCTAGAGATGGCAACGGGCACAAACCCGCTGGGTTTTGCTATCCCAAACTCGTGCCCATGAAAGTTGGACGTGCCCGCTAAAAAACCCATGCCCGTGACGGGTGCAGATTTTTGCCCAGACCCATGCCCACTCGGGTAACAGGTACCCACGGGTCACCCGTGCCCGACAACAGCTGTGCAGATTGCAGACAGTGCAGTGCTTAGCAAGTCAACAATAAGTTCAATTTATATGCTACTATGCATGAAACAAGCAACGACAAATCCACAATGCACATCACTAGTTCACTCCATCAATTCTCAGTTCATAGTTCACTGGCATAGCATATCATTACAAGTTCACAGTTCACAACTCAGTTAAAACCAAAAAAAGAGACATCAACTGCTCCTTGTACTTGACTAATGGGCTATGGGCTGGTTTGCCTGAGAGGCTGGGAGCCTGGATTTATAACTCCTATGAATCGGGTTTATATTACCCATGGGTTTACGGGTTTGGGTACTATAGGAACGTACTTGAACCCGGCAGACCCGATGGGTTGGGCTTTTTGCCCATTAAGAGACCCATGGGTTAGAAAATTGACTCAGGCCTATGCCCTAATAGAGTAAAAACCCACCAGGTATCGAATTTTGGATACCCATTGCCATCTCTACGTATAGCACGTCTAAAACTTGCACTATGCAGACCATTCCATCATGGCTGTCTCATATCATGCAAACTTTTTGTCCCTTCGAGGACAGCACAGCTGCAACTAAACCTGATAGATACTACTATGTATGTACTTGATGCATCTTCTGGGCAACCGTGATCTGGGCGTGATTTATCTGTCGCGATGGTTGCTAAACTTTAGTAGCTGGACCGATTTTGCTGGCGGGACAAAGCTAATTTGTTGATTACAAGCCTAGCACGATGTGGGATCTTCATTCGCATGCTACGAGGATACGTGACCTGATGGTGAACTGAATCCACATATCTGTCGTCCTGGCATTGCTGCTAGGTTCCATCGGCGTTTCATGAACTTACTTCCTTATGACCTTATCTGGAAGTACGTCAGGGTAATCCAAAAGGAAGTGGCTGACACGGGACTGGAAGCTCATGGGACACGCAAATTTGAAACAATCAAAGTTAGCGTGGGCATGTTCACATTGGCTTTTGAATACGGCCAATAAATAATGGTTTATAATAAATAGTAGTGTATTATATAAGAAAAACTGTAACGAAAAGCACTACAATATTCGAACTGCCACACGACTTACGAAATTGTGATATAATAAAATACAAGGTATATTACAATATATGAAAACGAAAAATAGTGGCTGATGAATAATAGCGACCGATATAAACGACTTACAGAAACTAGAGTATTCGTATTGATTTCTGCTTCTGGACTCCAAAACTAGCAATATGACATGTCTATAGGCCTGTTTATATTGGCTTCTGCTTCTGGCTACCTTGTCAATTCAAAAATTAGCTTCTTAACCAGTTCGTAATCAATTCAGGTTTTCAACTATGTTCACGTGTTTCTAAAAAAACTATTCTGTTCACATTGTTAAAGATGGCAACAATAGCTGAGGAGAAAATATAAGATTTTTCTTTTAAAAAATGGATACACCTACTAATTCGTGAATGCCTTACTTAGCACACTCTAAATAGATGTTTTGGCATGTATGACACTATTAGAACCCTTATTTATAAAAACATGAGTATACACGCAGTATTAGCAAAAATGATAATTTTGCCGTCCGGCCACCAGGAGGCGACGCCGTAGAGTCGACATGTGCCCCCTGCCGTTCGGCCACCATGCGGCCACGCGCCTACCGCCAGGCCACCGAACGGCAGATAATTAAGTCGACTAATTAGCCAGCTTAATTAGCTGACTGAACACTAATTTTGTATTTACTATTTTTTGATTTTTTAAATATAGAAGATGAGCTCAAAAATTATGAAATTTTATATCCAGCATCCCAACATAACGTAATTGGTTGTGTAATGTTTCTACAATTTTATTAAGTGTGAATATTGCTAAAAAATTCATACAATTTTGCTATTTGTAGGAGTTGTTACATATAGAAAATGGGTTCCGAAAATTATGAAATTTTATGTGCAGCCTAATGACACAGTTGACCTAATTGTCTATTTTTTTAGAATTTTATATGCTCTAAAATTACTATGTTAATTCATATTAATTTATTCATAATTAACGATATGTGATGCTCATGTAATTCACCAACCAAAAATTGAAAATCACGCTCTTGAGCATGGGTGATCATCCAAACCAAGCTGGTGTAGGTTCTCCACTTATGTGAAGATGGATTGAAACTTGATAGAATCCTCGCTCCTCCACCGATTGGCTCCCGTCTGGAGGGGGCGCCAACATCGTTGGCTCCCCGCCGTGGCCCTCCTCCTCCCTGCTACCATCACGATCCAAACTCTGTCTTCCTCGAGCCCTAGGGTTTTGAACTAGGGAACCAAAGCGAATGGGGGCACTGGGGGAGACAATGGTGGGTGGGAGGGGAGGAGTCAGAGAAATTTCGGAGTGGTGTACAAGGGAATGAAGTAGAGGAAGAGGAGGTGGGTATTTGAAGTTGAACCACCACTCCGCTGCATTACGGGCTAAGATATTTAAAAAACGTCAAGTATTTGGCTGACATGTGGGTCCTTTAAGTGGTGAGCCACATGTCAATGAGGTATTGGAAGGATTCTGTGCGAGGTTTTCCAGTACGAAAAATTAATTCTTCTCACGGCCACAGCACGTGGAGGGCCACGACAGCGACCGATATCCGCGCGCAAAGAATCGCGCACATGGGGTCGGGTGATAGCCGAGTCCTTGCGTGCCAGGCCATGCATCTCTATGCGGGAGGGGGCCAAGCTATGGCTGACACAACGTGTGACAGGCACGTTGCACCACCCAGGGAACTGTTAAAAAAGTGTTACGGTGCTCCACCTGCGCGGGACTCAGGCGCGCCAGCATCAGTCGAGTAAAATTCATAATACATAAAATTCTCAAAACATAGACAATTAGGTCGACTTTGTTGGGAGACTGCACATAAAATTTCGTCATTTTTGGAGCTCATTTGCTATATGTCACAACTTCTACAAATAGTATAATCGTATAAAATTTTGAGCAACATTCACACTGGATAAAATTATAGAAAAATTACACAACTAATTAGGTTGTGTCAGGATGCTGAACATAAAAGTTCATAATTTTTTGAGCTCATCTGCTATATTTAAAAATTTTAAAAATAGTAAATACAAAATTAGTATTCAAACAGGTAATTAAGCCAACTAATTAGTCGGCTTAATTACCTACCGTATGGTGGTGGGGCGGCAGGCCACATGGCCGCACGGTGGCCGGACGGCAGGGGCCACGTCTCGGCTATACGGCATCGCCACCCAGTGGTCGGGGCGGTAAAAATACCATTTTTTCTTATACCATATATATACTGATATTTTTTTATAAATATGAGTTTAAATAATGTCATATGTGCCTAAAAAAACTCCTCTAAATATGTCCTCAGACCAGATAGGAGGGTGAGGTGATCGTGTACGTGGCGGCGCCAGAAGTTTTTATGCGCTAGTGCCCTTTATGGCGTATAACTTCGGATATGCCGGTAGAGAATAGAGACCCAGACCTGCTAAATGCCTAACAAATATGCAAATACATAGACACTACTACTAGTACTATATGTGTAGAAACTTGAGGTTTTATCTTGTACTTGATTTGCACTATAATGCCTCATTAAACATTGGGGCAAAAAATAGAGAATACCATAAAAAAAGTACAAAATAGCTCATTCTAATTGTGTCCTCAAACCAATGGTCGGATTGGACCCATGTGCCACGTAGGAGAGAGACACTACAGTTAACGGGGGCATTTTTTTGAGCTATAGCTTATCATTTTTGCCCGTGTAACACTAGGCAGGGGCAGAGCCACACCTTGAATAGGGTAAACTTCAGTCCAGAGTGTGAAAAAATATTTAGTGTATAGTCCGGATAAATTCAGTCCAGTCTGAATAATATTTTTACGATCTAGCTCAAATAGCCTTAGATTATTTTACCACTGAGCTCGGGGCGTAATTAAATCTTGGCTCCGCTACTGCCACTAGGAGAGAGGTGGTGTAAGAGATACACGTGGATGTGCTTACATGAAAGCCCACACGTGAGAGACGGAACGATCTTTGTCCTTTACCAATTGCACCGAACGAGTGCCCTGCAAAAGCAAGAGGAAGGAGACGAGAAGAGTGCGCATAAGCAAACGACTTTATTTTTTCTTTACGCAGAAGTACAGTAAACATACAAAATAACCTTCTATGCACCATCCCTCGATACGATTTTTTGTCACTTTTGACATATTTTCAATCCGTATTTATAAAAATATATGTGAATGGAATTGGCAGAAATAGCACTTCTGCTGCACGGTCAACGGGCGGTAGGTCCGTGCAGCCGACACCTGTCCATCGGAGCCCAGCCACTGGGCGCCAGGGGCTTACTGCCCGGCCACCGGGCGGCCATCCGACCATCGTGCGGCGCCCTCCCTGTCATCCTGCCACCGGACGACAGGTGATTAAGCCGGTTTAACCACCTGCTGAGTTAGGATTTTTTATTTACCACTTGTTTAAAATTTTAAATATAGTAAATGAGGTCCAAAAATTACAAAATTTTATGTGCAGCCTCCTAACACAACATACTTCATTGTGTAATTTTTTAACAATTTTATCCACTATGAATATTGCTAAACAATTCATAACATTATGATAGTTTTAGGGTTTATTACATATAGCAAACGAGCTCCAAAAATTATAAAATTTTGTGTCCAGCCTTTCGACATAGTCAACCTAATTGTTGAATTGTTTGGAAATTTTATGTACTATGAATTTGCTATATTATTTCATGTTAATTTAATTGTAATGAGCGATATACGATGCTAATTTAATTAGTGATTGAAATTGCTTGCAGGTGTGATTACAGTTGGTTTATAAATTATAAATTGAGGTAGTGGTTGAATTTAGTTTGAACTTGGTTTATGGATTTGGAAGCATAGGATTTGGTGGTAAGATGATAACAAAGGACTTCCTTTTGAAAATTAAATGCGAAAAGACAACGAGATTTGATGTTATGAGTTAAAATAGACTTTATAATAAAGGTGAAAATAACATGGCGCACTGGATTTGGTTACGTGCATAAGAAATAACATCATGCACGATGGAACAAACCGGTGTACTCATACAATACATATGCGCCTTTTTGAATGGAAATAAATTCGACCTTTGGGGGACTAGTTCAGAATATCCCGACTTACTGCGTGGATTGGGATCATTTTCTCTTCCTTGCGAGCTCAGCGTTGAATTCATCAGGGGCTTCTTTGGCCTTGGCCACCATTTCCCTATTTTCCCACATTCCCTCTCTGAGCCTCGCGCTCTGCCTCGAGATGAGCTTTCGTCTTTTGATGTGTACACACGGTTTTCTTATCGTTGCGGTGCTCCTCCTCCTAGATCTCGTAGGCTATTTTGACATCCCACTCTTCGTAGTCGAGAATCTACTGGCCATGTGGGTGGATCTCTAGGTCGATTCACTTGCGGTAGCCACATAGCGGTTTCAGGCACTACAGGTAGATGGGAGAGGTTGTTAGTGTGCACTTTGAAAGAGAAATAGTAGGAGAACACACTGCAACTGGTTCTTACTGGCTACCAATAGCTGCTCATGTCCTAACAACGGTTGGGATTGTCACAAGATTCGTTCGCGTAACCCCAGTAACGCATACCTAGGCTGAGCCGCTACTTAGACTTGAAGAACTTGCATGGGTCTCTTTACTAACAGAGGGGCGATGTCTCCCCCTCGGGTAGGTGTTGCAGCGAATGTTCAGTTGGAACATTCAGGACGGGGTTGTTACTACGGCGGCATCATTGCGGGGAGGTGACCTCCTGGCATGCTATGCTTGTTGTCCCGTGCCACAGCAGCTTTTGCTTGTTCGTCGCGGGCCACATCAGACCTTGCTAGTTTGTGGGTCTCCTCCCATTAATTTATCATCTTATCCCATTGCTTCTTGCGCCTCTTGTCCATCCCGACATGCTGAAGTATGATCTAGTGTAGTTTTGGATTTGGTTTAATGGAGAGAAATTAAAGTGATATTAGTTTAGCTCATATTAAAAATTTTAAATCTAAATGTTGAATAATGCTTTCACCTTCTCTCATGCATTTGTCTCGTGACATGCATGAATAGCTTAATTTTGTATCATTTGGTCATTTTCAGCTAAGGGCTATTATTATAAATGGATTTATCATCAATCACCAAAAATGGGGAGATTGAAAGATAAAGCTCCATTTAAGTTGGTTTTGGTGATAATGACAAATGCATTTTCTCTCTATGTTTTGAGGATTCATAAATATTGATCTATGTTTTCTTTAATATGCATTTTTAGGATCTTTACTTTGAAATACATTCTTGAGTATATATAGCTTGTGTAGCTATATATACTCATGTGCAATCGAGTTGTCATTTAACATCTCCATTATGTGTTAATGATTGATTGATTAATGACAACAAGATAAGTAAGTTTTACTTAAAAAGCTTATCTTAGAGTATACATTTGTTGTGTACATGTTGTATATTCAAAAATCAATCTTTATCTCATTGTTTATTAAGATTATCATGAATTACCAAAAAGAGAAGATTGTTGAATCTAGTCCCTCTATTATGTGTTATTGGTGAAGTTTGGTAATTGATGACAATTATTTTATGGACTAAAATTTTTCATAAGTTGGATAAATAGGCTTGGTTCTACAAAAGATGATGACTTAAGATGACTTCACGTACTGAAGATCATCAAGCCTTGATGGAAGATAGCTTCATGTGTTGAAGACCATCAATAAAAAGATGCATCATGAGTTGATGTATGTCCAAGAAAAGGTGATCATACGTTAATCATCAAGTCAAGTGAAGATCATCATGTGTTGATGTAGTTGAAGAAAAGGATGCATCATAAGTTGATGCATATCAAGACAATGACCTAAGGTAAAGGTATGGCTAGCTAGGGCTAAGGATGTGTTTCTAGTCTTTTACTGGTCTTGGTATTTGGTTGGAAGATCGGATTGCTAGTATAGGTTGCCGTACTATTAAGAGAGGTCATGTCTAGTAGTTTGAGTCTCATCATGTGTTGATGGCTCAACCTCACATCATATAGCTCATCTTGGCATGAGCTTGTATTTGCGAATGTGTTTTACAAATATTTTAAGCTCATGTATGGAATCCTTGCAACATGGGACTACGCATTGCAAATGTATTTTGCATGTGCTTGAATTTCATATTTCCATTCTTTGTGATATGAGGCTTATATTTGCGAATGTGTTTTGCAAATGGTTGAACCTCATATATAATTCTTGTAGCATGCGACTTATGTTTATGAATATGTTTTACAAATGTGAGAAGTCCATGTACCAATTTTTTGTGTCATGATTTCAAAAGTGTGCAAATGTGTTTTGCAACTTGTTGAAAATCATATTTGATCCTTGTGTGCATGATACTATAGTTTGCAAATGTGTTTTGCAAAATCTATTGAGATATCTGCACTTATCAAGAAAATTGGAACTGTGTGCGTAGCGGTACTACTGGAGGTTGGAAGTACCGGCTTTGTGTGAGCGGTACTACCGGACATCGGAAGTACCAGCATGTGTTGCATGGTACTATCGAATGCGAGTGGTCTGAGCGCCTCTGTGTGAGCGGCTCGTCCTGCCGTTGGAAGTACCGGCTATGTGTGAGAGGTACTACCGGAAGGCGGAAGTACCGGCATGTGTTGTGCAGTACTACCAGACTTTGGAAGCTCCGGATTTTCCTGCGGCACGTTTTTTCCAGAGAGACACCTGTGTGGTGGTCTTCTCTTCCGAGCGAGAGCGGTAGTTCTGCGTGTGTGGAGCAGAACTTCCGGTTATCAAAACTACTAGATTTATAACAGCGGTAGTTCCGCGCCGACTTTCAACGGCTAGTTCAGAAGCTCTAAAATACCCGTTACTTCTGTGTTAGAGTAGGTGCGGAAGTACTTGCCATTGCACTGCGGTACTTTCTCTCGCCTTGATATTTCAGGGGTTTGTCTCCAACGATTAGTTTTTGAGGGAAGTGCATAAATACCTCCTCAAGGGCTATTGAGAGAAGGTTGCTGGTGCTATTCTTCCATTCCTTGAGCTAGTGTGAGGCTCTCCACTCAAGAGTGCATGTGTTGCACTTTTTGAGCAAAGAGAGGGGATCTAGATTGCATGTGTTGCATCTAGAGGAGGACTTTGTGTCCATTTGAGTTTGTGCATTCGTTGCACGTGGTGAGTCAACCGAGGGGTTTGACTTGTTACTCTTAGAGTTTGCCGACTCCTAGACGGCGTTGAAGGTGTCGTGCGTGGTGATCTTCTCAAGAAGGTTGTGAGAAGACCTGGCAAAGTTGTGAAGGTTGGAGCTCACCTACCCAGAGCGGTAAAGAGCTACCACTAGTGTATTTGAGGTGGAAGGCTTAATTCGTGGAGTCTTCCCAATTCGTTTGGGCTAACCTCAACGTAGACTAGTGGAGACCAGCAAATCTCTGAACACCATGGTAAAAAGAGACCATGTCATTTGTGGTTTGTTTTCTTGCAAGCAATTTATGTTCGTAGACTTAAATTGATTACTTGTCTTTCTAGATTTGCAAACCTTGACATAGTCATATTGTTGGTACTCTTAAGTGAACTAGTTGATTTAGGATTTATTTGTGCTAAACCAATTTGAATTGAGCTTCCGCATTATATACTTGCGTTTAGCCAAATAGTTCAAATAGATTTTAAAAAAGAGATTTTTAGAAATGACTATTCACCCCCCTCTAGTCGGTCTCCTCGATCTTACACCTGTCCTGCTTCCTCATGTGCACACTTGTCACTATGTCTGGCCGTCCCCATGGCCCACTTCCTTGTTCACACGTTTGTTACTTTGTTCATGCCATCCCCCTAGCCCACTTCCTCGTACGCACACTTGTTACTTTGTCCAGGCTATCCTCCCACGCCCCGCTCCCTCGTGCGCACATTTGTAACTCTGTTCGTGCTGTCCCCCTCGTCTGCTCCCTCATGTGCACACTTGTCACTCTATTCGTGCTGTCCCCCTGGCCTGCTTCCTCGTGCGCACACTTGTCACTTTGTTCGTGCCGTCCTCTCTCGCCCGCTCCCTCGTGCACACACTTGTCACTCTGTCTATGCCGTCCTCTTTGGCCTGCTCCCTTGTGCGCACACTTGTCACTCTATCCATACCATCCCTCCTGGCCCGCTTTCTCGTGCGTACACTTGTCACTCTGTCCATGTCATCCCTCGCCCGCTCCCTCGTACGCACACTTGTCACTCAATCCATGCTGTCCCCCCTCGCCCGCTGTGCTGCGCATTGACAACGAGTCCATATTTCTGGTGGCAACACACCGGGTTCCCTTTTCGCTTGGCCATAAATAGGGAGCTCTCGCAGTCACTCATCGCTCATCTCAACTGCGTTTGGCTTCTCGTTCTCACGCTTGCTGCAGTAACATACCATGATAGATGCCGAGGGGCCAGTCCAACCAGGGTCACTAGCGCAAGACCTTCCCCTTGAAAGCAGGGAGGACTTTGGCTCTAACTAATGCTTGATGCCAAACAAGCGTGCTCAACCAGTATGTATGAAATGCAAACACAAGGAGGACACGGTTGTGCATGTCTTGGATGGACAGTTCGATGGCAGACGATGTTTCTTCCGATGCCCACACTCCGAGGTACAATTAGCCAATATTTTTTTCTGTTAGTGCTAATAGAGCTTCCATGCTAACCCTCCTTTGCAACAGATGGTGAAATGCAACTTTGTTCGGTGAATCGATCCTCCATATGAACGCTATATTGTGACGTACATCGATGCATTGTGGGATCGAATCCAAGAGTTGGAGACGAGGATTGATGATCTCAATGAGAAGAACGATGACATCTGCCAACAGATGCAGCGCGAGAAGGGGAACGAGGAGGTCGTCAACATAGAAAATTCCTATGATCCCACATATTGTTGCACGAACTCTAGCTGTATTTGTGCGTGACACTACAACGACAGCTAGCCACGTCCGAAGTGCCCCCCTCAGCAACACTCATATGGGTACCGCCAGGCAATTCTACTAGTAGGCACGTCCAGAGATGCTTGTACCATAGTTCTCTGCTGTTGTACGCGGTTATGTTAAATGTCCTAAAGCATGTAACTAAATGTTTAACACGTTGTTGCGATTGCCATAAATAATCACATATGATAATAGATTACAGAGTTAATCATTGTAGTAATGAATTGTTTAATTGCCAATTACTAGCACATAAAATAGTACATCTTGAATTGATACAACAAAAATTAATTCAATAAACAGAAAGATACATCAAATCATGACATGGAATGGTGACTAGATGAGCTCGGTCTATTGGGGGCAATCCCTCGTTGAGTGTTGTAGGTCTTGTATATCATGCACTTCGCTGCGCAGCTAATGATGGTACGTTGGCTGTCATCCATGTCGTTCCAGAAGCATCGCGTCTACCGACGTCCCTTCGCACTTATCTTTAAGTGCTTGCTGAGGGCCAATTACATCATGGCTGGCCAAAGATCCCTGTAGTTTAACTCCATGTCATACGAGTGAAACTCAGCACTCCATGTACTAAAAAGGTGTTGCATGTCATAGTACTGAGGGATGTATAGCCCGGACAATGCTTCATTTGCGCGCACGCCTTGTACACATGCGAGCATGGTTTGTGCAGGAGCTTTGGCTTGTTTTAGATGCATGTTACCACATCACTCAAGGTGCATGCCTGTTTCATTTCACCCCTGGCATGACTGTTCACATATTTCTGCTAAACCCTGATTTCATACTTCCTTCGGAGGCCATCGATTACCCGGATGTTGTGCATTCGGGTTTTCTCCATCTTCTAGTCCATGTGCCTCTGCATGTTCTCGAATCACTTCTTGCCTTCATCTATTTGTCGCCTAGCTGTGGTGGCTCTATTGACGAAATAACTAACAGTGCGAGTCAATGTCTTCTCCACGATCGCTGTGATGGGGAGGCATTGTAGGCCTTTGATGATACTGTTGTGATGTTGTACACCCCGGACATGTTGGTCATCATAACCCTATACCTCGCACCATCCGTGTCACAGAGAGGTGATCATTTCTCTAATTCAGGAGCGTACCGATGAATCCACTTCGAGAAACTTATGGTGCCACGGGGTTGCTCTCCCTCCATAGTTCACCTTTCTAGTTTTGTCTAGATGGACTCAAACTTTCGCCTCTAGTTTTGCAGGCACAATGCCTTAAACATATTTAAAACTTCCTGGCTGTGGAACCATGTGAATAAGTTAGATGCAAGATGCATCATGCAGCACCGGGTTCGCACGTCGTTGCACTGCTGAGGGGGTTCGATCCCATGCTACATGGTGTTCAGTGCTGCCATCAACCCAGCATTGCAGTCCGTGATGAATGTGAACATATCATATTCTAATTGTGTCCTCAAACCAATGGTCGAATTGGGCCCATGTGCCACGTAGGAGAGAGACAACAGTTAACGGAGTGTTTTTTTTTCTGAGCTATAGTTTGTGTTTATCTATATATATATCACTGGGAGAGAGACGGCGTGAGAGATACACATGGATGTGGTTACATGAAAGCCCACACGTGAGAGGCGGAACGGTCTTTATCTTTTACCAGTCACACCGTACGAGTGCCCTATAAAAGCAAGAGGAAGGAGGCGAGAGGAGTGTGCATGAGCAAACAACTTTATTTTTTCTTTACGCGGAAGTACAGTAAGCATACAAAATAACCTTCTATACACCATCCCTCGATACAAGTTACATAAATCTTAAAGTTAGAGATGTGACAAGATGGTTATCCCCTCTTCATTTATACTTCAATATTTATGCAACATTGAAATAATGACTATATTAGAAGTACTACTCTAAACATAATGCTATTCCAATTTAAGCCCTTCGGATCTGTGTCCACGCCATGCTATCCCTACGTGCCATCCCCATTGAGTCCAGCTAGGAGCATGGAGGCATTGAGGCGGCGAAAACATATGGGTTTACCACGAAAATGGCATTTTTGCCAGACGATAACTCTTCGTTGTATTTTATGGTTTTTTTTATTAAATAAATACGATGATTTCTCTATTATTATTTTAAAATGACTTATTAACTTCTCCAAACTTTCACATTTTAAAAAAATTATAGACCACGTGGAGCCGCAATCGAACAACGCCAGTTCCGTACAGAGGCAAAAACGTTCGAAACGACTTATTAACTTCTCCAAACTTTCATATTTTAAAAAAGTTATAGACCACGTGGAGCCGTAACCGAACAACGTCAGTTCGGTACAGAGGCAAAAACGTCCGCCCTCACAAGGGCAACCCTCCCTCGCGAGCGAACGCGTGTCCATTAAAGCGCGCCGAGCGCGCGTGATCCCGATCAACTCGAACCCTCCCTCCTCTTCCGGACAGACCGTCGCCTCCTGCGGCACACCACCACCACCACCACCGTCTCCTCCTCCTCCTCCTCCATTTCCCACAAACCGAAACCCACCACAATCAAAACACGCCAAAATCAACAGTAATTGCAATAAAAGAAGAATAAGGGAAGAATCCGGCCCGCGATTACACGCCAGATTTGGCCTCCCCTGCATTAAAAACCCAGGGAAGGTTTATTGCCGCCGCCGCGCAATGGCGGAGTGGGGGTCCGCTAGGATGCCGGCGTGCGGGCCGTGGGGCGGCGACCACGCGGGGGGCGCGCTCGAGAGGGAGCTGTCGCGGGACGGCAGCCACTACAGCATCTCCAGCGGAATCCTGCCGTCGCTCGGCGCGCGGAGCAACCGCCGCATCAAGCTCCGCCCCTTCATCGTCTCCCCCTACGACCGCCGATACAGGTTCGCCCGCCGCCGCGGCATCCTCGTTAGTCTCGCGCGCTTGCCCTCCTCTGTCGTCATCTCACCCCATCTCTATCTCTGCGCTGCTTTGTTTCAAAGCTTTTTTGGGTGCATTGTTTGTTTCCGGTTTGTTGATTCTTTGCCCTGGCTTCTTTAATTTTGTTGGTGGTCGGCAGAGAGCGAGGTGCAGGTTTTGCAATTTTTGTTGGACTAAATTTGTTGTTTAATTTCAAGTTCAAATCATGTTGTTATTAAATAGAAAGATGGGTTGTGAAATTCAGTTTAATGATACAACAAATCATATGTTCTTTGATTTTTCAATACTTTCGTGATTTGCTGTTTTTTTACGTTCTTCTGCTTCTCGGTTCAGTGCCAGTTCTCTGTAGTTTATTTTGTGGAACAGATGGCCTGTTCTTTGTGGCTCCGGTTTATAGTTTTTGGCTGAAAATCTTGAATTTTAGATGTTTGCAATAGAGATTATGGAGAGAGATACTCGTTTGCGATTTTGATTGATACAGATGTTAGGTTTTTAACGTGTACTATAATTAACTTGTAATTCTATCTTAAAAAATACTCTATTTAAAAGTTAGATATAGTAGTAAAAGCTAAAAACCGCTTTTAGAAGCGTAAAGAATAGGCCAGAGAAGAAGGAAAGCTTCGATTTTTTGTAGTGTTTCTCTGGTTTGACTTGGACTGAATAATTGATTTGTTTGTGCTTTGCTTTTTATAGTACTCGCTCTCTGCTTTTTCGCTCTCTCTGCTTTTTTTTTTCTTTACTTTGAGCTGCTTAGGTCGTTTGTGACTACTTTAGTTCTTCCTTCTTTCTGAAAAGAGACAAGGAAAACGTGATTTTGATGCTGACATTTCTGCATTTCTTCGCAAGTGCATGTTCACGGGATTCACATGGAATTTTTTTTTATTTGAAGGGACACGAATTAATGACTTGTTTAGTTACCGTGAGTGGTTTACTGAATTTTTCCAGGTTAGCTTTTGTTTCGCATCATTTACCACCTTTTGCGATTTTCAATTATTCTGTGTTATCTTTAGTTTATTATTTTAAACTACTGAGGATTATATGTTCTTACTTTTACTTAATTTATTTGTTATTGTTACAAAAAGTTGGCACTCACATTACATGAATCATCAGTTTTTCTTCGGATAGCTCTTTCTTTTTAAACAATAATCTTGTATATGGTAAGTAGTAACTTTAGTCACTGTAGTGCTTCTAGTTGCCGGCAATAGTAGAAGGTACAGCAAGTATGCAGTAATGTTAAACAAAATGAACTCTACATAAAGAATAAATTGCTTTACACTTGTAAGCAGGATAATTTTTCTGATATTAGAGGGAAATAGGACTTCACAATAGTTACATCAGAAGAAGAAGCAATTCTGATATCTAGTTGTTAATACTATGCAGATGCTGGGAGACTTTCCTCATAATTCTTGTGGTCTACTCTGCGTGGGTCTCCCCGTTCGAATTTGGCTTCATTCGGAAACCTACGGGGGGCCTAGCTGCAACCGACAATGTCGTGAATGCGTTCTTCGCAGTTGACATCATCCTGACCTTCTTTGTAGCTTACTTGGATAGAATGACCTATTTGCTTGAAGATGATCCAAAGAGGATTGCGTGGCGTTATACTACCAGCTGGTTTGTTCTTGACGTCGCCTCTACCATCCCATCAGAAATTGCTCGCAAGATACTACCTTCAAAGCTCAGGTCATATGGATTCTTCAACATGCTTCGTCTATGGCGTCTCCGTAGAGTCAGCTCTCTCTTTGCTCGGTATGTTGGTGATGATGCATGAATATAGAAAAGTCTATGCTCTATTTTCTGTTTTTAGGTCCTGCTCTTCAATTTACATCTGATAGAATAGTGTAAAAATCTATTAATTAGGCTTGTGTCATTGTACCGTGTTTATGTCTTGTCAGTGAGAATAACTAGTGCTGCAAACTTCACCTCTATTTCTGCACTTGCTAGATTGGAGAAGGATAGACACTTCAATTACTTCTGGGTTCGATGTGCAAAGCTCATTTGTGTAAGTGATCTGGACATCAGAGTATTCTCCTGTGAGTTTTAATAATCTTGAGGAATGACATGTGTTTACCTTTTCATCTTGTAGGTCACACTTTTTGCTGTGCACTGTGCAGCATGTTTCTACTATCTTCTCGCTGATAGGTATCCCGACCCAACTGATACGTGGATTGGCAATTCCATGCCAGATTTTCATTTCCGGGGCTTATGGGTTCGCTATGTAACATCAATGTACTGGTCAATCACCACTCTTACCACGGTTGGTTATGGGGATTTACATGCGGAAAACATTAGGGAGATGATTTTTAACATTTTCTACATGCTCTTTAACCTTGGATTGACTGCTTATTTGATCGGAAACATGACCAATTTGGTTGTCCATGGCACTAGCCGTACTCGAAAATATGTGAGTTCTATTTGTTTGACCTTTGGTTGATATCTTCATCTAACAGTTATTTTAAAGTTCGATTCTAAATTCTTGTTTCTGTTATCGTTTGGACTAAAGAGGGATACAATTCAAGCAGCAACCAGCTTTGCACTGAGGAATCAGCTACCACCTCGGCTGCAAGATCAGATGATCTCACATCTTAGCTTAAAGTTCAGGACAGATTCAGAAGGTCTTCAACAACAAGAGACCCTTGATGTGCTGCCTAAGGCTATTAGATCTAGCATTGCTCAATATCTGTTTTTCAATCTGGTTCAGAAGGTTTACCTGTTTCAAGGAGTCTCTAATGATCTGATTTTTCAATTGGTGAGTCTGTGTAATCCCTTTTTTTTGGTTAGGTACTCCTTGAACATAGGCTTATCTGGTTGTTTTTGTATAACTCCTTGGAAAGGTTTCAGAGATGAAAGCTGAGTACTTTCCACCTAGGGAGGATGTGATTTTGCAGAATGAAGCACCCACTGACTTCTACATTTTAGTTACTGGCAGTGCAGTAAGAATACTGTTTTCTTAAGTCCTTTGTAATTTCCCAGCTGATATAGTTGTGTATGAGAATAGTTGAAAAAGTAACTAATCTAGCAATACTGATACAGTGTTAACCCCCCCCCCAAAAAAAAAAAATATGTACATAGTCATTCTGATAAATGTGCCACTTTTTCAGGAGTTAATAGAGCTGCAAAATGGTGCGGAACAGGCAAGTCTTATGTTGCTTTGATGCTTAATTGGAGGTAAACTTATGCATCAAATGGTCCTTAAAATAATATGCTGGCATTTGGTAATTTGCAGGTGGCAGGAGTGGCTAAGTCAGGAGATGTTGTTGGAGAAATTGGGGTTCTTTGTTATAGGCCTCAACTATTCACAGTTCGAACAAAATCCTTATGTCAGCTTCTGCGTTTGAATCGTACTGCCTTTCTCAGCATTGTCCAATCCAATGTTGGGGATGGAACTATAATAATGAACAACCTTATTCAGGTCTACTATCCATATTATTCTTCACAAATATCTTCTCTGTTATGGATATTGTGCATTTGCAGACTATTATATTTTTCTTGTTAAGATCTTGAGCTAGACAATTGGAACTTTTTAGTACATCCCTAAATCCAACCGTTTCTGAAACCTGCATCATCTTGCTTAACAATATGTGAAATTGAAAATTGGATCCTGACAAAATCATTATATCACCTTAGATCCTGAAATTATTGATTCATGTTGACTATTCTATGATGATTTTCCTTTGATGCTCCCGACCATGACCAATTATACTGAAAATGTTTTACAAAAATCTGTTTGATTAGGAAGAACTGTAATATCATGAAGGATTGTTTTTGCTTGATTGAGATTTATTATCTTGGCGCAAGAAATGTTATATCATGAAAGATTGTTTTGAGTCTATTGAGATTCTTTTTTTTTTGGTGCAGTTACTTAAAGAGCAGAAAGACAACAGCGTAATGATAGGTGTTCTGAAGGAGATTGAGAACATGCTAGCTCGGGGTCGTCTGGATTTGCCAATTACACTCTGTTTTGCAGTAACCAGAGGAGATGACTTTTTTTTGCATCAACTTCTTAAGCGTGGTTTCGATCCAAACGAGTCAGATAACAATGGGCATACAGCTCTGGTCAGTATACTCATCAATGCATACCTTTGTTTTTTATTCTATAGATTTTTGTTAAGCAAGAAAGTGACAGTGTTCATTTTCATGATTAACAGCATATAGCTGCTTCCAAAGGAAACGAGCAATGTGTCAGGCTTCTGTTAGATTATGGAGCTGATCCAAATGCCAGGGGTATGCCTAAAACTAGTATTGTGATAGTTCTTTACGTCTTGTACAGATATGAAATCATAATGAAGCTAATCTTTCGCTTGCAAAATTCCTCTGAAATTTATCACCACAACTTACCACCTAGAAAATTTAATTTACTAGCAGGAGAGTGCTGCTTCGTTCAGGATATTAACCCCCATCAGCCGTGAAGGTCATGTAGGTTTGGTAATACCTCTCGCTGACATGCGTTTCATTCTTCCAATAACCAGATTCGGAAGGAAAGGTTCCCCTATGGGAGGCTCTGTGTGAAAAGCATGATGCAGTTGTGCAGTCGTTAGTCGAGGGTGGTGCAGATCTGTCATCAGGGGACACAGGCTTATATGCTTGCATCGCAGTTGAGGAAAACAACACTGAACTGCTTGAGGACATTATCCGTTATGGCGGCGATGTAAACAGGCAATGCAAAGATGGAACCACCCCGCTGCACCGGGCTGTTTGTGACGGAAACACTCAGATGGTTGAGTTCTTGCTGGAGCTCGGAGCTGACATTGACGAGCAGGACAACAATGGCTGGACCCCGAGAGCTCTAGCTGATCAACAAGGCCATGAAGACATACAACTCCTATTTAAATCACGGAAAGCGCCAAAGCAGCCCACCTCAAATGGCAGGGTGGCACCTATGCTGATTGGAAGGTTCAACAGTGAGCCCTCAATGCAAAATGTAAACCATGAATATACTGAGCTACCCAGCAAAGTTCTTCCACAAAAGCTCCTCAGGAGGAATGTCAGCTTTCAGAACTCCCTTTTCGGTGTCATCTCCTCTTCATCTCATGCACAACGGGACACTGGCCGTCTACTCTCAAGAGGTCTTGCAGCAACAGATGGTCCGAATTGCCATCACAACTCACTCATCAGGGTGACAATCAGCTGTCCCGAGAAGGGGAACACTGCTGGGAAGCTTGTGCTCCTACCGCAGTCGATGAAGGAGCTTCTTGAACTAGGTGCAAAGAAGTTCGACTTCACGCCTACTAAGGTCCTGACAATTGAGGGCGCCGAGGTTGATGAGGTAGAACTTATCAGAGATGGCGATCATCTTGTTCTTGTCAGTGATGACTGGGTGCCAGATGTTGCGCAAATAAGACGTCAAAATGAGTGAAAAATTTTAATGGAGAATTGTGTTTTTTTGTTTGACAGTAATTTTCAGTAAAGGTTTACTGTAATTTTCAGAAAAGGTGGAAGGTTTGAATCATCCGTGTAAAAAAAGCCAATGATTGATGAGTAATAATTGAAAAGGAAAGAGACGAAAGGGAGAGGTGCCCTCCTGATTTTTTTCCTAAGTTGGGTGAGAAAACTCGAATCCGGATCGGTTAAGTGAGACGAGCTCGCTTTAGCCACTCGACCTTGAAAGTTAATGCCACCATGAAGAGATGGTGAATTTGGGTTATGTCCACGATGTAAATGTATGATCATAATCATTTTGAAGTGATAGGATATATATGGTTTGGAAGTTGTAGTCTGAGGGTCATGTAGAATTTTACAATTTCCGTTTCTTTATTTAAACAAGTCGGTCCAAAGAAAGTTTTAGGGTTATCCAGCTTCATTTGATTATTCTGGCCTACATGATTCTTTATATTTACCTATGAAATCAACCTTCCTTTCGAACTAACAGTTCAGGCAATATATATCTGACAGCTTGGATCCGTGTGATACTTGATGATTAAGCCAGCAGACCTGCTAAATTCAGTATTACCTAAAAAAGGAAGGTGATTGTATTATTGATTTGTTGTTCATTGTTACATCACTTTTTGTAGGTCATGTAGTCTCAGTCTCTCAGAAGTCGAACACATGAATATGCATGTACTGTCTCAGAGTTGTTAATTAAAAAAAAACAATTCGAAGTCATTTCAAAGAGAAGAGAAATACGCTGGACCTAAAAAGTTACAATAATGGTACCAATACCAGTCTCCAAAGAGAGACCAACACCAGAAAAGAGTCATAAACTGAAACTCCTATTAAAGCACCAACCGCCCCGCAAGATAAACACCTATAAGATAACAATAAAAAAACACTACAAACAAACGAAGCATAGGACTAGTTGTTCACGAGGCAAAGCACAAAATTAAAGAACCATAACTCTTGCAAGGGATTGGGATGCAGCCGTCAACACCAGGATGCTTACCATCAGTGGCGAAGCCAGAAATGAAATTGAGGGTGGGCTGAACTATTTATAGATCTAAACTAAGTTGACATAAAATTAGTATTTTACTCTTATAAAATTTCAAATTCATATAGAAATTATAAATTGGATGAAGACAAACAATAAAAAATAGAGAAATAGAAAGTAGATACCTCGATAATAGAAAGCGACATGAGTGCGGAGTAGCGATAAGTCACTTATGTATAAACATATCAAAATTAGTAATATAATAGAAAATTATAAATGACAATGAAAATTTAGATCATATGAAACATACCAGAATTAAACTAATTTAAATCACGAGACAATAGAAATAAAAGGTGACATGTTTTCACACTCTATCCAATGTTCTTATCATTTTCACGGTGGGGGGCTCGGTGGTGGCGGTGCATTCGGGGCACGTGCAGAACCACATCATCACGGAGCGGCGGCGGAGGGAGAAGATCAACTAGAGGTTCATCGATCTCTCCACTTGCAGGACCACATCATCACGGAGCGACGACGAAGGGAGAAGATCAACTAGAGGTTCATCGATCTCTCCACAGTTATCCCCGGACTCAAGAAGATTAATATATATTTCACTTTCTTTCTTCTTTTTTCTTTGAGTGATTATCTCTTCTTTAATTTTATGATTTTTATTACTCTTCCTCCTCCTCTTCTTCTTCTTCTTTAATTTTATGATTTACATATATTATTTCACTTTCTTTCTTTTTTTTGATTGATTGATTAGCTCTTTTTAAATTTTATGATTTTCACTTCTTCTCCTCCTCCTCCTCTTCTTTAATTTCATGCTTGTTGTTAACCTTCCCATCAAGGAGAGTTAGCCTCTCTTTGGGTTTATTAATCTCTCTCTTTATTTCTCTCTATTTTTTTATATTTTTTACTATGTATAAAGTTGCCACCAGGGGAGGTGAGGCTCAAGCCTCACTAAGCCCCCTGGTGGCTACGCCCCTGCTTACCATACCAGTAGCCACACCACAATTCACCATTGTAAAACCATCACTGCACATCACAACATTGACTGCACCAGTACCAAAAGCATTACAAGCTACAACGAAAAAAATATAAAACCATAGCTAATAAACAACAACAACAACAGGACAACCAATTCAAGAAGAGGAGGAGGCAGCCCCTCAACTCTCACCGCGATTGGGACACTCGCCAGGTGCAACCGACGGCCACACAACGCACTAAGGATGGCCTACTTCAATCAAAGACCCAAACCAACTACTCATACGGGACTCCACCACGGGTCCGCACCAAGACTCAGATGACGAGGAGGAGCGATACAGCCGGAGGATTCCGAAGGCAGGGATGCCGTCGCCGGCATAGACGTAGATGAGTAACACCGGCGGCACTGACCAAGGCCGGCAGCTCGCCCTCACCCTGCTGGTGCTGGGGAGGGTGGAGTGCGCCACCTCCTCCCCCGCGAGACACCGCCTCCTTGGCATGCCCCGTCGGCACACCCCCAATTTGGCAAGACCGAATTATTTATCTGGGATAGACAAGGATTAAACAGCAAGACCGAGAGTATCAGAAGCAGCCGTTTGAAAATTGAGTTGACGCTGTAGCCTGTAAGGTCGCAGGCTCACAGGGAATTTTTTGTGAGGAACAAGCCATGTTCCTGGGAGATCTTCATTTACACGCCTCACCTTCCACCAGTTGTGCTCATGCTCAGGCAAGAAATGTTGGCATGGGAAGGTAGCATCCATTGGCAATTGTCACATGAAAGTTCACCACAGAGCCAATAAAAACATCCAGAAGCTGTTCTTCAAAAATAAAAACATTCAGAGACTAATGAATCTTATAGGCCCGGCTGCCATAGCTGCATATCTCGGGCGTCTCAGCCGCATTACGTGAACCCCATTGCTGCCAACACAATCCAATGGAACAGGAGCACAACCCTGCCGGCCAATAATGAAGTAAACACAGCTGTTCAGAATTCTTTTGCTCCGCTGAAATGATTTCAGTAAAGTGATCTTAATGCTTTCTAGTGGCTGATAATGTGGCACCTGGAGCTGGAGTGGACGTGAACTAGAAACACAGCAAGCATGTGCTGTACAGATTCAACTTGCTTAATTGAGATCATTCCGAGATACCATTACATGTGACAAAAAAATTAGAGGAGCTCTAGGAACCCTTAGTTTTTGGGTCAGGTTCCGCTACTTTGCAACTAACGTTGGCTCACACAAACTCACGCCAACTAGAGATCATCTACTCAGTGTAGAGGGCAAAATTCAAAAAGAAAGATGAACAAGTATATGCTACAGTCTTTGCAATGAATCCTCTGGTGATACCAATCTTGAGATGAATGGGGAAAGAGCTGGTAGCAATGCCTTGGGACACTCATGTGGCATGTCCACATCCTGATATAGTTATTAGCCTCTGAACAAGAGCAAGAAGCAAAGAGAAGCAGATTATTAAGAATAGAAATCAGGTAAAATTGAGTCGATGGCAAAATTTATGGAGAGTACCTAATGGGAAAGTAATACAGACTATAGTGCGACAAATGGAAGCAGATTACTATAATGAAGTGGACAAGATGAAGTGGTAGACTTCTTATGGAATTTACAGGATTTGAAGTGCTTCATCCCAGCCGTCCTTTCTTTTCAGCTTCTAAAAGCTTTCTACAGCAACTAGCTTTCAAACGGAGTGTTTTTTCAAGATGGAGTCTACAAGTTAAGTTAATTATAGTACACACTATAGTGACTTCATTTATATCGATCAAAACCGCACGTGAGTTATTTGTATCTCCGTACTCTCTCGTAAACAACCAAAAGTCATAAGCCACAGTCATAAACCATAAGCTGAATAAAAAAGAACAGCCCTTCATTTCAAGTTAGGTCATAGCTCGATGCTCACAGAAAGAACAAAAGCATGCATGTTTAAAATTGCACCTTCTCTTGCATGTAGGAAACAAATGTTGTTTTTTCAGGGGCATTTCGGTAATTTTTCAATTGAAAAAGGAAAAAAGGAAGAGGTGGGGCCCACCTGCCAGTGGGCCAGACGCAAGAGATAAGGGGAGTGCGTGGGCGCTCGCGTGCGGCTCGAAGCAGCTTCGACCGCTTTGCCCGGGGGCGGCCGAGTCTTGCGGCGGCGGCAGTGGCGATGGAGGTGTCACCAGCGCGGGCGCTTCGACGCTAACCGTGACCGCAGCCCGCCGGTTTCCGCCCCGCTTTCCTTTATATGGCGTCCCCTCTTCTCCGTTTGCGACACTAGAAAACTGTGAGTTCTCGTTCCCTACTCCGATCTCAAATCTCTCTCAGTGATTCTTCAATCTTGAGTCTTGGGAGTCGTCGGTCGGGTTACTTCCTGTCGCCGTTGGCTGAGGAGCTCAAATCACCGTTCTAGGGTTTTCCCTGTGTGGTTTCCTTGTGCCTTTTCTTTGGATTTGGCCGAGAGGAAGGTGTGGGGTTTACCTCTAGAGGTTGATTTGGTTCAGACTTGTGCTAACACATTTGTGAGAGATTTGTGACTTGTTCTTTGTGTTCGTGAGCCTTCTCGGTCGGAGCTCTCGTCGGTCTTGTGCGGCGTCCACCCGACCCTCGGCTTCTACCTCGGTTCTAGCCAAGTGTGGCATTGTATCTCCGATTGCCTTCATCTCCTTGATCGGCGCAGTGGGTTGCTAGGTTTTCCGGGACAACGCAGCGTGCGTGCCTTGCCTTGTTCAGCTTCTTGGTGATTTCGAGTATCATCGACTTTGTGAGTATTTCAGCTGTTAGTTTTTTGCAATTTGTGATCTGTTATTTGTGATCTATCACTGGTTGATTATCGCAAAGAGATGTATGTGGGATTGGCTTTTAGCTCAATGAAGATATTGGTCTCATGCTGAAATTGAATGTTAAAACTTGAGCTCCAAATCTTTGCTATTTCACAGTCAGTCTCATTCCTGGAGTTAGATATTTTTGACGTTATTCCGTTGTCTGTGTTCATAGTTACTACATTGTCTATATCTCTGTTAGCCATTTCGGCTTTCTGCATAACTTGTTTAGTTATGAGTCTATACTCTGAAGCATATCAAGTTAGTTGGCTGATTTTGAGATATTTGGTGATCACTCTGTTTGTGCTGTCTGTTGGCCGAAAGTCGTTTGTAGCTCCAGTTTGTCAGAACTTTATTTAGAGCTCAAGATTTGAAACTTATTTGGCATATTCAATTAGCGAGGAGTATAAGACCAGCCAAGATTATATCTTATTTAGTGTTAGTATGAGTAGAAAATTATATATGTAGACAAAAATAGTATAACTTTGGTATAGAAATTTTAGTCAATGTAGTTTTAGAAAATTAGCAGCCATAGTAGCCTGTAGTTGTGTAAAATTTAGTGAACATAGTTGCAGAAAATTAGCATCGTTAGTAAATTGGCATGCATACAAAATTATAGTTGTAGAAAATTTAGTCAATGTTACATAGTAGAAATTTATAGTTATTCAAAATTCAGTCAATATTTTTGTAAGAATTTAATAATTTTCTTTGTATAAAACAATAATACGTAATATTTATGATTAATTACGAATGAATGTAATGTCATTAGTACGTTGGAAAAACACGTATACTGTTGTAACTAGTATATAGACATTTAAATCGATATGCCATATAAATTGTCGAAACCATTATGAATTATTTGCAGTAGGAGATAGCTCGAGTAGCGAGAAAAGAGCGGCGTCGGTGCGCGGTCTGCCGATAGGAAGTTAATGCTACGATGTTAGTGTAGTTGGTTACGACAAGCGAACGATCGGTGAAATATAAATTACAGTACATCGATACTTCCGTAATGTGCGATGTGATTTGACTAGTTGCAAAATTGAAAATATATACAGGCAGACATCAGTAATGCCGATACCCACTACGTTGAAAGTGCATTACAATGTTGGAACTGTTTGTGAAGGTCCGAATGGCATGAATTTGAGCGATTTTGCGCAAGCCACTCTGGTACACCCGGACGGTGAGAATGCTTAAATCACAGATGTGATGCAATGACTTACCCGTAGTTTTTCATTGGATCCCGAGGTGTGCAGCGTCGTCATATACGGGCTTTAGAGCTGGTCTCCCACGGACATCAGATGGGAGTTGAGAACAATGATGCGCATTATTGCGTGGAAGGGGTTTGTGCAAGGGTGCCGGCGTCGTGGATACAAGTGCGTGATGCTTGTGCAACTATGCTCAATAGAAGTTGTGCAAGGTTGTGCGTACGGTCATCATCCGGGAGGTGCGAGCAGCTCGGGCACCTGTACTGACTAAAATCGCATGTGACTATTTTTCTTTACGTATTGCCTCTCACAAACAAGCAAAATTCAAAAATTTATGCCATAAGCCACAGCACAAAAAAAACCAGATCTTAAAAGAGCATGGTTGTAATGAGTGATTTCCTTCACATCAGCACCGACATGTCAGCTATGGAATTACAGGGGCGTTTGTATTGGTTTTTGCTGATGGTTTTTAGCTATGTCATTTGACTTTTGACTGAAAATAAGGAGGGACTGAAAGAAGTGTCTTTAGAAGAAGAGGGACAAGCAGTGCAAAATATAAGGGAGAGATACATGCACGATAGGAGCGAAAGGAGTGGAGTGGGTTATACACCTGTGACCCTCTACTTATCTCTGGAGCGAGACGGTAGTAAGGGAAGTGGATGAACCGTTTTGAGAAGCTAGATGTTTATATCGACTTTTAGTTTTTCTAAGTAGAAAATAGATATAGAAGTAAATATAAACAGTACCTATCTAGAGCGGTCAGAACTACGGTTCCATACAAAACTCTTAATTCTTATCATAGACTCCACATAGATGTATATCGGCACTTTCTAAAATTTCACTGCAACATTTAATTGAGATACGAAGTTCATGGGCAAGAGAGTCTGTTCTTTAACAGTTTCTAAAAATGATTTTTAGTTTTTGCTATAATATCTAACTTTTAAACGAAGTATTTTTTTAAGACGAGATCCACAAGTTAATTGTAGTGCACATTAAAAACCTAATATCTGTATAAACTAAAATCATAAATAAGTATCTCTCTATCGCAAACAGCTAAAATTTAAAATTTTTAGCTAAAAATAATATACCGCAGCTATAACTGCAAGTAATGGCATATACCAAAAGTAAATTCCTCGTTATCCTGGGCACCACCACAGCCTTGTTTTGCCTGCACAAAAAAAAAATGTGAAAAGATACCTTCCTCTGCCTCCCATCCATACTCCATAGCAAGTTGCTCTGTCAAAACGTGACCGCTTTTAGACTTTTACACGACGCCACCAAGCGTAGACCAATCACCTGTAGCTTTGTTATTTCAACCGATCACCTGGAACGAATTGAGATACGAAGTTCACCTGGAACGAATAATTTCTGTTCAACCGATCAATTAAAGATTTTCAGGGGAAATTCAGAAGAGAGAAATAGGTATATAACATTATCTGTGTCTAACTTAAACTTTGAGAAAAAAAAACTATGAAATAAGATAGAGTAAACGTTACAACCTTAATTAGAAAAAAACAATGGTGTAAAACGAACGAGGAAATTGCACCGCAGATCACTAAGGTTGTATCTTTGAAGTTCCATTTAAGTCCTTGTACACGGATGAAAATCACCTTGGTGGGGCACCAGACTGGTCGAAAGTGCATTGTGGCAGATTAACCAGTAGGAGTGGGCCGAAAAAAAAAACTAGTAGGAGTTCAAAGGCAAAATACTCATTTGTCCTAACAAAATACTCCAAGTTGCCTAACTATTAAATCAAACTAACTAAAGTTATTATTCAAACAATGTTGTCCATGTCTCTTTGAAGTTAGTAAAGGTTTTTCCACAAGTATGCCATGAGTCATCGAGTCACCGTATCTTGCCTAAGGTGGTGATCGGTTCGGCTGAAAGCTGAAGGCTTATGATCGAACTTGTAGCTAAGTGAAAAAAATCGTATGGTGAGAGGCTTATTTGACATAATTAAATTTAAAAATTAAAAATATAAAAATATGCTAGCCATCACAGACAACGCGAACGAATCACGAGAAAAAAGAACCGACATAAAGCTCAAAAAAGTCAAAATTCGAAAAAACGAAATTATGAATAGTGGAAAATAAGCTTAAGCCAATAAGCTTGTGTGATTGAGCAGGCCAAGGCCCCGCTCAATATAGCTTAAGCTTATTGGCTTAAGCTTATTTTAGCACTATTCATAATTTCGCCTTTTTGAATTTTGGCTTTTTTGAGCTTTTTGCCTGTTCTTTTTTCTCGATTCGCTTATGCTTGTCTCGTGATGGCTAGCATATTTTTATATTTTTAATTTTTAAATTTAATTATGTCAAATAAGCCTCTCACACATGTTGTTTTTTCACCACACATGATTTTCAAACCATAAGCCTTCAAATTTTCACCGAACCGATCACCACCTAAATGGCGTAAGCACGGACGTATTGATTGATAGCTCTTTGTAGACATAATATCAAACATAAAGTGTGGTGAATGCTACGTAGATCTTTCATCCACTTATATTCTGATAGATATAGTTTTCAAGGACCAAAATAATATCGTACTCGCAAGAAATTATACAATTTAGATATTTTGCTGTTGTGCTATATTGGAAGATGCATAGAACATGTGAAGTGGTTACATGCTTACCAACCGCCTGGTTTTCTTCCTTTAAAATTTGTATTTTTATGTCTAACATAATAAGTTTGTGCAAACTTAAAAATATACACTTTTTGTTAAACCTCTTACAATATATATAGCTCAAATGAATTACAGTAAATTTTAATACACACTCAAAGAGTAAATTAAATGTGCACCTTTTTGTACGTGTCCATGATATACAACATTGTTTGATTGAAGTACAACTTCAAATTAAGGCCCTAACCACAGTATTAATAATCAGCAGTACGTGCGGCACTAGCGCATTCGGCAAAACACCGATCGACCAGATCTACCCGAGTCGTCTTTCTTTATACCGCTCATGTGGCGTTTGCCTCGCCGCATCCCACTTTGCCGGACACAAGGTAGATCGAATATGTCTGCATGCACCGAATTAAGATCTCTCTCGGTTAGTCTGAAAAATAGTAATTTATGGTTGAAATTACACTGTATGTAAAGATAATTTATTTGAAGTAATTAAGTTTTAAAAATTTTAAAATAAAAATATATGTTAGATCATCACGGATAACATAAATAAATACGAAAAAAAGAACCGACAAAAAGCTAAAAAAACCAAAAGTTCAAAAAATAAAATCTATAAATAGTGAAAAATAAGCCAAAAGTTCAAGCCAAAATCAACAAGATGTAATAAACGCGAAATACCACCCTAGATGCCCGTGAAAAAGACGCCCCTGTGCACTACTGATGAGTGAGTGACGCCGCTTTCCCCCTCTCGCTCGCCGCTGTCGCTCTCGCTCGCCGCTGTGGTTCTCATTCCTCATCCGTGTTATTCCGCCTCCACGTCGCGCCACGCCCACGCCGCGCGCTCCGGGGCACCCGATGCCGCAGCCTCTGCCGCCACTGGCATGTAGACCGCGCGGGGACCCGGCGCTCACCTGTCAGCGGCAGGCGCCCGGGGGACGCGACGCCGCCGGCTGCTGAGTGTGCCGCCCAGGGCCCGTGCCGCGGGGCGCCATGCACGCACCGGCATGGCCGACGCACGCTCCCCAGCGCGCCCCGCCGCGTGCCGCCACATTGCCCCCCGCCGGCCGCGCCCCTATAAAACCCGCACCACACGCGGCCACTCCCTCTCCGTGCAAATCTCACAAGCCCACAGGCCACAGCTCGCACTAGCACAGCACCCATCAGCCACAGTCCTAGCTAGCTAGCTGCTAGAACCTGCTGTGTGGTTCTTGGTAGCTTGTGATTCGGCTGCATATTATACTTCCCATGGCACCGGTCTCGAAGGCCAGCTACCTCGTCCAAGACGGCGGCATTGCCTCCTTTGCCGTTTACGCTGCGCCGTGCGAGGCGTGCTGCGGCCCGCGCGACAGGATGGTCGAGACAGACGGCGATGATGACGACGACGATGACTATGACTGCGCGCCTGCCGCCTGAGGAGTAGCTAGGTGTGGTCAAATTGATGATCTGGGATCTGTCCGCGCGGCAGCTTATTGTACGTAGGCGAAGAGCTACTAGTACGTAGTACGTAGTACTATAACCCTCCGAATTAATAGGGCTGCTGCTGTATATGCTGGTTCGATCTCAAGTACCATGTAGGTACATATCCCCGCGTACGTAGGCTGTCAAATGTGCTTTTTGAACCGGGAAGCTAAGAGTTCTGAGTTCATGCCGCTTACCTCGCTGTGCTGGCTTAGCTAATATGCCTTAGCTGCGCCTAGTTACGTAACTATATCTTGTGCTTTTGATCTGTTGCAATGAACTGTTCTCTCTTTTAGCTCATTACCTTACTTTGCGGAGCAGAGACGGAGCCAGAGTAAAATTGAGGATCGACTGAATTATTTATCAGACTAAACTAAGATGGCATAAATATAGTCTTTTACTCTTATAAAATTTCAAATTCATACATAAATTATACAATTAGAGCTTAGAGACAAACAACGAAAAACAAAGAAATACAAAGTAGGTACCTCGACAATAGAAAGCGTATATACAAGAATATATAATTATTATGCTATGAGTACGTAGTAACAATAAGTCACCTATGTATGAAACCAATGAAAAATAGTGATATAATAGAAAATTGTAAATGCCAATGAAAATTTAGATCATATGAAACATACCACAAATAAGCTAATTTGAATCATGAGACAAAATTTGCATCACAGGGCAAATGCATTCTACGCGACTTCATGCCTTGGAAGCGGTTTATGATTTTATCATCATCAATGTTTTAAAGATCTCTCGCTCAGTGTAACACACCATCAAGTCATTGAGCCACTCATCCGCTACCTTATTGTGCAAATCTGTTTTGATAATATTCATTGCTGAAAATATTCTCTCAACATATGCTGTTGCCACCGGAAGTATCAATATCAACTCGATGAGGCGATATACCAATGGGAAAGTTCTATCTTTTCTTGTTTGAGCCATTAATTGAGCAAATTTTGATATATCATGACATCCATTCAATTCTTCATTTCTTCTAATGTTGAGAATGAAGGTTTGAAGTTGATTTCTTAACAAGAGCCGATTAGCACCGGTGAAATCATCAGCATAAATCTCACCAAGTCGAACAAGTTTATCAACATCAAACTTAGAGAAGGGGTCGCTTGGATCAAGACAAGACATGTATACCAATAACTCCGAGGAAACTTCATTGAATCGATCATTCATCACATTGAATCTGGGAGTGGGAACCAATTGTTAGGTTTGTGAGTTGGAGTAGGTGTTTTGATAGGCCAATGAGATTAATTTGTTAGACCTTTTAAGGGCAGTGGGCTGTCCACTTGACTATGCTTTGTTTTTGTTTTTTGTTGGGCACTTGGGCCTCTGTCGACGTCGACGACCGCCGCGGGCGCGCCGAGGGGGGGTTTGCTGCTGCCGGGGAGGTGAGACTCAAGCCTCACCCCACTGGCTTCGCCCTGTATATGTGTTGATTTTGGGTTTATGCAATTGTTGGCTAAGAACTGTCAAGTATATTGCGCACTTTCTCTATCAACTTATTTTTTTAGGTAAACTGGTTAGTGCATGCAATTTAATAAAAACATCATGTAGGTGGATTATTGCTTGCACCTGTTGCCATTTTAGTGTGTTTTGTTTAGTTTAAACCGAAGAGTCCTCGGGTTATCCAATTCCATTTAGCATTTTTTTTCTTTAAGAAAAAACATGTTTTAAACTTTTATTTTAAAAAGCAGGCTATTACATCGAATCACTGTTTTATTATCTGCTTTTTAATATACTATATAAACCTTCCCAATTTCCACAGTGTTATTGGCTAAGATCCTACCAAGGTCATATGGAATTTAATCATTTATCGGGCTATTTATTTATTTATTTATTTATTTATTATCAGTACTGTTCTATGGCTTTTATGCTATGATTTGCATATGGTCATGCCGCACCTACGCTTCTGCATGTCGAGCATTTGGGCCGCTCTTGAAAAAAGGGGCAACACAGGGAAATAACACGTGCACATGGAAATTCATAGTATATTCGGACTTCAGCCCATTCTACTTTGGGCATTTTTATTCTTGGAGTGATATTTTGGGTTGCTCAGGGCATCCGCAATGCAGCGAAAAAGCAGACGAATATACGTGGTGCAACGTAGTTGTAGGTTTTACAGGTAATTAACGAACAATCACTACCATAAAACGTACCATCATAAATAGTTTAAAACCATCATTACAAACGGTTGTTAATCCATCTAAAATTATATATCTATGATAATAAGTGGTTATCACAGATGGTTCTCGAAACCGTCTATGACAAGTTATAACATAGACGGTTTTAGTTAAGAATCATCTGTGATTGCGTTTTCGCATTCTCATACATAGGCCTCTTTCAGTTCATCAATATTCTCTAATTGCATTATAAAACAACGTAATTAGAGAATGTAGATGGACCAAAGCAAACCTATTTATGCTTAGCGTCATGTCTTTGGTGGCTCGTTGTTTAGGTTGTAGGTGTTGTTGTTTTGTTGCTTTGGTATACCGTGGTCGTAGGCGCGCGGTCGTAAGCTGTGGTCGTAAGCCGTGATCATATGACGTGGTTGTAAGCCGTAGTCGTATGCCGTGGTCGTAGGCGCGCGGTCGTAAGTCGTGGTCGTATGCGTCTATCTGTTAGTAGCCATATGCACCACATCAGCAAATTCGGTTAGTAAACGTAGGAAACGAGCTATGGTGCAAATAGAGACAAGTTTAGGGAGCCAAGAAAAATAAAATGCAAGTTCTTGGAGTAAAGTGGTGGGGGATATATCATCGGCGATGCAAGTTTAGGGAGACAAGATTTACATGGCCGAAACCTAGCCATCTAATAATTTCATAATTTTATATCCAAGCATTAAGAAAGAGAGGGGTGTAGTGGGGAATATATCACTGGCGATGAAGGAGAGGCCGACAGTGACAGCGTCACCATTGTGTCATGACAGTGGCACTGCACAAGACACTCTTATGACAAGAGTACCTTATGCAGTGAACAGTGGCATCACAATTGGAGGCGGAGGAGCTCGGGGAGGTAGTCAGTCGAGCTTTCTATTTTTAAGGAAAATTTTGGTGAGGAGAAGTGAACGAGAAGTGAGAAGAGAAGAAGAACAGCCGAGTCTTCTATTTTAAAGAGCAAATCCAGCGATATGAGCGAAAAATTCAAATTCAGCGAGAGCGTGTAAGTTGAAATATTATCATAGATGGTTCTTGATAAAGAACCGTCTGTAATAATTAGGTCATCACAGAAAATTTTTGTTTCGAACTGTTTGTGACGATTAAAAAAACACGTCTGTAATAAGTACAAACACCATATACTGTTTTTATTTCGAATCGTCTGTGATGTATCATAGTCTCACAGATGGTTCTTTCCATCGCGGTGAACTTAGACGGTCTATCTTGTAAAATCTTCTGTGGTAACTTTATCACTGATATTTTGTGTTGAGCCATGTGTGATGAGGCGTTCAGGATGACCCTTTTTGTAGTAGTGAATGCGCTTTTGTTCAAATTTTCATATTTATTTAAATTTGTCCAAATCAAATTTACACCAAACCATAACAAAATTTACTTCTGCAGTACTACAACAAAAGTAGGTTTTAGAATGTAAAAGTGCGCCTTTACTTAGTTTAATTTGTAATTAGTTTTTGCATATTTGAATTGAATTTTCGTTTGAACAAGTTAATGAAATATACTTTACTTAGTTTATTTTCCAGTGTCGTGAAAGTACAATACTGTACTCACTGCATTTATATTAGCATGATATGCATTGTGGCTTATGGTTACTTCCTTATATTTCCCCTAATGTCATGAATTGTTGCATTGATTTACTATGTACTCCTTGGTCTTGATATGCCCATAGAGGAACTTGTCTCAGAAGATAAATTTGGCTACCAAAATGTGTATTTTGATTCTAAATTTTCGTAGTTGTTCTTATGCTGTTGGACATATTACATGTACTTAATTATTTGTAACCATATAAATATTTTGAATATATTTTTTATTTTGAATAAAGTAAGTACTATCTGTAACAATACAATACTTTCAATAACTTTTAGTTACTCCTTTTGTTCTTTTTTTACTCGATGTTGTTAATTTTTCACGGTCTTAAAGATGTAACATTGATCATTACTGTTTATAACTTCATACTAATAAAATTTTATAAAATTTTTAATATTATGAAAGCATTTTAACACGATGAATATAGTTATACAGATTGCATATGGCCAACCTAGATAGTTTTAAAGGCATTGATGGTCAAAATTGTGAAGAGGAGGCAGTCATATCAATAAAATTATAGCAGATACGGCATTGCTTGCATAGATTTATGAACACTGATAACCTATATAAATCAAATTATATTAAAAATTCTTAATTGCCCTGTGAATGGTAGAGGGCGCGCATCAATAGTTTTGCTTAAAAAAGGTTCAATGATCCATTTGGTGTTCAAGTAATTGAACCACAGCGTTGCATAAACTGACTATTTATGGATAACTATAAAGTTTAGGATCAAATTTTTTGACCTTGCAAAAAAAAAAATCTTTCACTTGGACACCAATCTTTTTTTCCTTCTTTTAGATCGCCACGTGCTAGCTTGAGGTAGGGTAAATCGCTTTTGCTATTTCTCAGGCGCTTGATATTTTTTTAAGCATAAGTTTCTTCCGGATTGGAGATGTGATGTTGAAACGATGACGAAATTTTGGCTCGTCGCTAACAAAAATCAGGTACTTAATGTACCTATGCTAATTAAATTGCTGTGCCCAGAAGATTAATCCAGTCTCCCGCAGTTATTACCATGATGAAGAGCACATATATTAAAAGAAATCATGAAACATATTGTTGAAGTTTGACTATCTAAGTGACTAAACTAAGTACGATCTTTGCAAAAAAAAAGGGACTAAACTACAAATTCGAAAAGTACCAAACAACTAAAAAAAGTTCAATACGTTCCCAGCGTAGGACGTGAGTGATTGTTACAAGAAGCCAAGAAGGTGTGAGGAAGGAGCACGAAGGGAATGTCAAAACTCGAGTGTGGAATTCTGTTCAGGAAGAGCTAGCCAGCTAGGTGAACCAAACCACAAGTATCTTAGGTTATCTATTGGCCTTCAAAAACACGAGGCGGTACGTGGGGTCAGTCAAATACGTCAAGCTAAAAACGTTTTCTAAAAAGGGCGCCTCACGGTCCACAACAATGGGCTATTTGCAACGGCTGCGACTTATAACTTTTGACTAAAATTTTTGAATTTTAGCTGTTTACGGTATAGATTATGGAGAAAGATACTTACTTATGATTTTAGATGGTACAGATATTGAACTTTTAATATATATATCGTTTAACTTGTAGATCCCATCTTAAGAAAAATACTTTATTCGAAAGTTACGTACTATAGTAAAAATAAAAAACCATCAGATCAAAGGAAAGGAACAAGCCCAACATCTCACGACAAAACGAGTGCGAATCGATCCAAGTGCCAGGCCTTGCACCTAGCCTGTTTTATGGCTGCTACTTCGTATTTCACATCAAATCAAAACTCATTTGGATGTGATGCCTATGTGTCCCCACAAAAGTGAACCTACGAACTTGTGAGGAAGCGAGGCTAGATTTGTTTAACTTTCTTGGTTGCTAGTTTCTTGTGATACCGATCCATCAAAATTTGCTACATCTTGAGCTAACTGATCAGGTCGTAATGAATATTGATCTCTACGGGCCAATAAACCATTGCATATTTATTTATTCACCGCCCAGTAATTTGGTACATCCTAGGCTAACTGAACAGGTAACATTGATCCAACATGTATGTGATCAAATGGATATCCTATTCTGTTTAAATGCAAGAATTTTACAAAAAACTTTGTGAAAAGAGAGAGCAGTCCTTCGAAATTTCTACGCTCATCCTCCCAAGTCCTAAACCAACACATGCTTTCATATCAAACGGTGCGCTTCTAAAACCCACCACCAACCATGGGAAGCCTTCCTAAGGTTGAAACTGCCCATTGTTTATTGGTATGCTGACATGGCCACATAAAAGATATTAAATCTGTTTTTTTAAGCTACAATTTATTAATTTAATAAATAATAATTACTGTAAAAAAATAAAACCTAAAAACCAACTAAAAACCGAAAAGAATGGCCAGTTACTAGTCTTACTACCCATGTTTTTACACACAGATACATGGAAAGCAGTAAACGAACTCCTCTTTTGCACAGAAACAAACACACGGGCGAGTGCGCGAGCCAGGACGCAGCTGACTGCGTTGGGCGGCGGCTGTTCGCCCACCCACCCAACCGACGGCCACGATCGTCTCCGTCCCACGAACCGACGGCCTATCCCATCGTCATATGAATGCGCGATCTTTTAATGCCCCAAAGTCGCAACCTACTTCCCTCTCGCCTCCTCTCCTCCCCGCAGTTCGCATCTCGGGGTTGGTCAGTAGCGGCGGAGCCTAGCGGAGCGCCGCCACCCATGGAGTCGCTTGCTCTCCTCCACGCCAAGTCCGCTGGCCTCCCTTTCCGCACCGGGCTCCGCCTCCCCCTCCCCCTCCCGCGCCCGAGAGCCCCTCTCGCCTCCTTCTCCCCCGCCTCCAAGCATTCCACCCTCCAATCCCCACTCCTCGCATCAAGAAGCCACCCCTCCCAGGACGCCGTATTGGGGTATGGATTGTTGAAACGGAGGACTAGTGCTAGCGGTGGTGTGTCTTGCAGCGCGCAGGCGGCGGCGGTGCCGCAGCCGGAGGGCAAGAAGTTTCTCGGCGTGGACGTGCAGACGCTGAAGAAGATCGTGCCGCTGGGCCTGATGTTCTTCTGCATTCTGTTCAACTACACGATCCTGCGGGACACCAAGGACGTGCTGGTTGTCACCGCCAAGGGGAGCAGCGCGGAAATCATCCCCTTCCTAAAGACCTGGGTGAACCTGCCCATGGCTATCGGATTCATGCTGCTCTACACCAAGCTCTCCAACGTGCTCTCCCGGGAGGCGCTCTTCTACACCGTCATCTTCCCCTTCATCGCCTTCTTCGGCGCCTTCGCCTTTGTGCTCTACCCGCTTAGGGATGTGATCCATCCTACCGCGCTCGCTGACAAGCTTCTTGCGGCGCTCGGCCCGAGCTTTCTTGGCCCCGTCGCCATCCTGAGGATTTGGAGCTTCTGCTTGTTCTATGTCATGGCCGAACTGTGGGGCAGCGTGGTCATCTCGGTCCTCTTCTGGGGATTCGCTAACCAGGTGCGTCACGGGTTTGTATTTTTTCGGTCAATCTTGGCATGTGCAAATGTCAATCCCTTCGTTAAATTCCAGTCAAAATTTCAATTTTGGCCATCTCATTAGCTAATATTTTGACCGGATTGTTGGTTATTGGAGAACAAAACATAGAGGGGGGAAATTTTGTTCTCTGTCAGGATGGTTAGACAACTGATGATGTGCTCTTGGGATAATGGGTAGGTAATAAAACGTTTGTTTCATTAGTACTTGGTATGCCCAGCATCGTAGTATTGCGCATTGTATTGCGGAACCTGTTGGCTAAGGTCAAGGTGCTTGTTGCTTTCTGGTATGAATACGCCCAGCTGCATGATTGCTAGCTTTCCATAATCTGAATTATATGTGAGTTGTTTTCACTCGTCAATTCGTTGTGAATGTCTATTCTGTATAACCATTTGGCTGGATATGGTTCACACTTTCTAAGTCCTTTCGAAAGAAATAATTTCAATCGATGTAGTCTTCAGCAAAGCTAATTTGTTTCTGCATCGCGGCTACTTTTTTCCCAGAAAGGAAGGCCTGAATGTTTCTATTATATAGATTCATACACATTTTACTATCTGCAATTTATTTTGAGGGAGACAATCAGGGGACCTTACTGAAACTTTGTAAAAAGAGAAGAAAGATATAGAGAAAAGGTACAAAAGAAGAAGAAAAGGAAAAGGAAAAAAAAAACAAGCATGACCAGAACTTCATGAGCCAAGACACTCAACCATAAGTTGTAGGCTGGTAATAAGTCAAGAATATCGAGCTGACGAAATGACACTATTCCATAAGCATAACTGTTTTTATCTTCTATGTTACACTTGAGACAAGTCGAATGAAGAGATTGAAGCAACTCTCTGAACCAATAATTTCTTTTCTTATTTTTTTATTATCAAAGATAAAACGTATGTGCTGTTTCCATAGTGCTCAGCACCTGCGCAGCTGCACATAACTAGCCCTTTGAAGTTCATGTTAATCTTTATAAAATCATCTAGTACCAATACCTAGGACAGAGATAGTGTGAAGATTTTGTTGAAATGTCCTTGCTATTGAATGCTGGAAATATACATTTTAAATATATCTGACATTGAGCACTCACAATTGTCAATGACACAGCTATTAGACATGCTCATACTCCCCACCTTAACTTCATTGAAAGTTCGCCTTAAATGGGGGTATTATAGAGCATGTTCATGAGGGTAAGAAATATAGTTTTCCAGCTAGAAACTATTGGTTGATCTGTTGCTCAGAGTTTATGAGCCCACAGGGTGGTATCCTAAGTGCATTTAACTATCACATGACGGAGTGAGGGAGTTCTGTCTCTAAGACAACTCAGTAGTGGTGTAGCCAGATGTTCCACACGATGAGGAGCATGAGGATTGGCCACTGTTGTTGCAGGATAGTTTCTTGACTGTTGGTTCCATTTCCTAGAGTTGCTTCACTCTGAGCTGTTGTTGGTCAAGCCCAAAGACCTGCCAGAAGGGATCAACCCTGGGGGACATCTGAAGAATAGGAGTTCACAGCAGTCGTTGTCAGTAGGTATATGCGCTGAATGTTGACCTTAGTGTGATGCAATCCATTGGATAGCAACCAGCTGAACAAGCATACCTTAAAGGTGGCTTTGTTTGTCCGTGTCATCGTAGTGCCTGGCATTTGAGTTTAAACATTTATTTCATCAAACGGTGACCCTTCATGCTCTAACTGAGTTGATTCATATATATTTTTTTTCAGATCACCACAGTTGATGAAGCAAAGGAATTTTACCCTCTATTTGGCCTTGGTGCTAATATCGCCCTTATCTTTTCTGGGCGTACTGTAAAGTATTTCTCAAATTTGCGCAAGACATTGGGTCCAGGAATTGATGGTTGGGAGGTATCTTTGAAAGGAATGATGAGCATAGTGGTACTTCTTGGACTTGTCATTACTTCCATCTATTGGGGAGTGAACAAGTTTGTTTTGAATGATCGTTCTCTTCCAAAGTCTGATCGCAAGAAGAAAAAGGTCAGTAGAATAGTTAAATGTGTATCCCTTTTTTTACTACTATTTCAACTAATCTGATAGTGATTTTTTGGACAGGACAAGCCTAAGCTTGGCATGAAAGAGAGTCTGAAAGTTCTGTTCTCTTCAAGATATGTGAGGGACCTTGCCACCTTAGTGGTTGCATATGGTATTAGTATCAATCTTGTGGAAGTCACATGGAAATCAAAGCTCAAGGCACAGGTAATCTTTTTCAGCTTTCTGTTTTTTTTTTCAGACTGTCTACTCCTACAGCCTTTTCAATTGAGTAATGTGTTCCTTATTCATCTTGGCAGTTTCCTAGTCCAAACGAATATTCATCTTTCATGGGTGATTTCTCAACTGCTACTGGAATTGCAACTTTCACAATGATGTTATTAGGCAGGATTATACTCCGAAGATTTGGCTGGGGAGTGGCTGCAATGATCACCCCCACTGTTTTGTTGCTGACTGGTGTTGGTTTCTTCTCACTGATTTTGTTTGGGCAACCACTGACTCCTATGCTTGCCACGATGGGTATGACCCCTCTTCTTGCAGCCGTTTATGTGGGTGCAATGCAGAACATATTTAGCAAGAGTGCAAAGTACAGTTTATTTGATCCGTGCAAGGAAATGGCCTATATTCCTTTGGATGAAGATATGAAGGTTTGTCATCTTTCCAGATTGCATTTTTATTCATGCGAATTCCTTAGCGAATATTTAAAAAGTTTTTGTATTCATTTGCTGATGTTCTATTCTCTCATGAATGGTACTTCATGTTAGTTAATCGTTTGTTGCTTCGTAGTTGTGCAATCCATAGTGGCACTATTAGTAAATTTGCTCTGGCCAATTCCTGATGAACTATATATTAAGTGTATGTTACTGACATGCTAAAATTAGTATGGCAACTTGACAGTTTATTCAAATTCTCTCAGGATGCATATGCTCAGATATACCTTTCTAAAGCCTGTTAAATCTCATACATAGCTTCTCTTGGTCCTGTAGTTGTAAAATGACATCACCTGTGTTTTCCTTCTGCCATTCGTTGCTTTATTCATTTGTTTTAATTAATTCAGCAAGTGCAATTTTTTTTGACATGAGCAGCCTTAAATAAAAATCAGTGCTCTTTCCATCAAGTCTAGTCTAGTGAACATCATACCATTTGTCCCAATTTTATTCCAAATGTTTCCCCCCTTGCGGCTTGTGCTAGGGTCATGTTTGGGTAGCTCAATGATTTTTCACAACTCACTGTCTGCACCACTACTATGCTGCACATGCCAACTTTAGTTCCCTGTGTTCGCAGGTGAAGGGAAAGGCAGCCATTGATGTTGTCTGCAACCCATTAGGCAAGTCAGGTGGTGCGCTGATCCAACAGTTCATGATCCTAACATTCGGCTCTTTGGCAAATTCGACTCCCTACCTCGGGGGCATACTGTTGGTCATTGTTCTCGCATGGCTAGGTGCAGCAAGTTCATTGGACAAGCAATTCTCAAGCTTGGCCAAGGAAGATCTCAGAAAGGAAAAGTCTGCGAAAGAGAAGGTGGATCCCTCGCTGCTCAAGGGACCTGAGGAGGCTACTGATGTATTGGTGGAGCACACGAATGATACCCTTGCGAGCGAAACGACTGGAACTGAGAGCTCACCGTCGAACTCATCTCCAATTTAATTAGATCCATAGTTCTTTGAAGAAGTCATAGGTAGGAGAATGATTACGGCGAGCAGAAATAATGGACATGAAACAATCATGGTATCTTTGAGTTTGTAACAGTGAGGCAGCAGCATCAAGCTGCCTGTTAATTTTGTCTGTAACGTAAGCAAATTTTGACAACCGGCACTGAACGCAGTTGTGGAAATTCAACTGTTGTGGCAGTGACAATGCATAGATTTCTCGTGCCTTGCAAAAGTTTTCCGCGCGCGTGTGCTTGCGCGTGTTTTGAATTGAACCAGGTCAAATGCTAGGCGCTTGGTTTTCTTTTCGCTTGTTACGGACGAAGATTAGCACGCGCACAACATGTGAACAATACCATATGCGGTGCGATGTGTTAACATACAAGGTGCCGTGGGTAACATATCAGTGTTATCTATTTTGATATTTTTTTATTATTTAGGTTTATTTTCTTTTAGATTATTTCTATGTATTAGAAATAGCTTTTTTATTATTACGATTAGTTTACCTAATATAGGAATGTTTCTTATACTAGAGCCTTGGTGACAACATGGTTGGCTGTTCAAAGGTGAGTACTCTACTCTTGGTTCTCGGGTTCGTATCCAATCACCGACCATAATATTTGATACTAAAGCCACCCACGATGGTTTTCGATGCTGAATTATCTCCTTTGACAGATTGATGGCTAACAACGAGCAAAAGAAGTTCTTACTCGATAACATAATGGCCACATTGAAGAAGACTATGGAGTTAATGGATAAGTTGAAGGAGCTAGAGGATGCATCACGTGGCATTGCAATGATTGTTCTGCCATCACCTCCCTCAATGCCATCACTGGCATTAGTCCTACTACCGCCTTCACCAACGACGATGACTTGCTAAGTTGCACCTTTGATGCTTTTGTTGAGGAGAAACGTTGTCACTATCCAACAGCGGTCTTCTCCATGTGGCTGATTGACACCGTGCCTTCGAAGATGTGGAGTGGAACGGCTGTCATGTGAGGGTCAGTGACATCGTTGCATCTTTCCCACATCCATTGCATCCCGAGGTGAGAATGATGCTACTGCTCTACGCCGATTGCCCTTGCCGGTGGTGACTCCTGTGACGTCTGCCAACGCTAGAGGGTTGTTGTCCTCGCTGTTGTGTATCGGGGCTTCACTGATCATCTTCCACACCGTGTGACATCATCATTGTGCCCTTTCATTAACATAGGAACGTGAAGGTCTTAGTCTATGACCGCCACCTAACAGCTTGAGGGCGAGCTATTTCGCCACGAGGGGTGTAATGTTATGAACTAAGATTAGCAAGCGCATAGCACGTGAATAGTATCACACACGGTGCTGTAGCGACGCGTGAACAGCATTGCTGCGTGAACAGTACTGTATAGTGAGTTCTGTGTGGTGTTATCTATTTAGGTAGTTTTTTTTATTATTTAAGTTTGTCTCCTTTTAGATTATTTCTATGTATTAGAGATAAGTTTCTTATTATTAGATAATAGTTTTTGTAATATAGGAATATGTTTCTTAGAGGTCAACTCTAACCATTTCTATAAAAGAGACAACATTGAACCTATTATTATTAAAAAATGAATAAACAAAGTTTTCTAGTCTCTCTTTATTTCTCAACAAGTCTCAAAGCCTTGACGGCTACATGGCCGACTAATCAAGAGCGAGCGCTATACCCTCAGTCCTTAGATCCATACCCAACCAACCCGTATCATAACATCACTAGAATCAACTGAAGTTATCTAAGCAGAGGCAAATATTACCCTGACTATGTTTGGGACAGGGAAATGTCCCAGATTCTTGTAGGAATTTATCTGTTTCGTGTGGATTCTTTCAAAATTAATGCAAATTTTCTGAATATGTCCTAAAAGCAGTATGCCAACTAGGGGGCACTTAGTTCGGCTGAAATAAGCTGGCTTATGCCTTTTTTGTATTGTAGCTGCTGGTGATTTTTTTTATATAATTAAAATTAAAAAATTTAAAAATAAAAAATAGGATAGCCCATCACGGACAATACAAACAAATACAAAAAAGAAAAAGCAAAAAAGTCCAAAAAATCCAAAATAACTAGAAAAAAATAAAATTAAGAAATAGTGAATTAGAAATCAGAAGTCAGAAGCCGAAATCGAAACAAACGGAGATTTAACACTACTGTCTTGTTGCCAGCGCACATGAAGTGATCAGGGGACTGATTCTGTGCTTGCCATTGCAAAGTGTGAATCACACCAAACTTCATTATCTGATCTCACTCTCTACGATTCGCCCTATAACACGAGAAAGCACTCCGAAACGAAGCAACGACTGACCGTGAGCCGAGAGGCAAAGTAGCAAGCGCATGTGAGTAGGGGTGAAAACGGGTCGGGTTAATCCCGATCGATCCGGCACCGAATCCGATTGGTACCGAATCCGATTGGTACCGAATCCGGAGAAAAAATATGGGTTAGGATATGGTAACAGCAATATCCGTCCGAATTCGATATCCGTCCGAATTCGATATCCGTCCGAATCCGATACGTCTTCAAGTTTGATTTCAGGTTAGTGCTACTATTTGACGTTTCATTTTCTTTTGCAATGGTAAAATAAAATCTTCTACATCAGCTATTAAGTAGTAACATCAAGTTCTTGACAGTACGTCCTCCTACTCCATTTGTTGTACTGCATGCATTCCTTACAAACAAGTAGGGGTGCAAACGGCTCGGGTTAATCCCGACCGATCCGGCACCGAATCCGATTGGTACCGAATCCGATTAGTACCGAATCCGGAGAAAAAAATATGGATTAGGATATGGTAACAACAATATCCGACCGAATCCGACCCGTTTTCACCCCTACATGTGAGGCCGTCTTTTCTTTGCCAGTACTTGGTCAGCTCATAGGGCTCAAGTGGGGATGGTACGACACAAATCATACAATGGACGGGCATTCCCGCACGAGCAACCAAAAGGCCTAAGGTCTAGCAACAGTTATTCGATTCGTCCAACCATCCATCGGTTGGTCGACTGCAACGTTTACCGGGTGAATTGATTAATTTGTCACTGATCTGAAATATTGTTCCAGACAGCTTCTTCCGTTTAGCTTTTAAAAATCGGTTTTTGAATAGAGTAGATTTTTAAAGTGGTTTTTATAAGTTATTTGTAAAAGTCACTGTAGGTGCCACTTTAAACAGAATAGCTTCTTAAAATTAGTGTCCTTTATTTGTTCAATCTCTCTGGTAATCAACTAAAAACCATAGCCAAAAGGTCTAAATTTTTGGAAGTGTTCATTACTATGGATCTGTAGCAATTTTTTTCAAACATTGCCCCCGATCGCCCGTTTTTGCAAAAATGGTCCCCTTCCTAAGTTCGGTGAGCGCGGCGGCTAACACGTTGCACCTACTGTGCCCCCTTGCGTGGCAGGAGTTGATAGGCACGGAAGGGCTCTCGAGCATGGCAAGTGCGCATGTGGTGCAGCAGGCCAGAGGGCCAGCTCGACAGGCTAGCCGAAGGCGTGGTAGGGAGTCTTGCCAAGCTACCCTGGCTCGGCAGCTCTACTACCTGGCTGACCACGCATGCACATTGCAACGTGACACGATGTGTCAGGCTGGATAGTGATTCCCGTGACTCAGCTGGACGTGGCCGCTGTCCCGCGTGCCCATGTGGGTCTGTCGGTCGGCAACGCCTCCCTACGCACATAAAATGCCATGCCTCCCTCATTGCTAGCTCATTCGAAGTCGCGGAGCTGAATATCTTCCTTGCCAAGCAAGAGAGAGAGAGAGAGCCGACAGAGAAGAAAGAAAGAGAGAATACAAGAGAGTTTGAATTCATTTTTCGAGCTGGTTTTATTACGGTTTAGGGGATTTTGAAGTTATAGTTAGTGTGGTTCCAATCAAGACCTGAACGAAAAGGTATGTTTAATTCGCCTACGAGAAATGCACTTAATATGTCATTAACATTTCGTTAGCTTAACGGTTATTACATGTGCGCTGTTATTATTTATAGACCGTAATTATTTGTGCACTGTTGTTATTTGTGCGTTGTTATTACTTGTTTAATGGTTATTTTTTGTGCGTTGTTTTTATTTGTATATGTTATTATGTGTGCACTGTTTTTATTTGTACACTGTTAGCATTTGTGCACTATTTTTATTTGTACATTCTTAGTATTTGTACATTGTTAATTTTTGCACATTGTTACTATTTGTACGTTGTAGGTACCTACTGTTGGATGTGGAACACTTGTTCATATTCTACGGGGAGGGAGTTGTACGCGACGGGCTGACCTTCAAAATTGTGAAAGGATCATAATCGAGGCTCTGGGGATAAAGATATGGGTCTCCCCAAGCTCAGGAGGTGCGTGTGGATTGCATTTGACAGGAAGGTTGCTAAGAAGACAGCCACGGTGGTTAGAGATTCGGGAAAGTGTTTTTGGGAGCTAAAGAAGGTGGTTGATAACATCGCCTGATGGCAGTACATGGAGATTGCCAGCAATCCGGTTGCGGTGATATATGGAAGGCTAATGGTGTATCTGCAGTTTTTGGAGAGGGCGGAGGTGTCAAGTAGGGGTAAGGGTGGCGGAAGTGGCAGCGTGGAAGTGCCACAGCTGGTTGGTGGTGGTGGTGTGGAGCATCGTGTTGCTAGGGATGGTGGCGGCGAAGTGAAACCTGATGGTGCTGGTGGTGTGGCGGAAGATAGTGTTGGTCAGGATGATGGATGACTATCCAGGTTGGCTCATAACTTTCAGACAATAGAAAGTGTAGAGAGATGGTGGGTAATGTGTATTGACTATCATGAATATTTGGAAGGCCTGTCGGATGGATGCCATTTCGACGAGGAGGAGGATGTTGACATAGCCAGCAGTGGAGACAAGGCTGGTGTAGGTAGAGGTGGGGATGGTCCATCTGGCATTATTGTGTGTACGTATGTTCAGTATGTCTCCTCAAGATTGGATGTTGTTACCTTAGCCTCCTTTGTTTTTTCCGTTCGAAGGTGGGTCTGAATGGTCTTTCGATGAAGACACTACCATCGAAGGGCAATGCTTCTCCAACAAGGGTGTCATATAGCAAGCCATCGCAAGATATGCCATCCACATAAGCCGCACGTATCGGGTGTGCAGAGATTCAGAGGCAGAGCAATGGACTTGTAGATAATGATGGTCAAGGACCACACCTGTGAGCTTGTGGAGCCGTTGTACGGGCACCATAATGTGACCTCACTTGTCACTAGCCTAATAAGTCACCCCATAGTTGCAGACATCATAGTTTCACCGAAGCTATTGATGGCTGATGCAGTGAACCTGGTTGGTTTCCTGGTGAGCTACAGTCAGGTGTGGCTGGCGAGGAGGATGTCATACACGAGATGTATGGCACATATGACAAGGCCTACAATGTCATGCCAAGAATGTTGCGTCAGATTACCCAAGCCAATCCCGAGACATATGTAAATAAGATGAAGAGGGTGTACCCTACGAAGGTCTCCAATTGTTTTATCATTGATCGGGTGTTCTGGGCATTTTGGCAGACGATTGAGGGGTTCAATTACTGCTATCCAGTGCTTACGATGAATGATACATTCCTCTTCAGTTGGTACAAGGGCACGGTGTTGATGGCGGTGACCACCGTCGCAAACGACTAGCTATTCCTAGTATTTTATGCAATTGTGGAGAATAATAACACCGATTGCTGGCTATGGTTTCTAGCCAATGTGAAGAAAGAAGTAGTCCAAGACTAGCCTAACGTCCATCTTATCAGGGATCGTAACGTCAGGCTACTTTTGACGCTGACTACCATGCAGCAAGGGACTCGACCACTCTTCTAGTGGAACAACATGAGGTTCCACTGGCACATGAGGCATCTAGCGACAAACTTTCACATCCATTTTCACAACAAGGAGTTGACGAAGAAGTTCAAGAAGCTGTGCATGCAAAACTAGATGTGCAAGTTCAACACAGTATGACACGATATTGATGAGGAGACCTCCAAGCATGTGAGGGAATCGTAGGGAGCGGAACCAGCCGTAGCTCAGGCCGCTCCCACAGCAATGGGCATGTTCACCCAATTGATCAACTTGCATGCCCCAAACATGGACAAATGGTCCTTGCATCACGTACGGATGGTGCGAGGTACAGGATTATAACAACTAATATGTACGAGGTGTACAATTGTGCCCTAAAGGGTGTACGCTCCCTCCCAATCATCGCAATCATGGATGAGAGTTGGAACCGCACTATCAGCTACTTTGGTAATATAACCATGATTGCGAAGAAGCACCTAGATGAATGTAGACAACTCTCAGAAGTCATGCATGCGTACATGGAGCAGAAAATGGTGAAGGCTTGTTCGCACATCACTCGAACCATGGACGATGTGAGGAAGTTCGATGCCCATTTGAGGGAGAAGTATGTCATAGGCCATGTAAGAGGCGATCGCAAGCATGCATACACCATCGGCAAAGTAGCGACCTGCACATGCAACAAGGCGATACTCCTTCACAACCTTGCTCCCATGTGTACGCCGTGTGCGCTGCGTGGTAGCGGTCCTCTGCGCAGTACATTTAAGAATACTATGAAATTCACCATTTGCGCGGGACTTAGAGCGCTAAGCTTAACTCCTACTGGATGGACATGCATTACAGGGACCTTTGGCTGGGAAGTGAAGTGAGTGCCAAACGATGCACTGAAGCATCCTGGGTGCGAAAGACATCAGTCCCACCACATCCATAATGACATGGATGATAGTCAACGTAGCCAATGGCAAAGGCTGTGCAAGTGCAGGCCATGCAAAACAACAGGCCACTCCATGAAGAACTGCCCAAATAGACCCACTTCATCGGCCACCCCGTAGTCATGTCGATTTTTATTTTATGCTCCCAAAAATCCCAACTTGCTTAAATATCTGGGCGGATGGTACGAGGGCTTGTGTGTGGTGTAGTGGAAGCACGTTGTGTGGTTTGTGGTAGAACCGCCCAGATAACCCTAAGGGCCGAATCTTGCGATGACCTCCCAGTGTACAACAATACAACCACAAGCTGGCAAATTATAGGCAGGGCTAACTAATTTGCATCGACTTAGTATGGGTTGCGCCGGTGTGACCACGAATGGGCAGAGGATGGCCACATCCTCTGACGTGACGGCGTAAGAGGAGAGTCCTAGAAGGGTGGTCGTACCCCAAAGGGAGTGAAACCTTAGCGGACGTGGCTCTGCTGGGAAAATGCATTGTAACATCCTTGTGATGATCTAATCAACCGTATGACTAAGGAATCGTGTGGAGCAACAAGCGGATTATCTCTTATGGGTAAAGTGTACAAACTCTGAATAGTGAAAACTATTCGAATATCCGTGCTCAGGGTCAAGGGCGGACATGAGAACTTAACCAGATATAGTTGTATTTCAAAAACTTTGTGGGTGAAAGTGAAAAAGTGGAGGGTAGTGAAAAGCCCTGATTTATGTTACCCTAGGTGTCGTCCCAGTGATAAGGTAAGCGGTTATAACGCTGAAAGGTTAGCATATAGTGCAGAAACCATGTAACGGTGGATGGAATCTGGATCACTACTATTATTGTATTCTTTCATACATTGATAAATTTTGTTTTAGTTAAAACTGCTAGGTCTCAGAAAATTTCTATGTATCGTATTTTAAAAGTAATTCATGGCAAATAAAATAACTCGAGCCTTCTCTTGATAAGCCATGCATGTTATCTATTTGCATCCTGTGTATTGGATCGCGGAGCACGGTGGTTTGTGCTCACCCTCTCTCACTCAATTAATCCAGAATCAGGAGTCAGATCGCCACGCTTCAGCAATACATCTGGTTGTGATGGTGAAGAAGATGAAAATGATAAGAACTAGGTCGCGAACCCTAGTTGGCTGCCTGTGGGCACGTCCTGAGGGTCTCACCTATGTGCTTCGTTTCCGCTGCTGCATTTTAATGATTTCGGCCTGAGCGGCCCTTGAGTAAGTCTATTATTATATTTACGCTTTCGCATGATATGTATTTTGATGTTCAGTACTGTATCTGTGAGCACTATTTACTGATCCAAGGAATAGTACGGTGGAATCACAGAGGATTCTGGATTGCAAAATCCGGGTCCGACAAAATCCAAGCTCCTCCTTGTTGTAGGAGCACCTTTGCTCACTCAATATCTTATCAAGGGTTATCTTGCCCTTGAAACACCTCTCCAACCTCTTAGCTTATTGACTTACTCTTTCAGCTTATTATTTTCAACAAGTAGAGAGTTACAAGAATTAGCCACACAAGAGCTAGAGTCTATTTTATAACTACATGGCATGGGTAACAAATTATCACAAGAAGTGGAAGTACTAGTTTTAGAAATAATGCAAGAAGCAATTTTTAAACTAGGAAAGTCATCAATAAAATTGCAAGTGATGTCCACATTAGAATGAGATTTGGTGATGTCCTTGAGAAGGAGTGAATCATGAGCTTCCTTTAGATCATCATAAGAATCTTTTAGAGAGAAAAAATTTTTCTTCAAAACCTTGAATTTAGATTTCTCCTTTGCAAGGTACCATTCAAGTCTTCAAGCATGTCCATTAATTCATCATATGAAGGCTCATTATCATAATTTAATTCTATCTTGTCTCTTTTTACCATAAGGCTTGTGGGAGAGGATAAGAGTAATGGAGCCTACTTGATAGCGATCCCAACAAGTCCCCTCTTCTTGGAGGACCATCATCATCGGATTCAGAGTTGGAATACTCTTCATCGGAGTTCCACTCTCTAATATGGGCCTCGCCCTTGCCATCTTGATGAAGTTTTTTGAAAAGCTTCTTCTTGCCAATTTTTTCGTCTTGGATGACTAAGTCTTGTCATTCTCCTTGGTGGGGCAATAAGAGACAATATGCCCCTTCTCATCGCACTCATAATAACGAATATTGTTACAACACTTGTTGGTAGAGGATGAATGTTGTTATAGCGCTTGTTGCTAGAGGATTGCCCCCTCTTGCTCTTGTCATAACTAGCACTCCAGTTTGAGCGTCTCTTTATGAATTTATTCATTCTCTTCACAAGGAGAACCAACTCCTCTTCGAAGTAATCTTCATCGTTCTTTGTCTCATCGCTTGATTCCGCTTTCGCCCTAAAAGTGGCAATCTTTTTCTTGGAGGAGGGTCACTCTAAGAGCTCCTTCTTTTCTTTCTTGTACAACTCATTCGTGATGAGGTTGCCCAAGAGGCTAGTTGGTGCATCTTTAGCAACTCGGATGAGTTAAGTAATAATGTCACCAAAGTCTCGTATTTCTTTGGCAATGTCGTAAGCATCTTTTGAACAATATCAATATCGGTTAGTGTAGTGCCTAGGCCTTTGAGGTCATTCACATTGTTGTTGAGTCTTAAATACATCTCATTGATATTTTCATGTGGCAACATTGTAAATGCTTCATATTTGATCTGAAGTCTATGCAATTTGGTCTCTTTGGCAACAGATGTGCCCTCATGAATTTTTGAGAGCGTATTCCAAATCTCATGAGCAGTTTTTAAATTGTCCACTCGACTGAACTCATCTACATTCAAAGCTCCAAAGAGAGCATTCATCGCTTGAGTATTGGAGTGTGAGTTTTGCTCCTCAAGATCTATAGGATGTATAGAATCAAGAGGCATGGCGAAACCATCATTCAAAATCCCCCATATACTTGAATTCATGGCCTTCAAATAAGTAGATATTCTAATTTTCTAATAAGCATAATTAGAACCATCGAAAATAGGTGCCTTTCCTAGGGAGATACCCTCACTAGTCATCCTTACTCTCTAGGCGGTAAAGCCCACTAAGAGATATCAAACTCTGATACCACTTGTAGGATCAAGGATAACAGACTAGAGGGGGTGAATAGGAGGATTTTTAATTATTTTGGCTAAATCAAAATTTTATAGCAAGTATAAACTAATTAAAATTGTTTTGCATAAGTATGGCCTAAATCCTCTAGGTTCTACTAAGGCACCACAAGCATATGTATAAATTAAATACAATTTTAGCTACACAAGTAAATTCACTAATTGTTAGAAATGTAAATGCTAAAAGTAAAGATAAGAGAGATAAACCACAACGATAACACGTGATGTTTTTTTCATGGTATTGAGAACTTCCCAGTCTTTTCTAATCCATGTTGTGGTAAGCCTAAATAGATTGAATCGGCTCTACGAATTAAGGCTAACCATCTCAATTCCACTAGGGTTACTCTTCCTCCACTTTGGAGAAGGCAAGCACCACACTCTTTACAAATGTGTCGTGTCTCTTCACAATCTTCTTTGAAGAGATCACCGTGTAAACTCCTCCAAACCATCTAGGTGTCGCCAACCATCAAGAGTAATAAGCTAATAATGCTTGCTTGAAGGTTTCAAGTGCCATAATGATCAACTATATGACACAATGCATTTTAATTCTCCCAACAACCTCAAAATGTGAAAATGGAGCAAATGAGTTGAATAGAGAATAGCAAGGGCTCAGGTGTATTCAATGAGATCCAAGAAGAGCTCCTTGTTGCTGGTGAAGAGGTATTTATAGCCTCCATGCACCAGGATGACCTTTGGGGGGTCAAAATCCCCAAAAATTTGGTGATACCATACTACCACCATGTAATAGCTGGTACTATAGCACCTACTATTCAATGACTACTTGAGGTTCATTAAATGCATAGAAACTAGCCGTTAATTCAAATATCAGTAGTACCACACTCACGTGCCCTGTAGTACCGCACCTCAGCTACCGTAGTATCAATTTTCAGAGGAGAGAAAATGCTAAAAAATGCACCTCTCTGAGAATTAGCTACCACCAACTAAAGTGTGGTCATACCGCACTCCGATTGTACCGATCATAGGGTCCGGTCATACCGCTATGTGGTACTACAACGCAACAATTGTGGTCATACCGCTCTGCGGTACTATCAGCTAACAAGTTGTGATAGTACCTTTTTGAAAAGATTAGAAATGCACCTCTTTGGAAATAGCCTACCAGTATGTAACTGCTTGTAGTTCTGAAGGAGCGGTACTACCGTTCAAATGCCTACGTCCATATCGGTTTCAATGGAAATTCATAGATGGTTCAAAATGAAGTTACAAATGCATGTATGAACCATAATTGATCAATGAGACATAAAATTAACTTCAAGTTACTAGCCATGACCCCTCTTTATACTACGACATCTATTCTACAAATTTCGGTCTTTTCAACCAAACCGGACGGCCGGGTAGCAGAGATGCCGAGCCAAGGCGGCTCGGTAGGCCTGCCTACCATGCCCTCGGCCAGCCTACTGAGCTAGCCCGTCCAGCCTGCCACGTCGTCTGTGCACTTGCCACGCCGATAGCCCTCCGGCACTTGCCAACTCCTGCCATGTAAGGGGGCACGGTAGGTGGCACGTGTTGACCGTCATACCTATCGAGTTCGGGAAAGGAGTTATTTTTATAAAAACGAACAACCGAGAGCTATTTTTGAAAAAATACACCAGGACCATATTATTGAACAGTTCAAATTTCTGAAGATATGGATGCGATCTCTTCTGCAGATTGAATGACATTTTCAGCCTTGTCTGTTATTCGCCCCCCATGCTTTTGGGGCAACAGAGCAACGACGCCTGCTTGCTCGTTCTGTTAACATTTGCTTTGCTGTTATGTTTGGTGTTTCGCTGTGCTCACGAGTGTTTGATTTGATCTAACCAATTAGCGGATAAATCTGTGCGGATGAAGCCTAAATGCGTGGGTCTGAGAACTTGGGAGTCGTTCTGCTTTATGCAAAAAGCTAAAGATGGAGAAACTCGATGGGACGGCTCAACTATATATTCGGATGAAGAAAACCGCCGTTCTGTCGCTTTTAAGCGAGTGATATACTCCCCCATTACGCCCGGGGGATTCCGGCCTCCTGCGCGAGCCACGTCCCCCCGGGTGACTCCCGCGCCAGCGCGCGCGTGGCGCGTGGCCGGCCGATTTTCGTACGGTCGGTTGAGCGATTTTCCTTAGTTTTTATGAAATTACGTACAGGTCCCTGGTTCTCGCAAAAAAGTCCCTGGTATTTTTTTTAAACCCTCTACTTTGCAGGATGGCCCCCCGCGTTTTCGAAAATTACGCACGGGTCCCGTTTTTCACGTACAGGTCCTCGGTTTCTTTTCCCGAGTTTTTTCGAAATTACGTACAGGTCCCTGGTTCTCGCAAAAAAATCCCGGTATTTTTTTTGCCCTCCACTTTGCAGGATGGCCCCGTTTTTTCACTTACAGGTCCTCGGTTTTTTCAAAAAAATCCTTTGCTTTTTTCGAAAATGCGTTTTTGCCCCTGGTTTTTTTAACAGGTCCTCGTTTTTTGCGAATAACCCCTTTACCTTTTCCGCAAATACATTTTTCCCCCGATTTTTTTGAAAACTCCTCACGAATTATCTTCTCATTTATTTTTTTACATACGGTGGTTGACGCGGCGTGTCGCCGCGCCTATACTTCTAGTTGGAATTGGAGGCAGCAGAGGAAGATACGAGCCGCGGACTGACATGCGGTGGCTTTTGTGTTGCCCTTTTGTTTTTCTTTTTAATTAAATTATTAATTAATGGGGGTTTTGTGCTTTTCTTTTAAAAAAATTCTCATGTTCGTCTCTTCCGCTGTTTCACGTGTAGTAGGATCAGAAGCTTGCTTAGGAGGTGGTGGTCTTCTTTTATGAAAAGATCGTGTGGCATGTTTGAACATGACACTAGTATTTGGAACCGGCTCTCGAGACGTCCATTGGAGAGACCCGTTTGTATTTTTAGGAAAAAAAATAAAATTGGCTGTTGCTAAAGCTTCCTTAAGAAAAAAGAAACAATCAACGCCGGTGCCGATCGGTGCACCAGCTTTCTATTTTTGCTAAACGTTTCTAGCGAACACTAGTTCCAAGTACCAACGGCACATTTGCCTGAGTAGCGGTGGCAACTGCACCGACTACTCGATCGATCTAGGCAAGAAAATGCAGTGGGGAGGTCTCACGCGAGGTCCCTCCTCGCAAGCTGTTAAATCGAGTTGATCATCTCGATCTAATGGTGGATGGTTGTCTTATGTGTGGTTCTTTCCTATAGAATGTTAGAAATTGGTTCATTTGAGTATGGCATATTTCTCTAATTCTAAAATATACATGATTTAGTACTATATTGCTATGGCAAAGTGAGGAAGACCGATTTATAAGGTGGAGTCCTCTCCACTACTTGAATATGGATAGAGATGATATGAGGAGGGTTCTGGCTAGTCACACACACGCGTACGCGCGTATTCACGTATTTTTTCATGAAAATCGCATGACTTATGACTTGGAACACACGACCATGCCATGACGTGGCACGCCACTTGGCAAATCAAATCCATCTTTATTTTTGTTGAACCCTACACCACACACTCTCTCTCTGTTTGAATGAGATTCAAACATTTGAATGAAACAGTTACAAGTGAATTTACACTGCTTAATTTGTGATTTGATGAGGCAGTTACCAGTGCATAATTCTGTTTAAAACGCAGCAGTTACTAGTGAATAACTACATCGCCCTTAAAGGGTCTGTAGACGTCCAGGAAAAAATGAGAAAATTTTGCACCTTCATTCTTCCTCTACTTTATGCTCTACGAGCTTGTGCTGTTGTGCTGTGCCGTCTGAACCTCGTCGACCTTTCTTCCCAGCGTGCACTTGGAAGGAAGGAGAGCGGCTATCTCCGAACCGTTACCGTAGAGAGTACCTGCACGGGGTGACAATAAGGTTTCTGGGCAACGATCAGGCGACCGCCACCGTGACTGCGTCATCTACGTTCGCGACTGCGTCAAGCTGCGGCGCTTCTGTTCTTCATCAGCGAAAAAGTAAGCCGCTCACAAGACGCTCGACTTTGTTACTATAGTTTTCTTGCGTATATTCTGAAGTATGATGAGTAGCCTGTTGTTAGTAGTAAGTTTTGCATCACTGGTTTATTGTATTTGTCTTCTAGTAAAATTTGGAATTAAAATATTGCCCACGCTTACAACATTTCAGAAAATTTATTGTGAATTTTGTTACAATACAACAATGGCTAGTGCTTCTGATGCGATGAAACCTGAGAGATTTTCTGGTAAGAACTTTTGTAGATGGCAGACTAAAGCCAAGTTTTGGCTCATGTCTTTTGGGCTTTGGTGGGTTATCCACCCGCAAGTGAACTGATTTCGAAAAGCTATGAATTCAAGGCATAGTCCATTCATCAGTTGTAATAAGATGAATCTTATCATCCTAGGTGCAAGTTCAACCCGTACAGGACTTACACTAAAAGACTGGTATATTAACAGTACTTCAGCACAATATCTTTGTCATATGTTTATTTCTTACTTTGGAATTGGTGGGGGATTGTTAGAAATTGGCCCATTTGATTATGGCACATTTTCTTAATTCCAAAGCATGCATGATTTAGTACCATATTGCTAAGGCAAGCTGAGGAAGATCGATTTATAAGGTGATGTCCTCACCACTCTTTAAATATGGATAGAGATGGTATGAGGAGGGTTTTGTCTAGTCACATACACACGTACGCACGCGCGCGTATTCGCGTATTTTCGCATGAAAATAACGTGACTTGCGACACACGACCGTGCCGTGATGTGGCACGCTACTTGGCAGACCAAGTTCATCTTTATTTTTGCTGAACCCTGCACCACTCTCTCTGTTTGAATGAGATTCAAATATTTAAATGAAGCAGTTACAAGTGAATTTACACTGCTTAATTTGTGATTTGATGAGACAGTTACTAGTGCATAATTCTGTTTAAAACACAGCAGTTACTAATGAATAACAGCAGCACCCTTAAAGGGCCTGGAGACGTCCAGGAAAAAATGAGAGAATTTTGCACCTCCATTCTTCCTCTACCTTCTGCTCTGCGAGCTTATGCTGCGCCGTCTGAACCTCGTCGACTTTTCTTCTTGGCGTGCACTTGGAGGGAGGGAGAGCGGCTATCTCTGAACCGTTGCCGTAGAGAGTACCTGCACGGGGCGGCAATAAGGTTTCTGGGCAACACATCTGCGCGACCGCTCACTGCACTGCGTCATCTACGTTTTGCACTGCGTCAAGCCTGCGCTGCTTCCTGTTCTTCATCAGGCGAAAAAGTAAGTTATTCGCACGCACGTTCGACTTTGTTACTATAGTTTTCTTGCGTATATTCTGAAGTATGATGAGTAGCCTGCTGTTAGTAGTAAGTTTTGCATCACTGGTTTATTGTATTTGTCTTCTAGTAAAATTTGGAATTAAAATATTGCCCACGCTTACAACATAGAATTCCCCTTTTCGATTTAGACTCTGCTTTGAAGTGATATAGGGCCTGTTTTACAGCTTTTAAAAACAGTTTTTGGTTTTTATTACAGTATCTAACTTTTAAATTGAGTATTTTTTTAAGACGGGATCTACAGGTTAATTATAATACACGTTAAAAGCCTAACATTTGTATCAACCAAAATCGTAAGCGAGTATCTCCCTCTTTATAATCTCTGTCGCAAATAGCCAAAATTTAAAAATTTCAGACAAAAATTATAAGTCACAATCAAAAAGAACAGGTTCGTAACCTTGTTCATTTTGGTTATGGTGAGGAAGACATCGTCGAGCTGTAGATGCTGAGGAGGAGCTCGCTTTTTCGCTTTCCATCCGTTTTCTCTTCTGTACTGCCGAGGAACTGACGGATGGCCCGCGAGGGAATTGGAACATACGAGCCGCCGGACTGGCAAAGGCGGTGTTTTCCTAGCACTAGGATCAGAAGCTAGCTTAGGAGGTCGTCTTCTTTATGAAAAGATCGTGCGGCATGCTTGAACAAGACACTAGTATTTGGAACAACCTTCTTGATTACTCGATGCATGTACAAAAAAGATCAACCCTGCAAAGAGCTGTCCGAAAGTTCAGTACCAAACCACTAAAAGCGTTTACTAAAAAAAGTTGATGCGCCTTGCAATTGATCTATTTCTAGTGTTAATATATATGTTTCATCAGAAAGTAGCTAGTAGCATACCTCACCCCAAAAGAAGAAAAGAAAAAGAAGAAAAGGAGAGGAAAAAGATGGCTAACTAGCATATCAGCCTAGTTACCCTTTGGATAACTTTAGTTCTGTTTTTTGTTAATTTCGGAACATCGTGTGTACCCCATTACTTCACCACCCAGTAATGTGTACCCCATTAATTCACCACCCAGTAAGTATCAAATTCGTGTGTCCTGCTGCTAAGACAAAACTCTAAACCTACCTACCAAGCCTACAACACTTCGTATACTTTGCTTTAAGCGCTTCTCTTTTCTTTTTTTTTGGCCGAAGCTGATGTGGACACCGATCAGTTGGCCGAAAGATCTCCAATTAACAAGGGCAGGAATTAATTAATTGGGTAAGTTACGTAATGCAACCAAGATTATAATTTTTTTTATAAAAAAGACTTACGAGCTAGGTTCTCAGTAGGCCAAAACCAGCTCCATTAGGATTGAGCGACTCTTTTCTTTGTTGTTCCATATCACTGGAACCATTCTGAAGAATCTAGGTACTACAATGTGAAGAATCTAGGTACTACAATGTGAGTTGAAAACAAACAATCTCTAAAGAGGGACGCAAGTCTGTGATAGAAAGAGGGGGTGATATATACGTTCAGTACCAAACCACTGAAAACGTTTACTAAAAAGTTTGATGCGCCTTGCAATTGATCTATTTCTAGTATTAATATGTATGTTTCATCTGTAAATATCTAGTAGCATATCTCACCCCAAAAGAAGAAGAAAAGATGACTAACTAGCATATCAGTCTAGTTACTCTTTGGATAACTTCAGTTCTGTTTTTTGTTAATTTCGGAACATCGTGTGTACCCCATTACTTCACCACCCAGTAAGTATCAAATTCGTGTGTCCTGCTGGTAGGTCAATGGTGCCGCTTGGTTGGACTGAAATAAGTCAGTTTATAACTGAAATTGTACTGTAGCTGACTGAAATTTCACTGTAACTGATGATAGCTTATTTAGCGTAATTAAATTTAAAATAATTAGAAAAACAGGTTAGCCTATTATGGACAATACAAACAAATACAGGAAAAAAGAATCGACAAAAAAGCTCAAACAAAATCAAAAAACCAAAAAAGATGAACTTTAGGAATATTAAAAAATAAGCCAGAAGCCTAAATCGAAATAAGTCAGAACCTAGAAGCCTAAACTGTTCTCTCTCTGTCTCTCTCTCTGGTCAAAGCTGATATGGCCGCCGATCAGTTGGCCGAAAGATCTCCAATTAACGGGGCAGAAATTAATTAATTGGGTAAGTTAGGTAATGCAACCAAGATTATGATTTTTTTTTAAAAAAAAACTTCTGAGCTAGGTTCTCAGTAGGCCAGAACCAGCTCCGTTAGGATTAAGCAACTCTTTTTTTTTGTTTTTCCATATCACTGGAACAATTCTGAAGAATCTAGGTGCTATAATGTGAGTATAAAGTGACTTAGAGTTCAAATCAATTTACCAAAGATATAAAAGGGGATCATAAACATAAAGTATAAAGTGACTTAGAGTTCAAATCAATTTACCAAAGATATAAAAGGGGATCATATTGAATACAAATCATAAGTGACTCTTTTTCTATCTCTAATAATTTTGTTGTATAAGACATCTACTCTAACACAAAGGTTAATCTTATGGACCATGCTACTGAATGAACAAACGTGCACATTGGGGTACAGTGGCGCCACCACTGCTTTATCTCCCTTACACATCTAGCTTCTTCAACCTCCCAATCTCACCTCCTATCGTGATGTAGCTCTGTGTGCCTAAACCGCTACCCCTACCCCTCCTGTTCAAGGGCTTGGTGAACCCAAAAACCTAACCCCTAACTCTACTACCGCCATCGCTACCCGACATTGCTGAAGAATGCAGCATGTTTTGGATACCATGCTCTTCTTAGTAATGAGCGGATGTGCACCTTAGGAAAAAGAAGGAACTATGTCCAGGAGCGTCTTTAAAATAGAAATCTATTAAATCTATTTTACCCTTTCTGAACTTTGTAAAAAGTTTGCTTAACCCCCCTAGACTATAAAACTGGTTATTTAACATCCTATACTTAAACAATGTCAAATTCCACCATGAGGCAATTTGGGATGGTGCTTTTTGCCGATGTGGAGGTGGGTTTGCCTCTTGTCATCTTGCGTCACTAATTTTTTTGCTACCGTGACATCCTAGTTCACCCTACGGTGGGTCGTTTTTCGCTATGGTCGAATTTCATACAAATAAATTAAATATGATAAATTATTTTAAAAGAACTTTTTTTAATAAACTATTTTAAAATAACAGTGAGTAAACATTTTCGTTTATTTATTTAAGAAAAGCCAAAAAGCATAAACCGAAGAGAAAGATTAAAATCCTCTTTATTTCAGCTTTTAAAAACTGTTTTTTTAGTTTTTTATAGTAACTAATTTTTAGATAGAATGTTTTTTTTAAATAATGTCTACAAGTTGATTGTAGTACATATTATAACGACTTCATTTATATTGGTTATAATTACATATAAATTTCTATTTCTCCGTACATCTTTATAAACAACTCAAAAAACCATAAGTCCAAATAAAAAAAATAAGCCCACGTGTTCAGCTGTTAAGTTAAGCTTTTACCTGTTTGGTCGTACAGAAGCATGTGACCAATTTCTCTCTAGTCCTTTTCAATATTCTGCGTCAGACGCAAGCGGTTTGGTGGCCACGTCAAAAAAAATAGCCATTGAACAGTCCAGAAACGACGCGCCCTCAGACATCAGAATGACGTTGTATTATGAGAATAATAATGCATTAATTTTCTCCATGAAAAACTGCGAGTTTGTCCAGCAAAAACGGGCCCATACAAAATACTCTTCTACGGCTGCAAAATGCCGCATAAATACCAAATCAGCAATTGTAACTGATGGACAATTAGCAGCGCATCCTCTCTAAATTGACGCTAGGTAGGAGCCTAGGAGAAGATGAAGACGTTGCGAACTGTGACCACTTAACCACAAGCATATGAAACGAGATAAAAACCGCGCGGGTTTATGAACAATGGTAGCATACTAAGCATTAAGGACACTCCCAACGCGTCTTAGTCAACAATATTCAATGCATTAGTTAGCATACCAATTAGAATTTTTGCTGAGATGAAGAGGAAATTAAAAAAGAGAGGAAAATAATGTCTCCTGTAAGACACTACATGGGCATATAATCCAATGCACTATTTGTTGTCCCGAAGTGTTAACATTCGTACCTGCTTTACTCCAGCCCGTTGCGCCGTTGCATGTCGTCCTGCTACTCGGGGCTCCCCATTGGCCCGTTGCGCCGCCAAGCCACTCCACCTAGCGCCGGAGCTTGTCACCCGTCGTGCCCACCACGTCGACGCTGCATGACCGAGCCAGCGGCCACCACGCTGACCTCCTCCCCGCACTCAATACACATCAAGTTCTTGGGCACAAAATCTCATCGCCCGTACCGCACCATGCCGCACTCGTCGGTGACGGAGAAGAGGTGTTGTGGCTGAAAATGTTTCACTATTGCCGCAACTACCACCTCGCTGCCGTTGGCATGCCCCCGGAGCACCACTCTTGAAACTAGTGAGGGAAAGGGAGTGGGGGGCTTAGATCCGACTGGCATTGGTGAGGGAGAGGAACGCTCGGATCGGGCTAGCACTAGCAAGGGAGAGGGGGTTGGGAGGGCTCGGATCTGGTCGACGCCGATGAGGTGGAGGGAGAGGGGGACTCGAATCTAACTGGTGTCGATGAGGGGGAGGGAGAGGATCGCTTAGGAGAGAGGGCTCGGATCTAGCCGACGCCAGTGAGGGGATAGGGGCTTGGATTCGGTCAACGCCGATGAGGGAAGGAAGAGGAGCGCTTGGATCCGATTGGCACTGATGAGGGAGAGGGAGAGAAGCATTGGATCCAGCTAGCATTGGTGAGGGAGAGAGGACTCGATCCGACGCTGACGAGGGAGAGGGTGAGGGAGAGAGAGGATGAGGTAGGTGAATTTGTTGCTTAGGCTCAAGGATAGACACTACCCACTGAAGAAGTTATGTCTTCGGTTATTTTTAGGTGATGCGGAAAGCATAGATATTGCTTTGATATGTTTTCCACTGGGAGTGTCCTAACTACTAGGGAGAGAACCCATGGACCAAGCTATTGATTGTGGTTTTTGGCTTTTCAGTCGGTTTTTGGTTTTAGTTTCTATCAATTGATATTATTTATCAGACCTACCAGCTGCAGCAAAAGTCATGTGCCCCTATCCAAAAGAGCTAGTCCTATCAGGCCATCTTTAATGTATTAAACCGATGTCGATTCAAAGTTATACCAAATAAGCATAAGTTTATTTTTCTCCAATGTATTGAATCGATTGCTACTAATAACTAAGACCCATGTTACATTAAAAAACCATAAAATAATAATATTCTCTTTTAACCACACTCTCTTCTATGTAATTGTTTAATACTCATATGAATTATTTAATATTTTAAATTGATTCTTAAGTATAGTCCTATTTTAAGTATTTTTTTATTAAAACCGACCATTTTAATATATTAAACCAATTCAATTCCTTTCTCTTCTTATTTGGACCGACTAAACGACATTGAAATGGTCTCATGCCGCATTATACGAGGACCCTGGCGGAAAAGCTCGCGGGGACACTGCAACATCGGACCACAGCATTGAACAATCATCCCACCACGCTGCCTTGCACACAAACGCACCCTGCGCAACACACGCAACACAGCACAAACAAACGCCGGCTGGTTCGTTCCACTAGTAGCTACTTGACGGCGACGGCGCCGGCCAGAGCCGGGAGAAGGTCGACGAGACGGCGATGCCGGCCATGTTGATCCCCTTGGTGCCCCAGTCCGGCACCGGCACCCACCGCCACTCGCCGCGCGCGCGGTCGTACGACAGCCACACCAGGTCCCAGGCGCCCCTGCAGTTGGAGATGAGCACCAGCCTGATCACCCCCTCCCTCTCGGCCAGCAGCCCGGTCATCACGGCGTACGGCTTCCTGAACCCTTCGATCAGTTCGCCCTGCACGGTGGAGACCAGCTGCCAGTCGCCTCTCACGGCCGAGCCGAACCCATACAAGTCCACGCCGGCCACCACCTTCACCCGGGTCCTGCTCGGCTCGTCGATCACCGTCGATCGGACCACCACCGCGCTCCCGTCGCCGTACACGTGTAGCCTGTCGCCGTGGCCCGCGGCGTTCGGGTTGTGCGGGAACCGCGGCCGGAAGAAGACCGGCCGGTCCACGCCCGGGCCGGAGTACACCATCACGCACTCCGGTCCGGCGTGGGCCGCGCACAGGTACGTGCCGTCCGGAGCGGCCGGTACGGAATCCCCCACGGCCTGGACCGCCTCCGATGACTGCCACGTGTCCGTGTCAGACTGGTATTCGAAGAGGAATGGCGAATTGTTCACCAGCTCAGCAAAGAGAAACCTTGGAGAAAAAACAACTGCATCACATCAGATTTTACACGTACAGTAACGTTTTGATTTTTACTATGAATTCATTGTACTTTTAGCACCGTGAAAGACGAAAAGCGCCGTGGCAAAACGCAATGACTATCTTAACACGTAGTACTATTCGCAAGATTTCGAGAATCCTCCGAGAGAAAAGGACGGGTACCTAAACCGGTTCGATCCGGGGGGATCGGCCACGAGCTTGAGGCCGAAGCGGCGCCAGGAGGAGGTGCCGCGGGGGCCGAGCGGGGACGGCGGGAGGCGGCGGGCGGCGCGGGCCGAGAGATCGACCACGACGAGCTCGCGGCGGCCGTTGGCGGCGAAGAGGAAGGAGCTTCCGGAGGCGGCGAGGAAGTAGAGGTCCTCTCCCGGGGGCACGGCGGGGGAGATGATGGCGGAGACGGGGATGCGGAACCAGCGGCCGGAGGGCCCGTGGAAGCCCCGGAGCGCGGCGGCGTGGGGCGGGAGCTTCTTGAAGAGGAGGAGCCACGCCGCGGCCGGGCCGGGGCCGGAGGAGGCGGCGGAGAGGTGGTATAGGCGGCGGAAGTCCGGGGAGGAGACGAGGTGGGAGAGCGGGCGCGCCACGGAGCGGACGCGGAGGAGCTCCGGGAGGGCGAGTCGGAGGAGGATGTCTTGGAGGAGCTCCGATGGGAGGAGTAGGAGGGGGCCGAGGGCGGTACTCGCCGGAGAGGGGTGGTGGTCGCCGGCGAGGGGATGGTCGGACATGGGAGGGGTTTGGTGAGGTTTAATTTCTTGGGGATGGGGTTGTTTTGGGGAAAGTTTGGGGGTTCGGCGGGGACTTTAATACAGGGTAGGAGACGGTTTTTGGTGGTTGGCCTGGTAAGCTAGGGCCTGTTCTTCTCCTCAAAGCCGGCGGCTTTTGACTTTTGTTATAGTATTTAACTTTTAAACGAAGTATTTTCTCAAGACTGGATCTACAGGTTAAGCGATCTACCGTTAAAAGCCCAACATCTGTACCTGCCAAAATCACAAGTGAGTATCTATCTCTCCGTAATCAGATCGTAACAATCAAAATTCAAAATTTCATTAAAACCATAAGTCGCAAATGAAAAGAATGTGCCTATGCATTTCATCGGGTTTTGAGTTTTTTATCTCTTATTTTGTTTTCCGTTTCGCGGTGGGATTGTAAATTGGGATGCAAATGGATTAAATACGTATAGGTAATATTTCTATCATATTTATTTTTATATTTTTTCTTAGATACAGATACAAATATGAATACCTTAGATATGAATATAAATACAAATAATATCGAACACAGATACAAAGCGAATACGAATCGAAACGAATACAGTCACGAATATTTATCGAAATATGAAACCTCTTAAACTATACATCCAAAATCAATGAAAACATATAAATAATTTATTTTATCAAAATATTCATGAAATATAAAAAAGTATAGCATTTTCATCCATAATAAAAATATACCCAATAGTCGATCAGTACATAGCATAAGTACCAACAACATGTAATTTATGGAGTACACACAATAGCAATTTAAACAAATATAAGAACAAAACATAAGTACTAACACACATACACACTGAAACACATGCTTGCTCTGGGCGTATTGCATCTGCATCGTGCTCTGCTTATGGAGGAAGAAGCCTCATGGTTCCTCAACTTGCTGGATATTGCTAGGAGCAAGTTAGGTATTTCTTGCACGGACACATGATTTGATGGGTAAACAACGTGCTTACACAAGTAAAATGAAGATATAAGTAGATTCCTGTATGGATACACGATTTTTTCTAATAGTATTTGTAAAAAGGTGTTCTCACAATAATTACTATGAAAAAGTTGGCATATGAAGCAAGTCGATTCTGTCGACGGAAATGGAACGTGAAGAAGAAAAATAAACACAAAAATGAGTAACGCTTTGTTGCCTCGGCCGAGTAGCGGCATCAAATCCTTAAGGCCTTAAGTCCTTCGGGTCGATTGGCCCAGTGGGCAGTGGCCACTGGCCGGGTCTTGGGCTTAGTACTAGCTATGGTCAGTGAACTGGATATCCGGATTTCATCATTCTCGAATAGTTCGAGTTTGTATTTGTATTCGATGGATAGTACACTATCGTATTTGTATTCATTTTTGAAAAAATAATTCGTATTTGACGAGAATAGAATAATTCTCAAATTATTACGTCCTTATATTTCTTAAATATATCTCTTATCGATAAAAGGTAAATATGACATGATGGTTGTAAGCTCTTCTACGACCATATAGTTGCAAGACTTACTGCGACTATCCCTTGGTCGTAAGTCCTTCTACGACCACATAATCGTAAGTTTCACTGCAACTACCCCCTTGGTCGTAAGTCTTTCTACGATCAAATAGTCGTAAATCTTACTACGACTACCCCCTTGGTTGTAATTCCTTCTACGATCAAATGGTCGTAAGTCTTACTGCGATTACTCCATATGGTCATAAGTCCTTCTACGATCACGTAATTGTAAGTTGGCTTGTGACCACCTTATGGTCGTGGACCTTCCTGCGACCAACCTATCTCTGACTAACTTGTCTACGATGAACAACTGCATCATGGGTTCGTCTGATAAGGTAGTTAGAACGTTCGTTTATCCAATAACTGCACATGATCTCTCTCTAACAACAACCATTACACGACGAACGACCTTTTACGTCTCTCTAACAGTAACTTCCATCAGACGGTTATCATCCAAAACGTTGAGGTGTCTTCTGGCGCGGGACAACTACCGTCGCTTCACTGGCTATATAAAAGTTAACGTCGAAGAGAGAAAGGGGGAGAGGCATTCGCATCGAAGGAGTAGATAGTGCTAGGCATTCGCATTACTCTCAATTGTAGATTAGTGATCACACAGGATATAGGGTTATTATTCTCTTAGGAGAAGGCCCGAACATGTATAAAAGTTCCCATATCTCTACTCTGCATGTGCATACACAGGGTCTTCTAAGAGTTTCCCCAAATCCAAAAAAGTCATACGTAAGATCGATATTAAAACATCGACAGTTGGTGCCGTCCGTGGAGATTTCTTCTTCCAAGACTCCGATAATTTCCTCATCGGCAAGTTTCTCTTTTTCCTCCTGATGTCCTCATGGCAGATGAATGGAACGAGGAGAACTGGTTCGACTTGGCCGACTACGCAAGTATCGACATGGAGGCCTACTACAACTACGAGCAGACCATGCTTGCTTTCGACGGTGGATGTCTCCCTAGAGATTCATCCGGTGATCCCAGAGACGGCACCACCTAAAAGGTTAATGAAGGATCAAAGTCCCCCATAGCAGTACGCCCAATGGAGGACTCATCTCCCCTACTTGGCAAGGTTTACTCCAGGCCCGAGACAATTGTAACATCCTGAAAATTTAAATCCTGAAAAGTGTGTAGCCCTTGAAATATTTTGAAAATGCATCTTCTCGACATTTGGATTTTAATGGATTCCCTTTGGATTTTGGTTGAGGTTCCAACAATTGAAGAAAATCATGAAAAACAAAACTGATAGAAAATCATTAAGGAAATATGAAAATAATAGAAATTTACAATTTTAAATTAAATCTGAAAAGATGATCCATCAATTAGGGTAGGAGAGTAGGAAAAAAGGAAGAGTATAATTTGAATCAAAACTTGAAATTTTTCTTTGGGCCTAATAGTACTAATAATAATAATAATGACAATAACAATACTAATATATATAATAAAAGGGGTGAATATATATATATATATATATATATATATATATATATATATAACAAAACTTTTGGCCTGGCCCGAGCCGGCCCATTTCCTTCTCCCCTCCCCCTCCGTTAGCTTCGGCAAGGCGGAAGCCTTGCCTCGCCGGGCCGCTGTAGCCCGCCTCACCGTCGCGCCTCCTTCGGACTGCCGGTCGCCAGCGTGCCTCCACGCTCACGTCATCGGGCCCTGCCTCTCTACCCTGTCGTGGTCCTGCTCGCTCTTTGCCGTATGCGTCACCGCCAACCGCCCGACAGCTCCTCCTCGTCGCATCATTTTGACAACAGCGACTCGACCGCCGTGCCAGGCACACCTAGGTCAGCCACACTGTAGGCTCTGCCAACTCCCTAACCGCCCTGTCATGTTGCTCCTTTTGCGTCACCACGGGCGTCGCTCTGCCGCCATGAGTAGTCCCGTTGCCCCGTCTCGTCGTCGTCCTCCCGTCGCGCCCGCCTCGGCTCTCGCGTTCCCAATCGTCCCCTTGCTCTGGCGTCAGCACGTGCCCCATGCCCTGTGGCGGTGTCCCGTCGCCTCTGTAGCCATACCGACGCCATGCCTCCTCCCACTAGCCAACCACCCGCACGTCGCCAATGCCTTTTGCACTGCCTATAAAACTCGGCTCACTCCTAGGCAGCATTGCCATTCACCCCTCGTCCTCCCACCCGAAGGAATTGACCTCCTGGCGCCTCTAGCTCACCGGCGAACTCCATCTCCTCCAACGCTAGCCGAAGTGGTAGCCGCCGATTGGAGCCGCACCAAGCCAATTCCCTCCTACCTGAGCACCCTTGGAGCACCGCGATGCCATCCCCGCCGTCAGCCAAGCCTCTTGCCGCCCGAGCTGAACCCGCACCATGCGCCTCCTCTGCTCGCCGCTGCCTCATGCCGCGGGACTACCACCGCCTCTCCCGAGCCGTGCCGACCCCCGAGGTAGCCTCATGTCTATGCCCCGGTGCTCCTATAGCATTTAATCGAACTCTGGTGCCATGCGCCGCCATAGCCGTTCTTCCCTTGTTTCGCCGCCGCCCACAGTCGTCGCCGACCACCACCGCCACCAAATTGGCTGGTGGGACCGAGCCCAGATGAGCACGCGAGCATGAGTATTCCATTTTTGGAATGGTCATGGCCGACCGCCGTCTCCTCCATAGGCGGCGTGCTCGCCGTTCTTCGGCCAGAGGAAGAAGCATTGTAGCTGACTGGTTAGGACATCAATTAAGGCTAATGACGGTTAGGATGTAGGATTAACGGTTAAAGACTTTCCATTAATGCTAATCATGACTAGTTAATCTAAACCACTCACTCACATGTAGGCCATGTTTTTAATCTAAACAGTAACCGGTCCCACCTGTCATAGGTACAGAGAAAAGAAAATAAAAATAAAAGAAAAAATCAAAACCTGTTGTGGGCCCCACTTGTCAGATTTTGTTTATTTTTCGGATTTATTTAAACTGAGAATTTATAAAAGGCATAACTTATTTATCTTAACTCCAAATTGAGTGAAACAAATTTCTAAATTCACCTAAATTCAATATATATCTAATGGAACTAAAACCATAATTTTTGAAGCTCATTTTAATTTATTGTGAGAATTTGTTTGGTTTACTAATTTTTATCTAAATTTTAGTGCGATATAAAAATAGCGTACGAGGCCCAAGAGAATGAGGCTGAGGCTGAAGCAACTCTCGACGACCAAGACCAAATCAACTATAACCAAGGCGAGTCAGTACTTTGATCATGTTGAACCTGTGTTTCCTGAATATTACTTTTGTTTAAATTATCAAATTGCATGCTGTTATTTCATATGCAAATATGTGCTTATTTAAGATTCTAGTTATGTGCCCATTATTTGACTTGTTAGTATTACACATCCTTTGGAACATTTGAATATTTGAGCATTGTCACCCTAGCAAAATTATAATTGCAAAACTTTCGAAAATAAGTCCTTAATTATACGCCATACTTAGTATTACTTAGATACTCGGGGGCACCAAAATGCCCTAAGCATCACTTTTAATTATGAGAAACTGATTTGGGAAGTCATGGTGGAAACGACTGGTATATTTTTGATATGATTATTTTATGCTCCCAAAAACCCCAACTTGCTTAATTATCTGGGTAGATGGTATGGGGGCTGGTATGTGGTGCAGTGGAAGCACGGTGTGTGGATTATGGTAGAACCGCCCAGATAACTCTAAGGACTGAATTTTGTCATGACCTCCTGTGTAAAACAGTACTACCACAAGTCTGCAAATTGCAACTTGGCTAAGTAAATCTATTGAAACCCCGGACTCATCTCACCGGTACTGGAAAGGAGTTCGATAATGCAAGGGCAAGAGGGAGGCCTAAAGGGACACCGAGAGGAGGGTGAAGTATCCAGCTGTGCTAGCGTTGTGGATAGTGGAGTCCGAATGCACTAGTATCCGTGGTTACATCCCGCGCAATGTATGGGACCTACCGCAAGTGGGATCAGCCCATAGGGTGAGATAACAAATGGGGCCAGATATTTTGAAAAGTTACTGTGATGGTCTACTCAACCACATGACTAAGGAATCATGTGGAGCAATGAGCAGATTGTCTCTTTTGGGTAAAGTGTACAAACTCTGCGGAGTCAAAACTATTCGAATAGCCATGCAACGGTCAAGGACGGACACGAGAATTTAACCAAATATAGTTCTATTTCAAAAACTATGTGGGTGGAATTGGAAAAGTGGTGGGCAGTGAAAAGCCCTGATTTGTGTTGTCCTAGGTGTCGCCCCAGTGATAAAGTAAGCGGTTATAACGCTGAAAGGTTAACATATGGTGCAGAAGCCATGTAACGTTGGATGAAATCTGGATCACTATTATTATTGCACTCTTTCATACATGGATTAAACTTTGTTTTAGTTAAAACTGCTAGGTCTTAGAAAATTTCTAAATAACATATTTTAAAAGCAATTGATGGCAAATAAAATAACCTGAGCCTTTCCTTGATAAGCCATACATGTTATCTTTTGCATCCTGTGTATTGGCTCGCAGAGCACGGTGGATTTGTGCTCACCCTTGCATTATCAAAATCAGAAACAGGGACCCAAGTTCATTATGCCTATGGGGACACCCCTGCCACGGATGAAGGAGCCAACGAAGAAAATTAGGATGGCATCCACGAGTTCAGGTCCTAGAAAAGCAGACTTAATGGAGATTGTGTGCACATATATTAACTAGGCCTAGATAATATATGTTGTACACATTTACCCCTCAGTCACTTGCCTGTGGATGATTGGTCTTACTTTTGCTTATGCATTTGCTATTGTCTTTTGTTATGTAATTATTTGGCCTAGTCAGCCCTTATATAAGTTGTCACCTGACGTGGTGTATTTTAGCTCCGATATGTAATATTTTGGTTTGATATATTTCATGCGATGTATGGGTTGATGCAGCAATGTATCTGTGAGCACTATCTACTGATCCAAGGAATAGTGCAGTGAATCACAGGAATTCTGGATTGAAAAATCTGGGTCCGACAACAATCTCGCTCGATGATTCTTCGGACAAGGGACATCCCTCGGAAGTGGAGATTCTAGACAGGAGGTCTTTGCCCTGCCCTTAGATTCTCATCACCCTCTCGGAGGAAGGCCTGAGGATGCTCCCCGACGATCACACTCTCCCTCCTCTCGCAGGAATGGTGACGAGACCTCTAGTGATGAGCCCGATCAGTACTCTTATGAGTGTGGGAGAAATTATAGAAATACTCGCTCTCCTCTGAAGTATCCCTAGTTTGCATCAGGAGTCAAGGATTTTGAGACTACTCAGCAAAGGTGACTTGCCGCCCAGAGTGCTTTTCCTGGGCGGGCCTAGTACCAGTCCGAAGATGCATGGGAGCTTCAACGGATCAATGACTTGCTTGAGAACCCGACTCAAGAGCTTGCTCGAGCGCCGGGCTACGACCACTTCGCTGAAGACATTGCACAAAGGCTCCACGACGTGTTGGCCCGACTTGAGCAACCTCGCCGACGTCGCTTCGAGAGTCGACAAGGTACGACTGTATCTAGTCGTTCACGAAACTTGCCTCGTAGGAGTTGGTATGGTGATGGGGCACATCGCACTCCTGATCGCAATACCAACCGGAGGAGAATGCCCTAGATTGCTTTGGATTGGCAAGTCGACGCTCGATCACCACTTCGAGCAAGGAAACTGCAGCAGCAGATGGACTATGAGTATCATCCTCGAGTGGACGAGACCTATTATAGGTCTAGTCCGCCCACCGTTGCGCATCGCCAAGTACGTTCGCCTAGCGATGCTAACTATTTGTTTCCACAAAGGAGACGCCAGGAGATTGTTGCCGGATGCTGAGCATTTGTGCCCAAGCTCCGAGTAGTGTGTTGGCCGTCGTGGTTTCGACCAGTGAGCATGGAGAAATTTGACGGGTCTCAGAATCCCATCGAGTTCCTTCAGATTTACATGACTGCGGTTCGGGCAGGAGGAGGAGGTGAGCACGTCATGGCCAACTACCTTCTAACGGTGCTCGAAGGATCTGCTCGAACCTGATTGCTCAACCAGCCTTTCGAGTCGAGCTACTCGTGGTAGCACCTCTGCGACCTTTTGATGGCCAACTTCCAGGGCACATACAATCTTCCTGGCAAGGAGGACGATCTGCATCGAATGCGCCAAGGCAGCGATGAGACCTTATGGCAATTCATCCAGTGTTTTAGCAAGGTTTGAAACTCAATTTTGGAGCTCAGAGGCGCTTCTGTTATTAGGGCATTCAGACAGGGGGTGCGCAATCGGAGATTCACATAGGACATCACCCTGAACCTCCAACCACTATCACCGAGCTCTTCGAGATGGATAATTCGTATGCAACAGTTGCCAAAACGGTCGAATGGACAAGGACCATCGACCTGGCTGGCCACCGTTCCAAGGAGCAAGGTGATGGCGGCATGAGGAAGGAGAAGGCCAGGAAACCTGGAGACAAGGTCAAGAGCTACAACCCTTGCGCCGCTGGGTTGAAGGAGGTATTGGCTACGGGCGATAAGGCAAGGCACCCGTGAGGAAGGAAAACAAGCCTATATGGTGCCCTCTTCATAAAAAAAGAGTGGCATGATCTTTGCAATTGCCGAGTCTTTCTATGGAAACTCGATGATTACTATTTCAACAAGGGCCCGCTTCCAACAATTGAGGAGTTGGGATAATCCAGCGGTCAAAAGTACTCGGATGAGGACAAGGACATGCCATTCCAGGATCTAAAGCACACTATTGAGCACATATATGGAATTTCATCTGCATACAAGTCCAAGCGACAGTATAAGGCTATCAAGCGTGAGGTAAACTCTATCGACTCTTCCCTTGTCAATAATTTGCATAAGTGGTCGAAAGTCACCATCTCTTTTGAGAAGGGTGATTGTCCGATCCCCTCGACTTAACCTGGTCAGTTCCCGATCATGGTCGAGCCCACCATCAATAATTGTCAAGTGAATCATGTGTTGATTGATGGTGGTAGTTCTTTAAATATTTTATTTGTTAGTGCTCTGGATGAGATGCAAATTGCTCATACCAAAATAAAGCTCATGCGATATTCATTTCATGGAATCGTACCAAGTTCTTTGGCCAAGCCCATTGGCCAGGTTTCTCTTCCTATTACGTTCGGTTCTCTGAAAAACTTTAGGACATAAAAACTCTCCTTTGATGTAGTCGACTTGGACTTGGCATATAATGCATTACTCAAACGACCACTTCTGGCATGATTTCTAATAGTTGTTCATTATGCATATCAATGTCTCAAGTTGCCAGGTCCCAAGAGAGTCATCACAGTCTGTTGTGATAAGAAGATGGCACTGACGTGTGATCACAAGTCCCTCGAGATGGTCGAATAGTTACCAACTCAGGAAGTCACCAAGGTGCGGCCTTCGAGCAAGCAATCAAAGCCTACAGTTGCGCCAAAGCTGAACAAAGATGTCAAAGAAGCCCCTCTGGACCCATAGGAATCTTCGAAGATAGTTCACATCGGGGTTACTTTTGACCCTGCATAGGAAGACGCCCTCATCGCTTTCCTCCAAGCAAACACAGATGTGTTCGTGTGGTAGCCATCTGACATGCCCGGGGTCCCTAGGGAAGTGATTGAGAACAAGCTAGCTCTACGGCCTGATAAAAAGCCCGTAAAACAAAAATTACAGAGATTTGCACCAGATCGACAAGAAGTTATCCAGTCAAAATTAGACAAGCAACTAAAAGCATGCTTCATAAGAGAAGTTGATTACTTAGAGTGGTTGGCTAATCCTACAATGGTGAAAAATTTAACAGTAAGTGGCGTATGTGTATAGACTATACCGATTTAAATAAAGCTTCTCCTAAAGATGACTTTCCGCTTTCTCGTATTGATCAATTGGTAGATTCTACTGCTGGTTGTGAAATATTAAGCTTTCTAGACACATACTCTGGTTATCATCAGATCAGTATGTCTTCAGAATATGAAGACAAAACCGCATTTATCACCTCATTTGGAGTATTTTACTATGTCAAAATGCCATTCGGTTTGAAAAATGCTAGTATGACTTTTCAGCGTTTGATGCAATTAACTTTATACATCAAGTGGGCCAAAACCTGGAAGCCTATGTTGATGATGTGGTTATAAAAAGTATCAAATGGCTTAATCATATTTCAGACCTACAAGAGACCTTCGACAATCTGAGAAAGCATTGTTGAAACTCAATCCTGAAAAGTGTGCGTTCGGATTTTCCTTAGGAAAACTGCTCGGATTCCTTGTTTCGGCAGGAGGTGTCGATGCAAATCTTGAGAAGATCAAGTCCATCTAATTGATGCGCCCTTTGACCACAAAGAAAGAGGTCCAGAAACTCAGTAGGTGCATGGTAGTTTTAATTCATTTCATCTCATGTCTAGGAGAAAAAGACCTTCCATTCTTTAAGCTTTTGAGGAAACATGAGGATTTCGAGTGGTCGAAAGAGGTCAATGACGATTTTGAAGATATCAAGAGATACCTTACGAGTGCTCCTGTCCTAGTTTCTCTGAAAGCAGGCGAGACACTCTTAGTGTATCTATTTGCCACACCATAGGCAGTAAGTGATGTACTGGTTGTAGAACGCGAGGGTGTTCAAAGACCAGTATTCTATATAAGTGAAACCAGTATTCTATATAAGTGAAGTTTTACACGGTCCTAAGGAGAGCTACCCTCAGGTCCAAAAACTTCTCTATGCCCTCCTCATGGCTTCGAGGAAGTTGAGGCATTATTTTTAGGTGCACAAGATAATTGTGCCTTCTAAGTTTCCTTTAGGAGATATCCTCCAGAACAAGGAAATAGCGGGGCACATGGCAAAATGGTCGGTCGAACTTGGAGATTTGGACCTCCATGTCACTCTCCGAACGGCCATTAAATCCCAGATCTTGGCAAACTTTGTCACCGAATGGGCAAATCTTGAACCTATTTAGGATCCCCAATAGTATGATTCCCACGACTTGTGGACGATGTACTTCGATGGGTCGCTTACATTAAGTGGTTCGGGGGCTAGGGTGGTTCTGGAATCACTTGTGGGAGAGATCTTAAAGTATGTCATCCAATTGCTCTTTCCAGCAACTAAGAATGTCGCTGAGTATGAAGGTTTGTTAGCTGGCATATGAGCTGCTAATGCGCTTGAGATTTGACGACCACCCGTGAGAGGAGACTCTCAACTAGTCGTGAATCAGGTCGGAAAAGAGTATCAATGCTTGAGTACGATCATGTCTCAGTACTTGTCGGAGGTACGGAAGCTTGAAAAGTATTTTTTCGATTTTGAGTTATAGTATATCCCTCAGAATGATAACTTTCTCTTAGTCCAGTTGGCTCGGATAGCTTCTTCCCGATCACAAGTACCGCCGAGGGTCTTCCTGGAACAGCTCCAGATGTCGTCTCTAATCGAAGCACCAGAGATAACCCCTAATGAGATATTCTCTCTAGAGTATGGAGAGACGTGGATGTCTCCCATGTATGACTACCTTAGGAGGGTTCAATACTCGATGACGATCCCATAGCAGATCGTCTTGCCCGCAAGGCCAGGATGTATACATTGGCCGATGGAGTACTCTGTAAAATGGGTACTCAGGGAGTTCTCATGCTATGTATATCGTAGAAAGAAGGATTAAAACTCCTTCATGACATACACAGGGGCATCTGTGGAGCACATGCTTCCTATAGAATGTTAGTCGGTAAGGCTTTTTGACAAGGTTTATATTGGCCAACAGCCCTCAACGATGCCAAAGATCTTATTAAGAAATGTGTACAATGCTAGTTTCATAGTTGGCACATACACCAACCAATTCAGGCTCTTCAAATAATTCCTTTGTTTAGCATTTTGCAACCTGGGGTCTTGACATCCTAGGCCATTCCCAAGAGCGCCAGGGGGCTTCGAGTTTCTGTTCATAGCTATTGATAGATTTATGAAGTGGATTGAAGCCGAACCAGTAGCTGGGATAACAACGGAAGCTGCAAAATGGTTCTTGATGAAAAGTGTAATTACTCGATTTGGAGTCCCAAGAATTTTGCGATGAATTTGGCACCAAATTATGTTTCACTTTAGTCACCCATCCACAGAATAACGGGGTAGTGAAGCATGTGAATGGTCAAATAATGTAAGAAATTAAAACTCGAGTCTTTGACCAGCTAGTAAAACGCTTGAGGCCTTGGGTTCAGGAATTGCATTCAGTGTTCTGGGCGATTTGCATGACTCCGAGTCGGGCGACAGGTGAAACTCCTTTTTCCTAGTTTTTGGGGCTGAAGCCATGCTTCTTCCAGAACTAAAGATCCAGTCGGCAAGAGTCGAGAACTTCAGTGACTCTAACCAAGAACACTTCGAGCATATGATGTCAACCTGCTCGAAGAAAAGAAGAATCAAGCCTTAATCCATTCAGCGGTCTATCAGCAGGCCATGCATAAATACTATGATCGTAAGGTCCAGCCTCACAGCCTTGATGTAAGTGACTTGGTATTGAGGAAAATCCAATCCTAGTCTAATCGAAACAAGCTTTCCCCCAAGTGGGAAGGTCCTTACATTGTGGTTGAAGTCATACGCCCTGGCTCTGTATGACTTGCTATGAAAGACAGCTTGATTCTCTCGAACTCTTGGAATATCAACCAATTACGTAAATTCTATGTGTAAACATTTCTGCCCCTTTTTCAATAATAATTTCAGTTTATGCAAATTTTTATTGTTGTATGTCTTGTAGAGCTTCTATTATATTAGTTCGACCACTTCTAGTGCATCCAATTTGTTTGACTGGTCAGATATGGGAATACCACTAGCCGAAGTCTTTTCTCTCTACATGTGGTCCTGCCCACTGGAAGGAGCTTCCTATTGTCAGTCTATTCCTAACTCTTGCTACCAGCATATAACAATTGCGTTGCCTACGAACACGTTGAACGAATATAATAGAAGGCAATATGAGTATTTATCCTTTGATCGTTCATGTCTTTGATTTGTTTAAACCTGGTCGAAAGGAGGTAACATCACCTAGTCGGAGTCACTCCTCTCTGCATGTGGTCCTGCCCACTAGAAGGAGCTCCCTAGTGTCTACTCGTTCCTCCCTTCTGCTGCCAGTACATGACAAAAAAATTCGACAACGATGGTCAAATACATTACTCTGCTCTCAGCATACTTCACTATGTACTATTTGCTTACTTTATTCATATAAACTAAGTAAATAGTCAGGGGCTATGATAGAGTTATTTATATAGCTTTATTTCTTACCTATAAATCCATTCTCTTTTCATTTAATTTTTATCTTACAAGTACTGATTGCTCAACAAGATAAATTGTAGGAAAAAGAAAGTTCATTCATCTCCCAAATGTAAGTCTTTACAAAGTTGTTTTTATTTACAAACTACTCTACTTTGGAGGAGAGGAAGTGCCAAGTTCCATTTCTTTAGACACTTTTCGTCCAAATGGCTCTACTTCTTCGATCAGGTGAGACACCTCCTCCAAAGAGCAGGTGAAGTCGTGCTCGATAGGATGTAAGTTCAAGTTCCGATTGCATGCGTTGAGTTTTGCCAATGCATAGCTCACAGCACCCCTGACTGCATCCCTAATCGACTCCGTCTGATCAGCCCTTAGAGTAACAAAGTGCTTTTCCAAGTTTTGGCTTGTAGTGCAATCATACTCGTGTGAGCGGATGTAGTCTCCTCAGGGGGAATCATCTTTTTCGCACCAAACTCACCGAGTAGATTGTTCAGAAGAATACTGCAGTCTTGAAGGCTTGCCTTCATTGACTTCACTTTTTCCTCACTATGAGTCATTGCTTCAGAAAGACGCTTCTTTTCGACCATAGACTCTGTGAAAGAGTTAAAGTTAGTCAATGCAATACTCGTTATAGTCATAAACTTTCCTATGACCATATGGTCGTAAGTCCTTCTATGACCACACAGTCGAAAGTCTAACTGCGACTACCCCTTGGTCGTAAGTCCTTCCACGACCACGTAGTTGTAAGTCCTACATGACTTGTTTCAAAAACTGGTCGAAGGTAAAGTTTTTCTTACCTGATAGCTGAGTATCAAACATCTTTATCCTCTCACTTTTTTCTTTGCTAATGCGAGTAAGCTCTCCGATCACTTTTGTTTTCTCTTCGACCTTAGCGAGCAGCTTACTCGATTCAATCTCTCTTTCTATTAAAAGGAGAGAGATAAAAGAAAGGCTAGAAAGATACATAGATAAACAAACTTAAGCTTCAGAGCTTACTATTTATTTTTTCTTCCAAGTCTTTGACAACAGAGTTGGCTTTTATGAGGCTTATCGATAAATTAGTATTTTCTTACTTTAGACTCCATGCATCAGCCTTCTCATTCTCGAGCGCAGTAGCCAAGCCAAGACCTATAAATGTTAAAGGTAGACTTGAAATTCTAGTTGTGTGGTCAAGATAGAATACGACTACATAAGTTAAGAGACTTATGATGCCTCTGCCTTCTTGGAGAGTTTGACATTTTCTTGTCGTATGAGCGTTAGCTGTTAGCTGTCTGTGGTACTCAGCCACGGTTGCTATGTCTTCTAATGCTCTCTAGATAAGGAAAGACAGTGAGAAATAAGAAGAGGCAAAGTATGAATATTTGAGTTGTCAATACTTACATTCATACTCCTACGAGCAAAATATCCGAGCACCTGCCTGGAATCTCTGAGTTGGTCGAGCTCTTCAACCCTGCTCCACCACACCTTCTCAAGACGTTTGTCATCGAAGATGTACCCCTTATTTGGAAGATATTTGGAGTGTGGAACTTAGTTTTGAGCTTGACCAGAAGAAGATCTTACCACAAATGGAGGATTAAAAAATGAGGAGAAGATGTTAGGTTGTTCTTCCTCCTTTTTTCTTCTCCAGCACCTTCTTTTTCTATGACCACTTTAGTGGTCGTAGTCTTTGTAGTTTTGGCGGTAGCTTTTGTTGCTGTAGTGATCGTTTCTTCGGCAACCTTCTCCACCGTCCATTCGATGGCGGGCAAAGCCGCAAGAGGTTCTCAGTAGAGGCGTCCTTAAGCGATGGAGAGGCCAAACTACAATCGCAAAAAATGAATCAGCAATTGAAAAGACAAAGGTAAAATACAGTATACGTACTTGCATCTTTATACCTTTGAATCATTATTTTCAGCATGAATTTGGAAGAAACGCTCCCAGAGAGTGGTTCCTTCAATTTTTTTCCACAACCATTGCTGGTTGTGGTAGAATGAGGACCTTCTCAGCCAACTCCGGTCGAGAGTCTTGAACCCCTTCGACCTCGTCTGGTCAAAGGTTTACAAAAAGGGTTGTTGTTCTTTACTTTTCTTGTCCTTCCTGATGGGCAGAACCAGTTTCAATCATTAGGACGGTCTCCTTCTCGATCACAGGTTCTGCTAACAAAGCAGTTTCCTTCACAAAAGACACAAAACTCCTCCAATTTACTTTATCAAGAGGCTTGATAAATCCTTTAGAAAGGCCAACTGAGTAAGTTTTGATATTATAATAAAAAGGTACTTTGGTAATAGGAGTTGATTGCTTCAATATGGCTGACCCTATTTCACTTGCCGCACCTATATCCGTAATAAATTGCTGAATAGGAGCACTCGAGGCAGTCGGAGGAAAATTTTTAAGGGGGACAGCAGCTGTGCTCCCCTTTTTCTTTTCGACTGACTTAACTACTCGACGCCTTTTGGCCGGAAGAGCCTTTATTTTATCCACTTCTCCACCGACCACCATCAATTCGACCCCTTGGTCGTCTTGACGGAAATTCATACCTACGCTCTACAGAAGAGGAATATACCACTTGGTCATGCTCTACGACTAAGAAGTCTTAAAGTTGAAGTCAATTTTTCGATTAGCTTTAAGCGTGCTTCCCTATCTTCAGCAGAAACATCCACCAGAATACGAGGAGTCTCCACCTCAAGCGATGGAGCCTTCTCGCAGATGGCCTTGACTTGAGAATTGATTTCCTCCAAATCAAGGTCTGAACAAATAAACATGGCACTCAATAAAGAGTACTTAGAAAATGTAACTTGGTTACGAATACGAGTATTAGTATCGCTTACCATTCTCTTAGTCTTGGGTCGAATCTGAGACTACCAAGTACATCCACATAGGATGTGCTCGATGCTTCAAGGGACTAATACGGCGTGTGATGAAGTCCTTCACCACATGCCAGCTCATAATCCCCTTGTCGCTCAGCTCTTTAATGGCTGAGATGTAGGGGGCTATTTTGTGATGTCTTTGGGGGCTGAGTTCCAAAGACTGTTCTTCTCGGCGGCCTTCCTGACGAAGGAGAGGCTGTCTTCACTGGTCGTCTCATCTCGTAGTAGAACCGGAAGAGCTTGAGATCTGCTGGGATACCCAAATACGCCTCACATAGGTATACGAAGACGTTGAGCATTGTGATTGAATTGGGAACCAAGTTCACTAATTCAACCCCAACATACTCAAGAACGGTTGTCAAGAAGGGATGAGTAGGGAGGCGGAGGCCACACTCGTAGTATGCCTGGAACACCGAAATCTCTCCGATTTGTCTAGTTGGCCAGCATTGCTCGGCGGCTTTGATCCATCTGATGGATCGCTACGGTGGGATCTTCTCTGTAGTCTCTAATGCCATCATCTTGGCATGATCCATCTCTGATTCAGCCTAGGTTGATGAAGACTTCGTCACTCTTGTGGGTGATTAGAATGGATTTGTGCGTGATTGAGAAAGATTATGGAGATCGATTGGAGGTGGAGAGCTCAAATGAATTGAAGAAAATGAGGAAAGTGAAAAACCAAAGGTTACCCCGGTAAGTTTTTATAGCTAATGTGTCGATTACTTCTCTCGAGAACCGAACGTTCGCTTTGGGAACCGATTCGATGGACAGGTCGAGGGAAATCGATTGCATTCCCACTATCTGATTTCTGTCTATCTTCACAACTCAAGCAAAATTAACAAATCGACCAAGCCAATTTCATGTCGATAAGGGTCGAGAAAGACTTTGCTTTTGATCACTTATTATCTACGACGACCATATTAGTCGAATAAGTTATCTTCACTTGATATTGGGGGCTAGATGACAAGGATAGAATAATCCTCAAATTATTATGTCATTATATTCCTTGAATATACCCCTTATCGATAAGAGGTAAATATAGCAGGATGGTCGTAAGCTCTTCTATGACCATATAGTCGTAAGACTTACTGTACTATCGCTTGGTCATAAGTTCTTCTACGACTACGTAGTCATAAGTCTTACTGCGACTACCCCCTTGGTCGTATGTCTTTGTACGACCAAATTGTCGTAAGTCTTACTGCCACTACCCCTTTGGTCGTAAGTCCTTGTACGACCAAATAGTCGTAAGTCTTACTGCAACAACCCCCTTGGTTGTAAGTCCTTCTACGACCAAATGTTCGTAAGTCTTACTACGACTACTCTATATGGTCTTAAGTCCTTCTACGACCACGTAGTCGTAAGTTGACTTGTGACCACCTTATGGTCATGGACCTTTCTGCGACTAACCTATCTCCGACTAACTTGTCTACGACAAACAACTACATCATGGGTTCATCTAATAAGGCAGTTAGAACGTGTGTTTACCCCATAACCACACACGATCTCTCTGACAACAACTGCTACACGACGAACGGCCTTTTACGTCTCTCTGATAGTAACTTTCGTCAGGCGGTTATCATCCGAATCGTTAAGGCGTCTTCTGGCGCGGGACAACTGTCGTTGCTTCACTAGCTATATAAAGGTTAACATGAAGAGAGAAAGGGGGGAGAGGCATTCGGACTGACCTATGCAGATCACTGTATAGAGTAATATAATCAGAGTGACCTAGGCATTCGGAGTGACCTTTAGCTATATAAAGCCTAAATGCTGCTTAAACATGTTTGAAAAAAATATTATTAAAGAAAATAATATAATTAGAGTGACCTATGCAGATCACTCTATAGAGTAAAAAAGGTTTTGACAACATAATTTAAGAGGATATATTGTCATAGGACGTTTAGCATTAGCCAAATGTAACTTCAAAATGTATAGAATAATAGCAACTTGTATACGATAACACTTGCTTTATATCTACATACTAACATGACATCTTGTTTGACATACTTTTAAATTGCCAACCGTCTATCATTAGCTAATTGCACCACTTTCTAAAATTAATAATTTCGATGAAAGATATGACGTGCGGAATATGCTCTTAGAATTCGGAAATGCCCGACTTCTCTTCCATGGCTGTAGTCTTGTTCAAGTAAAAGGGATTCCCTCCAACAAAAAGGGGGAAAACCAACAGAATTTTTTCGGGCTCCATCCTAGGGACTCCGCACAGGGTCAATAAAAGTTCCTACTCTAAACGTCTTCAGCTTTTAGTTTTTTTAATTTATTTAAGTTAGAAGTCACTTGAAACACATCGATTTCAAATTTTGGTTTATTTTGGCTTTTGTAGGTTTCTTGCCTTTTCTTGTTTTGCCTTACTCCTTTGTATTGTCTGTAACGATATAACGAGTTTTTTCAATTTTTTCTTTTTTTTTCTCAAAAAAGCTAACAATCGTTACGTGCAATTTCAGCCAAAAGACAAAAACTACGGCCATAATCTTAAGCTAAAAGCTAGTTGGAGTACCACCAAAATGTCCTACAGGTGGCCCGTCATCATGCATAGGGGTAGAAACGGATCGAATATGTATCGAATAGTACCCTTACCATATTCGTATCCATATTTATAAATGAATAAGAATATGAATTCAAATATTCTCAAATACAAATCGAATATTGTAACTAATATAAATTCAAATCGAATATCTACTCAATTCAGTCGAATACGAATATTCTCATAACTTATGTAATATGAAAATATTAATAACATTTTATACTCGTACAATTAAGCTTAATCATTCTAATTCATTTATTTCTCCTAAAGAAACACGAATTAACATTGAATTAAAAAACTTGTCCAACTCATTAGTCGTATTGCAATAAAATATGTATATTGGTGTGTCGAATACGAATATGAATAGTTTGAATAAAATAACATTTCTGATGGTAAAAGTCCATTACATATTCGTTTCTATATTTTTATACAAATATGAATTCAAATACGAATAGGAGAGAAATTGTTAATCGGATGGAAAAATCTATACCATATTCGTATCCTATTGACTACGGTAACAAAATAAAATAATATGGATAATTCGTATCTATTTCCCACCCCTAATCATGCAAGCTTATTGTTGAGTTCAGTATTTGTGGTTGCACACATGGCACCAACATAGCTGTTCTAGGAAGGCCATCATTTCTTTTTCTTCGAAGTTAGAACAATATTTTGCCTATTCCAGGATGTTCTATCCAGAGTAGAGTGGCCACTTGGAGAAGAGCCATCGCAAACTTTGCTGCACTATACTGCACATGCATAGTTAGCCTGTGACCCCTTATTTTATTTTATACAGAACTATATATATCCTCGTGGACGTCAAGATGAGACTTTCAATAATATAATGCATGCATATCAGCTTCATAGAGAAACTAGAAGTTATATTCGATATTTTCTTGTATTTTCAATCATGCGTCGATCAAGGCACTGTGGAGAGTGAAGACTCCCTTTTGTGCAAGGAAGGAAGAAGCAGCTCTTAGTTTCTTATCCTTTCGTTTTTGTTCTCTCGATACTCTTATCCAGAGATGTTGACCAACATCGATTGCTTGGATACTCAATTATTTGGAATTATAGGGCCCAATAATTCACAGAGCATTAATTTTAGTTCCCTCGACCTCGGCTTCACGGTGATGCGAAGTCATTTGGAAGTCTCACGGCATAATTTATGATCCTAATAATGTGCAAGTCCCTTTAGCTGATGACGGCAACGCTTAACTGCCTCATGAGTCCCGAAACAAGCATTAACCAACTACCTAAAGGAGAATATAACTAATATAGTATTAGTTACGCTAAATAAATACTCCCTCCATTTCACAATACTAGTTTGGCATGCATGCACAAAATTTAATTAATATTTAATAGAATTTGATCATATTTGCTTCTATTAAATAGACATAGTACTATCACCTAATAATGTAGGACCAAAAGGCAACAGATGGGAGTGAATGGTGCCGATTAAAATTTTTCAATAAGTATTCTTGATCCTTTACTCAAATAAGAATAGAGTTATTGAACTTAGAATCAACAGCCAAAAACCTAAAACAACCCCCCTCAAGAAATCAAAATCTAAGAAAATTCAAACTCCAGGAGGTTAGACCGACTACCAGGGACGGTCTGACCGAAGCCCGGTTGTCAGACCATCGGCACCAAGCCAGTTTGACTAGAGGTAGCGGGTGGACCGGGAGAAGGGGAGGTCTGGCCAGCTTCTCTGTTCCAGAGCAGCCCGAAGCGATCCACCTTTGGTGTAACTCCTAAAATACAAGTCTAAATTATGTGAAATTTTGCATATACATTGCTTAAGGTTTCAGAAACCTATTCCAACCAAGGATTGCAAGAATCCATATCAAAATTCAGATATTTTTCAAGATTAAGCAAGATTGCACTAAAATTGGGGAAAAAAATCAAAAACGGTGAATATAACTTGCACATGGGTAGAAGATGACCAAGATAGTTCTAGATGTATTCCCACATATCATAGCAAGCAATAACATCAAAGAAAACGAGGCAAAAACACTGAATCAAAAAATCAATATGAGAGGCCAAAATCAAACAAAACCGAGTTACTTGAAGAACTTGCCAACCAGGTGTCTCGATAGATGGGGATTGATCTCTATCTCTTACACGTCCTTAGCACAACAAGATCAAGAAGGGGAGAGAAAAAAATCAAAACCAACCAAATAAAGAGCAAATCAACCAAGACAAGAGGAATCCATTGGGGAAGAACAGAATTGATATATTGCTACTTGAGAATGAAGTTTTTATAGCCACTTCATCTGGAGGACAAAAGAGCACACCATAGCACTCTAGTTCTCAAACCCTAACCCTAGGACACTTGACTTGTAAGAGCAAGACTAGATGGTTGATTAAAAAGTCTCCATTCCAACCCGTTAAATAGATAGACAACCAACACCTATCTAACCCTAGTGGATATTATCCACTAGCACAAATGGGGAAAACCTATTAACCCCACATAACACGGATTTTACTCACACACTGCACTTATGCATGCGTTTCAAAGCACATAAATACGAATTCACTAAGTCGTTAGTCTTAATCCAACTTGATCTTCTCAGCTTCTCCTTAACATAAACGGCTCACCCAAGCACCACTCACCATGGTTTTAATCAAAGATAGTTTTGGTATTTTGGTCAGCTTACCAAAATAATCTATCTAGACCCGGTCTTCATCTTCCATTGCTACTAACCACTATGCTTGCCACGTGTAGATGCACTACTGGCTTGCCACACATTGACAAGTCTCTCCTATTCTGGTTCTATTAGACCACGCTTCACCATCGCTCGAACTTTCCTTCAATATTTTTCATCTCTCGTGTCATGCTTGAGCTCAACCATTTTACATGGCATCCTTGATCATTCTATGAATCAGCTTCTCCATGAGCGTAGACTCGATCCCCGCTGTTGACCATAGTTAACTCTAAATGACCCTGCACATCCAAAGACAAAGAAATCATTCTGGACATAAGTTCTTCACAACTTTACCAACATTAGCTGTAACATGTTTCATGCAACATATATGCATTGACCTAGGTCAACCAAAATTATCGCGAGACTTAATTTCCCAAAATTAAAAAACCAACTGAACTAGAAATACCTCTGCCAGTCAGACCACTTGTCCTAATTGAACTGACCTGTGAGACCGTGTGGAGGTCACCATATGGTTGTGATGAATAATTAACTTTTGGATTAGAGTATGTGTGGGGGTTGAGTTTGGTTTTTGAGGATTTTGCAGAGGTTTGCTTTCTGGTTATCGACTTCATGGCCTATGACTACTAGTGTCGTCTCGTTATTTACGACTTTGTGATCGGTCGGTACGATCGACAGAACGATCACGGGGTAGCGATAGCTTTTGCAATCTGGTCAATGGTTATAGCTTTTGCTGGTCGTGATCGATAGTCGTAAGATGTGGTGATCGATAGTCATAGAGATCGGTTGTGGAAGTCATAGCCTAGTGATCGATGGTCGTAGCTTATTGCCTGGTCGGATCGGTAGTTGTAAGTTGTGTTCGATGGTCATAGAGATCGGTCGTAAGCAGTTGTAGCTTCTATTGGTTGTGATCGATAGTCGTAGCTAATGTAAGCGGTGGTCATAGCGATCTGTGTGGTAATCGTAGCATGTGTCTTCGATGGCCGTAGCGACTTGTGGTGATGGTCGTAGGCTATTGGTTTATCTCGGTGGGCTGAGTTTGTTCTCTGGAGTTCTTGCGTTCTGATCAGGGTTGTCCGGGGTATTTGTTGCTAATGTGCACATGAGATTATTGCTTGATTCTAGGATTAGGATCAGTATTTTGGGTGCATACTTTTTGCATTGTGTACTGTATAGATAAATTGCGCAAATTGATGATCTTTGTGTATTGTGCAGTACTACATGATGGTTTGCTTGTTGGTGTTGGTTGCAGGACTTCGGAGCTAGGTCATGGTGAGGCATAGGAGGACTAGGATTAGGCATAGGGAGTTGTTGAGGTCCATAACGGTCAGGAAGATGCTGAAGATGATAGAGGATGGTGAGGTGGTTGCAAGCCGGGACGATGAGAAACTGGAGTGGGAGCTACCAGAGGTGGACATGACGAGAAATGACAAGGTGGACTGGGACTAGGCTCAGGGAGGAGCTGAGGTCCTATGCGGTCAAGGATGTCGGGTGCCGTCAATCGCGAGGAGAAGCACGTGGTGCACCAAGTGACTTGGGTCATTTGCAAGCGAGGACGGTTCGATGGGATCTGGACATGTGAGAGGCTTGACGACAAGTCATTGGGACCACATGGAAGATGGCGAAGCTTGGGTGAAGCTTCATGGCAAAGGAAGCGGGAAGGTTCGAGGAAGGCGGTAGAGGGATATTTTGGTAAATTGCCCAATACCAGGAAAAGTGGCAGTGTATGAAACTGCGGCATTGGCCTAAGTGGTTTAGGTCTTGTATGTGCTAAAATTGTGAAGTGGATCAAGTGTTGGTTCACTAATGGGTTAATGGATGTAAGCCGCTTTGAGAAGCATGTATGAGTAAAACCCAGTATTATGTGGGGTTAACAGGTTATCCCCGGTTTGGACTAATGGTAGGATCCATTAGGTCTTGGGTTCATTGATGAGCCTATAAAAGGAGAGGAGAGGCAAGAGCTAGGGCAAGAGGAGGTTGGCTAGGCCTTGTGGTGGCTAGTTCCTCCTCCCTCCCGTAGGAGCTAGGTTACAGAGTGGGTGTGGGCTCTAGGTTTAGAGCTTGGTCCTCCCAAGGGGAGTGGCTGTGAAAACAATCATCTGAGCAATACATTAATCTTCCATCTACAGTTTGTGTATCTTTTGTCTGGTTGAGTTGGCTTGGCTTTGATTTGGTTCTTTCTCTTTTTTCTTTCTCTGTTTTTCGGTTGTTCCTTTCCCCTTCTTGATCCAAGTAGAAGTTCTTTCTTGTTTTGTGATGATCTGACATGCTGTATTGTGTAGAATCATACTCAAAGCCATCTTGGCTATTCTTCTCCCACGTGCATAGTCTATTCATTTCTCTGATCTGGAAGTTGTGGTCTTGTGCGTGCTCGGATAAATCATAAAAAGCTCTCAATTTTTTACTAAGTTTTCAATCCAAGATGGTAGTATCCTCTTGAGACCTTAATCTTGTTGTGTTCAAAGTTTCATGGCCATTTGATCTTTTAATCAAAAGATATGTGGATTTTAGATCTTACGGTCGTGCGCTGCTCTGTTCTTCTGAATCAGTTTTACAACCACGGTCGAGTTTCAGATTGAAGTGTGTTGCTTCTGACCATGTTCAGTCTTTCGATCGCTTCGCTATGTGTTTCTTTCGACGATGTTTAGATCTTTCGATTACTTTGCGTTCTTCTGTTGAATATGAACTGAAGCAGTCGGTAGTCGGTGCACTCTTTGTCTGGAATGTCATCAGCTTTACGACTACGTTGGTTTCGGCCATGGTCAAGCTCCAGACTACATCGCACCAGTTTTGATCGCATTCACTCTTTCGATTGCTTCGCTTCTTTCTTTTGTATGGGATTTTTACCACTCACGGATCCTCATTTTCTCTATTTGGTTTTGAGTTGAATCAATCTCGCTGGTCGCAGATCATTCGTTGGCCTTCAACCTTGTTGGTTGTTCAACCACTTGTTGGTTTATGACCACGTTGGTTACAACCACGTTGATCATTTTGGTTGCAGTCTGGTTCTGAACACGTTGGTTGTTTGACCACTCCATTAGTTTACGACCACGTTGAACATTTTGGTTGCCGACTTGTTCTGACCACGTTAATTGTTCGACCACTCCATTGGCTTACGACCACATTGGTTATGACTACGGTGATCATTTTGATTGTTGACTGGTTCCGACCACGTTGATTGTTCGACCACTTGTTGGTATTCGACCATATTGTTTTCGACCATGTTGGTTCAAACTGCACTCATTTTCGATCATGTTGGTTTTGGTCTTAGTGGTTATCGAATACGGTGATTTCCATTCTATAGTCGATTTCGGACCATGTTGTTGAATCTTCGACCACATTGTCAGCTTCCGACTATGTAGTCGAGTTTGCGACCACGTTGTCAGCTCTCAACCATGTTGTTGAATTTACGACCATGTTGTCAGCTCTCGACCACGTTGTCGAATTTTGACCACGTTGCCAGCTTCTAACCACAGTCTATTTTCCTGCTGTATTCTCTTTGTTACTGCAGTTTTCAAGTGGGTTTTCAATTCTAATCTTCATATCTCTATAGCTATTAGAGAAAAGGGTTAAGTGAATACTTGAAGAGAATTTGAAAGCACCATTCACCCCCCCTCTATTGCCTGTCCAGTCCTACATAACCACTGATGATGGCCAATCAGACCACTAGGGGAGGCTGGTCGGACCGCTGGTAAGGGGTTGTCTGACCGCCACCTTTGGCCAGTCTGATCGCCAGGTCTGCAGATTGCCCAGAAAATCCAACAAATTTGCAAACTCAAATTTCCACTCTTTTCAAATAGCAATGGTTCATCACAATATAATTCTGGACCATTTCACATGGTCATTCAAATAGGCACAAATATAATCCAACTCCATTAAATATTTCTTAAATATTGTGTCTTCTTGGTACACGCATTGTAGCTTCATGATATTGTAGACAGAATATTTAAGGTTTGCAGAAAATATATGTAGCTCCTAAAAAAATTATATGTAGCTTTTGTTTGCTTTTTGCACCAACGAAATAATGTTTTAGCATGAAATGATGATATTCAGGTCGGCACGGTTTTTGCTAGTGAGACCTAAAATAGTTTATAGCTGTTAATCAAAATAGACAAACCAAAGATTATGGTCAAAGGTTAGATGAAGATGCTGAAAATGTTTTTTAGTGGGTCCAAAAGGATGCTTTCGTAAGTACTCATGCATCCCTTGTGCACCCTGGGGAAGCCCTGATGTGGAATAGGGCTACTCTAATGTAGATGCAACCATGTTTAGGCTTACATTACAAATATGATTTTTTTGCTTCCCTTGGTTTGTTTGTCAATTGTCAATTTATCATTACAAGATTGATCCATGTCAAATTCATTAAACTCTCCTATGATTAAGGATAACTGACTAGAGGGGGGTGAATAGGAGGTTTTTAATTTATTTTGGCTAAAGCACAATTTTAGAGCAAATATAAACTAATAAAAATTGTTTTTCACAAGTCAAGGTCTAAAGTCTCTAAGTCTTGCTATGGCATAACAAACCTAATTCTAGGCAAGATACAATTCTAACTAAAAAATTCAATCAATTAAATGCTAGAACTGTAAGTGCAGAAAGTAAAGGCAAGAGAAATAAACCACACGAAGGACATGAGAATTTTTCTTATGGTCTCAAAGACTTGCTGGTCTCTCTTAATCCACATTAAGGGATCTTGAACTAATCAAAACAACTCCTTGCGCAATCTTGAGTCTTTCCTCAATCTACTATGGTATATCTTTCCCGCTCCAAGAGGTGAGCTCTGGCCCTTCAAAACCATGTCGGGACTCTTTACAAACTTCTTTGAAGAGGTCACTGTAGGACTGTAAGGCGCTATTAGAGGGGAGTGGGGGTGAATGATCGCCTCCACTTCTTCCACTTTACTTGATCTCTTTGTGGTCGACAACTACCGCTCGAACGATGCTTGCAGACTTCAGTCGCGTATGTGGTCGAACTCGCTCACAGACTTCAGCTGTGTACATGGTCGAACTCGCTCGTAGACTTTAGTCACTCGAAAACCTTTGACCGCTCGAACAAGTACCAGCCGAAGACAACTGCGTGCTCGATCACACTCGGACGAGGTCTATTAGCACACCACCGACGACAGAAGAAGAACGATGCTCAGAAAAACATCCTACTGGTCAACTTCTTTTGAAATAGATCTGATCTACTATTTCTTCAACAAGTTTTTGGGTACAAAGTGCCCTCACGACACCCCTAAAAACTTCCTCGATGAAAGCTCTAAAGACTAGTTATGTTAGCCTAAGCATCTCCCTCCTTTTATAGACTAATGTCACAATCATGTTCGATTAAAACACGAACACAAAACCTAATCTCTTCCTCAAATCAAGGGATCCGAAACCCTTTCCTAACATGGTTTTATTCAAACTCTACCTCTTCCAGCACACGGACTCTATCCGTAACAGTCTAAACTCAACACGCAACGAAGCCTCGAGGATATCCCCTCCCGTAGTTCTGTCTCTTTTCACCATCATCGATCTCCACGTGCTCCAGCGTTAGCTCGACCACCTCGCGTGACATCTTCAACCGTCTGGACCTCAGATCTCTCTATCCTAGTCCCGATCATCCTTGTCACCGACCGTGATCATCTCCACACTCTCCTGCACATGCAAAACCAAAGAATTGTTTTTCTCAGCACAAGCTCTTCCCAGCTTGACCATCATCAGCACAACAACTCATAACACCCTTGTCCATCCAGAGACAAGAATAAGACCATCCACGACCAATCACCTCATTGCTATCTAGAAAGCAATCTCAGACTACCGATTATGATTGCCCAAAACCATCGCTTTTAGAAACTCACTGTTACGACCACTCAGCATGACCACCGAGCACAACACGTACTTGTAACCGACAACCAACCGCAACACTCATGACTATTGCTCACCGACCAACCGAGAAGCCTACGGCGACCGATTGTAAAGCTATCGAAGACAATGATAGTAGAGTGCATGGTCTACGACTATCAACAAGACTACACAAGATATGACTATAAGAGCAGTAAGCAAAGCCTACGTCCATCGATTGCAAAGTCACCAACTATCGACCAGTCAATCCTACGACTATCGAGCACGACTAGTAAAGTCCACAACTATCAAAGGTAATGAAGCTATGATTACCTTCAGTGGTCAATCCGAAGTGGTCGTAGTCGAGTTGTCGTGGTCGAAGTCGTGTTGCTGCGGTCGAAGTCGTATTGCCGCGGTCAAAGTCGTATTGCCATGATCGTAGTCGTGCATGGTCGAAGCCGAATTACCGTGGTCGAAGTTGTGTTGTTGTGGTTGAAGTCGTGCATGGTCGAAGCCGAACAAAGTCGTACAGTCGTGGTCATAAAGCTGTGTGTGATCACAAGCAACAACTGTGGTCATAAATCTGTGACAACCATGGTCGTAAAGCCATGCGTGGTCGTAAATGACTCCGTGGTCGTAAACGACTCGAGGATGAAGTTTGTCGTGGTCATAAACTGGGTGTGGTTGAAGCCGACCGTGGTCGAAAACTAGACATGGTTGAATTAGTCAAACTTGATTACAACCACTCGGAGCCAGTCGAAACCCTATTAAAATCGCTCGAAGCTAGTCAAAACACTTGAACCCAAAATCTTCGACTGCGATCACCTGACAATTTTACAAACGCAAATTCCATAGCAATTCAAATGTCAATTATTTATCATCAGTTTTAATCATGACCATCCGCATGGTCTAACAATCTTCCCCTTGATGAATGCATTGACAACACCTCAAAAAACACTCAAACGAAAGAATTTGCAATTTGCGAAAAAAATTGCTATCTAAAACAACCGACCACACACACAACCAAATGCCGACCACACACACAACCAAATGAGAACCAACCCAGAGAACAACTTTCAAAGCAAATCTCCCCTTTTCTTCTACTTTTCTCCCCATTTGGCAATGAAATCATCAAGGGCTCAAAAGTGGGAATAATTCTAAAAAGAAACTTAGAAAAGTAAACATACAGAAGCTTTGTATATTGTCCAAGTTAGTTTGCATTGATATAATAATGAAACCAAGCCATTTATTTGAGTAGAGCTACCTAGATCATATAAAGTCATATGTCATATAGCAAGATCTAAAAAGTCTTTTATCTCAATGAAGAAATTTTGATCAATGACGGGAATCTCATCAATGACTAAACCAATTATAAAAAAGCACAATGAGATATCACAATGAAAAGTGAGCCTAAAATTGAGGCATACTTTAAGTCTGGGTGAGTTAGCCGTCTCATGTAGCAACCTATTACTTTATACTGGAGTCTGAGGCATGTGGCATGTTTGTAGCATACTTATTTTCTTGATGTCATGCTTTGAAGTTTTTTTAATGGTGGCATGCTCAAATCATACTTCTTTTCACTAGCATAGTTTTTGTGCTTTTATTTTTTTTAAATCGACTATGGCATGTTTGAAACATACATCTTTTCATTTGAGCACTTTCCTTTGTATAACATGCCGACTGCGTGATCATGAAAAGATTGTGACATGAAACGTACCAACCTTATAGCCAATGTTTAAAATAATACTCAAAAACATGCTAATACTTTTAGATGAACATCACAAAGTACTATCTATAATCAATCCAGTTAAGGTGTTTTGCCATGTCATGCTTTAGATTAATTGGAGTAGGTTAAATAACATCAGTCTTGACCACAGCTAGATAACATATGAGTGAATATGATAAAGAAAGCTCTATAACTCATTTGTTTTCAATGGCTTGGACTCGATGAATTATTGAACATGTATAATAAACAAAGCTTCCAAATTTTAACTACCAAACTCCCCTTCAGAATAATTCCATAGAGTGCATTACACCTAAGTCACTCCGCAATTGAGCAAAACGAGAAGAGTCAAGCGGTTTGGTGAAAATATTAGCAACTTGAGAATTAGACTCAACAAAATGTAGAACAACATCACCCTTTTCTACATGGTCTCTTAGAATGTTATACTGGGTTTTTAGCAATATTAATAGCACTGGTGTTATCACAATAAAGTGGAACACTACTCAATTCTAACCAATAATCCCTGAGTGTGGCAGAAATCCATAAACTTTGAGAACAACTAGCAGCAGTCGCTACATATTCAACTTCAGCAGTGGATTGTGCAACAGATGACTGTTTTCTAGAAGACCAAGAAACTAATGATGTGCCTAAAAAGTGACAAGTACCAGAAGTACTCTTTCTATCAATCCTACAATCCGCAAAATCACTATTTGAATATGCACGCAGGGTAAGACAAGATGAAGAAGAATACGAGAGTTCAAATTCTAAAGTTGATTGGAGGTACCTGAAAATTCTTTTCACAGCCTGACATGGGATGCACATGGTGAAGCTTGAAATCGAGTACACAAATACACAACAAAATGTATATCTGGCCTTAAAGCAGTAAGGTAAAGTAGGGACCCAATCATACTTCTGAATTCTTTCTGGTCCACTACCTCACCTTCATCTGGATCAAGAACAGTTGTAGATTCCATTGGTGTAGAACTGGGTTTACAGGTTCCCATGTCAAAATGCCTAAGCAGATCCTTTGTATACTTGGTTTGATGAATAAATGTGCCCTACTTAGTCTTTTTTACTTGTAAACCCAAAAAGTAAGTTAACTCCCCCATCATAGTCATCTCGAACTCCCTGCTCATAGAATCTAAAAACTTAGAGACCAAATCATAAGAGGAGCCACCAAAGATGATATCATCCACATAAATCTGAACAAGTAATAGATCATGGCCATGCCTAAGTATGAAAAGAGTTTTGTCTACCTTGCCCATTTAAAAATTATTCTTTAACAAGTATGACTTGAGCCTTTCATACCATGCTCTAGGAGCTTGTTTCAAACCATACAATGCTTTAGATAATTTCAAGACATGATTAGGAAATTTTGGATTTTCAAAACCACGTGGTTGCTTAAAATAAACTTTCTCCTCAATAAAGCCATTAAGAAAAGCACTCTTAACATCCATTTGATACAATTTAAAACCTTTAGATACAACAGATGCTACGGGAATTCTAATGGCTTCTAATCTGACAACAGGAGCAAAAGTTTCACCAAAATCAAGACCTTTCACCTGAGTAAACCCATGAGCAACCAGTCTAGCCTTATTTGTACCACAACACCATCCTCACTTTGTTTATTTTTAAAAACCCATTTAGTTCCAATAACGTTGTCCATGAGGAGGTTCAACCAAGGTCCAGACTTTATTACGCTCAAAAAATTTTAATTCTTCATGCATATCATTAACCTAAGACTCATCAGATAAAGCTTGACTTACATCATTAGGCTCAAAAGAGGCAACAAAAGCAGAATGAGCATATGAGTAAGGAGAAATAAACCTAGAACATGTTACCCTTTCTTGAAAGTCACCAATCATTAGTTCTGGGGGATGGTGTCATTGAATGTGCAGAGGAGCTTGCGGGTTGGTCATAGACGTGGTCGTTGAGGAAGTCATAACAACAGTCATCGTTGGTGCACTCGTAGCGTCCGCAGCCATAGAGGTGGTCGTAGCATCTGTAGTAGTAGGAGCGGTCGTAGCCTCTGTAGTCGTACGAGTGGATGTAGCTCCAGTAGTCATAGTAGAACATGGGAACTCCTGATAGTTGTCGTCAGAGTCATAGAAAAAGTCATCAAGTGCGTCAGGGGCCTGTATACCTGCATTATCGGGTCTAGTGCTAGGACTAGCCTCATCAAAAGTGACATCGCAAGTCTCAACAATTTTGTTAGATTCTAAGTTGAGTACACGATAACCCCGAGTGTGAACTGCATACCCCAGAAAGATGCCATCTGAGGATCTAGTTTCAAACTTATCAAGATTGTCATATTTAAAAATGAAGCAACAACAACCAAACACCCTTAGTTGAGAAACACTAGGAGTCTGACCAAAGCAAAGCTCGTAGGACGTCTTATGCAGTTTAGTTCGCAAGAATACCTTATTCGAAATATAGCAAGCAGCCAAAATGGCTTCAGCCCAATACTTTCTAGGAGTAGAGTATTCATTTAGCATTGTTCTAGCCATCTCGACCAGAGTTCTATTCTTGCGTTCGACAACACCGTTCTGTTGCGGTACTCGAGCTGATGAGTATTGATGGTCTAAACCCTTTTCGGCACAAAAGGTAGCAAATGATGAGTTCTTCAATTCAGTTCCATTGTCGCTTCTAATTGCTCTAAGTCCTCCTGGAAATTCATTAAAGATACTAAGAGCTAACTCTTGAAAGTGACCGAAAGCTTCATCCTTAGAGGACAAAAAGTACACCCAGGAGTATCTAGAGTAATAATCAATAATAACAAACATACCATTTGCCTCCCACAGACTGCACCCTAGAAGGACCTACAGTGTCCATGTACAATAATTGTCTCGGGGAATTAGTCAATACCTGTGAGAGAGGGGGATGCGATGAAGCAACCATCTTACCATGACGGCATGGTGAACAGACTAGATCCATCGACTTTTTAGTTTTAAGACTAGGAATTCCAATAACCAGATTCAATTTAATGAGCCGTGTTAGATGATCGAAACCAATGTGACCTAATCTACGGTGCCAGAAGAACACATTCTTAGAGGCTGAAGAAATAAGACATTTAAGATCAGAGGAAGCTGAGTACAAAAAATCACCCTTGAACAAGTGACCAACTCGACTAATTTTGCAAACTAGATCGCCAGAAGAGTCTAAGATACAGCAAGAATGCTTTTTAAAATTCACTTCAAGATTATCATCTACCAACTGTGGAACTGAAAGCAGATTGTAGCTCAACTTACTGACAAGAGTGACATTCTTTAGGATGAACTTGTCGTTGACGCGTATGAAACCTTTAGCATGGACTCGTCCCTGTGAATTGTCTCCAAAAGTGATCATCTCATCACCGAAGGCACGAGTGAGGGAGGAGAACCAACGTGAATCTCCGGTCATGTGGCAAGAGCAGCCGGAGTCAATGAACCAGATGTTCTCCTTTCTCTTGCGATGAGCCTATAGATCACAGACGGTCACTGGTTATCTTAGTACTTAATCCTTACAAAAAAGAACAACTACGAGTAAATAATCGACCTTGGTTCTAAATCAGAATCTGATTTCAGATAACGAACTCCAAAGTAGTATCTCACTCTCCACTGACGCTCCAATGACAGACATGTAAAATGAACACACAAGTCACAGCCCATCTCCGGATTAGGACCCAAACCACCGGGGGAGTCAGAAACCATGGCCTCCAGCTCCAATAAAACAGCCAGATTAACCCATGAAGACACCAAACAACCGTAGGCACTGCCTGATCTTTGAAGCGAAATGATTTTCTTTACCGAATGAACAACAGCAAAAGCACAAGACTGCACAGGACAAAAGAGTTCTTATGAATGCGTTTGTTATAATATACACACTGAAGATGGGGCACGATGGTGGTAAACAATATTCCGATGACAAAGCAAGCATGCGCGGCGCAACAAAAATTTGGTCTGCGATTATTCAATGGGAAGCAGTTGCGTCCAGCGTTTGTGGTGTGGTGAAAAGGCCAATTAAATTTGGAGCAATGTGGTGTTAAAGAAATGCCCACTACTACTTCTACTTAATCATGCTATATATCTATGCGAATGGAAGACCAACACTAGGATTAAATTCTTGTCTTAACCAAGTGGAACTATACATGTGGAATTGCGGATAGCACTGTGAAAGTGAGATCCCATGCATGTTACTACTCACTTTGCAATTTGCAAAGCTGACCTATAAACTGCATAAAGTTATTAAACAAAGTAAGGGTCACATGCATCATCCGTCACCAAACGAGTGCCAGAAATAGCAAGTTAAGTTAGTGGTGTGGAGCGCGTAGGCTTGTAGCAAATCGTTAAAGCGAAGGCAGGCAGTGTGTGTGCGCGCGCACAAGTGGAAACCTGTTGCCTTCTTGGCCGCATTGTTTAGCCCCCTCCCTGCTGCCAATTAACGTGGTGCCAAATGGAGGACCTAATTCCATCCACCAAAGTTGCGGTAGGGATCGCCTTTTCATTTTATTTTGCTTGGTCGGCCGGTCTTTTTGGCTGTCCACATAGGATGAATTGACACCTTTTGTTGTCTTGTTAGGGTTAGGGCCCATGTGTTTTATCCATCAGAGGAGGAGAGCATGTCTTTGCCAACGCAACTTATCTGAGTGGATGGTATAGATTCAACATTCATATTGTCTTCTTTTTATATTGAAACTTAGAGCATTTGTAATCAAAAGTGGCCTGGCTTGGCTGATTGGCTCTTCTCTCCGGGTGTTTCGGGGCTGGTAAGGCTAAAACAGATTTTTGTTAAAAATAATCTTTTTTATTCCAAAAAAACAAAATTATACCACCCTGTCGCTCAATCGTTAGGCGATTGGAACCTATTGCCCAACGACCGAGCGACATGCATACAGTTACCCAACCGTTGGGTGACAAGGATGCAGTCTCCCAACGGTCGGATGACAAGTGCTGTCATCTAATCGTTCGGCGACAGCACCTCCTGTCACCCAGCAGTTCGATGACTACAGCCTAGAGAGAGTGGGCCAGTAGTGGGCCAAGACTAATGGGCCGGCCGAGGGATAAAATCAATACGTTACATATTTATAAATATATGCACACATACATGAAATTATGTGAGGGATATATGTAAATATATTGACATAAATACATGTATGTAGATGCATGCATAAATAGTACCTGGCCAAGAACCACTCAATTGATAAGCCCACATATTGTAACATCAGTAAAATAATAACAAACGATGGGTACAGTAGAACTTGGATCGAAGAGAGGTTTGTCACTTAGCCACTGTAGTGTAGCATATTATATGTCCCTGTATATTAAAATAGAATATTTTAATTTGAAGAAATAAAAGAAAAACAATGCAAGGATATTTCTACAGGCAATAGAAGGGTTACATTATGAGGAAACATTAACCGATGTCAAGAGGCATGCACGTTCATTGTAGTCTCTACCTTAGGGAATGAATGACACCTTAACCATGTGGTAGTGTAGTTGTTTATGATAGGCGAATGACCGTAGAAATCTAAATTATAGTGCAATAGTACTTACATAACGTGCGATACGATTTGACTAGTTGTAATATTAGAAATATTTACAGGCAGACATCAGTCATGCTGGTACCCACTAGATTGAAAGTGCATTACGGTGTTAGCACCATTCGTGAAAGTCCGTACGGTGTTGACTTGAGCAGTTTTCCACAAGCCAGTCTGGTACACCCGGACGGCAAGAATGCACAAATCACAGATGTGATGTACTGGCTCACTCACTGCATTTCCTTGGACCCTGAGGTGTGCAGCATCGTCATACAAGAGCTTTGGAGCCAGTCTCCCATGCACATTAGATGGGGGTTGAGAAGACTTATGTGCACAGTTGTATGGAAGGGCTTTCTGGAAGGCTACCGGCATTGTGGATTTGAGTGCGTGCTGCTTGTGCAACCATGCACAAAATAAGTTGTACTAGGTCCTACCGATGGATATGATCCGGGTGGTGGGAGCAACTTGGGAGCCCAGCATGTTGGTGAAGAAGAAGACTCGGAGGCTGGTGTTACGGAAGGTGCGGAGGATGTTGCTCATGACGAGGCTGAGCGGTAGATGCAGGAGAGGAAGATCGGTCACCGCATGCTAAGGGTACATCGTGTCTCCGTTTGTTTTCTCACATCGCTTCACTTGATGAACTAACGATATTTGCATTGCATGTCTTGCGCCCTAAGGGATTTGGGGCCTCCCCAGGCGACGCGGACACGGACGACTACTCTGCGGACAGGACACGATGTCTTAGCCCACACCCCGTGAGGTTCTCTCTGGGTCCTAGCTCAGCGGTGCATCAGTACCCACATAGCCGTTAGTGTTGTCCACCCCTCCGGCTTTAGGAGCTCGTTAAACCAGGGCTCCTTATCGTCTTTCCTTGTCAGGGCCGAGGCCCTGACACCCGGCGCTGAGGAGGAGGCCTAAGCGGGGCCGTACGGGAGGACGTGGACCTGGAGTGGGCCGTGGTGATGAGGGAGGGGTGCTGCGGGTGCTGTTGGGGGGACCTAGTACAGACCATCCGTCTGCGCTAGCTGTACTTTTGTTGTTTTAGTAATACTTAAATTTCGTACTTACCATACTTAAATTTCGTACTTACTATGTCATATCTTTAATACTATTGCATTCTTAGTTGTACTTTGTATGATGTACATTTGTTCATTGCATATCAACGCCTCTAGCTTAATGCACGCGACGCAACACTAGAAACATCCACTCAATAAATGGCAACTGCAATGACTCGTCCACCATTTAGTTATATGCTTTAGGAGATTGAAAATAACCACATACAACAGGGGGAGTATCGTGGTACAAGCTTCTCTAGGCTTGGTAACTGGTAGAAGGTGTCTAGCGCTACCCACATGGAGTGTTGCAAATGGGGCACCTCGGACATGGTTGGTCGTCATTGTAGTGACACACACATGTAGCTAGGGTTTGCGCAACAGCATATAGGATCATAGAAACTTCCGATGTTGACGATCTCCTCATTGCCGTTCTTACGCTTCATGTGTTAGTGGATGCCACGTCGGCCCCTTGCCACATCAGCTTTTTAGTTTTAAAAATATTCCCTCCGAAAAAATTCAAAAATCTACTGACGTCAGCACTGCGTCATAATATATCTTTTTCTTTAGAAACATAATTCGGCTAAAAATCAATTTCTGGCTAACATCATAATTAGCCTTTTTTAGTACAAAAATAATTCCTAAAAATCAGTCTTTTTCTTGTTTTTAAACTTCCGGAAGCAATAACTTTCTCATTTTAACTCTGATTTGACCCATTCAAATTTATAAATTCTTCTAAAATCATAAACTACCCAAATCTAGACTCTTTTAAATTTTTGAATTTTATTTGAATTTTGTTTGAATTTATTTGTTTGGTTCTTCGCGCGTATAGATTTCGACAATCTCGGAGAGAACGACTTCAACGATTCGAACCAGGTCTTCGAGCAAGGCAAGTTACACCTTTGATCATGTTGCTCCTAGTAATTTAAATTATTTATGTTTTTTTAAAAATTATTATGCATGCGTACTTTTATTCAATCTAGTTTAAATTCAGTTTAAACTCTAGTTATGCCCAACTCCTTTGTGTATAGCCAAATTTGATATTGAACAAATATGCCTTGTCACCATAGCTGAAAACCTAGTTGGTACATTAGTATTAACTGAAAATTTTAGAATTGCTTAGCCATGCTTAGAACATTATGGTTTGGGATAATCTTTCACATGAAATGATAAACTTTAAAACTGAATTCTTGACTTTGGAGAGTCAGAAATATTTATGAATTTATTTCCAAACAAAGTATAAAAACATGGTTTAGACTTAGGCAAATGGTTAGAGTGGTGGGTGTTTGCTGGCATGCATTGTTGTTTCGTGACGCGATGTTGATTGCTAGACACAAGGGGTATGTGGTTGGTGCCTAAGTCAGTAAAGGACCAGTCTGTGGGCTACTGTTGCAAAGCCCTATCGTACTACCACAAGTCTGGTATGGGACAGACCTGGCCGAATAATTTGTGAAGTTCCAACTTAATCTTGCTATAAGCTGAATGTGAGTGCGGCGTAGGCCGTGAGAAGTCTCACATGGCACAAGAGGGGGCTCCAACATGTGGATTCATGTCATGGTGAAACCTTAGTGGCGGCGTGATTATGTTGACAATGGATCATTGTAAAAGCCTTGTCATGATCTCCTGGTCGCACACCTAAGGAAGTGTGTTTAACCGGTGGCAAAAAGGCATGATCATGTCTTGTAGGTAAAGCTATACAACCTCTGCAGAGTGTATAACCTATCCTGGATAGCCGTGCCCGCAGTCATGGGCAAGCTGAGTAAAGTTTTCACGGATTAGATTTTGTTTTTGAAAATGGTTTATGGAAACCTTATGGATGGATGGAATCCATGAGAGATTTGAAAAACCTTATGGATGGAAGGAATCCATGAGAGATGTTGAAAACCGTATGGATGGATGGAATCCATACGAGTTTATTTTTGAGAAAAGATTATCGGGGTGGGATGCCCGTGGATAGGTTGGTGTAGAGGATGGACCTACACTAACGTTATTTATTTTGATTACAATGTTGATTTTACATATTGTATCAAATTCAGCTTTTGCACTTACTTTATGATATTTACTTCAAATGTTGTCTTTTATGCAAATTAACCATATTATGCCTTCCTTCGATATTCCAAATGCATGTATTAACTCTGTTAAACCTCCTGGTGTAACTTGTGGAGTACTTTTTGTACTCATGTTGCTCAATTTAACTCTTTCAGAGGAAGCATTAGACGACTTCAGTGAGGATTGCGACTAGGCCACGTCTTACAGTCATTCGCCTTGTGGGAAGGCTGGATGGGCTGCTACTTCATTTATTTCTTCTTCCGCTGCTTATATTTAAATTTGGTTTATGGACCATTGATGTAAACTTTGGCCATCAGGCTCATATTAGTTAAATAAAGTTTGTTATTATGCATGATATTTATCTTTGTTATCACTGTGTACACTAGCTTTTCCCGGGATAGTGCGATTAACACAGAGGGTTTCGGAGTTGTTGCTCCGGGTCCCGACAGTGGCTGAGTGCAGCGACATCCACGATGCAAATGACATGCAATGACATGCATGATATACCCACAATTTATCCCTTAGGAATATAACCACATGAACCACAATATAAATCACAAGGCATAAAGCACAGCATGGCATCTTTGTTTAAAGGTAGATTATTTACCAAAACTCAGCAATTATGGTGAAGGCAATAAAATTAATAAGTTAAACTGTAGCAACAACCGCTACGTTTACTTGCCTTTATCGAAGGAGTGAAGGGATCAAGCACGGTCAGGAGTGAAGCCACCTATACACAAGGCACCACTCAGCACAAAATCACAATACAACATTCACGACTGAGAAGAAAATGCATCTACGCCCAAAACCCGCAACTCCCTCTCAAACTATTGTTCCTACACTCGGTTCCCTACAGCATCGCTACTTGTCTTTTTCGTATCTTTTAATATACTAATCAAACCATAGAAAAACCAACATATTTGAAATCTATAGAATAAAATCTACAAATTTTATGAGGACACCATAATTTTATTATATAGTTTTAAGGGCGTAATTCTCACTGGAAAACAGAGAACAGACTCTGCCTTTGAGTCTTGTCCAGCAACTTCCACAAACCACTACCAACAGCCCACAGCTCCAAAAATAATAAAACTAAACCAGAAGCTAGTTCTAGATGTTATATGCAACTTTCGTTATTATGAGTTAATTCATAAAATTCATTAGGACCTCTGAATCAGTCCATAATCAGAAACTGGATTCTGAATCCAGCTCTGCTGTACAGTCGACTTCAATCCTCTTCTACGCCCAAACCCTGAGTCCAAAAATTCTGAAAAAAATACAAAACCTAGATCTCTCCATCCTCTACAACTTTCATGTTCATGGTTTCCTCGGGAAACTCATTTTGACCTCTTAAACTACCTGTACAGACAGATTGCCCGATCTGACTGCGCGCAGAACACTGATTAATCGCCAATCGACGGTTTTCCCTAGATGATCCACCTCTAACAACGAACCAAAGTCCTAAGATCATCCTAAAAAAGAGAGAAAAGGTGGGGATTACAAACCTAGGTTATTCTCCCTTCTCCTTCCTCTCCTCTCCTCCCTTCCCTTCTTCTTCCTGTCCTTCCCTCCCTTCTCCTTCCTTCCCCTTCTTCTTTTCTTTTCAACAGGGCAGCAAGGGAGCAAGGAGGGTGGGGTGCGACTTGGGGTTAGGGGGTGGTGGCCAAGGGGGGAGAGAGGGCCTAGGGTTAGGGGAAAAAGGGGGAAAAGGTGTGGCTAGGCCGGGGGCGGCTGGGCCTCAAGGGCTGACTTCGGCCCAAGGTGGGAGGTGGAAAAGCCTGGCCTCCCTCTCTGGATAGCCCACCAACCCTCTTTTTTTTATTTACTTTAGACAAATCTGCAACCCACACTCGCCTTCACGATTCAATGGAAGAAAAAGAAATCTCTACGGATCCAATAAAACTTCCGTAAACACCGAAACGATGTCTAGGGCATTACAGGTAAGGACCTACTACAACTTATTCTCGTAACATTGCTCTCCGCAACTGTGCACTAACATCCTCTCCTATCTATCCGTAGTCTCTGAATCTGTTGTGTGCTTACCGCAGTTGGATTGACCGAGAGATCCACCCGCATGACTAATAGAGTTTTGACTACGAGGAGTGGGACGCCAAGACACACCGCGAGGGAATGGAGGAGCGCCGTTGCGATGAAGAGCGCAATGACCGTATCTGGCAGGAGGTGCAGGCTCATCTCGAGGCATGCAAGCGTACTGAGCGCGAGGCTCGCAAGCAGGAGCATTAGAGAAAGTACGAATCGGCGGCCAATGCGAGGGCAACGGGTGAGGAGTACAATGACGTGTTCGCAAGGAAGCGTAAATGGCCACGATCATGCAGTAGTTCGAGGCATTTCGTAGCAACTCCCTGCCGGCCATATTGTTCCATTATGCACATACATGTATTCTGGCATTAGTCCGATGGTTCTATCATAGTGCACCGTAGTAGTATCGATGTTTACTTAAGCAATTATCAGAAGCACTATGCCATGTAACCTCATCGTATGTTCGTTGGTTCAGGGACTCCAATATATTACATGTTCTTTATCTCCCAACTTATCTTTGGTCGAAATATTTCATCACTCTTATACCTTCTGGTGTATTCGCACTGTACAGTAGGATTTGTATGCATTATATTTTTTCATCCAAGAATTCCGAACCATAACAACGAAGTTGATACTCAAACTCTACTATATTTATTTACAAATTAAGACATCAAATGCTAACTTCTTTCCCATATGACATACAACGAACTATCTAAAATATTCCTAACTATCATATAGCACTACTTTATAGTCTAATAACATCATCAATAGACGTTGTTCAATCTCATATCCGAATAAACAATAGATTATTTTCTCTGGACTGCAGTCGCCGAACTATCGAGCGACAGGAGGTGTTGTCGCCGAACGGTTGGGCGACAGCACATGTCATTCGACCGTTGGGTGACTGTATCCTTGTTGCCCAATGGTTGGATGACTACCTGCGTGTTGCTCAGCCGTTGGGCGACAGGCTACAGGGGTTTCTTTTATAAAAAATAAAAACTTAGATATAATTTTGTATTTTCAAGTAAAAAGAGGATTATTTAAAAAAAATCGGCTAAAACATGCTCATGGCCCAACTCGACGGCGTGCACATGGCCTACCAAATCAGGTCGGTCTGGATTGGGCCCAGTCTGGCCAGCCGAAAAGTAAGCGGAAATTTCGGCAGTCCGGTCCGTCCTAGGAAGTGCTCACGTTCCCTTTACGTGGTAGTAATCTGGTGGCACGAAGCGCCCTAGAGGGATTATCAACAAAACAGGCCTAGCGTCCGCGGCCACTTCGGCCGCTCGGCACGCACCTCCCGTTCCCGTCCTAGCGGGCAAGCCTAGTCCGGGTTTTGGAGCCGGCGCACGGGCGATTCGAGGTCGGAGCGCGGTGTGGGACGGGACGGGGATGAGCTCGGTGTGCACCGCACGCATGCGCGTGCACCGTGCAGTTTTGTATCGGTTCGGTGAAGTGCTCGCGAGAAAATGGTAATTTTTCTCAATTTTTACTTCTCCACATGACAAATAAGCCTATCATTCATAAAATTATCATCAATTAATTAAAAAAGTCAATTAGACATTCGTATATTCAATAGTTCAAGACCAATATAATAGAAAATGTGACTACAGGCTCACTTGATATTGTAGTCAAATACTATATTTTTACCTCTGATTTGCAACGAGCTAGGCCGGTATTCCAAAAATCTAAATTGAAATCCTAAATCTTAACCCTACAATTTGACAAAATCAATCAATAAGCATCACATTGAAACCCTAACTCACAAAATTAGCCCCTGTTCTTGAAACAAATTAGAAGAATTGAGAGAAATTTATAGCAAAGTATATACAGATCGGATGGGCCTAAACTTCCTTCGACCGCTGAGGGCACAAGGCAATAGGACTAGGCAATGGCGCGGCAAGATGGCAAGCAAGGGCGTCCAATCGCGTCGATTTCTCATGTTCTCTGGCGACTGATCGCTGCGTGGCTGAGTGTGGCTTTGTGGTGGGTGTGGTACGTGTCTCCTAACCTACTGTGTGAGACAAACGGGCATCGATGGCTGCTGCGAGGTGACGCGCTTAGGGATCGATCAAACAGACGTCGTGACTTGTTGCGGTCCTTCTTCTTGTGCTAGCTCAAGGGCTAGTTCGGCGTGCTGCAATTGCCTTATGGGCTAAAGGACAGTAGAGGCTACTTGTAAACTATTACTAACTACTAAAAATTTAGACTGCTAGTACTCCTTCTGTTGTACTTGAAGGAATAGATCGAGTGCAGCAACTTTGAGTTGGAGGGTTCACATATAGACTTGTACTGATTCCTTCAAAGTTTTTTGGACCCGGTGTAGACCAACTTGGTTCCGCCGGCGACAAGCTGTGTGAACTTCTTTTGTCTAATCTCCTACTGAGCTGCAGCTGCATCAAGCAACTGGACAACTGGTGAGTGGAAAACCGATGGACAAAAGAGAGAGAAAACTAGAACCGCTCCTGATGTGTTCGGTCTCCTTTTTCGAAGCCCACATGGTTGGCTCGCCGCTTGGCCCAGGCCTACCTCCTCCCAAGCAGGCTGCAGGGTGCGTACGGGCCACGCCCCACCTCGGCCGCTCGGGCTAGGCACGCACCTCCCAACTCAGCGGGCACGGCGAGGCCCGGCTATCGCAGGCGGCACGGCGATTCGGTGCGCGGCGCGTGGGACGGGGATGGCGCGGTTGCGCGTGCCGTTTGTTTCCGTTCGGTGAGATGCTCGATTCTAGGTGCGCTTCTGCCCTGTGGAATGTGCATGTGAGCTGTGGACGTTGCATGCGGCATGCCAAGCGCGGTGGTGTACCGGCTACTGGCTAGGGCCTGCACGTAAGGCACTCGACGGCACGCAGGTGAATGTGCGGCGGTTTGCACTGAGCGCGCGGCTGAGCCTGTGGACTCCGGAGTACCAATAGCGTACCATCGAGTTAAGCGATCACAGGGTTTTTTTTTTCCTCTACAATATGTCAATATCTGTCACATGCTGGCACCTGGCAGATGTGAATGTGAAACCCAGTCACAGCTTGACTGCTGGAGCTGAGACTGAAGCAAGGCTTTTGATGTGTCGTAGGGGGTTTCATGCACACCCTGCTGTTTTTGTCTTCGGCTTACAGCTACGGTTTATGGTTTTTGAATTGTTCGTGAGAGGCGATGCGAATGTAAATTGTATACGGTTTTGATCGGTATAAATGAAATCACTATAGTATATGTTATAATCAACTTGTAGACTCCACCTTAAAAAGGTAGTTCATTTGAAAGCTAATTATTTTAGAAAAACCGAAAACGACTTTTAGAAACTGAAAAGAAGAGGCTCGGCACTGCTAATAGCCTGGTAAGCCGGAGAGCATATGGGCAAGGCTGTACTTCATGCAAGCTTTTCCCCACTAGGCACACCTAAAAATGTACAGAAATAACCTCTATTGCCATTCCAAATAGCGACATGTAGGATTGCTATTTTTATTTTTAATTATGAATATCTCATAATTTAGATTGTACTTGAGAATGGCTCTTTCTTTTAATCTAACCCGTTATAATTCAGATCCACCAAATTAAGGGCAGAATATTTTTCTTTTTTGTGAGAATTTATAGCATATTACTTTTTTCTTAGCAACTCTAAAATATATGTCATCGATTTTTAGTATATATTAGATATATTTATGTAATATTAATAGAAATATATTATTTAAAGAACCATCGAGGACGTACTGTCTTGTGATAACTACAGTTTTACTGCCTGCATCATGACATGCTGCTTGCTTGTAACGTGAGCTGTACAGGATTGATGGCGCCTGCAGACCAAGCGTACTGAGGGCCTGTTCTTTTCGGCTGCGGTTTATGGCTTTTGGTTGAAATTTTTGAATTTTTACTGTTTACGGTACAGATTACGGAAAAACAGATACTCGCTTGCAATTTTGACAGGTACAGATGTTGGGCTTTTAACGTGTAGATCGTTTAACCTGTAGACCACATCTTGAAAAAATACTCCGTTTAAAAGTTAGGTACTGTAGCAAAAGCCAAAAATCACCGGCTTCGGAGGAAAAGAACAGGCCTGAACTTGACCAGCGAACTCGATGCATTTTTTTCCCTTGAGATGGAACGCACGCATGTGGTTAATTGGGTATCCTACGCTGCCAAGCCAAGTCAAATTGACAAAGAAGAAAAGTTAACTCACTGTTTCTTAATTTCAGCTTCAACTTCAGTTTTTAGTTTTTGACTTTTAATTTACTATTCCTTAATTTCGTTTTATTCTTGCTATTTTTTATTTTTTTCGTATTATCTGTGATGGACTAACCTATTTTTTATTTTTTTCGTATTATCTGTGATGGACTAACCTATTTTTCTATTTTTAATTTTTTTAGATTTAATTATACTAAATAAACTATTTTCTGTTATAATAAAAAATAAGCTAGATACAGTGAAAAGCACCCTTAAATCTGAAGAGGACTTTGTACGGCCGACAGGTTTCGGAGGCTGCAGCGCATTGCACGGCACGACTAGCTACGAAACAAACGCATCATGCCACAGAACACGGATTGCCTGTTTCAGTTTTATAAGCGCCTCAGACATCAAAGATTATTTTGCACAGGTCTTCGGGGTGGTCAACAAGCCAAGCATCACTAATAATAATTTAGGCCAAAGAATCTGCATCGACCTTTCTACCTGAAAGCTGATAAGTGTCAGGAACAACAGCAAGTACACATCTCGTCAGACAGGCAGAGATACGTCCGATCGATGCCTACTCTTCAACTAATCTAATTCTTGAGCTGTCCCGCTCAATAAATACCAGTTAGCTTAACCCGTAATCTCATGATTGATTGCTGCTTGAGCTGTGTGATGTTCTTCCGTTAATTGTATTTAGTCCCGGTCTTAAGCCTAAAGATCGGTCGTGTTATTCAAATCGATCCATCGGCATTCCTATTCGGGGTCGTGGAGACTACATGGTTGAGAGACTGACGATGTGACCTCTGTCTGCCTCGTTTAAAAGCCTAGCTTAGCTAGCAAATTGTCATTGAAGTATAGGTGGCTACACCAATCGGATTGTGCACCGTAATGCTACTTGGCACGTAATCGCTCGATCCTTGATAGGACCTTCGCTTTTAGTGACAAGTTAAGCTGAATGAACTATAATGTTAAAGTATTTCTTCCGCTCTTTTTACTTAACATTTTTTATTTTTTATAATATTTGAGATATAACTTTGATTACTATTTTTATAACTTTATAATATAGTAATAAAATTAAAATATTTATAAAAATATTTTAATAATAAATCTAATAATATAATTTCTGTGTAGTAAATCTAGATAGTTTTAAACTTGTTGGTGATCAAATATTAATATTTTGCTAGCACGGATTCAAAGAAGTAAAAAAACAGAGGACCAGTACTGATCGCGCTGCTTCGTCTGGTATTTTTTTTTCGCAGCCTTGTTTATTCATCAGCGCGTGGTGCTTGCTGCTGTACCTGCAGGGTTTTTCTTGTAGTGTCGTACCAGAAATTAAAATGTGGACAGCACACAGCCGGAAGGTATTGTCCCCGCTCACTTCAGTTTGACTTCTGATTTTTAATTTACTATTTCTTAATTTTATTTTTTTAGCCTTTTGGTACTTTCGGGCTTTTTTGTCTTTTGTTTCGTATTCCTTTGTATTATCTATGATAGGTTAACCTGTTTTTTCTATTTTAATTTTTTTAAATTTAATTATACCAAATAAGTCACCATTAGCTACAGAGAAAAAAGTCAAAAGTCATCGCCAAACTGAGCGCCCCCGTTGAACCAACATCAGTATTGTTCATTGGATCATATCTGAGTGAGAGTAAAGTGACCGGAAGAAATTATAGGATCGGTGATGAGTTAAAAGGGTAAATAACTTTTAAAAAATTCTTAGTTATTATCAACTCTATGCAATGAAAATATAAACTTACAAGCTCATAAAACTAAGAGTCCAAGAACAAAAATCAACTGAGACAACTCTATCACCACTAGTTAGACCGTCGGCTAAACTCCGGTCTGACCGCTCGGTTAGTTGGACCGCGCACGACACCAATCTGATCGGGTTGCCGGCCGTACTTCTTGGTTCCTTGAGGTATGACCACTCGTCGAGGCTGAGAACAAAAAGGTAGTGCACATAATCCGAGAAAAGAGCTAACTTGTAAATAACTGATCCAAACACAGTGAAACTTGGCACAAACCCTCCCTAATATATCAGGAACCTATTCAAAATAAGGAGAGTTGCACCAAAACCGAGCAAAAGAGGGAAACCTTGATTTGCTTTCGCTCGTGAGTTCTTGATGATCTAGATGAGCTTACATACGTTCTCGCATGTCATAGCAAACTAGATCACAGTACGAACTCAATCCAAATCACTCATAAAGAGCAAAACTCCAAATTCACCTCTCTCTTGAGGAAAACTGGGCAAACTCAAGAACTCTCCTTAGAAGGTGGCTAGATGTATGGGATCTGATCTCTAAGAGATATCTCCACCTCTTACACGTCTTTGGAACCAGAAAAAATCAAGAAGAGAGAAATCCAAACAAGAATGACAAGCAAATCAAAAGCACAAGAAATGATATATGGCACAACTCACTTGGGCAAAATTTGAATATTCATTTCACTTGAAGAAAAAAGTTTTACAGCCACTCCCTCATGGATGGCAGAGGTCTAAGTATAGAACACACATAAAAGGCTCCACACAAAAAAAACATAATCTCTATCACTCTCTAGTTGATTCATCTCTCAACACACACAAGGCCTTATATAGTGGAGGCTCTTGCCTCCCAGTTAACCCTAGAAACCAATAACCCTTAGTGGATACAACCACTTACAAATGGAGAAACCCAATAACCCATATACAAACGAATTTTACACTTCACATACTTGCACATTTTTCAAAACACGTCTTTCATAGCTTCAATAGCCCGATAAGACACTCCATCCTTAAAGACGTGATCTAAACCACTTAGGCCAATATCGCGGTTTTGTAACCCGTCACTCTACCTGGTATTAGATAATTTCCTCAATTGCCATCTACCGACCTTCACGAAGATGCGATGCCCGATGCCTTGTCGCCAAGATCATACGTCTGTTCTGAGGTAGTGACTACTTGAAATGCCCGAGTCATATGGCACACCACATCATACTATAGTCTGTGATGTCTAATTACTTACCGCTAATATTGTATGTCTGCTTCGAGAACCGTCACCACTTGAAATGCACAAAGTCCAATTGTCACACCACATGCACTCTCTTGCCTCCTCACGATTCTTGTCTTTCTCATGCACTTCTCGACTTGAGATGGTGCTCCACCTAGAGTTACGAGACACGCCATGACCACAGGACTCCTTCCATAGCCTCGGACTAACCACAACAATCATCAAGCACCTACACATCAAAGAATAAGCAATCGATCCAAGTACAAATGGCATGCACTTAACTCTTATTAGCACAACACATGTATGGACACATATCATGACTCACACTTACATGAACTCTGCTATGACTAATACTTATATGGACTCCACTATGACTTAACACAACCAAAATCAACTCAACTCAGCACATTTCCACAGATGCTGGTCTAATCACTAACCACAGCCCGTTCAGACCGCCAGCAGCCAACTTCAACATCTCTCGGTAACAGGGGACCAATCTGACCGCGGCACCCATACCAGTTAGACCGCCCAATACCCAGCGGTCTGACTGGCCGCTACACAGCCGGTCAGACTGCTCGACACCTCGGTCAAACCGCCATTACAAGGCCGGTCAAACCGCTCTCCTTCGGTTATAGCGTAATTCTAATGCCGGTACTATTGCACCAGTCATAGCCCAAAAACTCTAAAAGACCTTCTTTGAAAATATTTACCGCCAACTATGCGGCGGTACTACCGCACACTGGTCAAACCGCCACCACAGTCGATCAAATCGGAAGTCGATTAGACTGACATTATAAGGTCGGTCAGACCGCTAGAAATACAAAGCAACATGTCAAGATGCAAAAACTCAAAATCAAACTCAAACTTCGATATCTAAACACAACCACAATTAAATACTCATCATAAACTTGGGACAACCGCAACATGTCAAGATGCAAAAACTCAAAATCAAACTCAAACTTCGATATCTAAACACAACCACAATTAAATACTCATCATAAACGTGGGACATCCTTTATGTGGTCTTACAGAAATGTAATTTTCGGGTTGGAGATCGTTGAAACCCACCACCAATACTATGTGGTGCCGTAGCTCCATTGATCTCTGATTCAGTTCAAGTGTCATCATCTTGCTTAAGGACATCATATACGTGATATCCAAGCAAATTGACTGCAGCCAATAGCTAGCCCACTACATTGCTAAGAGAACTGTCCTTTGGCAAATTGTATACTTTAATCATGAAAGATGATTAAAACCATTGCCAGAAATAAGTACTACCAATTCACCGTCTGAAAGATGATCCCGGACCGAACGGGCGAAATTAGAAGTACCAACATAGGCTTTCCGGAAAGTTGAAAGCATTGGTACATCTAACAACGCAATTTACTCTACAAAATTTACAAATCAAGCGTTGTTACAATCACTTTTCTCTACCAATGATTGAAAAAAACGAACACCTTCTCGGTTAATTCAACCGGGGTTAAAGAAAGCAAGTCCCAATAAGGACCATCTGGCCGTATTGCAGGCATATCTTGGGGACCATGTATACTTGACGCAGACGGGAGCATCTTCCTATTGGCTATTGGAGTCGATCCCAATTTTTCTGGACGAGAAGACGGGGGGAGAAGAGACGAGACAGACCGTTTGGCGCCTCACCTTCTTTGCGCTCCAAAATTTACAGTGTACTGGATATTACTGCAAAGTTTTGCTATTTGCATGGTATCTTGTGACTGTATTTTGAACTTTGCGATGCTCTTGGGAAGAAATGGAGATGGTTGGTGAGTTCGTTGGGTTGATGTCATGTGCCCCTGAGTACGCAATGAGTGCCAGCTGATGACAAATCCACGCGAGCTTAATTAGGTGAGGTGACGCTTTCGGCTAGGACGAGCGAAGCAGGGTTACGGGGCCGCTCAAGGTATAGAGGCCTCGCTGTATTAGCTTCAGCGCTGTTAATTTTTAATTTACTATTTCTTTATTTTAAATTTTTATTTTTAGTTTTTTTGTCTTTTCTTATTCCGTATTCCTATGCATTATCTGTGATGGGCTAATATATTTTTCTATTTTTAAATTTAATTACGTCAAATAAGTCATCATCAGTTATAATGAAAAATAAACCAGCTACGTAAAAAACCTATAGGCCCTGTTCTTTTCGGCTTCTAAAAACTGTTTTTCGGCTTTTCTACATTAACTAACTTTTAAACGGAGTATCTTTTTAAAATAGGGTCTACTAGTTAATTGTAGTACATATTGTACCGACTTCATTTATATCGGCAAAAACCACACGTGAGTTTCTGTTACTTTGTAATCTCTCACACGAACAGCCCAAAAGACACAAGCCGCAACTAAAAAGAACAGGCCCTAAGCCATCGCCAAACTGAGCACCACCTAAGTTTATGGCTTCTAGCTGTGGTTGTTATTTTTTTGGCTATAATTATACTGTATCAGATGTTAGTTTTTTATCATTCAATTAAAAAAATAAAAATTAGAAAAAATTAAAAAGAACATCATATCTTTACGGACAATGTAAATAAAAAGCAGAAAAAGCAAAAACAAAAAACCAATAAACCCAATTAGATACCAATATATTCTAAAGTGGCTTCTAATTTAAATAAATCAAAAGTAAAAAAATCATAACCCAAAGTCATTTAGAACGGAACGTAAGTATGGGTGCATCTCTTTCAGCAAATTATAGGTACAGGGTGCCGTGCAATGACGCACCAGGACGACCCGATCGATGATGCATGTTTGCATGAAAATTCTGTGCTATATATAAATTGGTGTCTATTAGCTCACCGCAGTAACATAGAATATTTGCATGAAAATTCTCCGTCAATGCTCGAAATCGAAACTCAAATTTCTTGTAACCACATTTGCTTACAGACAAAGCTGCATCTTGAAAAATAAATATGGGAGTCCCTTCAGGGAGGCGCGAAAAGGACCTTTCGCCCGCGAGCAGCGGAATCTATAAATTACTCGCCGATTTCCCTTTTCTCCGATCCCTGGCCCACCTGCACGGAGCGCGCAAGTCTGGGTGCATTGTCGTGGCCCATCGTGCTTCGTGCCGTTTCGTCTGCGCGTCTGCATTCGCCCCGATCGTGTCATCGTCTTGCATCGTGCCGGCCCGCGTCGTCTCGGTCAAGCCCAAGCACGGCCCAAAGCCCACCGTGCGGCGTTTCGTTAGTGCCAACCCAAGCCCGGCCGAAATTACTATCTGGCGAAGGCGACGACGGTCGTCATCTTCTTTTCTCTCGTACCCGTCTCGTTTAAAACTAGTTAAAATAACTGAATTAATTGCATAAACACATGGGCACGCAATGACATAAATATTTCGGGAAAAGTGGAATTTCTTTGATATTTTAGAAACACAATGTTACTGCCTCGTTAAAAACCTTACGCCCCAGAGTGGGGTTTCCCGAGTAAGGAAAAGAGTACAGTAACAACATATGTATATACTAACTATTACAAGATGCATAGATAATATCTACTCGGCAATGTCTAGGTCAAGATACGCTGTCGATTTGGGATCCTCCGGTTGATGTTGTTCCCTCTTTGGCTAATTCCCGTCTTTGGCACATGTGATTGCCTCCACCATCTTTGGCGTAAGGATGATCTTCTCTCTTCTATTATTCTCCCTACCGCATTGAATGTCGCTCAAGAGGCGGTGGACACGGCACCAAGAGAACATCTCGTGCGAAATGTGACAAAGACAGAAAGATCCGCTTGTTGTTCTTCCACCACTCGAGCAAGTCTATCTTGCCTCCATCGATGAGATCGGGATCAATGTTTGCAAAATCATGCTCCAAATAGTGGTTCAACTCAGAGGCAATTCCACTTGAGGCCGCTTTGAGGCGGGAGGACGAAGAAGTAGACTTGCCCTTTAGCTTCTTCCACAAGTGTGATGCCATGCTTGTCTTTCCATGTTGCGTCTGTTGTGAGGCCTCCGATCTTCCGCCGCTACCAAACTTATCATGATACAAGCGGAAAACACGAAAAAGCTCATCTTTCACATGTGCGAAAGCTTCGAATAATCTAGGCCAAGACATTCACCTATCCCTCCATACCTATCTCAAACACCGCCAACTTTTTGTAGGATCAAAATAATAGTAAAACAATATAAGTGTGAAAGAGAACCAAAATATTTAATAAATTTTTCTTCCATTGCAACGACGGCATGACTTAAAAGAGCGTCGTCCCTAGATTTAGCAATTCTATCTGCAATTAACCAAATAAACTCTATAACTAAGCAAGAGGTAGGATAATAAATACCGGATAAAACCTTTGTTGCTTTATAAAAGGTTTTAAAACTCTCGAAAATGATTAGCAATCGCCAATCTGTATTAGTAACTACCAATTCATTATTTTGAGAATTAACATTGACAAAACGGATATGACATTTTCGTAGCCTTGTAACTTTTTAACATAATATATGTTGAGTTTCACCTCACCTTCATGTCAAGACCAAATTTTCTTGGCTCTTTACCATTAGTTTGCGATGTCAGAAGTCGGCTATCACTTGTGGAGAACTTGTGAGGTAACGAATAGCATCACGGATACTGTGCAGATATGGACCAATTACTTGCATACCATCTTGAACAACAAGATTCAAGATATGGCATACACATCTCGGTGGAGGACATAACCACCAATATATGTTTGTAATTTTGGGGTGAGGATGTTCATAGCGGTTGTGTTTGCCGATCGTTATCAAGAGTTATAGAAGTAATTTTATTATCTATCTTAAAATCATCTAGTACATGTAGTATCGTTCGGCAATAGCCTCTCCGTGTGCGATTCATTTATTACTTTAAATCCTATAACTCTCTTATTTAGTTTATAATTATCATCTAAATAATGGGCTACAACACTAAGGTATGCACTTCTTTGGTGGGATGATGTCCAAATATCGATGTTATGGCAAAAGAATCTTGAACTTGTTGGAATAATTGTTTTAACTCTACCAATTCCTTTTGATACATCCGTAAAATATCGGATGTAGTAGTTCTCCTACTAACATGTTGGTGCGTGGGCAAAAGCGCGTTGGATCATTCTTTCGAATCGCGACTTTCACCCATCCTAATCGGTGGTCTTACGAAACAATATATCTAGCAATTTCTTCACGGGCATTAAGCGGGTTGTATACCCAAGTACTTACGAGCCATCGACCTCGAAGTTTAGCTGTGTTTGTACTCCTCCTCCCCCTCGGCCTCGGCCCTGTGCCGCCATCTTGCGTAAGCATGCCTTGTAGTGGCGGTTCAAGTGTCCCGTCCCTACGGTTGTGCATTTGAGCACTTAATTTAGCATTACAATAATTACAAGTTGCGATATCTACCGTTTCACCGTCTCGGATTTCCTGGCTCCAGGTCATGTGCTTCCAGCAATCCGCCCTTCGTGCGTGACCATACGGACTCGGATTCTGTTGTCCCCATTGACTCGGACCATACGGTACTCCTCGTAGCCCTCTGCACCAGTCCATATGACGGTCATCCATGCCGTAATCTCCCATGCTTGGCGAGAGCCGACGAGCATCAACAGGGGGAGGAGGACTAGGGAACGACGGCGAGCTTACACTAAGTCGTCCATTGTCCTTTTGAGCTTGATTCCTCGACATCTTGCTTGAGTGTTCCACAGTCTTGTGACTTCTTGGTAACATGATGGTTAGTTAACAAATAAGAAATACAAATACAATAAAATATGCTTGTAAAATAAGAAGTAACAAATAACTAAATAAAGAATACAAATACAGAAAATATAGGAAATAAACTTGTGATATGAGAAGAAATAAATAAGAAACTCTAGGAAGAAATGCGAGCGGGTGAAGAAATGGAGCTCGTAAATGGTTAAGCGCGGTGAGCCGTCAAGCAATAAAACTCGTGAAGAAGCTGCAGAGGCGAGGAAGTGATTTTATAAACATTAAATCTTAACGTTATGTGAGCGTTACGTGCATAGAATCCAACCGTTCGACTCTTTTAGCTTTTTTTCCGTGGAATTCACTTTTTCAAGCCATCCGGCGCCTCCTCCTCTTTTTTTCCACCGTCACACCAATCCTGTGCTGCCACGCGGTCCATGCCGCTCCCTCGGTCTGCGCGTGCGCTAGGGGCCAGGGCGCCAGGCGCCATCAGCATCACCTTTTCCCCCGGCCCCACCCACCCCACTCACGGACGAGGACGACCGCGCGGCACGGCTCCTCGGTCCCTCCGCGCTCGCGTCTCCTCTGCCTCTCCCTGTCTCCCACTTCCTCGGCTCTCCCTCGCCTTCCTCCACCTCCCGCCTCCCCGCCCGCCCCGCCCGCCCGCCCGCCCGCCCCCCCGCCTCCGCCTTCCGTCGTGCCCGCCCCGCCCGCTCCGCCTCCGCCTCCGCCGCCTCCGCCTCGCCCGCCTCTCGCCTTCCGCCGCCGCCCCTCCGCCGTCCCCCTCCCGCCCTGCCGCCACCCTCCGCCTCCTCCACCTCCCCTGCCACCCCGCCTCCACCGCAGCCCCTTCTCCTCGGTCCCGCCGCCTCCCGGCCCTCCGCCTTCCCCATCGCAGACCCCTCCACCTCCACCGCGGTCCCCATCTCCTCGGTCCGTCGCCTCCCGGCCTCCGCCTTCCCCCGCCGCCCCCGCCTCCTCCACCTCCCCGCCTCACCCGCCTCCACCGCAGTCCCGTCTCCGCCTCCCCCGCCGGTGATCGGGGACCGAGGGCAGGAAGAGCGCCGGTGGCCATGGGTGCTCCGGCGACCGCTACTGGTGCCGGTGATCGGATGGAGTCTGCGTCTACCTCGTCGACTTGATTGCTCGCGCCGTGCCGCCCATCCACTCCTCCGTCACTTCGTCTCCGATCGTATACGTGTTGTGACTTGTGTTGTGTTTGCATGTTGCATCCGTGATTACGTCGCGCGTGCTCGCCGTGGTGGAGCGGCGAGGCCGCGCCGGCCGGCGTGCCGCCGTCTTGGCCGCCGTTGTCGGTGCGTGCCAGCCGTCTTGCGTCTTGGGCCGGCACGCGGCACGATTCGCCGTCGTGCCGCCCACCGTGCCGCCTATGCAGGCCCGGCCCGCCCATTGTTCGTCTTGGGGCCGCCACGCCCGCCACGTGTCGTGGCTTTGTCGTGTTGGTGCTTGGGCGTCTTGGGCTGGCCGTGCTTGGCGGGCCCAAAAGCCCGGCCCGATGCCCAGCTCTAGTCGTGGGGACGACGCAATTACCCACTGATTTCCGGTTTTCGGGGGACAGCAACAGCAGCACTGATAGTTACACATGGCAGTCCTACGCCTGTTACAGCAACAAGGAGATTTCTCCGGGTAATGCCCGTGGGGGCGCACAGCAATTCGTGTCTGTGCTAAATCAAGAAAAGCTCGTAACTCCTCGTGTCGTCTCTCTCTCAGGTCTCTTAACGCAGCAGCAGCTCTAGCTGCCTTGTGCTCTTCAAACTTCCTTTCAGGGCTTATGTTGCAGTTTATATATTTTCGTTTCCCGAAATGCTATATTTTTGTTTAGTGCTAAAATGGTAGGCATATAGTTAACTGGTAAACCGGAATTAATTAGGGGAAGAAATTACTACGTATAGGATTTTTTTCTTTGTTATAAAAAAGAAAATATTCTTTTTGTGCCATTTAGTCGTCCAGTGGATCGTGATCGAGTTAGTTGAGGTCAATAATCTTCTTAAATAGTTACCATTTAATTGGTGCATAGACATAGAAATAATCTTCAAGCATCTTCTCCTGGAAAATTACTTATCACCCAACAGATTTTGTTTTATTTTTTGCGATGTTGTAGCCCAATAGACCGACTTACCTTATAAAACATATTCTTGTGATCCTTAAAAAAACCATAGTCTTGTGGATGGCTACAGCATAGGTGTGAGAGTAACTTGAAGCATCTCGCGAGTAGGAATTTATACTATGCACATTGAGTTAAAGCCAGACATAACACTGTTATGTATCATATTTATAAAAATAGTCATATATATATCGTATTTACAAAAATATCACTTCTGCCGTCCGGTGGGCGGGCGGCAGCGCCGGCAAGGCGACACGCTACAAGGCCGTCAGTGACAGGTGCCTACCGCCCCTCACCAGATGGTAGGCAGCCTGCCGCCCGGTGGGGGGACGGCAGGCTAATTAGCGAATTAGCGGGCTTAATTACTTGCTTTATTTTTTTTTTATATTTAGTGGCTTTTTTAATTTTTAAATATATCAAATGAGCTCAAAATTTTTTAAAAATTTATGTACAACCTTGTGACACAAGGTACCTCGCAGCATAATTTTTGGATAATTTTATCCATTGCGAATATCGCTCAAAAATTCATAAAATTTGAATAATTTTATGAGTTTTTTACATATAGCAAATGAGCTTCAAAAATTACGAAATTTTATGTGAACACTTCTGACACAGTCATAATTATTGTGTAATTTTTTGGAAATTTTATGTGGTCCGAATTTACCATATTTATTCGGGTTAATTTAATCATGAATTTACGAATATTTCATAATTTTTTACAATTTCATACATTACGAATCTTGTATAATTAAAAGTAATTATAGTAGTACAAAAAATGCATCACACTGGATGTGATATGGCTCACCCATCTGAGCCACTACTATCTTCTCTCCGCGTCTGCCTCCCTGTTTATGGTCTTGTCTTCCGTTGCGCATGAGCATGTCCTATCGGGTACGTTAGTCGGTCAAGGGTTGCGCCTCAGGTCAGAGGAGGTACGGAGACCGTTCTGTCTACTCAGTGGCCGGCGGTGGTCCAGTAGGTTCAGGTACAGTAGGCTGGGTCCGGTAAGGGTCGAAGTCCTCTAGCTGAGACATGCCGAACTACGAGCCGCCCGCAATAATGTCATGTACAAAGGATCTCTAAAAATCCCCCTCGTGGTGTGAAGGAGAACTCACCTTGACTGTATGACATGGCAGCAAAGTCGGAGGAGCTCTGCCTACCGAAGTATCCAAACCATGGGTATACTGTAAACGCTGAGATCTACCCTGCGTACGTTGCAAACCCTAGCGCATGTACTGCTCTCTAGAAGCATCTGGGAGGCCCGTGTCATCATCGCTGGAATCGTCGTCACCCCCACATTGAATTGGATTACTCATATGAATACTTCACTACTTACCGATAATTTGATTACTCATCCGAAAAAATGACGAGCCATTCATTACCGTCGTCATTACCACTTAATTACTTACCACTAACTCATTACTTATCCCTAACTAATTGCCACTACAGTAATTATGACTACTTAATTACATATTTCCATTCAATAACAAATTATGGGTACCGCACGTACACAAAAATAGTAAAAACTATGTCTAAATTACTACTACCTTCTTACGTCGTAATACAAATTATATTAATCACGACTAACTAAAATAACACTAATTAACTAGGATTACAGGAATAACTTCGAAAGCATACAATAAAAAATTACCTACCTTTCAGCAGAAGAAATCATCACTGCCAATTTTGAGCTACGCACTGGCTTCTCGAAATAATGAACTACGCACTCCCAATTTTGAGCGACGACAACGACAATGACCTTTAGCGATGAGCAACTCAGATGAGCAATGACGAACTGCGAGGGATTCGTACTTATGACCAAACGAAAGGTGAACCTAGTACGCTCACCCTGTACATTGAGGACCTTTTATCACGAGCAGCGCTTCGGGTGAGGGGGATGACATGAGGGAGCAGGCGAGGGGGGACATGACACATAGAGAGTGACAATTGTGCCAGATAACAGAAAATAAAATATAGCACGATTGTCTGACACATGCCACTTCAAAAGATGCCTGAGCATCGTTAAATTCATGATTAAACTAACCCTAATAAACGTGACAAATTCAGATCACTTAAAATTTCTAAAAAATTACACGATAACTATGACTATGTCGGGAGGCTTCACATACAATTTTGTAATTTTTAGAGCTCGTTTGCTATATGTAAAAACTCGTAAACATATCAAAATTGTATGAATTTTTATGCAACATTCGCAATGGATAAAATTACTCAAACATTACACTATAAGGTACGTTGTGTCGGAAGACTGTACATAAATTTTTGTAATTTTTTAGCTCATTTGATATATTTAAAGATTCAAAAAAAAAATAAACGCAAAAAAATCATGATTGGTAATTAAGCCGGCTAATTAGCCGGCTTAATCACTTGCCGCCCCCTCACCAGACGACAGGCTTGCCTGCTGTCTAGTGAGGGGGCGGCAGACGCCTGCCGCCGGTGGCCTCACCGTGTGTCGCCTCATCGGCATTGCCACCCGCCCACCGAACGGCAGAAGTATCATTTTTGCAAATACGATATACATGCGACTACTTTTATAAATACGATATGTAACAGTGCCAAATCTGGCTTTAACTCATGCACATTTCACAATCTTACTATATTTACCTACATCCAAGCTAAAGCTAATTGGCATGCAACTCTGATCACTCGTGGTTGTCTTTGTGACGTGACTCTGATTCTCCTATCATATTTTGGACTGTAGTTTATAATTTATAATTTTAAATTTTGGCTATTCGTGAGAGACATTACGTAAAGAAAAATAGTCAGATGTAATTTTGACCGATACAACTGAATCAGTACACTTTTTACTACAATATTTCTATTGGTTTCATCTTAAAAATACACTATTTAAAAACTAATTACTATAATATAAATTATACTATAAGATATAAGTGAAAAAGAAGTAATCTTAATGCTCACGCACGCTACCAGCAAGACTCTCTTGCTCCCCGGCCTCCTCGCCGCGGGCGGCTCTCACCTAGAGTCCTTTCCTTCCTTCCTTCCCGAGGCCGGCCTACGTGTCCCCTCCCACCTCTCCACGTGTATGCGCGCTGCCACGCGCTTTCCAACGTCACTCACTGACCTTAACCCCCGCCTCCTCTCCCTGCCTCTACATCTCCTGATCTACCCACACCGCCCGCCAAGCCCTAAGCTTCGTCACACACACGCCATACCATCCACCCTCCCACCGCCCGCCGCTTCCCCTCCGACGCATGGCCATGGGCACGTTCCCCTTCCAGTGGCCCGTGGACCCCGCCGCGCCCTCCAGCCTCGACGTCGGCTTACTACCATCCCTCCTCCCGCCTCCGCCGGCGGTGGTGCTCGACGACGGCGTGGCATACTACCCGGCTGCGGCTGCGGCAGCGGACATGCACGCGCCCTCTCTACCCGAGCTCGCGGCACCCTTGCCGTCCACGGCTGCCGCCGCCGCAGAGTTGGCCATGCGGCGCGAGGAGGAGGTCGCTGGCATCCGCCTGGTCCACCTCCTCATGAGCTGCGCGGGCGCCGTCGAGGCGGGCGACCACGCGCTGGCCTCCGCGCACCTGGCCGACGCGAGCGCCGCGCTCGCATCCGTCTCGAGCGCCTCGGGAATCGGCCGCGTCGCCGTTCACTTCACCGCCGCCCTCTCCCGGCGACTGTTCCCGTCGCCTACCACTCCACCCACCACCGACGCCGCCGACCACGCCTTCCTCTTCCACCACTTCTACGAGGCGTGCCCCTACCTCAAGTTCGCCCACTTCACGGCCAACCAGGCCATCCTCGAGGCCTTCCATGGCTGCGACCGCGTCCACGTCATCGACTTCAGCCTCATGCAGGGCCTCCAGTGGCCCGCCTTGATCCAGGCCCTCGCCCTCCGCCCCGGAGGGCCGCCATTCCTCCGGATCACAGGCATTGGCCCTCCCTCCCCTCCCGACAGCGACGAGCTCCGCGATGTCGGTCTCCGCCTCGCCGACCTCGCGCGCTCCGTCCGCGTCCGCTTCTCCTTTCGCGGGGTCGCCGCTAACAGCCTCGACGAGGTCCGCCCGTGGATGCTCCAGATCGCGCCCGGCGAGGCCGTCGCGGTCAACTCCGTGCTCCAGCTCCACCGCCTCCTCGCCGACCCGGCCGATCAGGCGCCCATCGACGGCGTTCTCTACTGTGTCGCCTCTGTGCAGCCCAAGATCTTCACGGTCGTCGAGCAAGAGGCCGACCACAACAAGCCGGGCTTCCTCGACCGGTTCACCGAGGCGCTGTTCTACTACTCCGCGGTGTTTGATTCCCTCGACGCGGCGAGCGCCAGCGGTGCGGGCAACGCGATGGCCGAGGCGTACCTCCAGAGGGAGATCTGCGACGTCGTGTGCAGCGAGGGCGCCGCCCGCATGGAGCGGCACGAGCCGCTGTCGCGGTGGCGGGACAGGCTGGGGCGCGCGGGGCTGAGCGCCGTGCCGCTCGGGTCGAGCGCGCTCCGGCAGGCGAGGATGTTGGTTGGACTGTTCTCCGGTGAGGGACACTGCGTCCAGGAGGCTGAGGGGTGCCTCACGCTCGGGTGGCACGGCCGGCCGCTGTTCTCGGCGTCCGCGTGGCGAGCAGCCGGCGGCGGCGAAGAGAACAATAACAGCAACAGCAACAACGCTAGCAGCGGCAGCGACAGTAACAGCAACAGCAATGGTAAGAGTAGCGGGGTTGTAAATGCTAGTGGCATGTTTTTGTAAATCGCGGGATGCCGGAGTGGTTTGATTAAGGGCGTGGATCGATCGTAAATTGTACTCTGAAAATCTCAATGACAAGAAACTTTTGAGCTTAGCATCAAAACTCGCGTGCGCGAGCTCTCTCTCTCTCTCTCTCACTTTTAAATTGTACTTTTACTGGTATCTGCAATTTTGCGTATTAAATTTTTAGTGACTCGACGAGATAACATGGTGTGAAAAGTGCATACCAATTATCCATATTATTTGATTACTGTATTTGATAGAATGTGAATACGGTATAAATTTTTTCATTCAATTAATAATTTATATTATGTTCGTATTCGAATTCAAATTCGTATAAAAAAATATAGATGCAATATATGGTATGGATTTTTAAAATCCAAAATGTTATTTTATCCAGACTATCCGTATCTATATTCATATTCGACAAGATAGTATGCATATTTGTTACAATACGCATAATTAGTTGGACAAGTTTTTTAATTGAATATGAATTTGTGTTTCTTTAGGTAAAGTAAATGAATTAGAATAATTAAGCTTGATTGTACAGGTATAAAATATCATTAATTCTTTATACTACGTAAGTTATGAGGATTTTAGATCTGATCGACTTGAGTAGATATTTGATTCGAATTTGTATCCGGTATTTGTCTGGTATGTATTCATATCTAACGTTTGTTTGATTCGTATTCGAATCCGAGAAAAAAATATGAATATAAATATGGTTTAAATACTATCTAATCCGTATTCAATCCGTTTTCACCCCTAATCAATACACTACATGCATGCACACTGACATAACAATAGAGTATGCTAGATTTTTGTAAAAGGAAACAGTATGCTAGATTAAATGGGTACATAATTGAATACATAAACCTCCAATCGAATACCTTGGATCCTTTTTTTGAGCTTAAACAAATACAGTACCAATTTCCCCATGCTATAAATCTCTCCGGAAGCGAGCAGCTAACTTGTGCTGAGTTGGAGCAGGAGAAATTTCAAATATCACTAGAGGAATGTAGTGATATTTGAAATACGTAAGTTAAGGCTGCAGGCCAGCCTGTCACAGGGGCTGTATTTGCATGAAGAGCCAAATTCGTGTCTCTTTCTAGCCTTAATGGGCCAGGGCTAAGGGCTTGTTTGGTCGGTACTCTGAGCTTCATGCCTGATAAAAAGTGATGTTTGAAGGTAGCTTGATATTTTGATGATTTTTGCCTAGCCAGACGGACATGAGAGTGTGGTGTTTGGTTAGAAGCATGTACTTGAAACTGATAGATGAAAGCATGGACAATGGATCGAGTTGCCTAGGAGGCTGGTAACTATGCACTCGTTTTTGGTCATCTGGGCCTAGGAGCGAGCCAGGTCAGCAACCAAATAGCATCCCAGCGAGCTCCCAGCTGCGTCCTGGCCAGGCGCGCGGCCAGGCCCAGAGTCAATAAGGGCGCCCAAACTGCCGTGGAAAAAGAGATTACAAGATCATCGGTAATCTCATTCCCAGAGTCAATAAGGGCTGTTGATTTGGCAGCCTACGGAAGAAGCAGCTAATGATATACAGGTTCAAGGCAATAATGTTCCATGCACCCAGTCGGGCTTTCCTTGGATTGCATGCTTGATCCAATCACGACGGCAACCAATGGCAAGCTACGGGCCTGTTCTTCAGGCCACAAGCCGGTCGGCTTTTGGCAGCCGCTACAGTACCTAACTTTTAAACGGAGTAATTTCTCAAGATTGAGTCTACAAGTTAAACGTAGTACGCGTTAAAAGCTTAACATTTGTACCGGCCAAAATCACAAATGAGTATCGATCTCTTCGTAATCTGTACCGTAAACAGCTAAAATTCAAAAATTTCAGCCAAAAGCCATAAACCGCAGCCAAAAAGAACAGGCCCTACAAGACTTCCTGTCGCAGGTCCGGCAACGTATTCAGGAACCGATTCTTCTGAAGCATTGCGTGCAGCGTGTTAAGCGTAGAAGAGTTCTGCCATCAGATTTTACTCCTCGTCACAGTAGAAGGATTGCAGCTAAACAAGGTGCAGCACCCAACATCTCAGTGGAAAGACCTAAAAAAGTATTGTTGCAAATAATACACAGAAAAATAGAGACAAGAGACACATATTTTTACATAAAAAACCCTTGCGGGAGAAAATCACGGACGCTCGAAGGCAAATTACTATAATGAGGAGAGTTTACAATGGAGCGCTTGCTCTTCCTATAGGCTACTGGGGTACATATATATAGTGTGAGGGAAAAAAGTCCCACATGGAGAGGAAATCGAATCAGAGTCGGTTGCTACAGATTGACACTATGTCTGATACAACCTGCGCATGCACCTGTCATGCCACGTCTAGCATGAGACGATGAAGTGTCCTACATGGACACAGTATGAATTCAGATCAACTTTAACAATCTCCACCTTGAGCCGAATTCCCTCCAGTAGTCAAAGAATATGATAGACCAATCCAATAAAATTATTATGTATACCTTGAGCGCCGAAAGTCCAAAGGACTAGTGAGTAATACCAGCTAAGTCTGTGCATAGCTCAAACTTAGATGCGGGAACTGGCTTTGTCAACATATTAGCTGAATTATCATAAGTACTTATCTTGCTGACTTTAATATCACCTTGAGTAATGACACCTCGAATGTAGTGATACCTGATATCAATGTGCTTTGTTCTCTCATGGAACATTTGATTTTTGTAAGGCAAATAGCACTATGACTATCACAAAATATTGTAATGCAAGATATACTTCCACAAAGCTCAATGAATAAATCTCTTAGCCAAATGGCTTCTTTGCAAGCTTCAGAAATAGCCATATACTCAGCTTCTGTAGTAGATAAGGCAACGGTAACTTGCAAACTTGCTTTCCAGCTAACGGCACACCCTCCAACAGTGAACACATAACTAGTGAGAGATCTGTTATCCAAATCTCCAGCAAAATCAGAATCCACACAACTAACGAGTCCATCTCTAGTCTTCCCAAATTGTAAACAAGCATTAGATGTGCCCCGTAAATATATGAAAATTCATTGAACTGTTTTCCAATACTCTTTTCCAGGATTAACCATGTATCTACTAACCACACTTAATGATTGACATAAATCGGGGCGAGAACATAACATGGCATACATAAGCGAACCAACTGCACTCCCATATGGAACTCTAGACATGTACTCAATTTCATCATTTGATTGTGGACATGACTCAAAACGCAATACGCAAACACAATTGCTTTTTCTGAGAGCAAAGCACTCCTCTTTTCTCTTTATTTATCTCCCTCTCAGCTTCCAATCACAACCGATCGCCCTCGATCACAACTGATCGCTTCTCCTTCGCTTGTCACTTATTACGCAACTGGATTGCGCCTTATAAAGGCTAGTTACAAGACTCATAACCGAACTCAACAACTCAACTCGGTTTCTACTATGGACTCTTACACTAAACAAACTCGTATATGGACTTGTATGCGTATACTCCAAACTCTACATATCCTACCCAAACTCAATATTTCCTACCAAAACTAGATTAATTCCAATATTTGGTAATGTTGGGAATAGTCTCACATTGCTTGTGGGAAAGAAAAAGACATAACTTATAAGTGTGAGGAAGCATCCACTCATTGGACTAGTTTTTTAGAGAAAGAAGGCTCAATACCATTTATAAGATTGTTGCTTGATGGGCTTTCTTGCGGACAGCCTATGGGCTTAGATGCACGGGGTGCGCAACCCATTTAAGACCTGGAGACCGGGGAGTAAATTCTGTTGGATCTGATGGGGGTGCCAGGGTCGTCATCTAACAATGTTATCAGAGCCCAGGCTCCCAACATCTCCTTAGGCATCAGAAGTGCACAAGCAATGTGTGAGAGGGAGAATGTTTGAAATAGTCCCACATTACTTGTGGAAAAGGAAAAAACACAATTTATAAGTGTGAGGGAGCATTCACCATTGGACTAGTCTTTGAAGGGGAGAAGACCCAATACCACTTATAAGTTTATTGCTTGTAGGGCTTGCTTGTAGGTAATCCATGGGTTTAGATGCACGGGGTACGCAGCCCATTTAAGACCTAAGGATCAAGGAGTAAATATGATTGGACCTAGCGGATGCCATGATCCGAATCTAACACGCACGGTGGTCATTGTCTTGTCGCTTGGGACAAAGTTTGTAGACCAGTAGAGTATGGTGGCCTGGGTATCATAATCTCCAATTACTTAATTATGCCTTAAGGACCATGTGGCTTTGGCTGCAAAAATCTGAACAGGACAAACCATGGTCAGGTTTAACCATGAGTTGTGATGCTGAAGTATTGGCAATGTTCAAAGCATGGACGCTTACAGTGGTGGGTAATGGGTGCCGCGTTTTGTTCTGGATCAGTGGGGCGAGCATGGAGTGCTTGGCTTCGAGCCTATTTCGCTGTATTGGAAGCGATTCATTTACTAAATGAGGTGGAAGACACCTTGTTGTGGAAGTGGACTTTGAACCATATCTATCCTTCTCAATTGGCTTACTTGGCGTTTTTCCATGCTCTATCAAATTCCCATGCAGCGAGCTTGTATGGAAATCTTAGGCGCCTTTGAAATATAAATTAATTGCTTGGTTAGTTCTTAATAGCCGCTGTTGGACTGCCGACAGATTGCAAAGGTGTGGTTTTCCTAGCCATCATTTGTGTGTGCTTTGTGATAAAGAAGAAGAAACCATTAATCATCTTTTAGTGCAGTGTAGTTTTTTTCTGGAACATGAAAAAGAATTGTACGTAATTTCATTACGCAGAACAAAAGGGTACAATCACTAGGAAACTAGGAAGTCTAGTTTGGAGAAAGATAAAAGAACAAGAAACCAAAAACCAGAGAGGAAGTGAGGCTACAAGAAGATGAAGGAAGAAAGAAGAAGAAAGGTAGATGGTGGATGAGATGACACAGCGAGGCTATGAAGGAAGGGACTAGGATGTGCTTGTCATGTGAGGGTCGGTAGCACGTCCACACCCACCTATCAATAAATTATCTCTTACTTTAGTTTGTCCAAGAGAGTTTCAATGGTCGTCTTGCTTTTGTTGAAGACCCGGCCGTTGCGTTCACGCTAAATGGTTCAGAGGAAGAGGGTGACAATTGAGTTGAAGTTTTTTCTTTGAGCCTTGGGCACTTGTTTGCGCATTGAGATCTACCAATCTAGCAACCGGGTCTGTCTTATTAGGGGTGGGCGAGCTTCCAGTGTAGTTTCACAAGGCAAGTGTGGTTCCTGCTTCTTTGCTAGATAAGGAAGCAAAGGTTTATTCCGGGCCCTAATGATCTTCAGAACTGGTGGCTAGAAATGGAATTACAATTACGATCACATCAGAAGACGCTTTTATCCTCCTTACTATTAGGAACGTGTGACTGGAGCAAAACACAAGAATTTTCAGAAACTCCTCCAAGGAGCTTTCACTGGTTGTAAATGATATCAAAGAAGAATGCAATCTGTGGAGAGCGGCAGGGGCCAAATGTTTGGACAAACTTTGTGCTTCTTAAGTTGGTTGTGTTTGGAGAGTTGTAATGGTGTTGGTGTCGAGTTCGGTTGTTGGGCAGCAACCGATCTCTGGGTTTCTTTTGATTGTGGTTTTGCCCGTTGTTTCCTTTTCTTTCCTTAATACAATGATGGGCAGACCTCATGTGTGTTCCCGGAAAAACAATGTTCACACCTTGATGGAGGGCGATTCTACAAATTAATCAGATCAGGAGTACTAGTAGATTAGTAGTGTCTGGTATCTCACCTGTCTACACATATGCCAATGTCAAGCTGTGTAGCTCTCAATATGAAAGGCCTATTTGTATACTGCTTAAAAAAATTAAAAAATAATATGAATATATGATTTTTTGGAGCGATTTTTTACTTCTCTTGCTACCGTCTCATTTTAAGGATAAGACAGAGGTCACATGTGCATCATCCACCCTACTCTTTTCGCTTCTATCACACGTACACATATCTCTCTCACTTTTATACTGCTTGCTCACTTCTTCTAAAAGTCACTTTTTCAGCTAGTGTATTTATTTTTATTCAAAGGCTATATAGCTATGATAAAAAAACATCAGCAAAACCGATACATATACCCTAAATCACTGCTAAAACTGAACTGAAAGTCACCTACGAAAACGAAAACATCACGGAGATCGAAGTATCAGTAAAAGGCCAGCCTAGCTAGTTTAGTCAAAGGCTATATAGTTATGACAAAAAATATCAGCGAAACCGATTCGTATACCCTAAATCACTGCTAAAGCTGAACTGGAAGTCACCTACGAAAACGAAAACATCACGGAGATCGAAGTACCAGTAAAAGGCCAGACTAGCTAGTTTCTGAAAGGCTGAAACGCAACGTGCATGCAAGCAAGACGACCATCGAAGCTCTGTCCCCCCGCGGCCGCGAGACGGTGGTTCGCACCAGTGGTTTACAAGCCAAACCGGGCGATGACCGTTGCCGTGTACAAACCATCTGATGATTTGCACTAGTACAAACCATCAGATGTCTGTACTACTGTAACTCTGTACTCCGTGTAAATAAGGGGCTTGCGATGCGGAGGTACTAAAAAAGGAATCGTATCAGGGTCTCCCGTTTTGCTATGCCAACTTGTACCGTTACTGGTCACATCAGCGCCATGACGACACTGCTCGTTACTCGTTAAGAGTACACACACAAGATGTTAGGGTCAGATGTCACGTTCCTTAAGATTTGGCTACAGTAATAACTACAGACCAAATAGTAAACAAGGAGACTAGCAGAAGAAGAGAAGAGTCGACATAGAGATCGTCTGTAAAAAGTAGGTGAGTGAGAATAAGAGGATCCTTCTCCTCCTGCCCCTCTTAGGGGTTATATATATATGAGTGGGATAGGTTGAGAAATTTCCATCATACCCCTTATTAATTACAAAGGATGATGGTACATTGGTATATTCCTCTATACCATTGGGTCTATTATATATTAGACCAGTTGCAAAGCCGTATCACAGGGGATTAGACCATCCCCACAACAGTACTCCCTCAACAACAAGCGCGGATGTCTCGATGGGCGAGCTGACGTGACCAACTATCCCATCCCCCCATTCCCCGACAGCAAGCGCAAGGGTGCCGACTGGTGAGCCGATGCAACTGGTAGCTTGCAGCTCCTGGAAGGGGGTTCTATGACTGATAGCAACTCAACTGCCAAGTCCGCCGATAAATCCTGCAAGCGGAGCAGCGGTGGGGCGATCCCTTCGAGGTGATGCCTTCAAGGCGGGCGACGAAGTCACGCTGCCCCACCGAAAGCGATGCCTACAAGGCGGGTGGCGAAGTCCGCCGACGAAGGCGTGCCGTCCCCTCCGAGGCAACGCCTACAAGGTAGGCGGCGAAGCCCTATGTCAAAGCCAGCCCGTCCTACCGAGGCGATGCCTACAAGGCAGATGGAGAATTCACGTCGCCCCGCCGAGGTGATGCCTACAAGGCAGACGACGAAGTCACACCGCCCCACCGAGGCGATGCTTACAAGACGGGCGGTCAAGTCTTCCAACGAAGGCATGCCATGCCACCGAGGGGATGCCTCCAAGGCGGACGACAAAGCCCTACGCCGAAGCTGGGCCATCCTCCGAGGAAATGACTACAATGCAGGCGGCGATGTCACGCCGCCCCATCGAGGCGATGCCTACAGGGTGGACCGCGAAGTCACGCCGCCCCACTGAGGCGATGCCTACAAGGCGAACGGCGAATCCCTATACCAAAGTCAGGCCATCCCGCCGAGACGATGCCTACAAGGTGAGGGACGGAGTCTTCCGATGAAAGCTCGGCGTGGGGACCTCGCAATGTGAAGGCTCGACGTTGAGACCTCACAACGTCTTGGCACGGAGACTTCGTGGCATGGAGGCTCAGAGAGACCTCGGCGCGAACGACCAGGCTGGCTAAGGTCACCGATGCGGAGGCGGTGATGTCTTCGGACTCAGAGTCGACGAAGTCAGCGACGTGAGGATTTATACCCCGTAGAGTTTGCGTGGACTCTGCGCTTTGTTTATACTCCACGCGATGTAGGCCGAGGGCAGTACGCACGCAGAGGAAGGGAGGCGGAACCGCCGTTCCCCTACCTTGAAAAACGTCACCCGCGAAGGGCGGGCGCAAGCGGCGTAGGCCGAGGCGCTACGCACACACAGGCAGGGAGGCGAAGTTGCCTCGACTGTGGAGGATGGGCGCAAGCAGTGTAGGCCGAGGGCGCTATGCACACACAGGCAGGGAGGCGAAGCCACCATTCCCCTACTTTCAAAAACAGCGCTCGCGAAGGGCGGGAGCAAGCGGCGCAGGCCGAGGGCAGTACGCACGCAGAGGAAAGGAGGCGGAGCCACCGTTCCCCTACCTTCAAAAACGGCGCTTGTGTAGGGCAGGGAGGCCGAGCCGCCATTCCCCTACATTAAATAACGACGCCTGCAGAGGGCAGGTGTGAGCGACGTAGGCCAAGGGCGGTACGCACATAGAGGTAGGGAGGTAGAGCCGCCATTCCCCAACCTTGAAAAACGGCGTCCACGGAGGGCGGGCGCAGGCCGAGGGCGGTACACACGCAGAGGCAGGGAGGTAGAGCCACCATTCCCCTACCTTGAAAAACATCACCCACGAAGGGCGAGCGCAAGCGGCGTAGGCTGAGGGCGGTATGCACGCAGAGGCAGGGAGGCGGAGTCGCCATTCCCCTACCTTGAAAAACGTCACCCGTGGAGGACGTGCGCAAGCGACGTAGGCCGAGGGCACTACGCACACACAGGCAAGGAGGTGAAGCCACCACTTCCCTACCTTCAAAAATGACGCTCGTGGAGGGCTGGCGCAAGCGGCGCAGGCCGAGGGCGGTACGCACACAAAGGCAGGGAGGCGGAGTCACCATTCCCCTACCTTCAAAAACTACGCCCGCGGAGGGCGGGCGTGAGCGGCACAGGACGAGGGCGCTACGCACGTAGAGGCAGTGAGGCAGAGCCACCGTTCCCCTACCTTGAAAAACGGCGCCCACAGAGGGCGGGTGCAAGAGGCGTAGGCCGAGGGCGGTTCGCACGCAGACACAAGGAGGTAGAGCCATTATTCCCCTCCCTTGAAAAATGGCACCCGTGGAGTACGGGCACAAGTGGGGCAGGTCAAGGGTGGTACACACGCAGAGGTAGGGAGGCGGAGCCGCCATTCCCCTTCCTTGAGAAACGACGCCCGCGGAGGGCGCGTGCAAGCAATGTAGGCCGAGGGTGCTATGCACACACAGGCAGGGAGGTGAAGCCGCCATTCCCCTACCTTCAAAAACGACGCTTGCGGAGGGTGGGCACAAGCGGCGTAGGCCGAGGGCGGTACGCACACAGAGGAAGGGAAGCGGAGCCGCCGTTTCCCTACCTTCAAAAACGGCGCCCGCGGAGGGTGGGCGCGAGCGGCGTAGGACGAGGGTGCTGCAGAGGTAGGGAGGCAGAGCTGCCGTTCCTGTACCTTCAAAAACGGCTCCCGCGGAGGGCGGGCGTGCAGAACCGCCGTTCCCCTACCTTGAAAAACTACGCTCGCAGAGGGTAGGCGCAAGCGACCTGGGCTGAGGGCGCTACGCACAAACAGACAGGGAGGTGAAGCCGCCCTTCCCCTATCTTCAAAAATGGCGCACGCGGAGGGCGGGCGCAAGCGGCGTAGGCCGAGGGTGGTACACACGCAGTGGCAGGGAGAAGGAGCCGCCGTTCCCCTACCTTGAAAAATAGCACCCACGGAGGGTGGGCAAAAGCGGCGCAGGCCAAGGGTGGTACGCACACAGAGGCAGGGAGGCGGAGTCGCCGTTCCCCTACCTTGAAAAATGGTGCCCGTGGAGGGCGGTACGCATGCAGAGGCATGGAGGTGAAGCCACTGTTCCCCTACCTTCAAAATGACGTGCGCAGAGGGCGGGCGTGAATGGCGTAGGCCGAGGGCGCTACGCACGCAGAGGCAGGGAGGCGGAGCTGCCGTTCCCATACATTCAAAAACGGCGCCCGCGAAGGGCGGACGCGAGCGGCGTAGGCCGACGGGGATACGCACGTGGAGGTAGGGAGGCGGAGCCGCCGTTTTCCTACCTTGAAAAACGGCGTCCGTGGAGGACAGGCGCAAGCGGCGCAGGCCGAGGGCGGTACGCACGCAACGGCAGGGAGGCGGAGCCGCCTTCCCCCCCATTTTGAAAAACGGTGCATGCAGAGGGCAGGCGCAAGCGGCGCAGGCCGAGGGCGGTACGCACGCAGAGGCAGGGAGGCGGAGCCACCGTTTCCCCACCTTGAAAAACATCACCGGCGGAGGACGGACGCAAGCGGCGTAGGCCGAGGGCGTTACGCACACACAGGCATAGAGGCGAAGCCGCCATTCCCCTACTTTCAAAAACGGCGCCCACGGAGGACGGGCGCAAGCGGCGCAGGCCGAGGGCGGTACGCATATAGAGGCAGGGAGGCAGAGCCACCATTCCTGTACCTTCAAAAATGGTGCTCGTAGAGGGCGGGCACAAGCGGCGTAGGCCGAGGGCGCTACACATGCAGAGGTAGGAAGGTGAAGCCCCTACCTTCAAAAATAGTGCCCGCGGAGGGCGGGCGTGAGCAACGTAGGCCGAGGGCGGTACGCATGCAGACACGTAGAGGCGGAGCTGCTGTTCCTGTACATTCAAAAATGGTGCCCGTGGAGGGTAAGCGCAAGCGACGCAGGCCGACGGCGGTACGCACGCAGAGGTAAGGAGGCGGAGCCGCTGTTCCCCTACCTTCAAAAATGAATCCCCTCCTCCTGCCCATCTTAGGGGTTTACATACATAAGTGGGATAGGATGAGAAATTTCCATCTTAACCCTTAGTAATTACGAAGGATGAGGGTACCTTGGTACATTGCTCTATATATCATTGAGCCTATTATATATTGGGCCAGTTGCAAGACCTTGTTACGGGGGTTAGACCATCCCACAACATTATTGTTTTGTAGATGATCTTACTAATGGTTGGGTGAGACATCGATGGCCTGTAGAGACTGTCGATTATCTATATCTATCTATTATTACATATATTACGTAAAGCACAATTGGCCTATTAGCTCAGTTGGTTAGAGCGTCGTGCTAATAACGCGAAGGTCGCAGGTTCGAGACCTGCATGGGCCATAGTTGTTTTTTCTTTCTCGTGTGATTGATTAGCTCCGTTTTAGTTTACAACGAAACAGTTTGTACGTATTCCCTGCTCAGAATCAATTTGGACTAAAGGTTTGCTGATTAAGGGCGTATTTTGATTATTTTTCCTTACCGCGAAAGCTCATTTGCTACAAACTCTAGGTAAAGCCTTTCTTGGTAATACTAGCTTATCAGCGCTTAGGCGGCGTTTGGATAATGGGTATGGAATGGTTTAGGATATAAGCTGGATATGAGGTAGGTTTTGGGCTGGGATGTGGGTTTTGTATCCTATTCGATTAGAGGTAATTGATCTTTTACCACACCTTTCATTGCATTTGATGATTTGCCCTGTGATGTCTCAATGACATATGGATCTAAAGTCCACATGTCAATGAGACAAATGAGACAAATCATCAAATTCCATGTTTATGTATAGGGTAAATGCTCCAATCTCCCATTCGATTATGGGTATGGGATGGATTGGGATAGAATTTAATTGATGAAAATACCATTCCTTCTCCCCATTCGCCACTCTCTTTTGCCTCCTCTCCTCTCCCAGCGAGCGCTAGGCCTAACGCCTCAACCAGTTCACTCATCACTGTGCCACTTGAGCTCTACCTCGCCGCTGCTCCTTACCCATCTCATTGCCACCCTACGCCTCCTGCTATTCTCCTAGATCTGTCGCCGCAACCAAGCACCACCTCCGTCCACTAGCGTCGTCGCCAGAAGCCATCGTCTCTATCAACTACATCCCCTCCTCTTCGTCCACTAGCGCTGCCACATACATCCATCATCTCTAACTAAATCCCCTCCTCTCCACTGCTGCATACATCCACCGCCACCCAAACATCTCTCCTCTCCATCTTCTCCACCACCATCTCCTCAGAGCCGTCCCAAACTTCACCATTTTGGCCTATTCACCTTCGTCTTCGGGCGTGCTCGTGGTTGACTCTGGCGGGCTCTTTCACGAGATTGCCTATAGAGCGTTGGCTTTGAAATCATGTGTGAACATCCAAGTGGGGAGGAATCCGATCGATAGATCCGGTGATTAAATTTCATCATAATCGTGACACGTGTGACGACGAAGTTTACGTCAAGGCAAGATGCTGTCAAAGAAAATCGACGAAGAGAAGATATTTACTCCACTTCCACTATGTCCACCAATTCATAAGAAATGTTTCCAAGTGACCACACAGACAATGCTGTCACTCACGCGGAAGTGTCAAGTGACCACTCAAGACATTAAGGCATTGTTCTCCTCGGTCCATCCTGTAAAAGCAGACGAAAGCGGATCTAGCCCGCTTATTTCGATTTTACTTCTGGCTTCTAATTTACTATTTCTTAATAATAACTAGCACAGCCTTGATGTGTCCTTTCGGGCTTCAAAAAGAACCCAGCAAGTGGTTCTTATGCTATCCGCTCGTCACCCGAAAGGCTATTTGATGTGTCCACGCTGCAGCAATTATTCTCCTTGGTTCATCCTGTGAAAACGGACCAAACAGAGCCAACGTCACAGAATACAGTCGGCCACGCAACTTCAGCGTGGGCCGGGGGATAGTTTGTCCCGTTCCTACATCACCCCAAAAGTCACTTAAACAATACTAACAAGATTCAAGTTTTTTTTTTAAAAAAAAGATCAAGAAAAAGTAATGTTATTCAGAACTGTGTTGCACTGTTGATCATATCAAGATGTTTTTTGAGAAACGGCATCTAGAATCTGGACGGTATCTTTTACGTACATAGCCTCAAGATTATTCTCGACTAAATTATCTCAGGCATGATACAATTTAGAAATAGGAAACGTCCGATTACGCAGCAGAACAGTGTTGATCACATCGCAGCAATCGTATTAGTAAACAAACGGCATCTAGATGGCATCTTATTGAAGTCTTGACGGAAACGCCTCGTCTGCTGCATATTTTATTAGTTCAGTCCTGCACTGCAGCCATCCACGGGTCAGAAATGTGCTAGCCAATCCCAGGCCTACCAGAAACATCCCAAAAGAAGCCGCCGCCCCTGCCAGCCATGGCATCCTCCGCTGGCAACCCGCTCCTCCCCGGCGAGGATGGCGACCGCCGCCGCAGGTTTCTCCCGCCCACCATCCGCCTCAAGACGTCCATCTGGTCGGAGCTGGGCGGCGCGGTGGGCGACCTGGGCACCTACATCCCCATCGTGCTGGCGCTGTCCCTGGCGTCCCACCTCGACCTCGGCACCACCCTCATCTTCACCGCGCTCTACAACTTCGCCACAGGCCTCCTCTTCGGCATCCCCATGCCAGTCCAGCCCATGAAGTCCATCGCCGCCGTCGCGCTCTCCTCCGCGCACCTCACCATCCCGCAGATCATGTCCGCCGGCCTCGCCGTCGCCGCCGTGCTCCTCTTCCTCGGCATCACCGGTCTCATGACCTACCTCTACCGCCTCCTCCCGCTCCCCGTTGTGCGCGGCATCCAGCTCTCTCAGGGCCTCTCCTTCGCCTTCACCGCCGTCAAGTACATCCGGTACGTCCAGGACTTCTCCCACTCCTCCTCTGCTTCCACCTCCGTGCCGCGCTCCCTCCTCGGCCTCGACGGCCTGATCCTCGCGCTCGCCGCGCTCCTCTTCATCATCCTCACCACAGGCTCCGGTGACGATGAGGACGTCAGCAGCGACGGCGCAAACCGTCGCCGTGGCTCCTGCAGCCGCGTCCCGGCGGCGCTAATCGTGTTCGCGCTTGGCTTGGTGCTCTGTTTCGTTCGTGACCCGTCGATTGTGCAAGGTCTCCGCTTTGGGCCGGCGCCGTTGCGACTGGTCAAGATAACGTGGGATGACTTCAAGATCGGGTTCTGGGAAGGCGCTGTGCCGCAGCTTCCGCTATCCGTGCTGAACTCGGTGATCGCCGTGTGCAAGCTGTCATCGGATCTGTTCCCCGAGAGGGCTGAGCTCTCTCCGGCGAGGGTGTCGGTGAGCGTCGGGCTCATGAATTTCGTGGGCTGCTGGTTCGGCGCCATGCCGTGCTGCCACGGTGCGGGCGGGCTCGCGGGGCAGTACCGGTTCGGCGGCCGGAGCGGCGCGTCCGTGGTGTTCCTGGCCATCGGCAAGCTGGCGCTCGGGCTGGTGTTCGGCAACTCGTTCGTGACGATCCTCGGGCAGTTCCCGATCGGCATACTGGGCGTCATGCTGCTCTTCTCCGGGATCGAGCTCGCCATGGCGTCGCGCGACATGGGGAGCAAGGAGGAGTCGTTCGTCATGCTCGTCTGCGCCGGCGTGTCGCTCACGGGCTCGAGCGCCGCGCTCGGGTTCATCGCGGGGATTGTGCTGTACCTGCTGCTGCGCCTCAGGGAGGTGGACTACCGAGGGCTGATCGGTCGATGGGGCGCGGGGCGGCGGTCACCCGCCAGCAGGGCTGGGGAAGACGGTGCCGGAGATGCTTGATGAAAACATTACAAACTGCTGTAGATTTGAATGCTTTTTGATAGGGAATTGTTCGAGCAAAGGGTAGCATCTCTAGCGTACAATAAATTTCAACGCAAGAAGAAGGCACTACCACATAAAAGGGCATCCTAAACGATTCAAAACAAATTTCTGAACCATATAAATTTATACATCTGTAATAATAAACAGTTATATAGATTACTCTTAAACCATATGTGATAAGTTATAATACATATGATTTTTTGAAAAACCATCTATAATATATTAGATATCATAGATGGTTCTTAAACATGGCTCTGTGATATCTGACATATCACAAACGGCTAAGATCAAAAATCATTTGTGATATGTTATATATCACAGACGTTTCTTAAAAATAGCCGTATATCACAGACGGTTAATACCAAAAATCGTCTTTGATATGTCATATATCATAGATGGTTCTTTAATATAGTCGTTTGTTATATCTTACATATCACAGACGGTTAATACTAATAACCGTCTGTAATATCTTATATATTACGGACGGTTGGGTGCTATAAATTGTTTGTGATAGCTATTTGAATAGCTAAATTATTTTCTGTATTTCGGCTAGTATCAGAAAATGCTAGGTATGCCCTCTGAAAACAAGCAAGCAGATTACATATATAGCACACGACAATCATTACACATATATCACAAATGAATTAAACAACTAAATGAAGTACACTTGAATGAATTGTTTGATTAAGCACAATTAAATGAATTATAATTGAGTCAAATGTTTGAACATCTAATCATCATCGTCGAGGTTGAACACTCGCTTCGGACGAATGACCTCTGCCATTAAGAATTTGAAGAGCTTTCCTGGAACATCGATTAGTTTGTCCAGATCAAATGCACTTGAGTCGATTTCCAGGTCCTGTCGCTAGTAGTAAAGTCATTAGTACCCATTATTATCAATATATATATTATTGTGGCTACTGGCCAAACAGTAAAGAAGTGGACTAGTAGAAGGAGAGGAGAGCCAACACAGGGAGAGATGGTGAGTGAGAATAAGGGGATGCCCTCCTCTTGCCCCTCCTGCGGGTTTATATATATGAGTGGGGTAGGATGGGAAATCTCCATCCTACCCCTTAGTATTTACAAAGGATAAGGGTACATTGGTATATTCCTCTATACTATTGGGCTTATTACATATTGGACCAGTTTGCAAGGCCCAGTCACGGGGTTGAGCCACCCCACATATATATATATATATATATATATATATATATATATATATATATATATATATATATATATACGTACATATACATACATATGTATATGTACATATATATATAATCACGGAATAATTATTGGTAGGTTGACAAACCTTTGTATCATTCGTATTAGTACCCATGATTCTCTGCATATGGCCGCAAACGTAGAATCCATATATGTTATACTGTAATTGATGGTAGCACTATAAAAATAGAATTACATACATAGATATTGTCCGGCTAAATATCGTCTTTGTCCAGTAGCTGCGCCTCTGCAATGCGCGTGACACCATAGCTGGATAGCCCCACGGTTGGGCTGTCGCGCCAGATGGTCACAATACGGGCACAACACATGCTCGATCATAGTAGCACTAATAAGGGCAGAACTAGAACGAAAATGATCGAGATTTATTATCTCATCATACATATAGCAAACATATATAATTTTAGAAGAATATTGTGCAACATAGTAATGTGTCTGGCAATTTTTAGCATCAATACTTCAACATAACCGATGACAGTATATGATGAGAAGTAGTGATCGAAATGCTTATATGTTCAATAATTCAGGAATAATATAATTAAAAAATCATGTGGCATAGTTATTAGACATTGTGGTCAAATACTATAATTTTGCCTTCGATTTTCAATGAGCTAGACTGGTATTTCAAAAAATTAAAACTAAAACACTAAGTCTCAATCCTACAGTTTGACAAAAATCAATCAGCAATCATCACATTGAAACCCTAACTTAGAAATTTAGTCCCCTGTTCTTGAAACAAATTGAAAGAATTAAGAGCAATTTAGAGCAAAATACATATTGATCGGGTGGATCTAAACTTTCTTCGGCCGACGATGGCGCGAGGCAACAAGGACCAGGTAGTGCCGCAGCGAGATGGCAGGTGAGTGTGGTCGGTGGCCCCAATTTCTCCTATTCTCCAGCGACCAGTCACTGTCTGGCTGGGTGCGACAGACGTGGTGCACATCTACTAGTCGACATGCGAGATGAACAGATGTTGAGGGCTACTACGAGGTGACACACTTTGGGATCAATCAAATAGATGCCGTGGCCTATTGCGGTCTGCCCTCTTAAGCTAGGTCAAGAGCTAGCTTAGTCTCCTGTAGTTGTCTCATGGGATGAGGAAATGGGGTTTCTCATAGACTACTACTAGCTACTGGGAATTTGGGTCGTTAGTGCTCCTTTCGTTGGGCTTTAAGAAAAAAATTAGGTGCATTAAGTTTAGACTGAGGATTCACATATAGACTAAATGTGCTAATTTTTGCTGAATTTTTTTTGGATTTGATATCCTGTGACACCGGACCAATTGCTTGCTTCCGCCCATGGCACTAGCACGTAACTCTTCTGCAAGTGGAGCCAGATATGGGTGCGCGCGCGAGCGGTGGCCACGATAGCAATCGGACATCGCTCGACAGAGAAACATTTGTAGAAAATATTCGAGGAAAGGAGGCTCAAGCACATCTCCAAAGCATATGTATACAAGGGTTTTCGAGTGCTAGACATAGACTTCATATTTAACCTTAAAAGAATTCTTCCATGTAAGACATGCTATTGGTAGATTCTTTTTGCCTTAATGAATGAACCGAATGCTGATAAATTATTTTGAAAAAATTATTTCGATAAATCATTTCGAAAAGATGACGAAGAATCTGTTTCATTTGGTTGTTCGATAGAAACAATAAGCTAAAAAGAATTGTTTCAAGATTAATTCGATTCCAAGGATGAGTTCGCACCTATGTGGAAAACAATTGTTTGATCGTCTCGTGTATATATTATACACAGGCCAGATCCCATAGATCGTTAAAGAATGAATTCATCGTCGTGTTCCGAATTTGGAACACAAGATTTTTGTTTTGAAAATGTGTTTGAATACCCGTGGAGAAATTTGAGGGAAAATATTTTTTGGAACAGAGAGAACAGGAGTATAAAGAGAGAGATGTTGCTTTGGACTTCTCAAATGGCCGGTTTGGAATGCACAAATTTCATGTGAGTTATGTAGAAATTTCGTATGAAACAGTTTTTTTATAGAATCGAGGAAAACTCATGTGTTCCAAATATAATCTAGACATGAATCTTGAGCTGATGTTCGAAAATTCTTCCAGAAGTGAAGGAACCGATCGATGGATCCATTTTGGAATTTTCAAAAGCTGTTCCTAAAACCCAAAAATTCGTAGGATTGAATCCAACTCCTTCAAAAGAATGTTATGTTAGGAAGTCACTGCTACCGTGCTACGATTGCAAGGATATGCAGGTATCAAACTTCTATTACTCCCCGGGGAAACGCCGCGCCCTCGCGCGCCCACGTCACCCCGGGGCTCGCTCCGCGCCAACGCGTGGCCAGCAAATTCCGGTACGGTCTGGTGACCAGTTTTGCGAAAAACCCCTGCGTTTTCCCGAAATTATGTACATGTCATTGGTTCTCACAAAAAGGTCCCTACTAGTTTTTTTAGCCCCTCCACTTTGCGGGATAGCCCCTCGCGGTTTCTAGAATTGCGCACGGGTCCTCGTTTTTTACGTACAGGTCCTCATTTTTTTTCGAAAAAGCCCTTTGCCTTTTTCGAAAACGACGGTTCCCGGTTTTTCGTGTCCTGGTTCTTTGCGATAAAGCCCTTCGCCTTTTCTGAAAATACGTATTTGCCCCTGTTTTTTTTAAAAAACTCCTCACGAATTATCGCCTCTTTTATTTTTTTACGTACGGTGGCTGGCGCGACGTGGCGCCGCGCCTATGAGGCTAGTTCTAACAACCGCCCGACCAACCCATGCCGTATTAACGCGTTACACCAATTTCTCCGGTGACTAGCTGAATGCCCATGCATTGCTACGGATTTTAAAAAATTTTAGAACATATTTGTATGCATGTTCTAAAAATTTTTACCACCCATTAGTTTCAGAACATATAGTATGATAAAATTTTAAAATCCGTAGCAACGAGCATTCAGCTAGTACAAGATTAAGCACTGAATGAAAAATACAGCATGTACTCTACAATGCAGTCTAGATGAAATCCACATTGACCACTAAATCATGGAAAGAAAGATATTTTGATGGGAAGGTGGGAAGATTCGACGCAGGTCTTTTGGGGCCACATGTCAGCGCTGTCTTTTGTGAGAAGGGGTGGAAGAGGCCGGACCAACCATCAACTCCTTCTTTTATAATAAAGAAATTCCTCAACTCCAAACCGACAGTAAATGAAAGCTGTGTAGTGGGGGAGCTCAAGCCACTAAACCAGGTAGAATAGATCATTCAGGCCCTACTTTGCTGTCCACGCCTAGCCGAGAGCCCAGGATTGGAGCGGGCCAAGCCCACCAAAAGCTGAGCAGGCCAGACAGTTTTTAAAGGATTGGGCTTAGCTAGCAGCTACTACGTTAGGTTCGGACCAAAACAAATCAAATCCCTCCTCTACCCTCTTGTCTCCAAATACAAATAAATCAGTTATAAGCACATCAAATTTGGTTAAAAAGAGCATACAAAAAGCTTTATTAGGGGTTATGCCTAAAAAACATGAAATACCAAATTAGAGTCCACCATAACGAGAGTTTATCGACATGATCAAAATACATATTTAATATGCCCAATTTGGAGGTCAAATGCAATATATACGTATTAGCTAGCTGCTGCTATTATATTTGCCGAATCTGGATATCCGACTTTGAATCCGGATCTTATTCGAATGTCTGGCTCTGAATCCAAGTTGGACCATATCAGATGGGACTGGATCAGGTAAAAAATCTTCATCTCCATCGTTGTCATCACCTACAAAGATGGTCTAAGAATGCATGATTGCCATTCACAGGCAAGTCAGACCGCCCTGCGGTTTGACATGAGTACTCAAGGTAATCGAAGGATACAAGAATTGAATCACTCGAAACCTATGAGTATCGACCGTGATGTCTACGGTAACCGATTGCAAAGCCTACAACTACGACAACAGATCATGAAGTCTACGACTATCGATTACAAAGTCTGTAGCTACCGATTACAAACCAGGCACTATAGCTTTCGACCATTGACCAGGCATTGTAGCTTTCGACCATCTGTGGTCGTTCTACCTTGCTTGACCTACCGTGGTCGATCTGCCGCTCGACCGCCCAACATAAGGCCATTCGGACAATCGACTACTGATCGTGGTCCATGCCTCTAACTACCATTCATGGTTGAAGCTTGCCGGTCAGACCGTCCAAACAAGGCAGTCAGACCACTTAACCTGAATATTCCATCAAACAGTCCAATCAAAATGCAGTCTTTTGCAAAATCGAATAATCACTCAAAAAACATTGCAATAATTCATCACAACATCGTACAATACCTTCTCACATGGTCCTTTAGCCTCTTTATCGTATGTTGACAATCCAGTAGCTTTAGGGCCAATAGCCTTACTCATAAAAGACAAAGGAATAATCTGGTGATGCTAGGACTGGTGTAGATGTCATTATACTTTTGATCTTCTTAAAGGCCTCCTGTTGTCTATCACCCCACTTAAAAGAATTATGTTTCAAGGCTTCAAATAATGGCTTGCAAATAATTCCATAGCCTTCGATGAATCTCCTGTAATAGCCTGTCAGCCCTAATAAGCTTCTTAGCTATGGTACAGTCTCAAGTCTAGGGCCTATTCTTTTTTTTTGGCTTATGGCTACGGCTTATGCCTTTTGGCTGAAATTTTTGAATTTTGGGTTGCTCGTGATAATGATTACGGAGAGAGAGAGAGAGAGACACTCGCTTGCGATTTTGGTTGGTACATATGTTAGGCTTTTAACATGTATTGCAATTACTTGTAGAATCCATTTTAAGAAAATAATCTATTTAAAAGTTAGGTACTATAGCAAAAGCCAAAAGCCGCTTATAGAAGCCGTAAAGAACATGCCCCTAGGCCAATCTTCTATGGCCTTGATTTTTAGAAGATCAGTGGATACCCCTTCAACATTAATAATGTTCCCCAAATATTGCACACGTTGCTGCCTGAAAATGCATTTGATTCTCTTAGCAAACAATTTGTTAACCCTCAAAACTTGGAGTACTTGTTGTAGATGTGCTAGATGCTCCTCCATAGATTTGCCGAAAACTAATATATCATCAAAGAATACTAACATAAATTGCCTTAGGAATTTGGACATGATTTCATCCATAAGTGTCTGGAAAGTTGCATGAGCATTAGTTAACCCAAATGGCATCATAACAAACTCATAATGTTCTATGTGGGTACTAAAAGTTGTCTTCTCAATGTCAGAAAACTTCATCCTAATTTGGTGATGTCCAGACCTAAGGTCAATTTTTGAAAAGACTTTTGCTCCATGCAATTCATCAAGTAAATCCTCAATCACTGGAATGGGGTATTTGTTCTTCACTATATTTGCATTTAGTTGCCTATAGTCAATGCACAATCTCCAAGAACCATCCTTCTTCTTAACAAGAATAGCAGGAGAAGAATTGGGCTTACACCGTTCCTAATTACTTTAGATTTTAACAGCTGTGATATTTTCTACTCTATGGTTGTCTTCTAATAATGAGGCAACCTGTAAGGTCTTTGGTTCATTGTCTTAGTACCAGGAATGATTGGTATAGCATGGTCACATTTCCTTGGTCTTAAAGACATCTTGATACTTGGACAACAGATGTTTCAATTTATCAGGAACTTTCTCATGCTCTCATGTCTGAACATTTACTCCATTAGCATATATCACAGCTCCTATCACTCCTTTGTCCAATAGTTTTTGTAACTTGTGTGCTTCAATCATACAATTGGCAGTGGGTTGAGTCTAATAAATGAAAGTAACCAATTATTGGCCATACTTGTTAATTGCGAATTCCCGGGTCCTCAGATCAAGGCTAACAGGGATGTGTACATAGATCTAGTCTGCTCCCAAAATGATGTCATATCCCTTCAATGATAACACCCTCATATCAGACACAAACTTTTCCCCCTGCACTTCACAGCGGCACCCTTGACAAATAGTGTTGCCATTAGCTCTCCTCCATTAGCTATCATCACTCTCATAGTAGGGTTGTTAGCAATCTTACTCTTTGCCCTCATGGCAGTCTATGGATTAATAAAAGTGGCACTACTGCCACTACTACCACTGTTCAGTAGGGCAATAGCTTTCACTCCTCCTACATGAACTAGTAGGGTGAATGTATTACAAGCAGAAATGGTACCCTTGACAGCATGCATGGAAATATGAAGGACTGCCTCTTTCTTGCTTTGGTTTTTAGGATTGAAAAGGTGGTGTATTATAAGGTCTTTCATCTTCATCCTCATTGCCCTCTTCACTGTTATCCCTTTCATCTTGTTCACCATGAGTTACAGTGAATAACTGCTTTTCATTGAGCTTGCACTTGTATCCGGGAAATCAAGGTTCTAGGCACTTTCTGCATTTTCCAAGCTTCCTTGCCTGTCTTTGGAGGTATGTTAATTTTTGTTGATTTCCCATCTTGGTCTGGATTCTGAAACTTGAAGTTTTGACTAGTCTTGGTATTTCTTTTGTCCCTATAGCTGGTATACTCTGTCCTAGAGGGATGTGCATAGTTCTTACTCCTAAATGGGTGAGATTGCTCAATCCTTCTTGCCATCCACATGGTTTCCACCATGTTTCTTAGTTTGTGGCACTGTACGTGGTTCTCGATGTAATCCTGAAGGCCAGCCATAAAGCTACATACATAATACTCATCTAGCAGCAGTGGATTATCCCTTCTCACAAGGCCCATGAGTTTCTCAAATTGATCCACACAAACTTTGACTGAACCAGTTTACTTTAACCAATGAAACATTCTCACATTATCATAAATTGATGTTTCAGCAAATCTATCCCCAAGCAGGTGCCAAGGTAGGATGGAAGAGTTGCATCCAATTTCTCTCCACCAGTAACTGGCTTTTCCTTTCAAGTAAATCACAACATAATTTGTTCTCTATCCCGAGGGGGTTCTAGCTTCATCAAAGTACTTCTCAGCCTTGGCTATCCACCCATCTGGATCTTCCCCATCAAACTCAGAAAAATTTAGCTTAGGGGACTTCAAAATAGCTTGTCCTCTATTGCTCTCCAAGTATTGAACTAGTCGGTTTCAGGGTAATAATGATGCCCACTATTCTGTTCCAGCTCAAGAAACTCTCTGAATGATGGTGAATTAGATTTTTGGGTGGATACGGTTGTAGCCCAGTGCATGTTACCTTGAGGACCTACTACAGGGTTCAGATTGTTGCCTTCACTACTACAGAAAAGGTCATCACAGACGGTTCAAAAACGTCATCACAGACGGTTTTGTGAACCGTCTGAATTTATGGGTCGATGATAATCGAAGGTTATCACGGGCGTTTGTAGCTACAAACCGTCGTGATGTTGAATATCACGACGGTTTTAGCTACAAACCGTGCGTGATGTTAATATCACGACGGTTTGTAGCTACAAACCGTCTGTGATGTTCCTTTCTACCCCTAAATCTAATTCTTTTTGTTGGCTAGCCTCTGGAAATGCTAGCCATGCCCTCTGAAACAAGCAGATGAACAGGTATATGTATACATACAATTCAGATCTCAATTCCTTTGGCAAACATATCACACTTCATTCACATCACATTTCATTCACAAACATAAAGCATCCATTTCGCAAATGAATTAATTGAAATGATATTAATATCCATTAACAAATTCACAATTACAAGTCGCAGATGGAACTCTCCATTGGATTTGATGACTTTACTCCACAAAACCAAGTGAACTCTCCTCAATTTTTGCAACGTCCAATGCTTCAATGCACATGTAGGGATGGCGCGACTGTCGATAGGAAAATCAACGCTTACATATATAACGTGACAAGTATGAAATGAATGTGGGAAGATTGACAAACCTTAGAATTGCTGATCTTCGAGGAATCGAGGAGTAGTCTCATATGGTGGCACACGTAGTATCCACACGTGTTGCCCGCTCCTGCCGGTGGCACCGCAAAAATAGAATGTGTTAAATCAAAAGGCATTATCGCTAAGTGTTGTATAGGATTAATTAATGTGTAGCTAGTGAATACCGAAAATTGCGAGAATGTTTCAAGGGCTTGGCCCCGTCGTCGAGCCACGTGTTTGTTGAATGTATGCGTGAACGACCTTCGTTATTCGAAAATGTTAGATTAGTCATTCGAAGGAAAAAGAGTACAATGTACAATGTACTTACCTATCGAGTATTTCGGCGATAGTGTGTACTTGGATTTGTTCTTACTTAAAGAATCAAGGTATATAGCCTTGTTCCATTTTGGTATAATTACAATTAAAATCCAATGGAAGTTCTCATTGTATGGCATAAGAACAAAATCCTTATCGCGGTGAGCCGCGGTGTTGTTGTAATATAGCTCTCGACGAAGGATGCATCCTCGTTGATGGTATCAATGGCGACCAAGCGTGGGTCCAGGAAACCAATTGGTAATTTCGATGATCTAGCTTCGGTCAGCATGAATCTATATATATGCACAGAGAAGCAACAAATTGTGACATGCAAAGGTAAACAGAATAGTATGCTATTGAATCATTCACAGCAATAAGTTTATTTCTGATCATCCACAACAAGCGTTGATATATAACAATGATAAATTGAATCAAACGAGCAGGATATCACCGTGAATAAGAATCGACACAAGCGAATAGAACCGAAACTACAACATACTCTACAAATTCATTTGCAGGTGAAACAAATCAACTTAACATCGGACAACAAACTACAACTCACCCGGTGAAGCCAATCAATAGAGCTCAAATCGATTCTTCTATTAGAGTCACAATCAAGATAGGACTAGTTCATCACGAGCATGCATTTTGAGCCCACAAGAGATATACTGAGCATAACAATTATTTGAACTCTCAAATAGAAATCAAAGATCAAGAACACTCAACGCCTGAGACAAGTACTCAAACTGTCTAGAAATAGTCGTCAAGAACACGAAGAACGAGGCAAGGCTCGGGAGGCGACGGCTCGGGGAGGATGGCGGCGACGAGGGCTCGGGAGGACGGCGCGGCCTCGGGAGGACGGCGCGGCGAGGCTCGGTCGGGAGGGCGGCGGCGGCCTCGGGAGGACGGCGACGGCGAGGGCTCGGGAGGAGGGCGGCGGCGGCCTCGGACGGCGGCGGCGACGATGGGCTCGATCGCGATCCGCTAGAGCGTCTAAGTGTTGGTTTGCCAATAACTGCAGTGCGCGCAAAACCCTAGCGGGGGGGATATATAATAAGGATTATCACAGATGGTTCTCATTTTAGAACCGTCTGTGATAATAAATATCATGGACGGTTATACATTGCAACCGTCTACGATATTATACTATCACAGAGTTTATAACCGTCTGAGATATTTATATCACAGACGGTTATACGTAGAATCGTCGAGATAAGCCGATCGTATTTCTTCGACAAATACCAACCGGTGCATTCATGATCAACCACCCAACGACTATGCGGCGCATTCATATACAACACCAACCCGGTGCATTCATATACAACACCAACCGGTGAGCATTCACATAGTATATTTCTTTACATATTTTCTCATTCTCAAAATTGACTACATCACACATTTTCACATATACATCACACAAATGCGTTGTTATATACATATATGCAAATGCCCACATATATGAAGCTCATTCTCATTGTACTTGCTTATTTCCTTTAAAAATGAGCCCTTCATGATGGTCAATGCGACGTAACTAGTTTCATCACGTTGTTCGTCGTCGACCCTTATGCCATTTCAAAAGGAGGTAACTCGTCAAATTGATTGTATTCTTCCTCGTCCACTACATTCTCTACTCCGACAATTCTCCTTTTTCCATGAAGAACTACATGGCGTTTCTTATTTGCCGAATTCGGTTACATAGAAAACTTGAACAACTTGGTTGGCGAGCACGCATGGTTCGTCTTTGTACCGACACGTTGGAGGTCCACGGTAGTGACACCGTGCTTGTCAACCTTCACCGTGGGAGATGCACCCAACGACAATGAAATAAGGGATCTTGAAAACCACGTAGTCGAGCTCCCAAATCTCTTCTATGAACCCATAGTACGAAGTTTCTCGACCCATCGACATCGAACGCATCTATGCGGACACCGCTATTCGGTTTGTGCTCTTTACATCCCGAGGCTGCGTATAGAATGTGTACCCATTTATGTCATATCCTTGCCATGTCTGGCTGTAAATGTTGGCCCTTTGCCAACCATGTCGTCTCACTTGGCGAGCTCCTAGCGATTTGCTCCTTCAACCATTGGTTGAACTGATCGTTATATTGCCTCCCGATCCAAACATCCGGCGCTCGATTTTGTTGTCAAGCACATTCTTGTCTTGGTCGACGTAAGCGCCACTTGGTCATGTGTTGCAAGACCGTGAAATGGGCTTGAGTATACGTGTCCATATCTGCAGTGATTGCTTTCCTTCCGATAGTTCCGATACCCTTGACCTCCCTCATGACGAGATTGAGGCACACCTATCGGTTGAGTCTCGAGCCATATAATCGACACAAAACTCAATGACCTCTTCGCTTGCATAACCTTCGACAATGCCCTCTGGCCGAGATCGATTCCGTACGTAGGACTTGAGAATTCCCATGAACCTCTCAAATGGGTACATGCTACGTAGGAATACGGGCCCGCACATTTTTATCTCCCACACAACGTGAACAATGAGATGTACCATGATATCGAAAAACGAAGGAGGGAAATACATTTCAAGATGACATAGAGTCACCACCACCTCGTCCTGTAGAGCATCTAGTCCTTCCGGATCGATGACCTTCGGCAATTGTGTTAAAGAAATAACATAGCCTCATGATTGTCTCTCGTACTTTGATCGGCAAAATATTTCTAATTGCAATAGGAGCATCGTGTCATCAAGACATGACAATCATGAGACTTCATGCCATTTAACTTCAAATCTTGCATCGAAACAAGTTTCTTCACGTTGCCGGAGTAACCAGACGGAACTTTCACACCATGCAAGCACCGCACGCTCGTTCTCTCGGCCTTGGACAGATCAGAACACGCAGGGGAAGGTACGTTCGTCCATTATCTGTTACTGTCGGTGCTAACTCAGGCCTGATGTCCATATCAGCCAAGTCAAGCCGTGCGTTGACGCCGTCCTTTGTTTTGTCACGAATGTTCGAAGAGACCAATCAAGTCGTCACATACATTCTTTTCTACGTGCATGACGTCGATGCGATGTCGAACATCTAGGTACTTCCAATAAGGTAAGTCCCAAAATATTGATCTCTTCTTCCGGGTGTTCTTCTCACGAGCCCTCATTTTACGTCCCTTTCCGAGGACAACATCTAAATCCTTAACTATATCATAAACCTCGTGTCCCCTTAAATGCCTTGGAGTGAACCGTCTTCCTTCTCTCCGTCAAATTGTTTCTTCATCTTGCGGTATGGGTGAGCCCTCAAGGAACCGGCGGTGACGCATGTAGACCGTTTTGCGTGAGTGTCTCAGCCACACACTCTCGGTATCATCTAAACAGTGGGTACAAGCTTTGGCACCTTTTGTACTCTGGCCCGATAGGTTAGCAAGGGCAGGATAATCGTTTATGGTGCAGAACAATAAGGAGCGCAAAGTGAAATTCTCTCGCTTGTATGCATCCCATACCGCACCCTTCGCTCCACAAGACTTTTAGATCTTCTACCAACGGTGCTAGGTACACATCGATATCATTCCCTGGTTGCTTTGGCCCTTGGATAAGTATCGACAGCAAAATATACTTTCGCTTCATACACAACCAAGGAGGAAGGTTATAGATGCAGAGTCACGGGCCATGTGCTATGTCTCACGCTCATGCTACCGAAGGATTCATTCCATCCGTACTCATCCAAACCTTATATTCCTTGGTTCTGCACCAAAGTCTGCGAAACTCCTATCGAGGTTTCTCCACTGGACGGAATCAGCAATATGTCTTAGCATTCCATCCTTCTTGCGCTCCTCCGAGTGCCAACGCAGTAGATTTGCCTCCTTTGGGTTTGCAAAAACCTTTTCAAACGGGAATTATAGGAAAATACCATGCCACCTTAGCGGAGGTCCTTTCTTCGCCTCTCCCTCGCCGTCATCTGATTGATTGTTACGTTTGTATCGGCATGCGTTGCACACCGGACATACATGCATGTTTGCATACTCTTTACGGTATAAGATACGATCGTTCGGACATGCATGTATTCTTTCTACTTCCATTCCCAACGGACAAAGAACCTTCTTGGCTTTATACGTGGTTTTAGGCAGCTCATTTCCTCCCAAGCATGTCCACTAAAAGACCTAGCACTGCGTGAAACTCTTGTCGGACCAACCATTGCTTGCCTTCAATTTCAACAGTTCAAGCACGGCCGACAACCTCGTGTACTTGCAAAGACGTGAACAAAGGTTTCTCCGAGTCCTCCATCAAGCCCGAAATTTAACATACTCTCTCCGATCATAGTTCTCTTCTACATCGCCAAGCATCCGATCCAGTTATCATCGTGCAACCTATCAAGATCATCATCCGTGACATGTCATTCACTTCACCGGCGATGTCATCCGCGACATATCATTCACTTCATTGGCGATGTCATCCGCGGCATATGATCATTCACTTCGCCATGACCGGTCCAACACGTATAACCCTTTTGAAACCCTCCGAATCAAGTGCGCTTCAATTTGCCCTCGGTTCTTAAACATCTTTAAATTCTCGCATCGGCAGATGGACAATACATATATTCCACCCCCTTATTCAACATATCCTCCTCGGCGGCTCTTGTAAAAGCAGACACGCCATTAATATACTCTTCACTCACACGGCTCGCGGCATACATCCGATTTCGGTCCTACGTTACGTACATATATAACAACTCAAGATTAAAATTAGATTAACTAATTATTACTAAATATATATACCGCCACATATATTATCTTCACTCACACGGCTCAATTCATATTATAAACACAATGACTCTTATATAACCAATAATTTTGCAAATTAAGCATTTTCAATAACACTCACCAATTACTTAGATCTAAATTGTAATGCAATTAGAGAAAAAACAAATTTTCTTACTAACCATATCTAGAGCTACCAGGAAAAGTATGAATGAATCTTCAAAGCTCAATCTCTTTCTCTTCCCACCAAATTAACTGGCCTGAAATCGCCTAGGCTCGAGTGCGCAGCAGTGGCTACAGATCTGAGATAACCAGATTTTCACAGACGGTTGTTTATTCAAAACCGTCTGCGACGTTGACAACACAGACGGTTGTTTATTAAAAACCGTCTGCGATAACAAGCTATGATAATGAAAAGTCAGAACGTATCTCTTGTGTTTCGTGTAACGTATCTCCTTCGTTATACGAAGCGTCTCTTTGGTATACGAACCGTCTGTGCTGAAGGTTAAATATGCGCGCCAGTTCTTCTACATACGTACTGTGTCCTCTCATCTGTTCTTACTACCTCTCTTCATCTGTACGTGCTGTCTATTTCATTAAAATGTCTACTGTTCAGCTTCTGATCATCTCCTTCCTCTCTTCTCTTCATCGTGAATTGTTCGGCCGCAATCTTACACAAGCGGCTAGCAATTCACAACTGGAGCGGCTTCTGCGGTCACGCCCTCCTCTCCTTCCCCAACTGTCTTCCATCCGTCGGCCCACGACCATCCGCCGTCGGCAGAGGCGTCTCGCTGCGGCTCAAGATGTGGAAGCGACCATTACCCTCGTTCTACTATACAACGTGCGCAAAGTCAAGAAGCGGTTGTCGATCAGATAGGTCGATGGATAGCATTGCCGATCAATTAGATCAGGCAGATTCTGAGGAATCATACCATGCTATCCTCTACGAGATAATGACGTACGCTGAGCGTTTGCCAGCGCTGGAGGAGGAGGTGCGGAGGACAACGGCAATGTTAGCGGCGTTCGAGAACGCAGCGGGCCCTCCTCCAACTCCCAAAGGCGAAGAAGCAGCGTACGAAGCCCAGAAGATTAGAATCTGGGAAATGCTTTATCTCTGCGACATTTGTAATAAATCTCCTCCACTTGATATTAATAAAATTGTCTTTTATTTCGATCCTCGTGTCTTTACATATTTGAATTATGATGACGGTTTTTATTACAAACCGCTCGTGATATTCAGATTATCCTGACGGTTTTAATACATACCGCTCGTGATACTAATATCCTGCGGTTCATAAGTAACAACCGTCGTGATAGTTCAACCCCGCCATCGAGATATCTCAAAGGGATTATTACCCTTATAGAGTAAGCAACACCGAGTGAACCCCCGGCTATCGGTGCGATCTCTCTCCCACTACACCCTCGCTGCTCGAGCCCCCCGCCACGCAGCGTGAGGTCTAGCTATTTCTATGAAATCCGTCACGACATGTGGGTCCCACTTACAAAAGTTCAAAAAGACATTTTGATTCTTGGTAGCGGAGGCCGAGATACCGACTTCGTCGGTGACCGACTATCATCGCGTCTTCCCACTCCTTCGGAGAAGTGGGAAGATGTTCCTTCTGAGAAGTGAAGAAGCATCTTCCCACTTCTCGAAGGAGTGGAAGAAGCGTATGATAGTCGGTCACCAAGAAGTCGGTATCTCGCTGGTCGCTCACGGACATGGATATTACGCGGTTCTTAACAGAACCGCGCGTGTTATTTCGTCTTTTCACGACGGTTTGTGTTAATAACCGTCAGGAACTTTCCTGACGGTTCTTAAGGACTCGTCGTGTTATCTCGACAGTATAGACGGTTCGTATTAAGAACCGTCAGGAAGTTCGCTGACGGTTATTAAAAAAAACCGTCTGTGATGTCTTAATTATCACAGACGGTTCATGTTAATAACCGTCTATGAAAATATCACAGACGGTTGCCAGTCAAACCGTCTGTGATTAGCCGTCTAGTATTAGCCTTTCTGTAGTAGTGCTTGCATGCTACTGTAAGGGCATCTATAGTGTATATGACCCAAGAGGTCTTAAGGTGGGTTCCATCTAAACCTTAAGGCCAATGCTGTAATGTATATAATCCACTAGGCCTTAAGATGGTCCCACTTGTCAGATAAAGAAAAAATGTATTTTAATGCTTATGGCCAGGTCTTTAGCTTAAGGCCTGGTCTTAAGGTTTTTTTGCTTATGGCCTGCTTAATGTCACCCCTGTAATGTATAAGGTCGACCTTAAGGTGGCTTAAGACCCCCTTATTTTTGCACATTGTGGATGCCCTAAGGGAAATTAGAATTTAATGTATAGTGTGGTAGCCCTGGAGATTCTCAATTCCCTTTCCTCTAGTCTCCCCCAAGATCACTGGTGATGCACAAAATTTCTGGCTACAGGAGCAGAGTGGGGACTAACCCTTTGAGCATTAATCCGAGTGACTTCCAATTCCCGGGTTACAAATGATACCACACTATACAAATTTCTCACCCTCTTCTTGGTTTTTCTTCAGTTCGGTAATGCTTCTCTTGACCTCTTCCATCTCTGCCATGGTTGCAAATGATACCTCTCCTTCCTCTGCCGTAGCATGTAGCACAGGCCGCACCATTTCTGATCGGCGCACTTGGATGTAGAATTTTACAGGGAGACACGAGGTGCTCCCAAACCCTCATCAAACACAATCAAGATCTGCTCTCAAGGCCAAGGATAGTGCTCTAATACCAAACTGTCAGGAACCAAGAGTACAAATCTGCAATCGAGAACCAAAATGGGAATAATTAATCTGTGGTTCAAGGAAAGGAATAAGTTAAGACTATGAACTAGGCTACCGAATGATGGCTAGGATTCATATATATTTCATCATAAGAACCTCAGATTCTCCATTACAACCATATATATAGGGCTGGGAGTGCTTAAAAGACAAATCAACAAAAATGATGATGAATAGTCATTACAGCTACAGTAAGCCAAGAGTAGCTAAATGAACACCGTCGGATGAAGATTAGACGTCGGCAGCATAACATATCCCTTCGCTTAATTGAAGTCGGCGGCGCATCCTTTACGCTTGCACCGTCAGATGTCCGTAGCGCTTCAAGCTTCAATCGCCACCGTCCAAGTTGGAGTTGAGCGTTGAGATTAAGCCGATCCATGGTGCCTCCTGGGCGTGCTTCCGGTCATGCGCTGTCAAGATCGGGGGAGCTCGCGAATCCATGCGAACGGTTTTGTGCTTTCTGACTACTACTATACTAGGTTGTTCTCATCAATCGTTAACAACCGTGTTAGTGATTGTAGTATTGTAGTATTGTTTTTTTCATATGTATTGCGTCTCCCTCCAAGCTGTCATAATGTCAAAAGTCATGACTACATAGAAAAATGATAGTATGGTTATAAGATCGTCGAGTATTTCTACTATCGTTTCGGTATTTAAATGTGATGACAATAAAGACCAAGCTGATAATACGATGTATTTTTCTTTAACCAAATGTACATATAAGAAAAACAGAGTCTTATATTCCTCCAAGCTGATAAAACGCATAAGGTTAGATGGCTCCACATGCAAAAATAAAACGCATCTTAACACATACCGCCGTGCCTTTTAGGTTTTTACCCCGTGCCACCAAACATCATCGGAATCTTTGGTAAAATTTTCAACAGGGGCAAAAAGCATGCTGTTCTGCACACAATATTCCTACTCAAACGCCGCCTGCACATTTCCATTAGAACCAAACAGAGTTGTTAATTTCAAGCACATTATTTAGTGGGCCTGTGCCTTTCACTCCATTGGCGATGTATGTCTCTGGCGATGTTGAGGGCGTCCGATGACGCGCCAAGGAGCCCCCGCTGCGAGAACCCGATCGTGTAGAGGCCGTTCTGCCCTTTCCAGCCGTTAGGGAAGGGGATCTTGGGTGTGCCTTCTCTTGTGAACACGTCACCCCCATCCTACAGAGTAGGAGCAAGTAGACATATAAGCTACAGCCACAATGGGGTTCATAAGCAAGTCAAACTGGACATGGGAAAAGAAGGAAGGATAACAATGTGTGTGACGTTCAACTTGATGTCAGTCTTGCCTTATGAGGTTTGTTAGGCATAACTGACATTTTTGGTCTCGACTTGTGCGCATAAACTGAACCTAGAAAACCAATTTTGTGACATGACTTCGTACTGCCATCGCTCCGACTAACTGATATTTGTTATCATACCTGATAGCTGATGACAGAAAGCTCCAACGAGCAAAGGACTCTCAACTGTTTGACAAAGGATACTGTTGTAGCATGGCCACAACAGTGGGTACAAGGTACCCATCTCCATATGAGACATAGTCAAGAGAACTACGAAGAGAGAGAGAGAGCTGGTAATAAAATGAGTGGATCTGCCCCGTTATGCCCCTTTTGGGGGTTTTTATATACGAGTGGGGTAGGATGGGAATTTCTACCCTTAATAATTACAAAAGGTAGGGGTACATTGGTATATTACTATGTACTATTGGGCATATTACATATTAGGCCAGTTGCAATGCCCAGTCATGGAGGGTTAGGCCACCCCTACAACAAGACTCCCTCGATAGCAAGCGTGAAGGTCCTGATGCGCGAGCTGACGTGACCAACTATCCTATCCCTCCACCCCCCGACAGCAAGTGTGAGGGTGCCGACTGGTGACCGATGCAACTGGTAGCTTGCAGCCTCGGTAGAGGGTTCTTCTTCTATTGATCATAATGCAACTGCAGAGTCCACCAACAAGTCATGGAAGCGGAGTAGGGTTGGTTCCATCCCTTCGAGGTGACACTTACGAGGAGGTCAGTGAATTCCCTCGCTGAAGCCGATCTGTCCTGCCGAGGCGATGCGTACGAGGCGGTCGGCGAAGTCGTGTCGCCTCGCTGAGGCGATGTCTCCAAGGCAGGCGGCGAAGTCTCCTAGCGAAGGTGTGTCATCCCGTCGAGGTAATGCCTATGAGGTGAACAGCGAAGTCGTGCCACCCCGTCGAGGTGATGCCTACACGACAGGGGGCGAAGTCCGAACTACGAGTTGGTCAACCGAAACGTTTACGACCATGAGGTGCCCGAACGAAGTGATGAGCACGTGGCGGTCGGACGAGGTCCCGACTATGATGTAGTCAGATGAAGTCATGACCATGTGGCAGCCGGACAAAATGTCAGCCGCGAGACGATGAGACGAAGGCACGACCACCAAGTGGCTGGGCCAAGTCAAGACCATGAGGTAGTCAACGAAGCCATGACCACGTCGTGGTCAGACAGAGTCACGACCACAAGGTGGTAGGACGAAGTCGTGACCAAGATGTGGTCGGGCGTCACGACCACGAGAAGGTCGGACGAAGCGTCAACCATGACATGGCCGAAGTCACGATCGCGAGATGGTCGGATGAAACGTCTGTGACCACGGGGTGGTTAGATGGGTGCCAACAGAGTCAACAGAGTCACGACCACTAGGTAGTCGGATAAAGTGATGACTAGGATGTGGTCGAACACTGCTGATGAAATTTGCTCTCATAGGAGACACATTATCAAAGAAAGTCACATCATGAGATTCTATAAGGACATTCTTAGCGATATCGCTAGCATCAGATTTGACCACTAGAAATCTATACGCTGTGTTGTGATGGGCATATCCAAGAAAGATGCAATCAACAGTCTTGGGACCAAGTTTCCTTTTTTCGGTAATGGCACATGCACTTTTGCAAGACATCCCCAAGTACGAATAAAGGACATGTTTAGTTTTCTCCGCTTGCATCCTTCATAAGGTGTTTCTTTGCTATTGCGAAGATGCACCCTATTTAGAACATAATTAGCTGTGAGAACTACTTCACCCCACTATGAGTCTGACATACTTGAACTCTGTAACATAGCATTCGCCAAATCACAAAGAATTTGGTTCTTTCGTTCGGCTACTCCATTTGATTGGGGAGAATAAGGTGGAGTAACTTTATGAATTATTCCACTTTCTTCACAGTATTGGGATAATTCCTTCGAAATATATTCACCACCTCGGTCCGATCTTAACCGTTTGATTTTCTTTTTTGGTAGATTTTCCACTTCAGCCTTATATATTTTAAAATATTCTAGTGCTTCATCTTTCAACTTAAGTAAATAAACATAATAGTACTTAGTCACATCATCAATGAGATTAAACAAATAACGCTTACCACCTCTAGTTAAAATGCCATTCATCTCACACAAGATCAGAATGGATTAACTCAAGTGGAGAAGTGTCTCGCCGCTTAACACTATGGAAAGGTTTTTAAGACTGCTTTTTAAGACTGCTTTGTTTGCACACAGACTTCACACTTTGAACCCTTCTCATACTTATAACTTGGAATTAAACTCATTTTACTTAACTGCTCCATGGCTTTAAAATTAACATGACATAAATAAGAGTGCCAAATATCATAAACTTTATTGCAATGGATAACATTAAAAATATTTGGATTATTGAAATCAAGAATGGATAAGTGGAACATACCTCCGCTTTCATAGCTTTTTCCCACAAAAGTACTAAATTTGGTCAATATGACCTTATTTGACTAAAAAACAAGCTTTATTCCTTTCTTACAAATCATGGACCCGCTAAGAAGATTGCTGGACATTGCAGGCACATACAGTACGCCTCCAAGGATGAGCGTCTTGCTGGAAGTGATCTCCAGGCAGGACTTTCCAATCCTATGTACTGTAGCAGCGGTGCCATTGCCCATTAGGACAGAGCCACCACCATCACTCTGAAATGAAGAGAAACACGAAAGATCAACACAAATATATCTAGTTGCATTTGTATCAATCCACCAATCAATTGGTGAATTTGCCATAAAGGCCTAAGGTACATACCCATTTGAAACGGGATTGGCTATAGGCACATTGGCTTCGGTCTTACTCTTAAGCTGATCTGGAGAAGGTCCCTTGCCTTTACAGTCATGACACTTGCTGGCTTTATGGTCTTCCTTGTCGCACACGTAATAGGTAAATATCACCTTCTTCATTGGTTGGGTCTTGGACTTGTTCTGGGGATGATTCTTGATTTTCTTTCCAGTGCTTTTGAAGTTCTTGACCTCCACTTTGTGGGCTTGGACATAGGACTTTTCATCACTGCTAGCCCTAGCACGCTCCTTCACATTAATTGCGTCTTACAATTCATTGATTGTCATGCGTTCCTTAACGTGTCTCCGAGCGGTCACTAAGTCTCGTCATGAAGGCGGTAACTTAGCCAATATGTCATTTACTTTGAAGCTCTTTGGCAGGAGACAGTAGTACTGATTCAAATCATGTACATAAAGCTGTAACTCATGAAATTGCTTCATTACCGACCGTCCCTCTACCATTTTTTAGTTCAAATAATTTGCAGTAATGAAGGAATCATTCACATTATGCCCTTCTAAATATTTTTTCATTCAGCTCATCCCATAGCATTTTAGCTTTTGTAAAGTTGACATACACATTGAAAATCCGGTTTGACTGGACGGCCAACAACCTAGCCAAAGCAGAATGGTTTGAATCCTCTCAACGAGTTTCATTCTAACCTTCCAAAGGAAGCACTGGAGGATCAGAAATGACCCAAAATAGTTTTAGGTTAATCAACCACAACTTTATCTTAGCTTGCCAATGCTTAAAATTAGCGCCGTCAAAAACTTTCGGTTTAACGAAGTTAGATGATGAAGCCATTTCAGCAAATATTGGTTTTCTAGATTGTGGAAAATTAAGCAGTATTAACAATATTTTTAGATTAATTCCATATTTTAGTATTAACAATAAAACATATATCTAGCAATAAGTAAATGACATGAAGATAAACCAATTATCTCTCAACATAGATAAAGTATTAAGGTCATTTAAACATGATAATATGCTGAACTGAACAAGAAAGTGGGCAATAATAATATGCATACTGCACAGAATTTAAAGTTTTTGTATTGCTCTTAGTTGAGGAGTTTCTCAAGATTTAAATCTTGGCTTTCTCAACCCTTGTCAATTGGTCAACAATCAAAGTGACTATCCCTTGTATATTCTGCTAGTTTAACCATCAAAATTACCTTAGTATAGTGACAAAGACAACTACACACACTAATCGAAAATATGTAACAGATATGTGCTATTGCAGAACCAACATATTTCGACAATAACCAGAATAGAACAGCAGTAAATGATGCTGAACAGAGGTATGAAACTAGCAATTGACAAATCAAAACTAGCAGAATACTTCTAGTAATCTCAAGTTTGATAATTTGTCCTCATCGAGCAATCTCAATACCCACAATCTATCACGCAAAGCCCTACCAGTGCTAGTATTACTCACAAATTTCAAAGATAATAAACTGATATCACACTAGCATGACAAACTTATGCACAATAGTAAAAAGAATGCAATGTAAATCTCACTAGGTGATGGCAATCCAAGCCACTGAAAAAGTAGACAGGGCAAGGTTCGTCATAAGAATGATGTCCTAGAAAACCAATCACTATCATTATGCTAAGATATCACAGGAGAGGTTAACATAGATACAATGCCCAACTTCACAATTTGGAACTCACCAAATTACGAAGTCGAGATGTGGTGTTGCCGCACAAAGATAACAGGAATGGTGTGAACTCGTCACACACGACACAACAGATGCCGAACCGAGAAACCAGAAGACCACCGCACGCAAGCGCATGACTTAGAGTCTGGTTCTCCGAGTAGAGAACAAGAACACCACAGCCCGACGAGCTCGCAGGAGCAAGACTGCCGAACCCTCCCAATCAACACCAAAACCGAATCCCCCACCGGAAGTTTTTGGTTCGTGTGGTGAGCTCTTGAGTTCCGCCCAGATTTCCAGCTCTCCCATCTGGATTTAAAGGTAAAAGAGGCCGAGACTTACAGATTGCGAACGACGGCACAAGGAACGACCCCTCCAAACCTTCTACTGGAAGACCAAGGAGAAGAGGGGATGAGGAGAATGCAATTCGATCTGAATCGGCTCACCCGGCCTTATCCCTTCTCCTCCACTCTCTTACAAGTGGGCCCCATGAGGGATTTTCATTTCCTTTATTTTCTTATTCTAAAAATGAGGGAAATTACCAAAACTGCCCAATACTATTTACAAAACGCAAACTAGGAAAGAATCAAATTTGCATGTCCAGGAAAACAATTATTCATAACATACGTATTTCCAGTGCCGTTCTGAATATTTTGATGTTTCTAGGATCACCTTTTGCAGTCTCATCTGCGGTATACTCCGCAATTTGATCGCCACTATATCAATCCGCTCGACCCAAAAGTTCGTATATCCACACTCTCGAGTCCGTATACGCATTGTCCCCACGTAGGCGCGCTACGCCATGCCTTAGATCAGATCAGAGCCAAGCTCGCGGGCCCACCGCCTACTCGTCGCGCCCATGCCCACGGTGACTCACTGACTCGACCACTTGGCGCAAGAGAGGAGAGGACGACACTTTGAGGAGAAAGGAATGCATGGCTCAGCGGACGGCACGAGCTGCCTCTGCTCACTCCCATACACGAGAAGGGCAAAGGGACAGGGTGGCCGAACAGAGGAGGACGAGGGGGAGGACGTGAGGGAGGCAGGCAGGCAGTGCAGTGCAGTGGCAGTGCAGACCCAAACGAACAAGGGAGTCCTTTTCGTGGCGTCACTCCTTATGTTGTTGTTACCTTGAGCCAGGACGGCACGTTGCTCCTGTAGCCCGTGGCGAGTACTATTGCGTCGAACTGCTCCTCCTTGCCGTCCGCGAGCCTGGCCCCTCGCCTCGTTACTTCCTTCACTGCTCCCACTACCTGGTGTGAAGATGTTTCACATCAGCTCTAGATGAAAACATGAGAGGAAATCGACAAAGAAAATAAATTCATCTCTAGTGTAGGTTGGTATATACTGCAGGAGGAAAGTTAAAACCAGAGGCCATTTTCCAGAAGGGAAATGTGTGTGAGCCTTAAAGGCCCGGCTGGTATGCCAGATTAGGCAGAGCACCCGGGTCACACATTTCGACAGTTTGACTAGTCTTTAATTCTCTACTACTACTACTACCACCACCACCCTTTGGTGAAAGGAGCTAGCCGACTGGCACTAACCTTAATTTTGCCGGATTTGATGTGGTCTAGCGTCCCAACATCCAAGACCGGGGTCTTGCCGGTGAGGTTCTTGAGCTCGATGGGGCCCATCTTGGGCCGCCTCAGCCCTAGCTGGCCCGTGTCGCCGAGGGTGAGGTGAGCCGCCGCGAGGAGGAACCGGTCGACGAGCTGCACCGGCAGCCATTTGAGCAGGGCCATGGCGATGCCGAACGTGGAGAGACCCAACATCTCCCTTGGTAGCACATGCACCTGTGCAAAATATCACCATTTATACTTCTTAGATTTTTCGTAATCGTACTGTGAGGCAAATGAGACAAGCATATATAATAATTATAGCACTAACATGGAAGAAAAACAGGAAGGAAGAAACAAACATCAGTTATGCAAAAACAAGATAGGACAAGACATCCAACATCGTACATGTTAGTAGTTCTAATTATGCTTAAATTTGACCAGATATAACCATGCAGTTTGGAACATGTCTAAAAAGATAGCAACAAGTAAGGTGTTGCACAGCGGAAAATAAGCACCGAAGAGGAAATGCTCAAGCAGCAGGGCACGAAAGAACAAACTGGTAATATTTTTGGGAAGTGATAAACAACACTTGAGTGATTTTTTTGAACTCGGAGCATTCAGGTTTTTTTCCTTGTATGCACCCCTTCTAGAAAATATGAGTGCGTCAAACCACAAAAAACACTCGAATCTTCTTCTCTCATATATACATCCTTTCCAAAAAATGTGAGTATTTCGAACCACAAAAAACATTTGAATCCCTCTTTTCCCATATATGCACATCCAAAAAATTTGAATACTCTAAACTGCAAAAAAAAACACTAATATTTTTACTTCTCTCTGTGCAAACTACAAAGCAAAAACAAAACAACAGTAAAACAGAGCAAGAAGGACGGGTCCTGACAGCGCAAACTTAGTTATATAACAAGCTCATTACCGTGCTGCGCACCACCATGGAGGGCTTGGCGCCATGCCGGCACAAATCCAAGCTCACCTCCATGCCGGAATTCCCGCACCCCACGACCAACACTTTCTCCCCGGAGAACTCCTCCCCAGACTTGTACTCGCACGTATGCATGACGCGCCCGGCGAACTGCCGCATGCCTGGAACGTCCGGCACGCTCGGCTCGGCGTTTTCCCCCGTCGCGACGATGAGCCACCGCGCCATCAGCACCACGCCACCGGCCAAGCGCACCATCCAGGAGCCGACGGACGCGTCGAACGCGGCTTCCTCGACGCGCGCGCCGAAGCGCGGCTCTACGCCCGCTGCGGCGGCGTACGCCTCCATGTACGCGATGAACTGGTCCTTGGACGGGTACGTCGGGTACTCCTCCGGGAACGGTAGGAGCGGCAGCTCGCAGAAGCGCTTGGGGAGGTGGAGCGTGAGACGGTCGTACATGCGGTGGCGCCACGTGGACGCCAGCGAGTCTAACCTCTCCAGCACCGTGGCCGGCACGCCGCGCGCCGCAAGGCACGCGGCCGCGGCGAGCCCCGACGGGCCCGCACCGACGATGACGGCGCCGGGGACCCACGTCGCGCAGCGTTCTTGCGCCTTGCCCATGGCCTTCGCGCGGGTCTCTGGACTAGCTCTGGGTTTGTGTGTGGCTTCGTTTTTTTTACCGTGAAGTGCGTGGTGGTTTTACTGTGGAAGGGGTTTTATAGGGGTAGGGTGGCAAAAATGCTTAAGGCTTGTGAGCTAGCTCGGTTTGTTGAAGGCTCGGTTCGGCACGTGGTACAAATGAGCCGAGTCAAGTTAGGGTTTTAGCTCGGTCTGTTAACAAGCTGAGCCAAGCCGGCTCGGTCGGCCTAGCTCGGCAGCGTCTCTGGCCCATCTCGATGTGAACGGGCTCAGTACGGCAATAGTAGTATGTATGTTTGCATGCCAATTTTCATACCTCTTTTGCCATTGAGAGGTATTATTAAAGTACACGTTACTCTTTTCTCTGTTAATTTCATATATGGAAAGGAAACCGTAGAACTTATCATTTAGAAAAACAAATCTGAAACATAAAAAGAAAGGTGAACACTCAAAAGTCAAAACAAGCATAACGAGCCGACTTGAGCTTTTCGAGAAAAGTCAATTTGCATATTCTACCTAACGAGCCGATCTTGAGCTTTACAACGAGCCGTGTCGAGCTTCTCTTTTAGCTAGTTAGTTTAATGAGCTGAACCTCCTCCTTAACAAGCCTTCACAAGCCAAATCGAGCCAGCTCGATATCCACTCCTATATAGGAGTTTTGGAGAGGGCTCAGATGCTTCACCGGTTGTCGACTCGCGGTGCAGGGTTAGCTCTTGTTGCCGAGTACTCTACTCTGGTATTTCCTGCGTTTTTATGAAGCCCTGAAATACGAATTCATGGATTTTTATACGGAAAACGAAATTTGCGGGTGCCTTGCGATATCCGTGGTGGGGGTGGGGTGGGGTGGGGTGGGGGACTAGAGATGGCAAGGGGTACATACCCGACGGGTATAGCCATTCCATACACGTACCCGATAGATATAACTCTACCCACTACGATACCCGTACCCGCACACGGGTATAGAAACTTATCCGTACCCGCACCCGCGCGGGTATTTATACCCGACAGGTAACCCATACCCGATAGACTAAATAAAATATGATAGAAGTTTTTGACTAAATCAAAAGCACAGACATATTACCAAGTCTACACCAGCAGCAAGCACCAAAATTAAATGTGGATGGTGCATTATCTGTATTGTTGCACGCTATATATTTATATACATCATGCATGCATGCACGCTTCATTGATATGGTATGCGGGTATATTTTGCCCACGGATATACGGGTACGGGTAATATACAGCCATACCCGTACCCGCTCTATCCGATGGGTAGAGATTTTTGTTCATCAGTATACCCGCGGGTGAAGATATCTTTCTATATCCACCTTTTTATTGGGTAAAACCTATCGGGTACTCAGATTTCGGATACCCATTGCCACTTCTAAGGGGACTGGTCCACTCTACTCTATGTAGGTTAGTGTTACTACGTCCTTATCTTTGGTTGAGCCTGGAATAGCTTTTGAGCAGTACTACTTGTGCCCTTTTAATCACGCAAAACTAAACTGATCGGAAATCAACAATCCAGATCGAGGCGGGCAAGAGTGACTAGCTGGGAGCACTTTCTTGTCCGGCTCTATTCAAACTGTTGGTTAATTAGTGACTGAACGGTCCATAAACGTGTGGCGCTCGTGTTGTTCTGACACATTAGGAAACACTAATGATAAGGCTCAAATTAGAACACAGAAAATTGACATGAGCTTCTAGTAGAGAAGACATATGGTGGGATTAAATGCATCCATTTTTACGGAACATGGGAGGGATTAGGCCTAAGACTTCACCAGAGTTGTATTGGGGATTTATATCTAACGATATTCACTTATACCTATTTTGTATTAACATGTTCACATGCGGGATCAGGCATCTAGAGGAAGCATATCCTTATTTGATCTTGCATGTATATGATTAATTCGCACCATTATAATTAAGTCCTATCACATAATCTATGTTGATCTTTTTATCAATTAATGAGATAATTTCTAAGGATTTTTTTCTATTTTCTAGATTATGGCAGACATTTTTAGCCCATAAAGCTAAGGGGATGCCTTCAACTCAACTCACCATGATATACTAGATATGTTGATAAATATTAATGTTATAGAATATAGCACTGTGGAAGTAGTTTTTACGATGAAATGACAAATCTACGCTATGGTACCTTTTATATTAGTAGCCAAAATTACAAAAAGTTCCGTTGCTCCTCTAAAAAAGACATCATTTTTTTTACAGCGAGAGGGGTGAATGCGACGTGCACAGGAGACGCGAAGAGCAATCAATGGTGCAGCTGCAAATGCGTCGATGGAGGGGTACGAGTCAATTCGTAGTGATTTGAGTTCAAAATGATGGGCTCGTGTACCAGGGGCCCGGGGGGGTCACGTACAGGCTATACAGTCGTCATAAGTCAGGCTCGCTGTAAATATTTGGGCCTGTTCTTTTCGGCTGTGGCTTATGATTTTTGACTGAAATTTTTGAATTTTGGCTGTTTACGGTACAGATTACGGAGAGACAGATACTTACTTGCGATTTTGGATGGTACAGATGTTGAACTTTTAATGTGTAGATCGTTTTACCTGTAGACCACGTCTTGAGAAAATACTCCGTTTGAAAGTTAGGTACTGTAGCAAAAGCCAAAAGCCGTCGACTTCGGAGGAAAAGAACAGGCCCATGTGTGGCCTGCTGGTGACGATCTTGCTAGCGACTATATGGCTGCTAGAACGAGGATTCGCAGCACGGACGAGCAACAGCATGGCTTTAACCACGTAGCTAGTACCTCAAGTTGTGTGAGGTTTGCAGCCGTCCAATTGTGATGGTTGGATTAATCGGACAGCTGTGGAGGCCGGCCGTCTTCATGTGGAAGCAGTCCCATAAGTATCCGTTCCACCGCAACATTTTCCTTCGCGTAGCAGTAAGTTCCCTGGAGGGGGCCAGGCCAAGGCTAACATTTTCCTTGTTTATTTGCGTGTAGGCTGCATGCGGGGCAGTAGCTTCCCAGCCATAAGCAGACAAGCGTAGGAGTGCGGGCATGCATGGCAGGAGCAGAAGAGACAAGCCATGAGCACGCACGCACGACTCGTACACTCGATCGATCATGATCGAGCTAGCACGCACGCACGCTAAGGCTAAGCCCCGTGCGCCATGCCTAGGCAACAAGCTCCCCGGGTCCAGGGCAACCGCAGTACGTAACGTACGTGGACGTGGCCCCCTCAATCTGTTCGTTCAATCATTGATGATTCTGCCCACTGCGCCGTGGGGCCCCCGACGCCCTAATCGCGCAAGTGGAGTGGACCACCTGGATCGATCACGCTCAAGCTCAACTGCATCAGCACCAGCACCAGCACCAGCACCAGCGGCTCTTGCATGCGTACGGCCCTGCCTATGTATACACGGACCCGGTTCTTTTAGGGTGGCTCATCCGCTCATGGCGTTCGGTCGTGTCTGAATTTTTTTTGTGTATTTTGAGACCAGCAGCGGACGACATAAGCGTTGACGTAAACAACATACATTGTTTTAGGTCTCGGAAGCCGTTTTGAAAATCTGCTTCAAGAAGCTGCCATGTTTGTTTTAACTTCTAAAGAAGCCAAAAGCTCAAAAGAACACAACCATAGACTGGTCCAACGCTTAATTCTCCCTCTTTTTTTCCTTTAGTTTTATTTTGGAGGAACCGAGTAACACATGTGTATATAGCCGTCTTGTATAAAGTCGTGAATTTGTGAGGTAGTGGTGACTGCAAATTCATTATCACCCATGATAATAAATACAATGATAACAACGCATGCTCATGATGACAAGTCAAATCTCATATATCTATAGAAATCATGACCGAGGCAAAGCATACGCATACACAATTATAAATACATAGAGCATGCCAAATGATATATCATGAATAAATCAAACTAGTGATGATATGACAATGCTCATATATCCACAGGTAATATATCATAATACCATGCATACAGATAGAAAACATGACTTAGAAACATCATAAAAATACATGGTACAAGGATATCAAGAAATACATGGATACATAGAGCAATATACTAGTAAGAGCATGGTAAAAAATGTTTCGAGAATAACACATGCTCATAGGAATAAAACAAAACTTATACATCCGTAAATCATGAAAAATAAGTCAAAACATGGATATACAAGCAAAATATTCCCAAAGGCATGACAATGAGTATAACAAGAGAAATACATGCTAATATAGTACAAGTGAGCACATAGATAAGCACAACACGTCAAGAGAGAAAATCATGAATGTAAAGGCGTGAAGATATAAGATAGCTCACAATATAGGAGAAGATACCATGCATGAAATATAACATCCCAAAAAATTTATTTGCCTTTTATTTATTTTTTGGGAATTTATTTGGATTTTACTGGATTTTATTTTGGAAGCCTAGAATAAGAAATTTTAATTTAAACATTTTTTAAGCCAAAAAGAGTTTATTTTTCTTTCTCCTTGATTTATAGTATTTTTGAGAATTTTCAAGAATTTAAAATTCAACTTTAAAGCTAAAAAGTATTTTTGGTAAAAATTAAAAGACCAACTTTAAGTTGAAAATATTTTTCCTAAGTCTAAAACATCTCCAGGAATTTTTATGTATTTTTCTGAAATTTTTAGACCTTATTTACTATTTTTTAAGTATTTTTGAAGCTTCCTGGTATTTCAGAAAATCAAAAACAAATTTTAAACCCAAAATAACCCCCATCCGACATGTGTAAGCCCCAGATTCAATCCACCCCGCTGCCTGATCTAATCTCAGCCCTTCCTCCTACTTACCCCTTCGTTCTCATTCCTGCAGCCCCGATTTATCCTTGAGACGCGTGGCTCTTATCTGGCTGTCCGCCCCTCCCCTTCTCCTCTCTCTCACCGACATGCGAGACCCGCATGTCAACATCTCCTTCTACCTCTCCCTCTTCCTCCTCCCCGCGCCGCCGCCATTAACGCCTCGGCCAAGCTCTTTAATCGGCCATTTCTTCCCCTCTTAACTCCCAAGCGAGTGCACGATTGAATGCCCCTCTTTACTCCGCCTCCACTCCGCTCGTTTCCCCTCTGTCTTAAAGCCGCATTCCGTCGTTGCTAGTTGCCTTAACATCGGCAAGTAACCGGCCGCCGTTACTCCTCCCCACGCCTATAAAAACCCTCCTCTGAGCCCGACCTCCCCTCCTTTTGCCTCCCTCGTGCGCCGACAGCTCTTTCCCCTTCTCTCCCGCGCCCGAGCCTCCCCGTGCCATGTTTTCATTTTCCGCCGCCGAGCGAACTCCGGTGAGAAATCGCCGCCGCCTCGGCTACGTCAGCGCCTCACCGACGTCATCTTCGTCTTCCCCGTGCCACGGCGACCGTCCTCCGCCCCTCCTCCAAGCGAAGCCGCCGCTGGAGACCCCTCGTCCCCGACGCCCGTGCGCTGCCGCTGCCTCGTCTCGTCGCCGACCGCCTTCCGGTCATCGCCCAACATCACCTCAGGTACCGGCGATCTCCCCACCTCCTCCTCTTGCCGCTGTGCGCCTCGGCCCTGGCTTGGGCTCGGGCGCCGACGAGCCCGCCTCGGCCGGCCATGCCGCGTCGCTCCGGGCGTGCGTGGCGGGGCGCGTGGCCGCCGTGTGGCAGCGCAGTGGCGGACACGTTAGCCCGGTTGCCCCGTCAGCGCAACCTCTCCACGTCACCCGTGGACCGAGTCCACGGTAGACCGAGCCAAATCGCGAACCCAGTCCACCATGAACCCGGCCCCACCTGTCAGAGTAATAAGACCTTTTTCAATGTAAAAATAATTCACCCGAAAAATAAAACTGATGCTTACATCATAAATGGATTTTTCAGTATAAAATAATTCCGAAAATCAGTCTTTTTCTTTTTCTGTAGTGTTAAACTTCTGGAAGCCCGTATTTCTTCATTTTAACTCCGATTTAACCCATTCAAATTTCTAAATTCTTCTAAAATCATACGCTATCTATTTCTAGACTTTTTTGAATTTTTGAGTTTATTGAGTTTTATTTGAATTTATTTTGGTTCTTCACGTGTAGACTACGACAAATCCGGAGAGTTTTACTTCGACGAATCGTAGCAGGACTTCGAGCAAGGTAAGTTGCACCTTTGATCATGTTGTTCCTATTATTTTAAATTATCTATGTTGTTTTTGAAATTATTATGCATGTGTACGTTTATTCAATCTAGTTTAAATTCAGTTTAAACTCTAGTTATGCCCAACTCTTTTGTGTATAGCCAAGTTTGATATTGAACAAATATACCTTGTCACCATAGCTGAAAACCTAGTTAGTATATTAGTATTAACTGGGAATTTTATAGAATTGCTTAGCTTAGCCATGCTTAGAATAATTTAGGTGGGAAGAATTGTTTCACACAAAATGATGATGACTTGTAAAATCTATTCTTGACTTTGATAAAATAAGTCTATGAAATTCTGATAAAATAAATTTATAAAATCTGGTTTAGACTTAGGCATTGGTATGGTGGTGGGTGCTTGCTATCATGCATTGTTGTTTGGTTACACAATGTCGATTGCTAGGCACGAGGGGTATGTGGTTAGGCCTAAGTCAAATTAAGGACCAGTCTGTGAGCTACTACTACAAAGTCACACCGTACTACCATAAGTCTGGTATGGGACAGACCTGGCTAAGTAATTTGTGAAGTTCCATCTTGGTTTCGCTATAGACTGAATGTGGGCGTGGTGTAGGCCACGAGAAGTCTCACATGGCACAAGAGGGGGCTCCAGCATGTGGATTCATGTTGTGGTGAAATCTTAGTGGCGGCGTAACTAATTTGGTAATGGAACATTGTAACAGCCTTGTCACGAACTTTCCGCCGCACACCTAAGGTAGTGTGTTAATCGCGTGGCAAAAAGAGAGGACATGTCGCGTGGCACACCCAGATTTTACAATCCAGAATTCTCTGTAATTCCATCGTACTAAACAGGCGTGGCAAAAAGAGAGGACATGTCGCGTGGCACACCCAGATCAGTAGATAGTGCTCATAGATACAGTACTAAACATCAAAATACATATCATACGGAAGCGTAAATATAATGGTAGACTTACTCATGGGCCAAGCAGGCCGAAATCAATAAAATGCAGCAGCGAAAACGAATCACACAAGTAAGACCCTCAGGACGTGCCCACATGCAGCCAACTGGGGGTACACGACGTAGTTCTTGACACCTTCATCTTCTTCGCCATCATGTCTAGATGTATTGCTGAAGCGTAGTGATCTGACTCCTGATTCTGGATTAATTGAGTGAGCGAGGGTGAGCAGAAACCACCGTGCTCCGCGAGCCAATACACAGGATGCAATTAGATAATATGCATGACTTATCAAGGAAAGGCTCGGGTTATTTTATTTGCCATAAATTGCTTTTGAAATATGATACATAGAAATTTTCTGAGACCTAACAGTTTGAACTAAAACACACTGTGTGAAAGAATGCAATAGTAATAGCGATCCAAATTCATCCACCATTACATGGTTTCTGCACCATATGCTAACCTTTCAGCGTTATAACCGCTTACATTATCACTGGGGCGACACTCAGGGCAACACAAATCGAGGCTTTCCACTGCACACCACTTTTCCAATTCCACCCACAATGTTTTTGAAATAGAACTATATCTAGTTTAGTTCTCATGTCCGCCCTTAACTGTAGGCACGACTATTCGAATAGTTTTGACTCTGTAGAGTTGGTACACTTTACCCACAAGAGACAATCCGCTCGTCGCTCCACACGATTCCTTAGTCATGCGGTTGAGTAGACCATCACAGTAACATGTCAAAATACCTCGCCCCTTCCATCATCTCACCCATATGGGCTTCTCCCACTTGCGGCGGGTCCCATAAGTTGTGCGGGATGTTCTTCCCCTATGCGACTAGCAGCTGAACTACCCACACTGACTAGCTCATCGCGAAAAACTTCACCCTCAACGAGTGTCCCATTCAAGTCGTCACACAGATAGCCACTTGCACTACCTCACGTCCTCCACCGATGAGATGACTTTCTGGGTCCAGTAGATCTACTAAGCCAAGTTGTACTTTACAGACTTGTGGTTGTACTTGTATTACACAGGAGGTCATGACAAGATTCGGTCTTTAGGGTTATCTGGACGGTTCTACCATTAACCACACTCTCGTGCACCGCTTCACCATACCCCCGAACCGTCCACCCAGATAGATAAGAAATTTGAGGTTTTGGGGAGAATAAAATAATCATACCAAAATATACCAGTCATTTCCACCATGACTTCTCAAACCAGTTTCTTATGATTAAAAAGCGATGCTTGGGGCATTTTGGTGCCCCCAAATATCTAAGCAATACTAAGCAAGGTGTATAATTATAGACTTATTTTCGAAAGTTTTATATTTATAATTTGCTAGGGTGACAAGGTTCAATTATTCCAAGTTTCAAAAGGGGATGTAATACTAGCAAGTCAAATAATGGGCATATAACTAGAATCTTAAAACAAACATATATTTGCATATGAAATAATAGCATGTAATTTGATAATTTAAACAAAAGTAAATTTGCAGAAAAATGTAGGTTCAACATGATCAAAGTATTGACTCACCTTGCGCGGTTTACCGCGGTCTTGAGCTCACTCAAAGCTTTCTCATTTGAAGGTCTTGAGCTTCTAGCCTTTTTCTCTACCTCGATCTTGGCCTCGCTTGATCCATTGATTCTTCGGAACTCCTATTTCTAATTATGCACTAAACAATTGAATCCAAATAAATGTGAATAACTCAAAAAGTCCAAATAAATCCAAATAAACTCAATTTAGCTTTATTATGAGTTAATGGGTGATTCGGGTGATTCGAGGCAAGGTCGATGGGGTGCGTAGTATTGAGGGAGTCAAACAGAGCTTGAGTGAAGTGAGGAAATGACAGCAGGGAAATCCACTGAGACAGATGTCAAGGAGGGTTCAAGATATAGGAATATTCATAGGCATATTCCGCTTTAGACTTGAGGATGGCTAGGCATAGCCAATGGTAGAATACGATGACTCGATCTTTTTATTACTACCTTTTATTATTTTTATATTTATTAAGGAAGTTCCATGAGTCAGGTTAGACCTATGAATTGGTGTACGAGTTTAGCTGAGTATTATTTTGTCGAGCGTTAATATTTAGGGCATATGTATATATGTGATGTATACAATTTATAGCTTGCCGAATTAATTTTAGAGTCCGGGTTTGTAGCATTTTGTTGTATGTATCCTTAGTTATCACTAGGCGTAGTTTAATTTGAATTAGAATCTATTTATATGGGTCCTAGCTTGTTAAGTACAAATAAGTCTCAACATTATTATTTATTAAATCTAATGTTAAGATTTAATTAATGGCATCATTAATATTTTATCTACACTTTAGTTATTATTAGGCATAGCTTTATTTTTAGTTTAAACTATTTATCCGGGACAGAGCTTGCTATATAGGGTCATATTTCAATATGGCTATTTATCTAAATCTGCCACTGAAATTTTAATGGTGGCATGCTAAATGTTAGGGCAAACAGTTTAATTATAATTAAGGGTAATCTTTAATTTAAGCTTTGCTTTTATAGTTAACCATGATATCCAATATATTCCACTTAACTTTAACTTGAATATCTTTTTAATTGGGATCTTTATTAAATTTGGATACTTAACCAAAGTCATCTTTTATTAATGCCTTTAGTTAATAATTAGATTTTTATTAAATGTTTTCAACTACATTAGTTACTCATATATGACATTTAATCCAATATTAAATTCTAAATAATCTTATTTTATATCTTAATCAAATTTATTAGCTTCCCTGGATTATTTCCTAATCTTCCTTAATTTTCCTTGGTTTATTTCCTAATTGAAATGGGTTAATAAAAATAAAAATGAAAAGAATGTGTAGAGCGGGGGTTCGAACCTGCGTCTGGTGCGTGAGACTTGCTTCGGCTAGCCAACTAGGCGGAGGCCCCCTGGGACGAGAATGAAGGCGCATGACAAGAAATCTTGAGTGGTTCTTTGGGGTCAAAATAGAGAAGCGGTGACATTCGTCGCCAGGCTTGCCGGCGGTGGGCGGTGGCTGGGGAGGCAGTAGTGACCGGCAAAATGGGTTCCACTGTGGGTAGGGAAACCTCTGGTGGTGTCAACATGGGCCGTGGTGGCGTCGGGGGCGGTCGGCGTCGGCTTGAGTGGCCGGAGGCAGGGGTGGGACGGGGTGCCGGTGCTGAGGTGGGAGAGGGAGGAATTGAAGAGGAGTGTGAGCAAGAGTGAGTCGTGGGGAAGCTCACTAGGTGGTTTGCCGAGTCGAGGAAGGTCCATGGCAGGCCGCGACATGGACGGGGGAGGCAACGAAGGTGCTTCTTGGCGGCGGTGAGCTAGAGTGAGGGAGGAGCTCCGGTGACGGTGGGGAACGCTTCGGGGAGGCGTGTAGATGGTGTCGTGGGAGGAATTGGCCCAAGGTGTCTTGGAGGAGGAATGGCACTGGCGGCGGTGGTTGTGGCCGGCGATGGGGAAGAACGGCTGTGCGTTGAGCTCCGGAAGGGATTTTCCAATTAAGCTGGAGGGGCGGTAGAATGTGCCCAGGAAAGCGATGTGATATGCTCACTTCTACGGTAGCATCACCAAAGCGATGTGGTGCATGGCGTGAGCCAGGCTGAGTTGGGAGGAAGAAAGAGTAAGGAAGGGCGGTTGCAGGGGGTAATGCAAGCTCAAAGGAGCCCTTTATAGCTCGGGGAGTTGCTGTGGCACTGCAGGTGGTGACCATGCCACAGGACGCGGGATGGGATGGCGAGGCGACAGTCGTCACCGGATGACGCGTACAGGGCATAGGTGTAGACGGGGATGCGACGGGAGAGATGTGACGGCGACGGGTGATGATGAGGGGATGGCGACGCGGCTGACGCAGGAATAGTGGCGAAGAGAACAATGGAAGGAGGCGACGCAGGCGCATGGCTGCCATGAAGAAGGAGCGAGAAAGAAGAAAGATCAGGGAGAGGAGGAGGAGGAAGGAAAAGGAGGCGAGGACATTCGGGCCCAGCGCCAGAGAGGAAAGGGGAGGGGGCCAGCGACAGAAGGAAAGAGAGAGAGAGAGATAGAAGAAAAAGAATTAGGGGATTTCTGAATCTGATTTTTAAATTAAATTGTAAATTTTCATTAGGATTTACTGATTTTAAGTTTTTGCATGATTTTTAAAATTCACATTTCTGATCATTATTTGTAATCAGGAAACTCAAAATTAAGTCCGAATTTGAATTCTTGGGTCAATTTGATGGAAGGTGGATTTTCATTTAATTTAATTTCTGGATGTGGTTTTCAGAGTTTTAAACTCATATTTAAATTATTTCGTATCTTTTATCGTCATGATTGTTATTTGTATTTGAGAATTATTTCAAGTCAATTATTTTACTTAGCATGAAGTTCAAGAAAATACAAATAAGATTTTGACAAATTTTCAAATGCCAATAGGATGTAAACAAAAAGTTTTAAATTCTTCACAATTTCGGACATTTGAAATTTAGGATGTTACAAGTTCAGACTCAATAAAGTGTAAGACATCCCCTTCTCCACATGGCCCTAGAGTGTTGCGTAGGGTTTTTTAGCAACGTTAATGGCACTAATGTTATCACAGAAAAGTGGAACACTACCCAAATCTAACCCAAAGTCCCTGAGAGTATATAAAATTCAAAGAATTTGAGAGCAACTACTGGCAACAACAACATTCTCAGTCTTAGCAGTGGGCTATGCAACTAAAGACAATTTCCTAGAAGACTATAAGACAAGAGAAGTGCCTAGCAAGCGACAAGTCCCAGAGATATTCTTCCTATCTATCCTACAACCCCTAAAATTAGCATTTGACAAAGCTCAAAGAGAGGTGCAAAAACAAGAACAATACTAAAGCTCAAAATCAAGAGTGGACTAGAGGTACTTGAAGGTGCTCATCACCACTTGGTAGTGAGATGCACGAGAAGCCTAAAATCGAGCGCGCAGACACACGATAAAGTATATGTCTGGCCTTGAAGCTATGAGGTACAGGAGGGAGCCGATCATGCTAGATACTCCTTCTGATCAACAGGCTCATTGTCCTCATCTAAATCTAAAGTCAAAGTAGAAGCCATTGGAGTTGAGATTGTCTTGCTACACCCCATGTCAAAGTGTCAAAGCAGACCCTTGGTGTACTTGACTTGATACATAAATGTACCTTACTTCATTTGCTTGATTTGGAATCCAAGGAAGTATGTCAATTCACCCATCATGCTCATCTCAAACTACTTGCTCATAATATTGGAAAACTTGAAATCTAAAGCATGAGATGAGCCACAGAAAATAATGTCAACCACATAGATTTGCACTAAGAGGATATCACTACCATGTCTAAGGGTGAACAATGTCTTATCTACCTTTCCCATTTAAAAATTTTTTTTATGCAAAAATATCTTAAGCCTATCAGACCAAACTCTAAGGCTTGCTTAAGACCATACAAGGCTTTGAACAATTTGTAGACAAGATTTGGAAACTTGAAGCTCCCAAACCCCAGAGGTTGCTTAACATAGACTTGTTTTTATATAAAAACATTAAGAAAGACACTCTTAACATCCTTTGATACAATCTAAAACCCTTAGAGATTGCAAATGCTAAGAGAATTCTAATGGCCTCTAATATAGCAACATGTGCAAAATTATTCTTGAAATCTAATCCCTCAACCTGGGTAAAACCCTGAGCTACAAGTCTAACCTTATTCCTAGCAACTACCCCATTCTCACTCTATTTGTTCTTGATAAGGTCTAAATATTGTTTCTCTCAAAATTCTCTAACTCATGATGCATGACATTGATCCAAGACTCATCAGTAAATGCATGGGTGACATCATGGAGCTCAAAGGAAAAAACCAAAATGAGCATATGAATCAGGAGAGATAAACATAAAGCGAGTAACTCGCTCATGAAGATCTCCAATCATCTGATCCGATGGATGTATGTATTGGAGATGTCAAAGTAGTCCTAAAGTCATAGTGGCCTTTACCTCATGGGCTGTAGAGGTAGGAGCAGTGGCACATGGTGTTGAAGAAGATGTTGGAGCAAGCTTAAGGTGAAGTACATGCCGCAGGTGCTTCAACTACCTGGAAAGGAAGTAGAGTAACACTCTCATCTTCTTCATTGCACTCCTCAAGAAAGATACTTGCTGAATCTTCCTAAACCTGTGTACCTGAAATGTCTAGTCTAGTCCCTTGACTAGCCTCATCAAAAGTAGCCTCATAGATTTCTATTATTTTATTAGTCTCAAGATTAAGCAAACAATAGCCTCAACAATGAGTAGGATATCCCATAAAGATCTTAATTATCTGATGATCTAGAGTCAAACTTATCAAAGTTGCCTTGTTTAAAAATAAAGCATTTGCAACCAAACACCTTGAAATGAGACACACTAGGCTTATGACCAAATCTCAATTCATAAGATATCTTGTGCAATGAGGCTCTCAATAATACCCTATTAGACAAATAACAAGCAGTGGGAATTGCCTTGGCCCAATACCTTCTAGGAGTGGCATGCTCATCTAACATAGTCCTAGTCATCTCAACTAGGGTCCTGTTCTTCCTCTTAACTACACCATTCTGTTGAGGAAATCTACAGGAGGAGAGCTGATGCTCTAGCCTATGCTCAACTTAGAAAGAAGAGAAGGATGGATTCTTAAACTCAGTTCCATAATCACTCCTAATGACACAAATGGCTCTGGAAGATCAACTAACAATCTAAGGGATAATTATCTAAACTGACCAAATGCCTGAGTAAACTCATGAGTATCTGGAGTAATCATCAATAATTACTAGCAGATACCACTTTCCTCCTACTGACTGAACTTTGAAGGTCCTATAGTATCCATGTGCAAGAGCTAATCTAGGCCATCTGTCATGACTATGGTAAGACGTGGATGTGAAGCAGCAACCATCTTACTATGTCTACATGGAGAGCAAACTAAATCCTTCTCAACCTTGAGCTTAGGTAGCCCTCTAATCAGATCTATGCTACTGACCTGTGACAAGTGACCAAATCCAATGTGTCCCAACCTACAGTGCCAAGAGACAAGATATCTAGACTCTGAAGCAATAAGACACCTAAGATCAGAAGTGGAAGACTAAGCAAAACAAACACTAAAAACTTTTTCAAGATGAGAAAACCAAAAGACTAGATCAACATACTGATCTAGAACTCTACAAGCACTTCTCTTAAAGCTCACCTCAAGATTATTATCAATTAATTATGAGACTGAAAGTAAGTTGTACTTTAGTTTACTTACCAATGCCACATCCTTCAGTATAAAGTCACTAACTCCGGTATTTTTCCAACTATCAAAATACCCTCGATGAAGCTTTTGGACACCTTCCCTCGACTCCGTCATTGCCTTCGCCTCAAAGCATCTCCACAAACTATGACACATCGTCCATAGTGCCAAATAACTAGCCATCATATCTTTACGTATTTGGTCTCCCCTAAACCACCTCTAGGTGTATCGGCCTCGTCACTTAGCACACCACGTGCATCAACACGCCTCGCCACAATTCATGTCTTCTTTGTGCTCCCATTTGAAACACCTAGCCTCACCTAGACTTATATGACCGCTTTGGCCCTCAGCTCCCTGCCTAGTCCTGATTCATTGCCACTGATCGCTACGTCCTCCAAAGACCAAATGACCATATCGAGCTCAAGTTTCATGCACTTAGCTCATATTAGTCAAATCAATGCATCATGTAATGCAATACAACCATGATCGAAGAATCAAGATCAACCCAAGATTAAATCTCCCAAAATCGTCCATTTTCCATAAATCCAATTTGTTACTAGTCTGACTATCCCTGTTAGATGCCTATGTCCTTAGAAAAAACCTTTCTAGACTTTTAAGTAAAACTCTAACTAGTTTTGCCTCACAACTCCATTTTCCAGTGAAGCATAGTGCAAACTCATTGCTAAACTATCCCTTACATTAATTTGGTCCATAATCTCCACAATTCCTCAAAACTTTCTTGGGCTAGCCTAGCCTTTCATGCCAGACCTAACTAGCCTATTTAACCAGCCCTGCAGGGCAATCAGACCGCCCATGCACTGCGGTCTAACCGGCCCTACAGATCCGTTAGACCGTCCCATTGCCAGGAGCACTGAAATTTTAGGATCTTTTTTCAATACCAAAATTCAACTCAACAAATGTGCTAATTGTTCATCACATATTGACCAGTGACATCTCACATGGTCTCTCACTTACATCCAAAAGTTGTAGCGAAATGATCCTATTTATCTTGTGAAACATTGATAGAGACCATCATAGATTTACCATAATTAACTTTCAAACTGGTGGATTGTGCATAAGCGTGTAGCTGTCCTTTTAGGCATACAAGTTGTGTTGCATCAGTTAGCATTAACAGAAGGGTATCATCAACATACTGTATAATTAGGAAACTTCCTTGTTATGTTTGAGGCAATGGAGATTGTAAAATTCCCCTTCGATGGGCTTCATTGATGATAGTGTGAAGGAGGTCAGTAGCTAAGACAAACAAAAGTGGTGATAAATGATCACCGTGTCAAACTCCCCCTTTACAAGTGAAGCTTTTACTCGACACTCCATTAAGAAGTATCGAAGAAGAGCCCAAACTCAAAATATCTCTAATCCAGTAAATCAATGTTGTATTGAAGCCATTGTACTAAAGAACCTTTAGAATTGTGTCATGCTACACCATGTCAAAGGCTTATCTCAAAATCTAATTTTAAGATGATGATTCCCCTTTTTGAGTGATGACATTGATGTAAATATTCAAAACAGCAGGCAAGGCAATCCTGAATCGTCTTTGTTTAATAAAACCATATTGATTCTTATGAACCAACTAGAGAATTATCCTCTATAATCTGTCTACTTTAATCTTTGTGAGAAATTTAAGAGATGACTTCAATAATGATATGGGCATGAAATCTTCCTGATTCCACCCATTACCTACTGATATAGTGCCTTCTCCAACGGACTTCACGAAATCTCCCCGATTCCACTCATGAAGCAGACAACAATGAGTGTTTTAATTCATTATTCCACTACCATGTTAATCTAAAGTATGATACACTAGCAAACCATATCGGAAAACCATATCAGATTATTATCAAGGATGGCTTGTAAGCAATGTAATTAAAGGCATTAACTACTTAAGCAGGATTATTCAAAAGTAATTGGTAATAAATAACATTGACAATTAAATAATGCATGAAGTAACCCATATATAATACAATGTACCCTACTAATAGGAATTAAACATGATCAAGGATTGTGGCATGCCTTGCGGCTCTAGTGGCTTGTAGTTGGTATTCACTTCGTTGTAGGCTTCAGGATTATTGCCTTCTCCTCCAGTTGCTCTTGTGGCTCATTTGTAGTTATATGATGTACGCACACAAGAGCAATACCAAATAAGGCTACTGCAACAACTACAAGATTTCCAAATGAAAGACGGTAAAAGAAAAACAAGTGCTGGGAAACTCTCGGGAGAGAAAATTGGTGAAGGATTGGCTTTGGAAAGCATTGAATAAACAATTGATGGTGAATAGTGATGTTTGGAGGGCCCATGGGGTCTAGGGGTAATGTACTATGAGAACCAGTGCTAATGTAGTGGCAATCAACCTTGAATCATGTGAATCGACAATAAATTGGTATTAAACAGAGTTAAATTGGACTAAACCGATGAGAATCAGGTTCGACTCAGTCTAAAAGCGGTTCAGGTCCAATTTGGCTCGGCACAAAGTGGTTCAGCTCAAACGCGTGTGCATAATGCCATGCATAGCCTCAGTTGGACCCGAGTCTGGTGTAATCCGTGCCTTGCCTTGACCAGCTATGCATAGTACCGAGCCGGTATTATGCTTATTCTCAATGAAGTAGGGGAATGGGAGGAAGTAGAGAGAGATGGCAACAATGTTGTGGTGGCGGAATAGCAATGATGACACGCGCACGGCATGTTACCAAGTATAGTGAACCCATTTTGGGTGGTGTGGGACAATGGGAAAGATCGTGGTGGTTGGAAAAGACATAGCAAGGGCGGTGGCTATGGAAAAGGGGAAAACCCGCCGGCGGTGAGCTCTGGTGGTCTCCGACGTGAACGGCGGGTGCATGAGCATGGCAAAGCAGCAGCGAATCTCTAGGTAGCAATGGTTTGGTTTGGGTGGTGTGAGCAGAGTTGATGACGGCGGTGGCCATGGCGGAGTGGTGGAGGACGACGACGATAACTCATGGAAGAGGAGATGATTGGGAAAGAAGGGGCTTGGAATTGGGTCAACGAGGTGCACCTCGTAATGCGGACGACAAGAGAAGGGAGTGATGAGGATGATGGACCGGCAGTGGTAGTGACATGGCGGGTGGTGCAACGAGCTTCGACGGCGGTTCTAACGATGACGTAACTGCACATTGGGACGAACATGGTCACAATAAGGTGGGGAAGAGGATGGAAGGGTCAATTTTGAGGAAGGCACAAAGACAGGGACAAATTCAGGTGGATTACTAGCACGATTCTAAAATAAGGTGGTGCTCTGGTCAGGCTTAAGGACGACGACCGCTTCGACCGCAGTGCGGGTGACCTTGGGGAGTGAAGGGGAAGGGAAAACAGCTAGCTACTGTTTTCTGAGTGTGACAATGTCGATGGGAGTTGAGGCAAGGTGGCACGAGATCGCTCGGCTTAGGTCCCCTTTCGCTAGACACGCACGGCGCGAGATGGCGCTAGCTTCAGTGGTGAGTCAAGGTGGAGAACATACAGGGTGACAGCGAGGAAGGCTTGGGCGGTGGAAGTAAATGACGACGACATGTGGATGGCGAGGTGGCACAAACTCAGCAAGGCGAGCAATGATGGTGTCAGGGATAAGGTAGGCTAGCGAGCTGGAGTGGCAAGATGGGCTGTGGTCGGTAGGGGGATGGGCGAGGAGTTGGACCGCGGGGAAGAAAAGGCTGAGTGGGATTGCGGCCTAAAAAGAAAGGGAAAAGGAAAATGAGAAAGAGATGGTCGTGTGCTGGGCTATAGACGGCCCAAGAGAGAAGGGAAGGTTGAGGGAATTTTAGAATTCTCTTGAGGATTTTTTTTATTGATTTTTAGGTGTTTTAGGGAAAGGAGATAGGATTTCCGGCGCACAAAAAACACAAGGACTAAGAAAAGCGCAACAAAGAGACATTTTGCTAAAAAAATTCATGCAAAATTTGAAAACTTTTTGGGACGTCACACAAACTACTGTACTCTTGTGGCGACAATTTGTATTAGTACTTCTCATTTGGTACATTCCGCTCTAAGCTCTTTCAGCGCTAGTGCTCCTACAAATCAAGTCCTAATACCCGTGGTACTTCATTACATAAAAAAGATGGTAGTCCGTTTGATAATGCAAAGGATGAATTTGACCCCCAAAGCAAGTCAACAAGAGGCATGCAAACATTCAAATCGACTGGGGATTACACGTTTTGGAACCTGAACTTTCTCTTCTGAGCTACTCCCTTTATCCAAGTTTATAGGGTGTATTTTCTTCTAACACATAGACTAAAGAAATATTAAAAATAACTAAGTTACTTCTAATTATTATCTCTAAACACTATATTCAATGTATACATATAAAAGTATTAAGTAATGCTAGATATTTACTAAGACTATATATATAGAGAATGTCATATTAATTTTGTATTAAAATATAAAATACATCTTATATTTATGAATACAATTATTAAAAAAATATGTTACATATATAAACGGGAGGAGTAGTTGCAATTAAAGACCCCAAGCAAACCATGTTGTGCCCGATGAGTAAAAAGGACTAGGTTGGCTTAGCTGGCACATAGAGTGGCAGTAACGCTGGTTCAAACTAGGGGTGGAAATGAGCCGAGCGAGCCGGCTCGAGCCAGGCTTGGCCGAGCTCGCACAGAGCTGCGGCTCGGCTCATTAAGTTATCGAGCAGAAAAGAGGCTTGGCTCGGCTCGACAAAGTGGCTCGAGCCGGCTCGCGAGGGCTCGTGAGCCGAGCTGCCCAATTCATCTTTTGCCTCCTCAATAGCTTCCATTTTCAAGACATACAGTTTTCATTTGATTCTCGATGCAAATGGCTTCACCATGATCAGTTTCCATGGTTTCTGAGATAGCCTCCTTAGAATTGGGTGATGATGAAGGAACTGAGGCAGCTAAACCAAGCTGCTTTTAAACACATAAATACATAATTAATCAGTTACTCATACATGGGAAAAATTCAGGAGCGCTGAAGTATGATTCAAGATCACAAATTACCCATCCTGGTCATCTCCCAAACGCAGAGAAAATATTACCACCTCAGTTGATCGTCATCAAAATAGACATCCTGAAAGGGAAAAAAGGAAGGAAAAACCAATCCACTCATGGCAGAAATACAAAAATCTCATCCTAGATCCAATCTTTTCCGCTTCAAGAAGGATTCGATCTTTTCCATCAGGCAATCATTAAGATTTCGAATCACCATAAGATTTTACATCTAAGAAACTAAACAACGAATACCGCAACCAGATAGCAAGAACCATATGCGATTGAGAGAGCAGAGCATACGGGATCCCGATACCTGAGCAGCATGCCAATGGCGGCCTCTCCCTCGGAACGGTCCGCCTCCCCGAAGTGACGAGAGAGAAGGAACTATGATACTTAGGTTTGTCACAACATGCAACTACTCGTCGATTCTGGAAAGAACTATGATACTTAGGTTTGTCAATCTTGTGATAATTATTTTATACTTACCAATTTATATATGTATGCATGACATTGATCTTCCTACCGGCAGGTTGCGTTCATCCCTACAACTCCGTTGAAACAGGCTGACCTCAAACATATTCGAGGACAGTGTGCATACTTCTTGACGTCAAGTCATAAAATAAGATGGAGAGTACCACAATATAGAATGAATTTCACTGGGATAAGATTGAGCTTAATTATTCATGTGTGTACTTGTTCAAAGCTGGATAATTCATTTCAGTTATTGATTTGTGAAATGGATGTTCTTGTTTCTAAAATGAATGAATGTGAATTGGATGTATATATACTATGTTGATCTGTTTGTTTCAGATGGCATGGCTAGTATTTCCTGAGGTTAGCAAACAAATAGAAATAGGTTTAGGAGTAGAAAGAAATATCATAGACGGTTATTAACTTATAATCGTCTGTGATAATTGATAATCACAGAGGGTTTTTAGTACAAACCGTCTGTGATATGTAATATATCACAAATGGTTTCAACTATAAACCGTCTGTGATAGTTTAATATCATAGACGGTTTGTAGTTAAAACCCTCTGTGATATATCACATATCACAGACGGTTTGTATTGAAAACTGTCTGCGATTGTCAACTATCACCGACGGTTTTTAGTAGAAATCGTCTGCGATAGTCTACATCACAGACGGTTCGAAAGCCGTCTGTGATGACCTTATGTTATTACTGACCCATAAACTCGGACAACTCACGAAACCGTCTGTGATGACGTTTTTGAACCGTCTGTGATGGTCTTTTCTGCAGTAGTGACAACCGGTTTTTGAATCCTTGGGTTTGACTACGACTAGTACCAACAAAACCGAGAGGTAGAACGTGTATTCATGTCTTTGAGTTGGGGCAGAATACTTGAGGTTCCATAGGATTTTTGTAGGAATTTTTGCATGAAATAGTTGAAATCCACGTAGCTCCTTAGAGAAATTTTATTTTTCAAACGCAGTTGAAAACTAGGATATAACTGGTACAATTGTTTGCGGCCTCCCTATCTATTCGATTATTGTTCGATCACTGCCTAATATTGGCACGCTTAACCCTAGGCGCACCACATATTTTGTACATGTGTTTGGTTGTTTACTCTAGTTGCGTCTTGTCACACTTTGGCCCTATAGCCCATGCTTTATAGACTTGGATTTTTGCCTAACTTTGCCATAGTTGTGATGCTTATTTTGGTTGCTGCAAAAAGTGTGGCAAACTACACTTGCATAAGGTTGGGGCAGAGTTAGGCATAAACATGGGAAATTTTATCGCCAAAATTTCACCGATAATCGCCAATTTTTGGAGTTATCGGTAGGCTCTGGTAAGAGGTTAAACCGGGTAAAATTTTTTGGATTTGCATAATTTTGATTAAGTATAAAAGAAAATTCACGGCAAAGCTAAAGCAAAGATGTGCAGATGGCCAATGGTAAGGCACTACAACTTTGTGTGGTAGGTTGGGGGCTTGAGTGATGGAAATGGCAAAATTTCTAACTTTTTTATTTTTATATCAAAAATAATCAAATTTGAATTCAAAAAACTTTGGACGTAAAATTTCAAAAAGTTTCAAAAACCTGCAGTTACCGTTGTTATCGTTGGGGGCCAAAATTTTTTTAAGACCGATGTGGTTTTCTCTGGGCATGAAGATCTAAGTAATTTGGCTTTAAAAGGCATTCACCAATCACCATCGTGGTAATTGAAAAAGGCCATTGCCAAGAACGGGAAGGAGGGACGACCTTACACACACGTACACTAGCTCTCTGACAAGGAGTAAAAGGTAAAAGGAAAGATATCATCATCGTCTCAATCATATACCGTTGGTTGGGATGGGACGGAGGAAAAGTTGGAGCTAGCTGCAGAGGAGAAAGGCGTGGCGTCAGCCGCAGGTCACCTGACTGCACAGGCCGGCCGGGTTGGTCCACGCACGCAGCAGCAGGAACATGCAAAGCAGTGGAGCGTGTTGAGAAACCGACGCTGACGACCAGTCCGATCGGGATCTCTGCTTAGAACAAGAACGAATCAACCACAGAATCACGAATAATAGATGAACACAAAGAGATAGAGAGAACTCCGGTGCGCTTTATTGCTTTCAATCATGTGTGTATACAATGGGGGGTTGGCTCTCTATTTATACTAGGTGGTGGGGTGCCCAATATGTCAGGACTCTCGGCCTACTAGGACTCTGAGTCTGCCAGGACTCTATCTGTAGGCCGGTTTCCTAACACTCCCCCTTGGGCACTCACCCAACATGCTCATGCCTCATCAAAACTCCATAAAAATCCAGTGGGAAAAATTTGGAGAAAGAGTACATAATACATATGTTCTTTGCGATGCACAATTGCCTCATTAAAACCTTGGTCGAGAAACTTCGTGAAAACTCGTCAAGGGAAAAGAGTACAATCCACCCAACTTCATTCGGTCTTGGGACCTTGTTCCTTTGGGTACTCAATCTTCATGATCGAGATTTACTAACGGGCTTGAGAGAATTCTCCCCCTGAATTCTGCACTTCTCTAAGTCTCATCATTCTAATCCCTCACACGCATCCTTCAAAGTTAGATGCAGGGAGTGACTTAGTGAACAAATCTGTCAGATTTTCACAAGACTTAGTATGCAGTACCTTTATCTAGTCCATCTTTTGCAATTCATGAGCATAGAAGGACTTGGGGTTGATATGCTTTGTGAGATGACTCTTCACATAGCCCGTTTGCACTTGTACAACGCAAGCTGAATTATCTTCATGGATAATTGTGGGGTTTACACAATGTTCATCCCACATGACCTGCTGGATGTGGTGAACTATTCGGTGAGCCAAGCGCACTCGTGCGACTTCATATAATGCTATAATTTCTGAGTGGTTCGTCGAAGTAGCTACAAGGCTTTGCTTAGACAATTTTCAGGGAATTGCAGTTCCACCACATATGAATGCATAACATGTTTGTGACCTTACGGTATGCGGGTTAGACAAGTACCCAGCATCTGCATAGCCAATCAAGTTCAAGTCTTGATTCTTTCTATAGAACAATCCAATGTGCTTACTTCCTTGGAGATATCGGAAGGTGTCCTTTATGCCCTACCAATGTCTTTTGGTGGGCTCTGCACTGTACCTTGCTAACAAGTACACGACAATTGCAATGTCTGTTCTAGTGCAGTTTACTAAGTACATGGGTGCTACCATCGCACTCAAGTATGGGAATTCCGGTCCCAGGACTTCCTCCCCCTCTTCCCTAGGTCGGTAAGGATCTTTTTCTTGCTGTAAAGACCTTCCAATCATCGGTACTTTCGATGGGTATGCCTTCTCGAAGCCAAACCTTTCTAGCACCTTCTGGGTGTAGGTCGACTGATGTACCAAGATTCCTTCGGGGACATGCTCAAGCTGCAGTGTCCGAGAGTAACTTGGTATTGTTCAAATCTTTCATTTCAAACTCTGACTCCAAGTAGGAGCTTGCTTCTTTTATATCTTCTGATGTCCCGATGATATTCAGATCATCTACATACAAAGAGATTATACAGAATCCATTCTGGGATCGCCGTATAAATACACAAGGACAGTCTTCATTGTTTGTGTAGCCTTTCTTGCAGAGAAAGTAGTTCAAGCGATTATACCACATTCTTCCAGAATGCTTCAATCCATCTGATGACTTTCTCGAGTTTCACCTGCATGATTTCTATTTGCTCTGTCTTGGTTCGGAGAGGTATTCCTTGAGTGGATTTTCATATAAATCTCGAATCCAAGTTACCGTAAAGGTATCTGATCACAACATCCATTAATTTCATTTCTAAGTTCAAGTTTATTGTCATTGAGATCAAATATCTAAAGGTAATTCCACTCATGACTGGGGAGTAGGTTTCTTCATAATCAACTTCAGGACGTTGAGTGAAACCTTGTGCTACTAGCCTTTCTTTGTATCTCACTACTTCGTTTCTTTCATTTCTCTTTCGAACAAATACCCACTTGTGCCCTACGGGGTGCACATGGGGAGGTGTCTGACACACGGCCCAAAACCACTCTTTTGTTCGAGATAGCAATTCGTTGCTATTGCCTTCTTTCAATCTTCCCAATCGATCTTTTCTTACATTCAATGACGATGCGTGCTCGGGATCAAGATCGATGATTGTGGCAATTTTCTTTGTGAAGTAGGTATCGATATTGGCTGTTGTCCTGTTCATGGACTCTCCCATGTGCACATAGTTTATATCTATTTCTTCATGAGTCGCTTCTTCTGGAGCGGTTGCTTCTTCTGGAGCTTCTCCTTGCACATCGCTTCTTCCAATTGCGGTGACAAGTCCCTTTAGTTTTTCGACTCCGATGTGTGCGCACACATCCATGCCGATGGGGATATTCAGATCCGGTATGTCCTTTTTCTGAAGGTATCATACTTGTGCCAGGTTTCAACTGGCTTCCCTTCTCATTCTGGGGGACTTTAATGATCGGCTGTGATAAGTCCTTCTTATCCTTTTCACCAGCGTCCCGGTTACTAAGGATTCGAGGAACGGAGTTCTCGTCCTATTTTTATTTTTCGAGGCCTCGGACGAGATTAGGGATACCTTACGCTTTCTTTGGTATTTCAACCCTCTCGCAAAGTGCATGCAGGCACATGCGACTTAGTCACGCTTTCAAATCACTAAAGTGATCAGCGGTGATTTGCTAATGCTTGCAAATCAATTGTCTTCTGGACTTCTTTTGTCTTCTGGACTTCTATTGTCTTCTGGACTTCTATTGTCTTCTGGATTTCTATTGTCTTCTGGACTTCTATTTGCTTCACTAGTGCACGGGTCATGTGCATGTATTTCCCGACATTTTCCATCAAGGGGTTGATTTCCTCCCCCTAATGTTGGGAAATTTTCGGTGCTGACCCTTGCGCTAGTGCATAGATGGATGGATGTTGTAGGCCAACGGTCTAGAATTGATGAGATTCGCTGCATGTAGGACTGCATGTCCCCAACATGTAGCTGGCAAATTACATTTATGCAAAAGGGGGCGGGCAATAAATTTAATTCTCTTGATTAAAGCTTCGCCAAACCATTTCGGTATGGACATGCGATGCAAGTGCTCAACTTCAATCGCCATGCAATAATCATCAAATGCCTTTTAAGTAAATTCTTTGGCATTGTCCATTCTGGTGGACTTGATGTGATGATCAGGGAACACATTTTTGATGTGAATGATCTGCGAGATCAATTTTGCAAAGGCGTGGTTTCTCGTGGACAACAAACCCACACATGATCACTTCGAGGAAGCGTCAATGAGCACTATGAAATACTTAAATGGCCCTGAGATGGGCTGAATGGGACCGCAAATACTTCTCTGCATGCGTTCCAGGAATGCAGGGATTTCATCCTTCACTTTCAGAGTGGAGGGTCTAGTATTTAATTTCCCGGTGGCACATGCAGGGCACACAAAATCTTCAGGATTCGGAAAATTCTTCACATTAATATTATGCCTTTGTGAATTATTTATTATTTTTTTCTCATCATTCTACGACCTGGGTGGTCTAATCTGTCATGCCAGAGACAGATGAGTTCAGAGCTTCTAAATACTGTCTTCAGGACAGTGCAGGCTGCAGGTGCCTTGGTGTTGGTATAGCCCATTTTCTAGTAAAGGAAGTTTTTCTAATACCCTTTTTCCATGCTCTTTGCGCTTCGTAATGAGCAGGTATTGCTTACCGTACTCTTCTTCGGTCTCAACGTAGAAATCATTTGCGCGAATATTTAAAACTTAGGAGAGTTCTAGTCGATTCTGGGTACAATAAGGCTTCTTCAATGACCAAAGTTGTGCCCATTAAGAGTATAATTGTGGCTCTTCCTGAACCAATTATACATGCATCGCTTCCGGCGATTGTAGTAAGGCTGCTAGTGCTCTTACGAATCGACTGAAAACTTAGTCTCTCTTAAGATGGTATTCGTTGTGCCGCTGCCAGCTAAGCACACTTCCTTCATAGGGCGCTACACATGTTCTAATATAATGTATTTTTATTCATATGTATGAGAAGACAATCAACTCATAAATAAAATACTTCAATATCAGAACATATCATGCCATTATAAACTGAATAAATGAATGAATTCTTCAAATATCATCCAACCATCACGAGAAAATAAATGCTAAAATACCATCCATGCAAATTCTAACTTGTGTTTTTAACACAAAATAAATGACATTGAAAATCTAAATGCATTCTGTGCATCAGACTTCTTCTGCTATTTTCTCGGGATTGACATTCTCTTTAGGAGAAATCATGGCTTTGACTGCTTCTAGGTCGAAAGGGGGTGCTGCTATCGTGATGGTTTCAACCTCCATCAGTGCAGACAGCTGCTCAAAACTCTCCCCCTCAGCCGATGCAAAGTGGGCTTCATGCTGCCCTTTGCCATCCCGTTTTGGCTTGCTAGCCTTATTCTCACGTGGAGCTTTTAATTTGCCTTTCTGGGCCGCGGTCTTATCATTCCTTCCCCTTCTATTCATTAAGGAATTTCGCACCTTATGGCTCCCAGCGTTGGCTTCATGGCCAGCGGAGCTCCCAGGTGGCTAAGTGACGTAGTTCTTGCGGAGAACTTTGTCCTAAGCCTCCGCAACCTTCATTATATCAATCAATTCGGCATACACTTTATAGCCGTCATGACGATAGTTGCGTGCGGATTGTATTGCATTGGGGTGGAAGCTGGATAGGGTTTTCTCAATCTTCTGCTCGTCTGTGATCTGCTTGCCACAGAGTTGAAGATTGGTACAAATCCTATGCAAAGCGGAATTGTACTCCCCGACCGTCATGAAGTCGGCAAACCTCAGTCTAATCCACTCTTGTTCTGTTTGAGCAAGAATGATGTACTTTAGCCTCTCAAACCGCTTCTTGAGTGCGGTCCAGAGTGCTAGCGCGCTCTTCTCCGCCATATACTCATTCTTGAGGGCGAGACAGAGGTTGTTGCCGAAGAAAATGAAGTGCCTGATCATTTTCCTCGGGCGTAGGTTGGACGTCATTCAGTCCACCAATCCCGATAGCCGCGCGGAGCCGCTCGGCTCCAAGCACTATGTTGACATCGGTTGCCCACGTTAGATCGTTTTGGCCATGCTGGGCCAGCTCCTCGAACTTCCGGTTCGTGGTGTCAGTCATCTACATGTGTATATAAGTTTACTTCGGGTAAACATGCACGGAAATATTTAATTCAGGTAAATAAATTTCATAGTGGTACAAAAGATTATCGTAATGTTCCAGTATTTTCTATGCATTTTCTATAAATTTACTGCTAATTTCAGTGATTAAAAGCAATTTAAACAATTACAATTAACCAAAAACAGTAAATAAATATAGAAAATACAAAGAATAATAATGGCAGAAATAAATATGCTTCAAATGCTAAAATAATTCAAAATCGGGTTCCCGAGGCCCTTTTATGCCAAAATATAAATTTTCAATGAATTACGCAATTTCGAGGGTCTATCGCAAATTATCGATTCGAGAGAAAAATTGCGTAATTTTCAGATTTACCGAGGGTTTTCGAAAAAATCGGACCCGCTCGTAAATTTCAGGACCTATCGGTAATTTTCGAAATTACCGAGACCTTTTTTCAAAATCCAGGACTCAAAATGCAAATTTTAGGGACTTTTCTGTAATTTCTAGAATCTGGGGGGGGGGATTTTGCAAAATCACCAGCACCTGCCCTTTTCTGGCCCGTTCGGCTTGTGCTGCGATGGGGAAAACGGGTTTTCCTCCGTAACGGCGGCGGCGGCTGCGGCGTCTGAGCAGCGGTGGCGCGCGACGACGGCAAGCAGCGGCAATGGCGGGCGAGGCGCGGCGCGTCTCTGCGGTCGGCCGAGGCGCGGCAACAGCGGCGGCCGCCGCGGCGGCGGCGGCGGGCGGCCGAGGCGGCGGCAGCGGCGGGCGGCGGCGGGCGGGCGGCGGGCGCGGCCGAGTGGCGGCGGCTTCTAGCCGGGCCGTGCGGCGCTGGTGTCGGCCGAGGCGGGCCGGCTGCGGGCCGGGCAAAAGCGGTAGCAGCGAAGCGCCGGCGGCGGCTCATGGCGGCAGGCCGGCGACAGTGGTCGACGCCGTTCGGGCGGCAGCGGCGGCAACACCCCAGCGCCCGAGCGGTGAGGCCGAGCGAGCAGCGTCATGCGGGCGTGGATGCCGAGGGCGGCGCATGTAGGCGCGGCGGCGAGCGGCGGCCTCGTCCGAGGTGTGCGCGTCTTGGCGCGGTGGAGCCGAGGCGTGGGCCGGCCGGGAGCGCGTGCGAGCACGATGGAGACGCCTCATTCAGAGAGGCGGCGGTCGGCCGCGGCGAGGCCGAGGCGGCGGCGCCATGCGCGGGCAGCCGGCTCAGCGAGGAGGGCGAGGCGGCGGTGCCATGCGGGCGGCCGAGGCGGTGGTGCCGGCGGCGCGATCCGCCGGGCGAGGCCGCGCGGAACGGCTACGGACCGGTGATGGCGCCGTGCGGCACGGCGGGGGCCGTGCGGGCGGCGGCGGCCGGCGGCAATAGTGGCGCCGGTGGTGGCGGCGGCGATGGGGGATTTTCTTTTTTTTTTCTGTGATGATTTGTCCATGCATGGAGAAAACAGAGAGAAAATAGAGAAAATCATGCCGAAATTTTCCGTACTACGAGTGTACAAAACGTACAAAATTTCGTTTCCAATCTACGACGCAATCAACATCTACCCGTTTCGCAATCTACCGATCGGCATTGTGCCGGCGATTTCAGATCTACTCGCGGTAGATTGGGGCGGATTTGCATCGTTCGAATCCACAGTGCAATCAACATCTACCCCGTTTCACAATCTACCGATCGGCATTGTGCCGGCGATTTCAGATCTGCTCGCGGTAGATTTGGGGCGGATTTGCATCGTTCTAATCTACAGTGCAATCGACATCTACCATGTTTCACAATCTACCGATCGGCATTGTGCCGGCGACTTCAGGTCTGCTCGGGTAGATTAGGGCGGATTTGCACCGTAGAAAATCAATCTAGAACGCGAAAGAAAATACAGATTCAAAGCGATCTAGAAAATCAATCTAGAACGCGAAAGAAAATACAGATTCAAAGCGATCTAGAAATCAATCTGTGCTTCTATGATTACCTCGTTCACCAGAGCGTAGTCGTGCTGATAACGTGTTGAGAAACCGACGCTGGCGACCATCCGATCGGGATCTCGCTAGAACAAGAACGAATCAACCACGTAATCACGAATAATAGATGAACACAAAGAGAGATAGAGAACTCACGGTGCGCTTTATTGCTTTCAATCATGTGTGTATACAATGGGGGGTTGGCTCTCTACTTATACTAGGTGGTGGGGTGCCCAATATGTCAGGACTCTCGGCCTACCAGGACTCTGAGTCTGCCAGGACTCTATCTGTAGGCCGGTTTCCTAACAGAGCGTACGTGCGTAGCGTGGGCGGAGAGGTCAGTCACGTGACAGGCGGTCGCACGCGGCCAGGCGACGATGCTTGGACACGCAGGGTGAAACAACCCAAAATTTCAAAAACTCTGATCTGTTTGAATTTTACTTGAATTTAAAGTTTTTACATATCCAAAAAGTTTTTGAAACCAAGCCACTTTCCCTTTTTGGATTTACACTTTCCAAGTACGGAAGAGCACCCCAACCTTTCCGCCAATACCCAGCTTCTGCTACTGCGCCCTGCAACGCCGTTCACACTCGTGCTCACTGCCTCGCTCGCCTGACACCAGCGTCTACGCCAAAAGCCACACAGCGTCCGCACCACCTCGTTGACCTCCCATACCCAGCCTTAATGCTACTATTGACTCAGCGCCCGCCACCGCAACTCTATAACAACTCTGCACCAACAGCCGCTCAATACACACCGCAACATGCTGCTCATTGCATCACCTCACGCGCTCATGCCAGTGAGAGGCAACGCCTCTCCTGCCACCAATGCGCTCGCCAGCTTCATCGCTGCAACGTAAAAACCGCGCTTGTCCATGTCGCAGTCCACATGCTAAACACGCTCCTGTGCCGCTACTGGCGCCACTATGTTCACCTACTTAATCGAGCTCTGCGACTCCCTCACCCTCCATCCACATAGCCCCACTCCCACTGCCACCCTTCTTTCCCCCAACTTTGGCCATGCCGTGCTCCTACAGCTGACACCCAAATCACCACCAGTGAGCCAACTTTGATTTCTCGCCCCCCCCGCCTCCAATCTAGACCAGTTGCTCATGTTTGTAGCTTCGCTCCACTACTACAAAGCTAACCCCTAACTTCTTGCTTAGACTCACTACCTCTAGCTCGCCACCGTCGTGCGTCATCACTCTGTTTCCTACAGCCACTGTAGCTGTGGGGACCCCAAATTTACCAAGAATCTTCATAATCACGCAACTGTCTAGGATTTCAGTTATGCACAGATTGATAAACAGTTTGCTTAAGATTATAATACCATAATAGAGTTCTTACATAAAGTATAACATAGTAGTCTATTATAGAGTTTTAAGGCTTACATGCCAAACTTGCTTAATTTATAGACGGAACACGACAAAAGGTGGCCACATCACAGGCAACGCTTGAGTGTATGTTCGACCTAAAATGAATGATCTTCACCATCGACCTAAAACGTATGATCTCTACCATCATAGTATTCATCATATGTTGGCATGTTCTCTTCATAATAATCATTGTTTGAACCAAAACTATGCAAGAATGAGTACATCCGTACTCAACAAGCCACGGTGGTAAAGTTTTATAATGCACCTGAGGATTTTAAGGGAAATATCTATCAAGAAGGTTTTACTTTGGACCTATCATTAGTAGTACCCATATAATTTTATTTGCAAACATTTGATGTAAGTTGAAACAAGTTCATAACGAGGGTTTTGTTAAGGGGGTTGTCCATTAACAAGTTCTCACTTTCAAGTTATGATAATTTTAACTAATAATGTCTTATGCCTTGATTTAGGTATCACCCCTTTTGGCATAGCTCTATTAACCAGAAGCACGCCACATTCGAATGATTCAGTTTAATCTTTGTAGATAATACCCAACTTTACCCACATAATATCCACAACTTATACCGAGCTACGATAATAGAATTCATTACTGATTCACAACACTAGTACTACCCAATACAGAGAAACTCCTTCTCAGGTACAACTGACTCCTCCGCTGCTCCCAAGAGCCATACTATGGCATCGGTCGGTTTGGGATCCGTGCAAACACTGAACCTACCCGTGGCAATACCAATGAAACTATTATATAACTGAATCAAGTTCGAGTAATCGATCCTGTGGATGAGCAGTAATCATGTTTTTTTGTCATGACACAGGTTAATTTCATATATGCTTTGGATAGAACCACCTTTCCAGTAGAGACTTGTGCACGCAACCACCAGGTAGTATATGCACACAGTCACCTTCAAACCACACACCTATATCCACCCTCAGCTAGAATTTTCCACAATATCAATCCAGGCAAGTGATCCAACACTTTTATCCATCATACCACAATGGACATAAATTCCGACGCATCAAGTCATGACGGCGGACCACAATGTAAAGAGATCATTATTATTACTCGAATTCACTACTATGCTAATCTAATGTACGATAGTACGATATGCTAGCTTTAGGTACAACAGAGAAAATAAGATCATATTATTATCAAGGATGGCAAATAAACAATGTAATTAAAGGTATTAACTATTAAACAAGATCACTCAAAAGTAACTGATAAAAAATAGCATTGATGATTAAATACTGCAGAAATTAACACATACATAATATAACCCAACTAATAGGAATTCAATATGATCAAAGAACATGGCTTACCTAGATGATCACTCCTTCGTAGATTTCATGGTTATTACCCCCATAGTTGCCTCGTGGACTTCTTCTCTGTAATCTAGCGTATGCACACCCGAATAAAGCCAAACAAGTCTTGCAAAGCTACAAATGAACAATATCAAAAGAAAAAAGGGAAACAAAGACAAAAAAGCGAATGTAAAGGAAAACTAATGAAGAGTTGACTTTGGAAAGCTTGGATTTGGCAATAGAGGGCGAAAAATGATGTTTGGAGGGTCCACTAGGGTTTAGGTTTAGTCTACTATGTAGAATTGTTTTAACTCAGTGACAAATGGTCTAGAGCTAGGTGAATCGGTCACAAATCGACTTTAAACCAGTTCAAATCAAGATAAACCAGTAAGAATTGGGTCAAACTTGGTTAAAACGGGCTAACTCAGACCAGACTCGGCTTGAAACCAGCTTCGGTCCTATTTGGCTCGATGCGAAATGATTTGACTTGACCACGTGCACACAATACTAGAGTCGGGCTAGGTTGGGTGGAAGTGACTCAGGTCCAACGTTCCAGATGGCTAGGTTGAACCGAGTGAGCACAGTGTTGACTGCACTATGCTTCTTCTCTGCTTAGCAGAGGAGGACAAAGAGAGAAGACGACAATGATGACAACATGACAGCAGAACGGTGACGGTGACGTGCGCAAAAGATGTTCCTCGACATCATGAACCCATTTTGGGTGGTTTAGGAGGATGACAAGGATCACGGTTGTCGGAAATGATAAGGCAAGGGCGGTGGCCATGGAAAGGGAGAAACTTACTGGTAGTGAGGTCTTGCGTTCTCCAATGCAAGCAGTGGGTATGAGCACAATGTGAGCATGGGAAGTCTTCTTTGAAGGATGGCTCGGCTCGAGGCACGGTGAGGAAGGCTGGTGGCGGTGACGGCTATGATGGTGGGGTGAAGCTCGGTGGCGGTCGTGCATGGTGGTTGGTGGAGGTCATGGAGAGCATCAGTGTGATGATGCGCACCTCATTACACAGATGGCAAGGGAAAGATGGGTGCGGTGGATCGGCGGTGGCGGTGACAAGACCAGCGTTGCGATGAACTACGACAGTGGCTCCAGTGACACCTTGGCTCAGGCAAGGTACAAAAAGAATCGCAAGGCAACGAGGAAGGTAATGGCAAGATCAATATAGGGTGAGAGATGAAGACGATGATGAATTTTGAGAAATTACCAGGTGGTCACAAGGAGAGGCAGTGCTTTTGCTAAGCTTGTGGGCGACGACAAGGTTCCGAGGTGATGTGGCTGGCATTTGGAAGCGAAGGGGAAGGAAAAGGCTAGTTGGCACTGTTGCTGGCTTTATAAACACTTGGAGATGGTGGCGCATAGGAGACAGTGGGCAGCAGAGGTGGTGCATGGGCAACGATGTGGGCAAGCGAGCACATTTTGCGAACGAGCTGGCTAGCAATGATGTGGAAGTCATTGCTCAGAGTTAATGAGGCAATGGTGTGGACGCGAGGTAGTTGGCGAGTTGGTTGGTGGTGAAACTTCGGTGAGGTCATGTGACCGAGCGAGCTAGCAAAGAAGGAGCAGCCAAGGCACAGGCTGAGCGAAGATGGGTTGTGGGAGAGACTAGCGAGCGACGCTGGGACAAGGAAGGAAAATAGGCCACGCAGTGAGAGGAAAGCAGAAATAATTGTGGGCCATACCAGATTCATCCTAGAGAGGAAAAAGGAAAAAAAGAAAAAGGGGTTTTTTTTCAGGATTCCTAGAGAAATAAGATGGCATTTCTGACACACAAAAACACAAGAAACTCATAAAGACATAATAAACAACATGAGAGATTTTGCAAAAAAATTTATGAAATGTCAACAAATTTTGGTCTGCCATAAACTTGCCCTCCTAAAAGAGAATCTTGTCCTGAGATTCCACTCGAAGGAAGAAACGATGTGCACATTCTTGTTGTAAGTTTGATTCTCTCTCAGGTTGATTCATCCTCTAACTTCAAAGATTATTAGATATAAGCTAAAGATTGCCCAAAACCATCAGAAGGACTATGAAGACAATCATAGAAATCACTTAAGCTTTGAAGTTAGAGGTTATGTATATCTTAAAGTTACCCCATTTAAGGCAATACATAGATTTCAAATGAAGGAAAAATTGGCACCAAGATATGTTGGTCTTTACAAGGTTCTAAAGAGAGTGAGAGAAGTAGCAAACAAGTTGAAATTAGGAACAGGAACATCAGGTTTTTCAGAGTCCTTTGGAGAAATCATACTGTGGAAGAAGCAACATGAGAAAAGGAATCAGATTTGCAGCGAAATTTTCCCAACCTGTTCCCTAGCCCAAGTAAATCTCAGAGTCAAGTTCATTTTAAGGGGAGTGGAGTTTAGTCGTAAAAGACAAACTTTTATTACAAGAGAGTACGACTTAGTAGCCGAGTTTTACACTATTAAGGATGCCTAAGCCCAAAGTTTATGATACGATACAAAGATCTTCCAAAAACCACTAGCACGCTTGAGCGTAGTCGAGACATAGAACCAATAATTGTTACCTTCTAGAGTCATCGAAGTCTCCCTCAAAAGGTTCTCTAGTTTCCTCCCAAGCTCATTATGATGATGATTACGCAAGTATGAGTACAACAGTACTTAGCAAGCAAGCCACACGAGAACATCTACTTAACTATTTACCAATATTTCAATAGAACAAGCTATGGAGGTTCTATTGTTACGAGTACAAATGCATGTTTGTTTGCAAAGATCTTTAAATTTGAAATACTAAATATTATTATAATAAGAGAAAAGATAATTTAACAACCTTATTTATCATTTTAAGATCATTCAAATCTTACTTATGCCTTGTTATTGCAATCACCTCTTAAACATAGCTCCACCCGAGCTAGGGAAGTGCGGTGGTTGTTTCAGGGAGCATGAACGGCGTGGCGGTGAATTTCAAGATTCTTTTTAAGGGGAGTGGATTGGAATTACCCCTTAAACCTGTTGAGGGAGACTTCGATGACTCTCTAGAAGGTAACAATTATTAATTGTTTCTAGGTCTCGACTACGCTCAAGCGTGCTAGTGGTTTTTGGAAGATCTTTTGTATCACATCATAAGATTTGGGCTTAGACGCTCTTAATAGTGTAAAACTTGGCTCCTAAGTCGTACTCTCTTGTAATAAAAGTTTGTATATTACAACTAAATTTTGATAAGACTTTATGTACACTCTTCTTAATTCTGTAACTGTTCTTTCTAGATAGTTACGAAGAAATCTTACTGCTCAGAAATAGGGTCATCACACACATGGGGCGTGACGACAGCAGCGGGTCATCGTATGCGTATACTCCCCTGAATACGTACGCACGCGCAGGCGGATCCACGGCACGGGATATTATCTTCTCATGTACACCGCCCCCACCCCCGAGGCGAGTTTTTCCCGCCGAGGAACGCGTGACGGGAAAGTTAATTTGATGGCCTGATGGGAGGGAGGGAGGCGTCCCCTACCCTGGACCTCCATTCAATCGCATGCGTCTACCGGGCTCTCTGCGCCACAACCTGGCAAAATGGAAGGAGCAAGGTGCAGGTAGGGCTCACTCAAAATCTCTCTTGATCGACCGGTGCTCCCAGTATTAATTGATGGCTAATCTATTGGTACTACTAGCTGGGGTAGATCAAGCTTCGGACAGCGCCACCGTTGAGACCAATGGGAAAGAAACTGCACGTATCTACCTCCCTGAATCGCATGGGTAGGTCAAAATACAGAATGTGTATTTTTCCAAAAAAAAAATGTGGAGATGGAAATCGCAATCTTCTTGCCATTCTGCTAGGAGGCCAGCCGGTTCTTCAATCTTCGTTGGGTTCAGATTAAATGCGTGCCGATTTGACGTTGCAGCTTGGATGCTGTACGCGCTGGACGTGAGGGCGTGGCAACTGCGGCCGAACTTATGATGCCACCATGATAAACAGCTCGATCCTCCCATCAAAATCAGAGGGAGAGAAAGATGTCACAGCCATACAGCTGCATGCCATGCCATGCGTCATTAGGTCGCGTCGCGTGTGCATCGCGCAAGTGGTCCGTCGTCGTGCGATGGCCATTCCGCGGAGATCGATCGTACGTTATGCATGGCTAGCTAGGAGTACTAGCGTACAACTTTCGTACGTGATCTGTCAGTGTCAGTCTGTGATGTATTTTAACGTAGTTGCCAATGACCTCACGTACGTTTTGTACAGTTTGCCAATGACCTTATGTGTCGATGCATTAATGCATATGACGACGCTGCACCGTCGCAGGCGTGCTTGCGCAGTAAGCATTGAGGACCGCAGATACAAACGAGATATGCCCGTGCTGCACTCTGCAGTGTAAAAGCTAGCATTTCTCGCCCACAGTTTTACAGAACTTCTCTCAACACTGCCTTTCTGATCGAAATGTTAACTGTCAAAATTAGATTTCCGGACATCAGAACGAATTTGAATAGAGAAACAGGACCACATGTCATGAGAATTGGACGAGGCGACTAAACCATGGACTCCATGCGTGCTGCCGATTTCCCCATGTTGGTTGCCTAATATTTTAGTTCACTGTGAGGCATATTGTTTCCCTTTTTTAAAAAATAATCTATTTTTATCCAGAAATACAATATTATACCTTTTTTGTTTGTTTACAGAAGTAACCCCTGTAGCCGAACCGTTGGGCGACTGATCCTATCGCCCAACGGCAGATCGACACGTAGAAAGTAGTTGTACCGTTAGACGACAGGGATGCAGTCACCCAACAATCGGATGACAGGTGTTGTCGCCTAACCACTAGGCGACAGTATCTCCAGTCGCCTAGCAGTTGGGTGACTAAAGCCCAATGCTTTTTTCAGAGAATTATGCCACTCGAGAATAGTCAGTTGGACAAACTACCATGCGTGAAAGGCGTAATTACTATATGGCATTGAGCTTGAGATTAGTTCTACTATATGATACTGCCATTAGTTGACCGTTTGGGGAGACCTTTACCTTTTGAAAAAAGAAAAAAATGCCCGTACGGAAAGATCGAAGACCCGATTTATTTAAAATAGCAAACAATCTCCAAAAATTATGAAAATTTGCAGTGGTGTTGTTCAACGTGTCAATGAGGTAGGAAAATACTTCAAAGCACTGTTCAAAGCAAATTTATAGATTTTTAATTTAAATGTTAATAAAGGCTACTATTTACAAACAGAGACTAAATGAGGTATAAAAATTGTGGGAAAATTCTCACGTGCTCCTAAGATGTGACATAGGTCCTAAAAAAATGATTTTCCTTTTTGGTACAGTGAATTTGTCCCGGTTAAAAAAATAGCTCAAATACAGCAAAAGGTATAAGAGTGCTGAAATGTTCCGACCAAAGATAAGTTGGGAGACAAGGAACATGTAATATATTGGAGTCCCTGAACTGATGCGCATACGTTGCGGATATATGGCATAGTGCTTCCGGTAATTGCTTAAGTAATGATCGATACTACTACGGTACACTGTGATGAAAACATGCGACTAATGCCAGAATACATGTATGTGCATAAAGGAACAATATAGCCGGCATGGGGTTGCTACGGAATGCCTCGAACTAATGCATGGATTGCAACCACTTACCCTTCCTTGCGAGGTCAGCGTTGTACTCCTCGCCAGCCACCCTCGCCTTGGCCATGAGTTTGCGCTTTCTCTCGCACTCCTCCACACGAGCCTTATGCTCCCTACGCCTGCATGCCCCGAGATGAGCCTGCGTCTCCCACCAGATACGATAGCTACGCTCTTTGTCTCAGTGGCGCTCCTCCATTCTCTCTTGGTGGGTCTTGGCATCCTACTCCTCGCAGTCAAGACTCCACTGGTCGTGCGGGTAGATTTGTTGGTCGATCCAACTGCGGTTGGCAAATAGCGGATGCAGAGACTACGGGTAGATAGGAGAGGATGTTAGTGCGTTCCATACAAGGGAATCAGTAAAGGAATGTATTATAACCCATTCTTACTAGCTGCCGATAGTGGGCTATCTCCCAATGCTGCTCGGGATAGTCCCATGTGGAGTTACCACAGCCCCAGAAAAGCATGCCCAAGCTCAACCGCTCCTTGGACTTGAAGAACATGTATGCGTCCCTGCACCAGCAGAGGGGGCATCTCCCCCTCGAGTGGGTCTTGCGGTGAACGCTCGGTAGGAAAGTTTGTTAGGACCCGAATTTGCAAATCCGGACCCTATGTGTATTCTAAACTAGCATCAAGATCAGTAGCTAATTCACATAGTATCAACATTGATGAAATCATATCCATACAATGAAACAGATAAGAATAAGCCAACATTTATTAAATAGTAAAAATGGACTATATGGTCAATGTTTTGCAATTATTGCCACGCAGGGCTTAACGACAGAAAATATAAACTAGCAGCGAAAGAAACTCGTGGTAACCATCTGATATGTCCACAGGCAATCGAGTGGAGAGCGCACCCTAGTTCGCACAGTCCTCGAAGTACTCCTCGTAGAAGTCGGTGTTCCCTAGGTCTTCTCCGATGACTGATCAACAAATGGCGTAAAGCCATGAGTACATAAAATACTTAGTAAGTCATAGGGAAATGTATGCAAATGGTATTCATGCAAGACTTGAACAAGAGTAGCTCTATAGCTATTTTGCAGAAAGCAATATTGATAGTAAATACAATATATAGATTGAAAAGCACAATTTGAAAAGATTACATACATAAGTAAACAAGTACTTTGAAACAACTAGTGAACTACCCGTTCACTTCCCAACCATTCCACTGACCATCGATTTTAGATAAAATATATCTCCCATGTGAAATCACCAGGCATTGTCCATAAGCGGGGACACGGCTATTCGAATAGTTTTTAACACTCTGTAGAGGTTGTACTGCTTTACGCATAATACATGATCATCTCATATTGCCACGTGATTAACACACTTCCTTCGGTGTGCGGTGTGCTCTGTTTTGACCCAGTTCTGCTTGCTAAGGTTTCATCTCCATCTGGCCCCCTCTTGCGTCTAGTTTGAATGTCCATCCCAAACACACTTCAACCCAAACAAAACTAAATCAAAACATTACTAATTAATCAGCCAGGTCCATCCCATACTAGACATGTAGTTGTACGATAAGGCCTAGACCAATGTCGCACAAGATTAAGGCATTAGTGACTACTCAGGCGAAACAACTTCATCCAAAATGTGCTACTCGCACCCACCCTTTACTGCATGATCATTCGCCTGAGTACAAAATCAATTTTTGTTTAACCAAACTCAATGACATCCCCTGTCATGGCACAAGAAATTTTATTAACAGTGGCTACCCGCCACAATTCCATTTATGGTTAAGTCAAATTTTTATGATAGACATGGTGAAGGAACCCGTCGCACAACTAAAGCAAGACTAAGCATAACTTTGATTCCCATGTTGGTATTAAAATATATCCAACTAAAATTACCCTTCCTATGGTGTTCCAAGAATATATATCATTCACAATTATTCAAGGTGGTATACTATCAAATAGGTATTTAACTAGTCCCGAAAACATTTAATATAAAACTAGCAATGCATGTTAATTTAAAACAATATAATTTTATAAAATGGGTTCAATATGGTCAAAGGTCTACGACTTGCCTTCGTTGAAGTTGGAGTTCAACGCTTCCTGTTGATCCAAACTGGTGTCAACGACGTCGGATTCTACATGCACGAAACAAGAAGAATAAACAAACAATGAATAAATTCAAATAAAACCACAATAAATGTAAAATATATATACTGGAAGGAAGTTTTTTATTTTAGATGAGTTTAGATATTCGAATGAGTGCAAATGGAGCTAGGATGAAGGAGTACGAGCTTCTGGAAGTTTAAATCTGAAGAAAAAGAAAAAAAAGGAGATTTTCCAAATGGCTCTGGAATAGATCAAAGCAGTCTGATCGACACTAGGAGACTTTCAGACTAGTCCAAAAGCTATATAGTGGTCGATAGGCTTTGGGTGGTCAAACAGCCATGATTGGATGGTTGAATGTGGTTGGAAATTTAGACGTGGTCGGCGATCGAAGTGGTTGTGAGTGGTCAGTAGTCGAAACGTGGTCAGAAGAAGTGGTCGAAAAGTTGGAAGTGGTCGAACAGCTGCCGTGGTCGAATAGGGTAGTGGTCGAACAAGGGTGCAGTTGAAAGAGAAGGTGGTCAAAGTCGTAGAATTACTGTAGAATCATGGTCATAGATACATTGTAGAAGTCGTAGTCATAGCGGCCATGTTCAGATGCGATTGTGGTCGGAAGCCACTGCGATCGGGAATGACTGCGGTAGAAAATGACACTGGTCAAATCGACTATGGTCATGAGCGACCAAGGTCGGGGCGGTCGGAAGTTATAACATGGTCGGAGAGGTGGAGCTCCGCAGAGTGGTCGAAAGCAGCAGTCGATAGCACTGGTTGGAAACAGTTGTCGAAAGGATCAGAGGGATCGGAGGGTTCTGAGAGCTTAGGGTCGAAGGGTACCATAATCGGAGAAGACTTTAGTGGTTGGGAGGTGTAGAGAGCAGAGTTGAGTATCTCATCACGGACTGCGAGAAGGTCAAAGATTGGTCGACAGCAAAGAAATAGCGGTAGAGGCGGATCGTCGATGGTAAAGCGATTCTGGCAGCGGACTAGATCGGTGAAGGGGCAACGGACGGTCGTGCGGGCTCGGTGAGCAGAGGCGGTGGCGGCAAAGCACGAAGAATCCTGGGCTCACCGGAAATGCTCGCCGGAACTCGATTTAAGGCCGATCAAGGAAATACTCGGTGCGATCAGTTTTGGTCGCAGGAAGCAAAAATTGAGGGGCAGAAGAGCGTGAACAGGAGATGCTCAGAAAGGCATTTATAGGCTCAGAAAAAATAGTCGAGAGGACACTAACCAGATTTATGGCCGATGTAGTGGCGCACGGTCGTGGTTCATGAAAGGGTTTAAAGCGGAAAAACCATCGAAGGAAGTGGGGAATGAAGAGGGGTCTTCAATTGGCAAGACTTTCTTTGGAAAGTAACGGTCGACCATTAAGGGCTCGAAGGCATCAACGGCGGATGGCGAAGAAGAATGGAGAGGAAGGTGATGACGGCTGGCTCTGGAATTTTTGATATTTTCTTCTAGTACTACAAATAATCCAAGTAAAATCTAATTAAAATCCCAAAATTCTAACTAATTAATTTGAAATTAAATTTTTAAGGAAAATGAATTTTTTGGGATGTTACAAACCTGCCCCCTTAAAGGGAATCTCGACCCCTGAGATTCGGGCTAGCTAGAGAATAGATGAGGAAACTCAGCCTTTAGGTCCTCTTCACACTCCCAAGTTGCCTCATCTGCAGTGTGATTGCTCCATTGAATTTTGCAGAAAAGGATGGTCTTGCTCCTTGTCACAGGCTCTACTACTTCTTGAATCTTGGTAGGCTGCTCCTTGTAAGTGAGATCTTGCAAATTAGTGGCTTCCAACGGCATTTGCTCCTTTAGCACTCGCAGACACTTTTTCAATTGAGACACATGTCGGACATCATGAATATATGGCAATTGAGGTGGGAGATCCAATTGATAGGCAACTTCTCCTTTTTTTACTAGAACTGGAAAAAGTCCAATGTATCTTGGTGCAAATTTCCCGCTACTCTGAAATGATGCATTCCCTTGAGAGGTGAAACCTTCAGATACACATGATCTCCAGGTGCAAAAGCTAAGTTTCGGCGATGATTATGGGCATAACTTTTCTGCCTGGTCTGTGCTGTCTTCAGCTTTTCCCGAATTGAACTAACTTGATCTTTGGCTTCCTTCAAAACATCTAGCTGAAATATTTGTCCTTCTCCTGTTTCGGTCCAATACAAGGGTATTCTGCATTTTCTTCTATAAAGAGCTTCAAACGGGGACATCTACAAACTTGATTGATAACTGTGATTTGGAGGGAGTCTCCTACCATGGCAGATAGGATCGTCAGTGGTGCGGCGGTGACACAGGAGGAGGTGGTGCATGCTTTGCGTCGTGTGCAGGCCTTGGGTGCATGTGTAGTCACTCTGTTGTCGTGCACGAGGCTACCGGAGGTCCGCAAGCCCGCACCTGGTGCACACACGGTGCGTCCACCAGGGCCACCCCGACCAGCATGGCACAACGCGGGGGGCTCTGCTTGGCCATGTCCTACACCACCTCAGCCTGACGAGGCTGGGGGCTCAGCCTGGGAACGGGCTCCTACACCATCAGGGTAGTAATTTGCCTGTCATCCGTACATCTCTGGCTTCCCTACACAGGGCGCGTACTCCGTGCCATACATCTCTCCAAACGGCTTCAATCACGCCATGGCGCTAGCTGAGGGTATGCTTTGTCTCTCCCAGACGAGAGATGTGGGGTCTCCCCGGGCCAGGACGACACGGACCAGTACTTTTCGAACTGGGCCAGCCAGGCGATGGGCTCTGCATCTCGGGCCACACCCCCGGAGGTTCTCTCTAGGAGTGTCCTCACTGGTGTACCAGCGGCCACACAGGCGGTGATGCAGTCCACTCCTCCAACTTTGGGACGTGTGCGACGATCTCCTGGCCGTCTTACCTTGTCGGGGCGCCGTCACCCGGTACTAAGGAAAACGGCCAAGCGGGGCCAAGGTGGGGGCAGAGGGGGCCTGGGACTGTTGTTGGGGGTGGTTAGTGCTGCTTGTATACTTGTTGTTCATATACTGCATACGTTTCTTATTTACTTAGTGATGTTTGAAATACTGTGGCGAGCTTAGTTGTACTTTTCTTTACCGTGCCAATGTCGTAGCACTCAATTAATGGCAATCGTACCGACAACCGCACCACACGGGCCAGCTTTGTGCAGTGACATGACGCACAGGCCAGTTTTGCACAGTGAGAAGACTAGACGAGACACCTTTGCACAGCGACAGGACCACACTGGCCAACTTTGCACAGCGACATGACCGCACAGGCTGGCTTTGCGTAGTGTGAAGACCAAATGGTTCAGCTTTGCATAGCGAGTACATCAGACGAGACAACTTTACGTAGCAACAAGACCACACAAGCCAGCTTTGCGCAGCGATAAGACCAAAGGTGCAGCTTTGCACAGTGTGAAGACCTGACTGACCAGTTTTATGTACTGACAAGACCACACTGCATAGCTTTGCGCAGTGACACGACCACATGGGGCATCTTCATGCAGCGAGAAGGCCACACGGGGCCTATAAAAGAAGGTTAGAGAGATTTCAGAGAGAACACTACACAAGCAAACACAACACTACACTGGCGCTTGCTTCACCACACCGGGATGGACAAGAGGCAAAGGAAGCAATGGGACGAGATGACGAAGCAATGGGAGGAGACTCACGACCTAACAAGGTCACCTGCTGCCCGCGATGACAAAGTAAGGGCTGTTGTGGCCCGGGCAGAATAAGCCACGAGTGCTACGAGGTCAGCTCCCCGCAATGACACCACCCGTAGCAACAACCCCATCCTGAACGTTCCTACTGAGCGTTCACCACAACACCCACCAGAGGGGAGACACCTCCCTTGTTGGTGCTGGGACCCGTAGAAGTTTTTTAAGTCTAAGCACCGCCTCAGCCTAGGTATACATTACTGGGTTGCGCAAACTACTCCAGTGACTATCACGACCGCCGTCTAGACACCGCTACCTATCGGCAGCCGGTAAGAACCAGTGCATTGTGTTCCCTCTACTTTTTCTCCTCTAAAGTACACACTAACAACCTCTCCCATATATCCACAGTCCCTAGAACCCCTATGTGGCTACCGTAAATGGATCGATCTTGAGATCCACCCAGAAGACCAGTGGGCCCTCGACTTCGAGGAGTGGAATGTCAAAAGGTCCTGCGAGATCCAGAAAGAGGAGCGCTGCAAGCACGACAAACCAAGCTTGTACATCAGGAGATGAAAGCTCATCTCGAGGCGTGCACGCGAAGGGAACGCGAGACTCGCGAGAGGGAGCGCGAGAAAAAGAGAGAAATGGCGACCAAGGCAAAAGAGGCCACTAAGGAGTTCAACGCCGAGCTCGTAAGGAAGGGAAAATGACCCTGGCTCATGCAGTAGATCGTACGAGCAGTTAGGTTGGTTGGTCGCACATGATGCTCTATGTTATGCATGTAATTAAACCCTACGCGGCATGTTCCTCCCAACTGTACTATGAAGTTTATTTTAATTCAGACAAGCTTATTTTCTCGTCTTTTTGCATTCAATTATTCCCGTAGCAAGACATCTAACAACATTAACAAACCAATTCTTCTCCGTGTACGAATTCCCAGTAACATCACAATATTACTTACCCTCGTACTTACTGTCGTTCTTATTTCAATCATTCTTAAAAAAAGTTTCATGAATTTTTTTGCACTACAACATACAACGATCATAAACTCTTATTGCGAATCCAATAGATTATATGTCATTCATAATGTACGAAAATCACAAATGAATTAACCCACACTACCTCTTGTTTGCGATCATTTGCACAACTCAACATTGGGTGACAGGTTGCGATCGTCGAGCGTTGGCGATCGCAACTCGTGGCCCAACGCCCACGGACATCTTCGATCGCGACGACCGTTGGACAATAGGCTCCAGTTGCCCGACAGTTAGACCACTGGAACCTATTTCTGTAAAACAATATTCACACAGATATATTTCTGTTATTTTAAATAAAAAATAAAATATTTATAAAAAAATTATTGGAACGGCGCCACGCACGCAGAGCTGCCACCGTTGTTCAGATAAGTCCAACGTAAACAAAACCTTCCAGGTTCACATGTTGTTCAGTTTTTTATTGTTGCAAAGTTTGCATGCTTTCGGAACGTTGAGGGGAACACGACCGAGCTATACAAAGTTCGAAATCTACAATTCGTTCATTGTCAAAGACGATAGCTCACCAAACACCAATGTCCAAAAGTTTACGGGAAAGCAGAACTTTAAAGCAGCTGCATTCTTCTTGCCTGAGGTTGCTAAGAATGAATTACTGATATATGCCCTTCGTCTATGCATGTACTCCTACATCTTTTCATTTCCTTCAAGAGGTTATATTAATTGCAGTACGTTAATTGTTCCATGTGAGTCCATCCTCGTCAGCTAGCTAGCAAACTGGATAGCCACGCCCACGACCGGAGACAATCCAAAGATAATATATTAACATCCATTTCTGGTCCAAGCGGCACATCAGGTCGTCGTAGTGCATGCCTTCATTCGCACGAACCGTTCACCATTACCAAACAGTGCATAGCTAACCCTGATCGCTACCGGCGAGCGCAGGTCCGCCCAGCCGTACTGATGATCGGCATCGCCAAACGAAAAGCCCTCACCTAGAAGTCCATCGGATTCGTTTAGCCGTCACGGCAGGGGGGAATACAGAAAGCTCTGGCACACACCATGCACGCGCACAAACTGTTCCTCTTCTTCTACTTCTTCTCTCTCTCTCTCTCTCCTGGTCTGCGAGGAATGATTCCGACGTGCCGCATATCTGAATATGATACGCTCGTTTCCTGCCTACGGCAGGCGGGGCGAGTTCGAAGTTAGTTAAAGCTGTAAGTAGGAAGCAACATGATTGCATTATGTGTGTGCGGTGTGGTGTGGTGTGACCCGTGTGTTGGTTTGTTGCTTTGGTTTTCCTAAGTTAGCGTTGGGACGCAGACACGAGTTGGTTAGCTGGGAGAGGGATTGACCCGTAAAAGCAAAGCAAGCTAGCTAAGCTGCTCTGCTCGGATCGATCAGCTTTGCATTGTGATGATCTTTTCCTGTCAGTATCACTGGCCAGCCGCACCTCACCTCACTGACCGACCACGGATCAATGTGCCCTACTAAAGGGCGGGCCCACCATGATTAATTTATTATTAAGCAACGGCTAATTTCATACTCGGTGTAGAGTTAATTGAATTGTATGTCGTCTCAAGAAAAGTGTGTAGGGACTAATTGAGTTTTTTTTAATTTAATGTGTACTCAAATTTATGATTTCATATCTGTATTCAATGGATCTCCTTCCTCTACCCCTCTTCCCCACCTCCACCCAAACCCTAGCCCCCAACCCAGTCGTCACCACCCCAGCCCTGCCGCCGCCCCGTCGCCATCATCGACACTACCGTCCCGCCACCATTGGCTCCCTACACACCGAACACCACTGCTCCTGCTTGCCAGTGTAGCCCGCAAGCTCTCCCTCCGCCTCAACCACCAACGCCACCCGCTTCCTTATCTCCGATGAGCTCCCAACTCTCTTGCGCTGCCCTCCTTCCTTACCACCGCTCCCACCACTTCCTAATCATTCCCTTCTCATCGTCCATCACCTTTCTTCAACCCACAGCTAGTGGCGCCATCGCCTCCCCGCGTCACCCCTTCTCCCTCTATACCTCGGGAACCGATAAACCTGAACTCTAACCTAGGTAAATTCAATCCCTAACCTTGCCAAAGTACCACAGGAGTCTTGCTGTCCGTCGTCGGGTGACCGGGAGGCATGAATCACGACGAAGTCAGATGGATGGAAAATTCGAGTACTTCTAAGGTGAATAAATGCTCGAGTACTCCTTAGTGATTAAAAAACTTGACTCGTATGTCTGGTGTCTACTCGCACTAGTGACTGATGTAGCTTTTGGAATGGCTGTCTAGTGACCGTTAGAAAAACAGTAGCTGTCTAGTGTAAGCCAGGATAACTAGCAAGAGATGCACAAAAATGTCTTTTCTTGTAGTACGAGTATTTTGGATGTGTAAGGAAAATGGCTTGAGTTCCTAACATTCTGAGAGGCTGTAAAGCGTTCCTGAGCCAGCAGAAGTGGACTTGTCGACGTGACCTCACCGGACACAAACGACTTGTCCTCGTCATGGGGCTCGGTTAAGTATAGTTGAAGGAATTAATGTTAGCAAGTACGTACCGTGATGAAACGATTAGCGTTTCCCGAATCAGATGGATTGGATAAATGAGTCATTTGTTATGCTAGAAATTAGCAACTTTCTTCTAAAAGGAAAAAAAAAGCAAATTCGTTAAAAAGCTAAATATCATTTCTTTTGTACGATGTTCGTGCAATATTAGGAATTGATTCAATGATAAGACAATACTACAGACCTATTTGGAAGGTAGGAGTTCGGAAATCGAAATGTACACAGAAAACAGGTCCATTTGTATGTGAATTTAGAAATCTTTCCGCGTTCCGAACGGGCACAGAGGAGCGCAACCACTGCAATCGCAGCATCCACACTGTCTATCTACACTTCACTGATCGTCTGTCTAAACTCTTAACCGTGATTAGCAAGCATGTATTGCTTGTACTATAGTAAAAGTGAACAACTAGTAAAGATAGGCCCTTTTTAGCTGTGGCTTATATCTTATAGTTGTGACTTATAGTTTTTGGTCTTAGTTTTTGTGTGAACGAATCAAATATCGATTAACCGTTTCAAAAAGATTGTCCTGATAAGTTATTTTAAAACAATGACGAAGAAATTATTTTATTTATTTGTTTAAGAGAAATAATAAATTATAAGACATGAGCTATAGATTGAAAAATATTCGTCCGTAGTAGCAGCCCCACCGAAGCAGTAAGACGATGTCAAACTAAGCAGACCAGAGAGCCTAGAGGCATATGCCAGATAAGCTAAAGCTTGGGTTCGACCCAAGCCGCCAATCACCGACACCAAGCAAGCAGAACGAACCCGACCGTGCTCCGGTACGGTGCGGCTCATTCCCTCTTACACCTGCCGCCTCGCTCTGGCAGACGTGCGGGCCCCACGGTCTCCCCTGTTCCTGGCATGCTCCCCAGGACCCCAGCTATATAAACGAGCACCACGCGTTGGCGCGTTGCCCGCACCCAGCTCCTCGATCGATCATCCTCGCCTCCGAAATCCGAATCGAATCTCATCTGCACCTGATCGAGCTCTTCGATCGACACAGCCATTAGCCATGCAGGAAGCGCTCATCTCTCCGGGCAACGCTGACCGGCTCCGCTCGGCCTTCGAGCTCAGGCAGTTCGCCTTCGGGGACCAGCGGCTCTCCTCCTCGCCGCGCTACTTTCCCAGTGGCGACGACACCCTGTACCGCTGCTCATCCCCCTTCAGCCCCAGCTTCGGCTTCTCCTCGCCGTCGCCGCTCGCCACGTCCGTCTCGCTCTCGCCGTCCTCCTCCGCCTCCCTCGTCGACGACGGCGCGGCGGCGGCCGCCGATGCCACCGGCCACCGGCTCCAGATCGCGCTGCAGTACCTGGAGGTGGCCGACCGCTACGAGCTCTGCCTCTCCCACCTCGCCGAGGCAGCCGACGAGGCGGCGGCGCTCCGCCGCGAGAACGCCGAGCTCCGCGTCGCCAACAGCGACCTCGCGCGCCGCCTCGCGCTGCTCAGCGGCAAGCAGACCGCTGCCGTCGCCATCGCCGACGAGATCCGCCGGCTCCGCCTTGGCGAGCAGAAGGCCGCCGTAGTGGCCGCAACCAAGGAACGCACGCCCGAGAAGCTCGTCGTGCTGCCGAAGAGCATCTCCGTCCGCTCGAACGGCTACCTCAAGATGAACCAGCCTGCCCAAGCAGCCGCCACGCCGGCCGCCCACAACCGCAAGCCTTGCGCGTCGAACCCGACCAAGCCCAGTTCGGTGAGTCCCAGCTCCCGCCTCGCGAATTCCACAGCCCCGCTTGATTTGGCATTTGACACTGTTGCACTTGCTACGTACGACGCGCGAATCAAGCAGCAGCGCGCGTACGTGGGCACGGACGGCGGTAAGAAAGGCGAGGAGCAGAAGAAGCAAGGTGCGGGCCGCGCGGAGCTGGAGGTGTACAACCAGGGCATGTTCAAGACGGAGCTGTGCAACAAGTGGGAGGAGACGGGGGCGTGCCCCTACGGCGACCAGTGCCAGTTCGCACACGGCGTCGCCGAGCTCCGCCCCGTCATCCGCCACCCCCGATACAAGACCGAGGTCTGCCGCATGGTGCTCGCCGGCGACGTCTGTCCCTACGGCCACCGCTGCCACTTTCGCCACTCGCTCACGCCCGCCGAACGCCTCCTCCTCCGCCCTTAAATTAAGGCAGTGCACGGCCAGCCTTTTACACCACCTGTAACCTTTTTTTTACTGTCTCATGTGGAGTATATACAGTTATGCACACGAAAATGTACAAAAATTAATACGAACTTCGTAAATAAGATACAAGCAACATAAGAACATAAAGGAAATCGGATGGTACAGTTAGTGGCCAGGGCAATATGAATATTCATATACAGGATTAGCCGTTCCGTAAGCCGTGGGTTCTCAGGGACTTTAAATAAGTCAACTTTGTTCATATAATCCGTCTCGGGGGTTACTAGTTTAGGTGATAGTTTGTTTCTTCGATGCATTGAGGTCATCATACAGTAAGGTCAGCAAGCTGTAGATTGGGAAGTACATCAAAAGTGCGAAGTGAAATTCGACCGGATTGCTTTGCTTGCATTGGATGCAAGGCAACGGGGCTGACGGCTGTCATTTTGTCTGTACGATGGGTTGTAGATCTTGTATAGGGGCTCTTTGATTTCTTCAGACTACCGTTCTGTTCTTGCAATTTCCATTATAATGGCCAGTGATTTTTGCAGTATATATGTTGGCATGATGCTGACAGCACTCTTTTTTCTGTAAAAAATCTATCTCTGATGTTTCTAACACTATTACAGAAAATCATATTACAGACGGTTCAGAAACGTCATTACAAACGGTTTTGTGAGCCGTCTGAATTTATGGATCAGTAATGATACGAGGTCATCACAGACGGCTTTCGAACCGTCTGTGATCATTGATAATCACAGACGGTTTATATAAATATCACAGACATTTATCAACTAGCACAGCCGGTTTTTAATTAAAATCCGTCTGTGCTATTCTCTTCTACCCCTAAATCTATTTCTGTTTATTGGCTAGCCTTAGGAAATACTAGCCATGCCCTCTGAAACAAGCAGATCAATATGTACATGTATACATTCAATTCACATCTCAATTCATTTTACAAACATAAAACATCCATTTCGCACAACAAGAACAACAAGAAATGAAATTAGAGCCTACCATTACAATATCCAAAAACAACAAGCAGGTTACCCATCTAGCACAAGAACAGAGAAAAAGCAAAGAGATCCCATCTAGCACAACAACAACAATATGCATAGGCCTTCTTGCCCCTAATACAGCGCACGAGCTGGATGTCTTTGATGCCCACCATCGTCGGCGTTGATTGAGTGTCTTGCCTCCTGTAGATTTGTGCGTCGTATGCTTCGTGCGGGCTGTTATGGTAAAGGTCAAGGAGTAGGAGAACAACAAGGAGGAGGGATAGCAAGGAGGAGAGAAGGAGAACAGCAAAGAGGAGGAACAACAAGGAAGAGAAGGAGAACAGCAAGGAGGCTGGGTTTTGGTTATTATTTATAGGGGAGGGAGCTAGGCGGGAGTGCGAAAACTTTTGGCGCGGGGATCTGTGGGTGAGGGCTAGTGGATTTCAATTGGCTAGGATTGGGTTGAGGAGGATCGACTGGCCCGGCGGTCAGATTATCACAGACGGTTCTACATATAGAATCGTCTGTGAATTAGATCATAAGTTTTATATACCGTCGGGAGAGCAGCGACGGCGTAGACGATCTGTGATAATTATAGCCCAGGCGGTTCTAGTTTAGAACCGTCTGTGATAATGCAAAGTCAGAACGTATCTCTCGTGTTTCATCTAACGTATCTCGATCGTTATACGAAGCGTCTATATCATTAATGTTTGGTATATGAACCGTCTGTTCTAAGGTTAAATATGCGCGCCAACGTAGATGTACGTACAATATGGCTTCTACTATTCTTGTGATCGTTTCCTTCCTCTCATCTGTTCATCGAGAGTTGTTCGGCCGGAACCTTACATAAGCGGCTAGCAATTTACATCTGGAACACTTCTCTGCACACGCCCTGCTCTCCTTCCCTAACTTTCTTGCATCCGTCAGCTCGACCTGATCATCCGCCGTCGACAGAGGGGTCTTGCTGCTGCTCAAGAAAGGGAAACAGCCCTCACCCTGGTTCTTTTCTACAATGTGTGCAAAGCGGAAGAAGCTCTTGTGGCATCGGAGAGATTGATGGATAGTATTGCCGATCAAGCAGAAATGGAAGATTCTGAGGAATCTTATAATGATATCCTCTACGAGATTATGGGCTATGCTACTGATCATTTGCGGCTGGAGGAGGAAGTGCTAAGGACAAGGACAATCTTAACGACGTTCGAGAACTCAGCGGCTGATCCTTCAAGTCCCAAAGTCGAAGAAGAAGCGTACGAAGCCCAGAAGATTAGAATCTAGGAATCTCTTTATCTGTACGACTTTTGTAATAAATTTGCCTCAAATTGAAATTAATAAATTTACCTTTAATTTGTGATCATCTCTTGTCTCAGTAGTTTTGTAGTTAAGTTATTAGAAGCAATGTGTACTTATATATTAACCTCTGATCATGTACAAAATATCACAGACAGTTGTTACGAAAGGGACATGACAGACGATTCTTGTTAAAAATCGTCTGTGTGACTTTCATAGACGGTTCCCAGTATAAACTGTCTGTGATGTAGCCGTGTAGTATAGCCTGTTTTGTAGTAGTGTAATAAACCTTAACTATTGATGAATTAGCATTTGTTTAGTCATTTTGCATCCTGCCTCTTGATTTTTCCTATTTCGAAAGATCTGCTTTTGTCTCTGGTAGATTTGGGTAAGGAACTAGCACAACCATGAACATCCCATTGTCTAATGTTGGTCACTTCATTTCGGAAGAGAAAAAGGTTTCTCTACAATCTACCGCTCATCTCTGCGACAGAATTTCATAACTTCCTGCAGTGAAGAAAATCGACTCCAACCTCATCAGCATGGTATTTTTTAAATAATACTTTTTTATTAATATTATATAAACATATCGTCGCTAAAAAATGACGATAGAGCCTTTATCGCCATTTGAATTTAGGATAGAGCTTCTATCTCTATTTCATCAAATGAATGGACGATATAGTGTCACATCGGTGTCACGGTATCTGTCGCCATTTCAATTAGCGACAGATAGACGAATCGTCAATTGAAATGACGATAGAAACCCCCCGCGGCTTCAATCGTTATTTCAAATGGCAACAAAGGCTCTCGCACTCTCTGTTGCTATTTGAAATGATGTCGTCATTTGAAATAGCGACAGAAACTAGACCTATATAAGGCCTAGAAAACCGGCTGAAATTCATTTTAATTTGGTAAAAAAAAAGAAAGAGGGGGAGGAGAGGAGAAGAGAGAAGAGGAGTGGATTTCTATATGCTATATATGAATTTTATGTTTTTTGTAGATTTTGGGCCTCTCCTTTTCAGCTTCTAAAAACTGGTTTTTGGCTTTTTTACAGTAACTAGTTTGTGTTACTCCGTACCGCACATGAGTTGATTGTAATACACACTGTAGCGACTTCATTTATATCAGTTAAAACTATACATGAGTTTCTGTTACTCCATACTCTCTCTCACAAACAACTCAAAAGTCATAAGCTGCAGCCATAAACCGAAGCCAAAAAGAACATGCCCTTTATTTTGAAACCATGGTAGGTTAGCAAATAAAATAATTAGATGTGTAGTTATATTGGATAGTGGGTAGATATATAAATAGTGTTGTTGTACATATGTAGTTGTTTAGAGTAGTTTGTGTAGGATAAATTCTTGTAGAACTATTAATTTTTCATAGTCGTTAGTTGTAGTGCACCGATTTGTTTTAAAATATTAGATATGTTAGTTAGGTCTATTTGAAACATGAAGAGTAGAATGTGTGTATGATTCATTATTAACTATGTAGTTACATAGATGAAGCATGCATGGTTATTTTGATTTTTGCAAGACACATACGATTGCTTGTCTTTTTTTAGGGTGTTGCACATTAGAAAAGTCCCCTTCTTGGTAAATTTCTTTTTGAGTAGCGGATTTCATATTAGGTATATTTTGCCTTTATTTAACCGAATGAGCAGATGTCATTAACATCATATTAGTTATCAAAATGATCGACAAGTATGACTGAACAATTAGCTTTGAAAATACACTATGTTGATTGCCATGCGGATTTCACATAGGAGTGTCGATCGCCATTTCAAATAGCGATGATATATTTTATGTAAATTTTTAGTGATGATATATTTTATATAATATTAATAAAAATATATTATTTAAAAAATTCTTTGTTCCTCAAATACACTAATAACAATAAACAACAATCGTAGTTAGTGGTGTTAGTATTGATTGGTCACAGTTCTACTGCTATCACGACGTAAAATACTGCACCTATTATACATGTGATGGCGATTGCCGAGTGCTGAGTACTAGAGAGACATCAAATTGCTGACATGCATAGAATGAGGTACCCATAATCAGTGCGAAAATCGCGAACCAACTAAAAATTAAGGAGTATTCTGATATAATAATTCGTCAATAAAGATGTATTCACTACTACAGGAAAGGTCATCACAGACGGTTCGAAAACATCATCAAAGATGGTTTTGCGAACTGTCTGAATTTATGGGTCAGTGATAATACGAGGTCATCACGCACGGTATTTCAACCGTCGTGATAGCTCAAATCACGCACGGTTTTAGTTAAAACCGCGTCGTGATATAGTGATAATCACAGACGGTTGTTAAGTAAAACCGTCTGTGATATCTGATAATCCCAGACGGTTTTTAACTAAAAACCGTCGAGATTATCGATATCACGACGGTTTTAGTTAAAACCGTCGTGGTACATGATAATCGCGCGATTTTAATTAAAACCGCGGGATTATCGATATCCTGACGCTTTTTAGTTAAAACCGTCGTGATATTCCTTCTACCCCTAAATCTATTCCTATTTATTGGCTAGCCTCGAAATGCTAGCCATGCCCTCTCGAAACAAGCAGATGAACAAGTATATAAGGCATCCATAAACATCCAATACACATCACATTTCATTCACAAACATAAAGTATCCACTTCGCAAATGAATCAATTGAATTGAAATAAAATATCCATTACATCGCATTACAATGCAATAAAATTCATGGTGCAGTGGAACTGTCCTTCCGACTTTATGACTTGAGCCACCAAAAGTACGCCAACTCTCCTCGAATTTGTGAAATATCGGGCTGTTCCAATGCAGTTGACGGGATGTACGCACTGTGGATAGGGATATCAATGTACGATATATGTAACGTGATAAGTATGAAGTAAATATGGAAAGATTGATAAACCTTGAATTGGTGATCCTCGAGGAATCGAGGAGTAGGTCCATATGGTGGCAAACATAGAATCCACATGTGTTGCCCGTGGCTTTGGTGGCACCGCAAAAATAGAATGAGCAATAATTCAAGAGGCATTAATACTAATCACTGCATAGGATTAATTAATGTGTAATAGCGAATACCTTAAAATCTCGAGTATGTCTCGTGCCTTTGGCCCTTGCTTCGAGACACCCCATTTCAACGTACATCGCGAACGCCCCACGTGATTCAAAAAGTTAACCTTAGTCATTGAAATGAAAGAAAGAGTACAATATAGGTATGTATGGAGAAAATAAACTTACCTATCGATTACTTGGGCGACAACCGTGAAGTCCATTTTATTCTTACTTAAGGAATCAAGGTAATATACCTTGTTCCATTTTGGTACAATGACAATTAAAATCCAATGAAAGTTTTGATTGTAGGGCATAAGTATATAATCCTTATTGTGTTGAGCCCCAGCCACGATGCAATGTACCTCTCGACGACGGACATATCCTCGTCGATGGTATACTGGCGACCATGTGTGGGTCCAAGAAACCAACCGATGATGACCGGGATGTTCTAGCTTTAGTCCGCACGTGTCTACATATACACACACGAAAGCAACAAATTATATATGGCATTTATCGGTATGACATGAACGGAGACTGTGATTGTGCACACTTACGGCGTCCAAAGATCGAATGAGTGAGACGTCGAGGCGTTGAGCGTGAAAAGATCGAATAAGTCCTCGGCGACCACGAAGACACCGCCTTGAAAATCGTGATGGAAATGCTCCAACGCGAATTTGACAAATGATACCGATCTCCGTTAGCCCTCGGCTTATTGGACTGCTCCATGTACCACTTGTGCAATTGCCGGCAACTAATTGGTAGGTGTTGGAGGCCCTTTTCTCGAGCAACGGCTCGCCAAGCACGAATTTACGGGCCAATGGCGGTACGGGCCAATATCATCATTGGTCTTCTGTGCTTTGCCCTTGCTGCCCTTGCTGCCCTTACTGTCTCGGCTGTGGGTCGACTTTACGGTAGTCGACTTTAAAGGTAGCAATGGGCAAGTTGCTCTGGCGAGAAGAGCACTGTGGAGATAGCACGGTGCAGCTAGCGGTGGTGGAGATAAGTCTTGCGGTGGAGATGGCACCGGTGCAGAGATCCGATCCGCCACCGGTGAAGAAGCCTCAGGAGATGTCGCTTAGGCCTTCGGATGAATGTTCCAATGGCCTGCCCTAGAGCCACAATCTCGTCGTTGGGCGGCTTGGTGGCGGGACGACCTCAAAATTAACATGCACACCATCCACATGAACTTTTGCGAAGCTCGGCGCTAAAGCTTGACCGTGCACCCTGCCCCGATACTGCATCGATATGCCCGCCCAAGCAACAGAGTATAAGGAACAGAGGCATATCTCACTTGAGCCCGCGCCGTAGGCTCCTACATAACGATATGTAATTAGCTCATCGAATAGGCCTATCAATGGAGCAAGCATTCGAGAGATAATAATTATTACCGGATGTCGTCCACAGAAAATCGGCCTCGGTTTGCGTCGGATTGGACGCGCAACTACTCGGATGGTTGTGCGGGCTAGCTAGCATAGGAGCGGGGCGGCTGCTGATTTTCCGTCTGCTTTCGCACCTCATCTCGATTTTATCACCGGATCACCCATTATCTCCTCTCTTAGAGTAGCCTTGAGCTCTTCTCGGCCGTGCGTCACGCTCGGCTTTGTTTCTCTTACGACGCCGATACATTTTGAGTCATCTTCAAACCATGTTTCCATGGAACGTAAAGCCCAAGGCCTCTCGACGACCCGGTGCTCCTTGTTTCCCGTGGCGCGGAGAGTATATCTTTCTCCTTGTTCCATGGAATGACCCCAGGAAGATTCAACAATCAACGCTTCGCAAGAGCACGACATGTCATTTCACTGCACGAAGTTGTGGAGTAATTACAAGCTACGTAGTTCGATCGATATCTTACCAAGCACTGAGACACTTGCTGGTCTGCAGGGTTTCGAAAGGAGACATCCCGATGTCGTTGTAGATGACCTTGCTCTAATCCAATTTCGAGCGCGGTCATCCGGATATTGGCAAATGGCGGGCGATGTCCGCTGTGGCGCCTGCTCGTCCTCCCTCCTCCATCGGGATTTTACCCGCATACCCACCGTGCCAAGTCCGTGGGGTGTGTGTTTTTGCTCGAGGGCCTTGTGCGCCGCACTTGTACTTTTGAACTCTTGGTTGTCTTCATCGCCTTGAACTCTTCCCATTGTGGTTCCGTGAATGGGTATTTTTGAAAGGGTGTTTCGTCCTTCTCCACGTAGTCCTTGACAAGCGTGCTCTTGAAGTTCTTCCATGCTTTGCATGCCCCTAGCAAGGCTTGTCGTTGCACGGCGCCTTGGTGTTCTTCGGGATCTCGAACGATGCCAAAATTTCATCACCACTCACGTTTCGAGTTGCGAGCACGCTCTTCCACGAATCGAATGTGATTTCAATTCGTTGTCGTGCAACTATTCCGATCGTTCTTCTCCATACGCCATCGCTTTGGGAGGAAAGAGAGGGACCCCGATACATCGACTTGTGTGATGGTAAATCGCCCTCGTGCTTCTTTGATAGCCCTCTTCCTTGGCGCCTTGATTTTGGAGCGGACGCCCCGCGATGATGTTGAAGAATGCGCGGATGACATGTTGCTCAATTTGTGGGTCTATTAGATAAGCACATGAAAGTGTCATACCATAAGATAAGCACATACAACATGATGCTCAAACACATTGAGCGGATGGGTTCCGCAAAGGTTACAAAGGCTATAGCGGGTTGTAGCCTCAAATAGCCTCATTTAGCGGATTAGTAAAAGTATATGTAAAAAACATTAATAGCATACAAAAACATTCATAGCAGCAAATAGTATGCAAATAGTATACAAAAACATTAATAGCATACAAAAACATTCATAGCATACAAAACATTCATAGCGACAAATAGCATACAAAAACATTCATAACATACAAAACATTCATAGCATACAAAAACATTCATAATATACAAAAACATTCATAGCATATAAAAACATTCATAGCATACAAAAACATTCATAGCATACAAAAACATTCATAGCATACAAAACATTCATAGCATACAAAACATTCATATGCACATACAAGCATATTTTAGCTCAACAACTTCAACAACATGCCCAATCATATGCAAATGCACGTACTCACAGGAGGCGGCGAGGGCTCGGGGAGGCGGCGAGGGCTCTGGGAGGCGCCGGCGAGGGCACGAGGAGGCGGCGGCGACGGCTTGGGAGACGGGCGAGGGCTCGGGAGGCGGCGAGGGCTCGGGAGGCGGCGAGGGCTCGGGAGGAGGACGGCGGCGGCAGCGAAAGGACGGCGGCGACGGGTTCCGCGGCGGCGACGGGGTCGGAGGCACGGCGGCGGCGACGGGGGCCGATGGGCTCGATCGGGATCTGGCTAGAGCGACTAACCCTAGTGGGGGGTGCGCGTGGGGTTATATAAGGAGAGTATCACAGACGGTTATAAACTAATAACCGTCTGTAATAATATATATCACAGACGGTTATTAATTGAGAACCGTCTGTGATATATCGTTCTGACAGGTGGGGCCCACCGGTCAGTCTCGAAAAAATAAAAGAAAGGCTCAACCTCAGGCGCTGCGTGAGCGGGGGCTCGAACGCGCGCCGAGGGAGCCGGGGAGGAGTGAGCGACGGTAGCCAACCCGTCGCCGGTTTTATCTCAACCCCGAGGGTGATTTTTTCTCTTGAGGGGTGCGCGGTTCTCATTGATAATGACGGTTCTCAATTGATAACCGTCAGTGATATATTATCACGCACGGTTACATTGAGAACCGCTCGTGATATGTCGCTCGGCGGTGGGGCCCACCGGTCAGTCTCGAAAAAATAAAAGAAAGGCTCAACCTCGGCGCTGCGTGAGCGGGGCTCAACGCGCCGAGGGAGCCGGGGAAAGGAGTGAGCGACGGTAGCCACCCCGCCGCTCGGTTTTATCTCAACCCTGTAGGGTGATTTTTTTCTCTTGAGGGGGGGTGCGCGGTTCTCATTGATAATGACGGTTCTCATTGATAACCGTCGTGATATATTATCACGCACGGTTATTAATTGAGAACCGCTCGTGATATGTCGCTCGGCGGTGGGGTCGGTCTCGAAAAAATAAAGAAAGGCTCAACCTCGGCGCCGCGTGAGCGGGGCTCGAACGCGCCGAGGGAGCCGGGGAAAGGAGTGGCGACGGTAGCCAACCCGCCGCCGGTTTTATCTCAACCCCGTAGGGTGATTTTTTCTCTTGAGGGGTGCGCGGTTCTCATTGATAATGACGGTTCTCATTGATAACCGTCAGTGATATATTATCACGCACGGTTATTGAGAACCGCTCGTGATATATCGCTCGGCGGTGGGGCCCACCGGCCGGCCTCGAAAAATAAAAGAAAGGCTCAACCTCCGCGCTGCGTGAGCGGGCTCGAACGCGCCGAGGGAGCCGGGGGAAGGAGTGAGCGACGGTAGCCAACCCGCCGCCGGTTTTATCTCAACCACGTAGGGTGATTTGTTTCTCTTGAGGGGTGCGCGGTTCTCATTGATAATGACGGTTCTCATTGATAACCGTCAGGATATATATCACGCAGCGGTTATTAATTGAGAACCGCTCGTGATATGTCGCTCGGCGGTGGGGCCCACCGGCGGCCTCGAAAAAAAAAGAAAGGCTCAACCTCGGCGCCGCGTGAGCGGGGCTCGAACGCGCCGAGGGAGCCGGGGAAGGAGTGAGCGACGGTAGCCAACCCGCCGCCGGTTTTATCTTACACTATAATGGTAAGTATACCCATTATCACGCAGGCGGTTCAATTGTTAACCGTCGTGATATATTATCACGACGGTTATTAATTCGTAACTGCTCGTGATAACCCGTCAGAAGTTACCAACCAAAGCATTCATATACATCACCTACCAAAGATTCATATACATCACCTACCAAAGATTCATACACATTTTCTTAGATAAACATCAATTCACATATACATCACATACATGCATTGTTATATACATAAATGCAAATTCACATATACATCACATACATGAATTGTCATTTTCAACATTCACCTAAATATCACACATTTTGAACAATTGGGTGTATGACTCAATCCACTTGCTTAGTTCCTTTAAAATTAGCCCTTCATGATGATCAGTGCGTACGTAACTAGTTTTGTCACGTTGTTCATCATCGACCCTTATGCCATTTCCAAAAGGAGGTAACTCATCAAATTGATTGTATTCTTCCTCATCCACTACATTCTCTACTCCGACAATTCTCCTTTTCCATGCAAAACTACATGTCGTTTCTTATTTGCCGGTCGGTTACATAGAAAACTTGAACAACTTGATTGGCGAGTACGAATGGTTCGTCTTTGTACCCGACACGTTGGAGGTCCACGGTAGTGACACCGCATTTGTCAACCTTCACCGTGGCGGATGCACCCAACGGCAATAAATAAGGGGATCTTGAAAAGCACGTAGTCGAGCTCCCAAATCTCTTCTATGAATCCATAGTACGAGCTTCTCAACTCATCGGTACTAAACGCATCTATGCGGACACCTGCTCGTTAGTGCTCTTTACATCCCGATCCTGTATAGAATGTATACCCATTTATATCATACCCTTGCCATGTCACAATCAAATGTTGGTCCTTTTGCCAACCATGTCAACAACTCACTTTGCGAGCTCCTAGCGATTTGGTCCTTCAACCATTGGTTGAACCGAGTGTTGTGTTGCCTCATGATCCAAACATCGCCGCTCTGGATTACATTGCCAAAGCACATCCTTGTTTGGTCAACATAAAGCGCCACTTCATCATGTGTTGCAAGGCGTGAAATGGGCTTGAGTATACGCGTCCATATCTCGAGTGATTGATTTCCTTCCGATAGTTCCGATACCCTTGACCTCCCTCATGACGAGATTGAGGCACACCTATCGGTTGAATCGAGCCATATAATCGACACAAAACTCAATGACCTCTTCGCTTGCATAACCTTCGACGATCTTGCCCTCGGTCGAGAACGATTCCGCACGTAGGACTTGAAAATTCCCATGAACCTCTCAAATGGGTACATGCTACGAGGAATACAGCCCACACATTTTATCTCCACACAAGGTGAACAATGAGATGGACCATGATATCGAAAACGAAGAAGGAAATACATTTCAAGATGACATAGAGTCATCACCACATCGTATTGCGAGCATCTAGTCCTTCGGGATCGATGACCTTCGAGCAATTGTGTTAAAAATAACATAGCCTCATAATTGTCTCTCGGACTCTAATCGGTAAAATATTTCTAATTGCAATAGGGAGCATCTGTGTCATCAGCACATGACAATCGTGAGACTTCATGCCATTTAACTTCAATTCTTGCATCGAAACAAGTTTCTTGACGTTGCCGAGTAACGAGACGGAACTTTGACACCATGCAAGCACCGCACGCTCGCTTTTCTCCACCTTGGACAGATCGTAACACGCAGGGGAAGGTATGTTCGTCCATTGTCATTGCATGTCGGTGCTAACTCGGGCCCGATGTCCATTTCACCAAGTCAAGCCGTGCATTGACGCCGTCCTTTGTTTTATCATGAATGTTCAGTAAGAGACCAATCAAGCTGTCACATACATTTTTTTTCTACGTGCATGACGTCGATGCAGTGTCGAACATCTAGGTACTCCCAATAAGGTAAGTCCCAAAATACTGATCTCTTCTTCCAGGTGTTTTTCTCACGAGCCCTCAATTTGCGTCCCTTTCCGAGGACAACATCTAAATCCTTAACCATATTATAAACCTCTTTTCCCTTTAAATGTCTTGGAGCTGAACCGTCTTCCTTCTCTCCGTCAAATTGTTTCTTCATCTTGCGGTATGGGTGAGCCCTCCGAAGGAACCGACGGTGACGCATGTAGACGGTTTTGCGTGAGTGTTTCAGCCACACACTCTCGGTACCATCTAAACAGTGAGTACAAGCTTTGGCACCTTTCGTACTTTGGCCCGATAGGTTAGCAAGGGTAGGATAATCATTTATGGTGCAGAACAATAAAGAGCGCAAAGTGAAGTTCTCTCGCTTGTACGCATCCCATACCTGCACCCTTCGCTCCATAGTACTTTTAGATCTTCCACCAATGGTGCTAGGTACACATCAATATCATTCCTGTGTTGCTTTGGCCCTTGGATAAGTATCGACAAACAAAATATACTTCGCTTCATACACAACCAAGGAGGAAGGTTATAGATGCAGAGAGTCACGGGCCATGTGCTATGTCGGCTGCTCATGCTACCGAAAGGATTCATTCCATCTGTACTCAGTCCGAACCTTATATTCCTTGGTTCTGCACCGAAGTCTGCAAAACTCCTATCGATGTTTCTCCATTGGGCGGAATCAGCAAGGTGTCTTAGCATTCCATCTTTCTTGCGCTCCTCCGAAAGTGCCAACGCAGCAATTTTGCCTCCTTTGGATTTGCAAAAACCTTTTCAAACGGGAATTATAGGAAAATACCATGCCACCTTACCAGAGGTCCTTTCTTCACCTCTGTTCCCTCGTCATCCGATTGATTGTTACGTTTGTATCGGGATGCGTTGCACACGGACATACATGCATGTTTTCATACTCTTTACAGTGCACAGATACGATCGTTCGGACATGCATGTATTCTTTCAACTTCAATTCCCAATGGACAAAGGGCCTTCTTAGCTTTATACGTGGTTTTAGGAAACTCATTTCCCTCCGGAAGCATGTCCGCTAAAAGACCCAAAGAAGCTGCGTGAAACTTTGTCGGTCCAACTGTTGCTTGCCTTTAATTTCAACAGTTCAAGCACGGCCGACAACCTCGTGTACTTTGACCGCAACACGTGAACAAAGGTTTCTCCGAGTCCTCCATCAAACCACGGAATTTAACATACTCTCTCATCATAATTCTCTTCTACATCGCAAGCATCCGATCCAGATTGTCATCGTGCAACCTATCCGTATCCGAACCACAATCGACATCATCCGCGCCATGTCATTCACTTCACCGGCGATGTCATCCGCGGCATATCATTCACTTCACGGCGATGTCATCCGCGGCATATGATCATTCACTTCGCCATGACTGGTCCAACACGTATAACCCTTTTTGAAACCCCTCCGAATCAAGTGCACTTCAATTTACCCTCGGTTCTTAAACATCTTTAAATTCTCGATCAACAGATGGACGATACATATATTCCACCCCCTTATTGAACATATCCTTCTCGGCGGCTCTTGTAAAAGCAGACACGCCATTAATATACTCTTCACTCACACGGCTTGCGGCATACATCCAGCTTCGGTCCTACGTTACGTACATACATAACAACTCAGTATTAAAAATTAGCTTAACTAATTACTACTACATATATACCGGCCACATGTATTATATTGAGGTTTAATTTGCTAGCTCAATTCATATTATAAACACAACAGCTATTATATAACCAACAATTTTACAAATTAACCATCTTCAATAACACTCACCAATTACTTAAATCTAAATTGTAATGCAATTAAAGAAAAAATAAATTATCTTACTAACCATATCTAGAGCTAGCCACCGCAGAAAGTATGAATTGAATGAATCTTCAAAGCTCAATCTCGCCTCTTCCACCAAAATAATCGCCTCAAATCGCCTAGCTTGTCTCCTGAGCGAAAGAGTGCGCAGCGGTGGCTAGATCTGGATCGAAATGAAGACAGATGCGGTCTGAGTGGAGCAATAAATGCGTAGTGGGGATTATCACAGACGGTTTTTTACTAAAAACCGTCTGTGAATTATCACAGACGGTTTTTACTAAAAACCGTCTGTGATAACAAGATTATCACAGACGGTTTTTAGTAACAAACCGTCTGTGATAATTTGGGATTATCACAGACGGTTCTTAATACGGACCGTCTGTGATACTAAAGTATCACAGACGGTTCATACGTATGAACCATTTGTGATACTTTTTTTCGCCGACGCCACCAACACAGGCGGTGTTCAAATTAAAACCGTCTATATTACTATCTGTCGCAGACGGTTTTATAAAACCGTCTGTGATTTGCCGTCTAATATTAGCTTTTCTGTAGTAGTGATTTTAACGAAAAATATGTATACGAGGAATTGTATGTATCAGGTTATTACAAATGAAATGCATCTTTGTATCCCTTTTGGAAAAGAATGCATCTTTCTACGGAGACTTATCACTGGGCATCGAATTAAGGGAGAGCGGGTCAGGCCCACATGATTGTACAGGCCTACACGATAGGTTAAATGATCCCTGAAGCAATATCCGTTCTAATGGCAAGACGAACCCCAACGCATGCTGTCATGCCACCGACCTGGAAGCTGACAAATCAGGTAATATTATTTTTGCATGATAAATTCAAATATTTCTATGTATATTAACAGTTAAGTTTTTAAAAGATTAACGAAATATATTTAAAACGAAATCTAAAAAAGAACAAAGGGAACACCAGCCAAAGCTTTAATTAGAGCGTTGTTTTGGTAGTACTCAGAATTTTGGGGGCTCAACCAAACCACCCTGAAATCAACTTAGATCGATCTGCCATTGAGAAAGGACGGCAAGCTACAACGTCTCGCATGCAGGCCCTGGAAAATAAATTACACATTTGACATTTCAGTGGCTTTTCTTGCGTGGTAGCCTGGTAGTTGACTACCTAGGTAAGGTACCTTTTTTTTGTTTTTTTAAGACTTAGGTAATGTATCTAGGTCTAGGTCTCATTCTTTTTTATTTCAGTTTTTGGCTTCTAGTTTACTATTTCTTAATTTCATTTTTTTCTAACTTTTTTCAGCTTTTTCTTTTTTTTCTGTTTTCGTTTGCATTATCCGTGATGAGCTAATCTTTTTTAATTTTTTTAAATTTAATTATGCAAAAAAAATTTACCAGTAGATACAGCGCACAATAAACTAGTTGTAATAAAAAAATCATAAGCCAGTCAACAAAACGACAAGTTGAACCTCTTGGGTCAGTTGACCCACATGTTTTTGCCATTCAATATTAAATTTGTCAATATTCATATCAAACTACACAAAACTTCAAAGATTTTAGAGGAATTGACCATGGTTTTGATTTTGGCTCCGCCGCTAGGTACCTTGTCTCATGCATGCCAAAAGGTACTTGCTTGAGAGGCGATAGAAGTGATTCCTAGGCCCCGTTCTTTTCGGTTTCAGCTTCTAGCTTCTGGTTTATTTTTTACTATTCATAATTTCGTCTTTTTTTGAACTTTTGGTTTTTTTAAGTTTTTTTGCCGGTTCTTTTTTTTGCCGTATTCGTTTGCGTTGTTTGTGATGGGCTAACATATTTTTTATATTTTTTAATATTTTTAAATTTAATTATGTTAAATAAGCATCTGTCAGCTATAGTGTTATTTCAGTCAGCTATAGTGTTTTTCAGCCATAAGCCACCAAAAATAAGCCAAAATGATCACCACCCTAGCCTTTAACATCACCTCGACGCTAAACTAATATTTTGTGTGACCCTCAAGAAAAGCTTGGAATAATTAACGAGATAAGCAGACAATAACATAGGCACCGGCGGTGACACGTATATATATAAGGCACGCAGCAAGGCGCCTCTCCACCCATCCATCACCCACACAGACCACACGTACGGGAGCTTTCAACTATTTGATCGAGCTCATCATGGCGAGCTGGCCGGAGGTATCAGCGAAAGCCACGGCGGCCGGGCAGCGCCGCGACATCGAATTGGATTTGGACCCCAAGCTCGAGTGGCAGGACGCCGCCAACAACTATATGCTTTGCTCCCGACTTTAAAAAAACACTTTGCGACTGCAAGCACATGAACCAATACAATGCTCCGTGTTTGGCATAGAGAGAGTTGGGATTCGACCGCATGACCTCCCGCCTGTCTTTCCCTGTTCATCTCTGAGACGTCCAAAGTTTTACCTCCAAAAGGAACACATAATCTCACAATCAAACTGTCCTTGAAGGGATTATATGCTTACTTCAATCATTGGGGACTACAGCAGAGCAGAGCCAGCCCCGTGCTTATGAATGTACAAATGAAACGGATCACAGAGATCAACTAGAAACCAAGAACGGAACACCGATGCAAGGTTGTTGTAATTAATAGACGCTATCTTCCTGGCCGTGTGCAACATACGACAATTAGTCCAAGTCGAATTTGCTGATGCGTGCATGCTATCGCGCCCGTGATGCCTGGAGCATGCCCGCAAGGTCCCTTGACGCGAGGACGGACTTGTACATCTCGATGACGAGCCTCTGCCCCAGCTCCTCGGGCTTCTGCCGCGTCTGCGCCTGGCTGCGGGACCGGCGCACGGGCACCCGCTTCTGCCACAGCGTCTCCGTCCCGCTCGGCAGCGACAGCGCCGCGGCCGGCTGCTTCTTGGCCACGCCGAGCATGATGTCCACGTACGCGTCCCGTATCCGACCAAGCACGCGCGTGGGCACCGTCGCCGCGGCGCGCGGCGCGGCCGGCGCCTTGACGCGCACCCGGAACATGCCGCCGAGCCGCACAGCCCACGGCCTGCCACCGTCCCCGAGGCGCGCCAGGTGACTCGTGCCGCGGCCCGCCGCGCCGCCGTCCACGCGCTGGTACTTGCGCCGGCGCCAGTAGGACCGTATGCCCCTCGTGAAACGGATCGGGAAGGCCTCCGCTTCCATCGTGCGCACGTTCCCTCGTCCCTTGGTCGCGTCGGGTTGGTTGGAGCGTGTCTGGTAACGAGAGGAGGATTGCTTCCGTTGATATGCAGAACGCTCATTCCAGCGCAGTCCTTTTATACACGGGAAGCAACGGGGACTTGTTCAGCTCGTGCAACGTTCGCCGGCGGTGGATAATAGGAGAGCTGGTAGGTGAGGCGTGGTGTTTTCCTGTGTCAAGCTACCGTGAAGCAACGTTACAACAGCAAATAATTATTCAACTCCCTCTTCAGGAATCTAGGATGTATACTTCTATAGTAGTATAATATAAACTATGGCTGCTGGCATGGTCAGAGGCTCGGTCTCGAAATAATTTTGAGTTAATTAGTCTGTTCAAACTAACATGACGAGTCGGGCTCAGGATAATGTGGTTAGTAAGGATTTGACCAGGTGTAGGGGAAATGGGGATTCAGTCAGCTCGATCCGGTCCACCAAAATGTCTGTGACGCGTATACACTTGCTTAATCGGTTGCTATCAGTTTCGGTTTTATTACTGTTGGAAGAAGCTCGCTTTTTTCTTCATTGCAGCGGCAAAGTTGTTGACAATGCCGGTAACTAGTCATAATCAAGCAACATGGCAAGAAGAGGCACGAGGAAAACGGACACGCTTCATCTAGGGAAAAAACAGTCAAATGATATGTTTCTTAGTTGTTGTATACTCCGATCGAGTTCTGACTGTGTCGAGTATTTCTTTCTTCCTACTCCGAATGACGGGTATGTGCAGCACATATGCTCAATAGAAAGTTCGGATTTAATCACACGTGTTGGCTGTGTTTGTTGTGGTGGGTGACTCCGTGACTGGATTGGAGCATAACTGTGGATGAGGTATTTATTTTAGGAGCTAGAGAGATTCTTTATAGGGTTTCACCCAGGGGTGAAAACGGATCGGATAGTTTCCGCCGAATCCGGACGGATACGAATACGGATTGTGTCGGATCGGATTTTTTTCGGATAGTTCTCGGATCGGATATGGATACGGATTTTTTCATCGGATACGGATACGAATACAGTAAACCTAGTATCCGTCGAATACGGATACGGATTATTCGGATAATACGAAAACGGATATCCGAATTTTATCCCATAACCAGCCAGCCCATAGGCCATAATGAAGCCCAGACGGCCCATTCCCACTCTACACGCGATCCAGCCGTCCGTTCACATTCGCTTGCGCGATCCAAACCGTCGGTGCGTGATTTGCATGCGTTAGGCAGAGGCAGCATTAGGGTTATCCTCTATTCCTCCTCTGCTACTCCATTCGGCCACCGCTGCTACTCCTTTCGGCTTTCCGATTTCCGCCTGCTGCTCCTGCGCTGCGGTCCTGTCTCGGCCGCCCGCCTCCGCTGGTTCCTCCTCGGCTCCTCCGCCGACCGCCTCCCTCCACCGGGTTCCTACTCCCCCGACCGCCTCCCTCCGCCGAGTTCCTCCTCTGCCTACCGCCTCCCTTCGCCGAAGCGCCTCCGACCGTCTCCCTCCGCCGACCGCCTCCTCCGCCGACCGCCTCCGCCGACCGCCGACCTCGGTCCCTCCGCAGGTTCCTCCTCCGCCGACCGCCTCCCTCCATGACCACCTCCGCCGACCGCCGACCACCTTCCTCCGCAGGGTTCCTCCTCCACCGACCGCCTCCCTCCTCCGACCGCCTCCGTCAGCCGGGTTCCTCCTCCGCCTACCGCCTCCCTCCGACGACCGCCGATTTTGTCTGCTTGATGTTTTCTTATCCTGCAGGTGTGAATGTGTGATTATCAGTGGTCAGTGGATAGTATTTGGCAATTGGCATGCTTCTGCTAGCAATAAAAGTTTTAGTAGATGTCATTACCAGTGGATAGTATTTGGCAGTGACGCACTAGGATATACTGAATTGATCATGTGCAACTGATGACTGGTAGTTGTTGATGCTTTTGTATAGAATAGACTGAAGTGGTTCAATAGTAGTTGATCTTTTGTATGTACTAATATAGTCATGCACTCTAATTTATGTAGTAAAATGAGCTGATGTGTAGTGAGAAAATTTAAGTTACTATTTAAATTTATTTTGTTGTGCTTTTATAACTTTATTATCTTATGTATTCTCTTTATTATGTTGTGCTAGATTTGTGATGGAATCTACAAGTGCGAGTAGCATGGCAAGTGTAAGCAATACATCTCCTGTTTTGCCGGGCGTGCCACAACTACCTTCCACTGCTATAGATGATTCTGATCCAACTGCTGGTGCATTGATACCAAGGAATGATGTTGATTTGACTGGTGGGACTGCTACCGAGACTGACATTTCTGCTCCTGCTGCGAAGAGAGCAAAGAGGTGCACCTCCGAAGTTTGGGAGAACTACACAAAATATGAGAAAAAGACGAAAGGATCAGATGCCAAGGAGATAATAGAGCAATGGGCCAAATGCAACATGTGCAAGTATGAATCTCGTTGTGAGAGTGTGAGAGGCACATCAGTCTTTCGGAATCACTTGTCGAAAAAGCACCAAATCAAGGGAGGTCAACAACTTCTAAAATTGAATAAGAGTGGAGAAGATAATAGCACTACATCTGTTGAGACTTATAGGTATGATGAGGCTGACAGTTTGAAGAAATTTTATTTGGCAATTATCATGCATGAATATCCCTTTAATATTGTTGAGCATGAGTACTTTGTGGAGTTTATCAAGTCTTTACGTCCTACTTTCCCAATTAAGAGTCATATTACTATTAGGAAAGATATATTGAGTATCTTTATGGAGGAAAAGAAGAAATTGTATGACTACTTCAAAACACTATCATATCGCTTTAGCACAACCATGGATATGTGGACATCAAACCAGAATAAAGGTTACATATGCATCACTGCTCATTGGATAGATGATAATTGGTGTATGCAGAAAAGAATTATTAAGTTCATGCATGTAGAAGGACATCATTCGGGAAAGAACTTGTGCACACAGTTTTATGATAGCATAGTGGACTGGAATATTGATAGGAGATTGTTTGCTCTTACTTTGGATAATGCATCAGCTAACGATGTATGTGCTAAGGGGCTAGTACAAAACTTAAAAGGCTCCCTTGATTTGTGATGGTATCTTTTTTCATGTGAGATGTTTGAATCATATTTTAAATCTTGTTGCACAAGATGGTTTGAAACAAATTACACCAGCTATTGCAAATATCAGAAATACAATTGCAATTGTGAAGAACTCTCCATTGCAGTGGGAGGAATTTATGAAGTGTGCATCAGAATGTGACTTGGATGTGAAAAATGGTCTGTCTTTAGATGTTCCAACAAGGTGGAACTCCACATATCTCATGCTAAAGCAAGGTATTTACTATAGACATGCTTTTGATAGACTTTTTCTTCGGCATGGAAACAAATATGTGAAGTGTGCTCCAAGTGAACAAAATTGGACTATGGCACAATCATTGTTGTATGTTTGAAGAAATTTTATGATGCTCTTGAGCTCTTCTCTCGCACAACATATCCAACAGCAAATCTATTTTTCGATCATTTTTGTAAGATTAAGCTTGCAATTGATGATTGATGTTACAGTCCTGATCCAGTTATAGCTACTATGGCACATTCTATGCGAATTAAGTATGATAAATATTGGGAAAATACCAACATGGCTCTTGCTGTAGCTTGCTTTCTTGATCCTAGATACAAGACAAAGTTGATGCACTATTTTGCAGAAAAGATTTATCATAGTAATGCTTCTGGAGAAATTAACAAGTGCATGAGTGTTATTCAACAATTGTTTCAAGTTTATGTGTCTAGTTCAACTGCAACTTCAATGAAGACAGCAGCTACAAATGTGCAAACACCACATTCTAATGTAAACAAGTTGGATGATGAGGAGAGTGATGATGAAATTGATGCAGACCTTGAAAAATACTTGCATGGCAGTAGTACCTTAGGCCAATGTGCCAAAACTGAGTTGGAAATGTATATGGAGCAACCACTACTGCGTTGGCCAAAGAAAGACAAAAACAAATTTGATATTTTGGCATGGTGGAAGGTCAAGCAATCTGATCTCCCTGTTCTCTCCACACTAGCTCGAGATGTCTTATCTATTCAAGTGTCCACTGTTGCTTCTGAGTCAGCATTTAGTGCTGGTGGACGGGTTATTGATTCATTTCGTAGTCGTCTAGATCCTAATATCGTCCAAGCTTTGATTTGTACCAAAGATTGGACTGCGGCATCTAGGAAAGGTAATGTTAAGTTTTGCTCTTGTGCTTTATTGGTTTCTATGTAGTATGTGATGAAAACTTTGATCATAATTTAATTTTTCTGATAAAACACGCAGGTGGTGGAAACATTGGTGGATCTATCATAACTGAGATTGACATAGAGGGCATTGAGTGCCATTTTGCATACATGATGACAACGGTTTGCTAGTCTTTACATCGTACTATATAGTTGTTTGGTTTTATTTTATACTGCTTTGAGTATTTATTGAAATAAAACATGTAGGCACAAGAAGTCTTAGGAGATGCTGAGATGGAGGACTTGGTGAATGAAATGGAGGAATGAAATGTTCTTATGCTTGTTCAAATTGCTATCATAGAGGACTTATGGATGAAATGTAGGAATGAAATGTTCTTATGTTTGTTCAAATTGCTATCATGTCATATGTGTTTTCCATGAATTGCATGTTGTTGCTACTTATGTAGTTATGTTATGATCGACTATTGGGTATATTTTCATTGTGGATGAAAAGACTATGCTTGTTTAGATTTCATGAATGTTTTGACAAGATGAACTATTTACATATTTTCGTTAATTTAGGATGTATAGTTTAAGGGGTTTTTATGTTCCGATAAATATTCGTAATCGTATTCGTTTCGATTCGTATTCGATCCGTATCTGTATTCGATATTATCCGTATTTGTATTCGTATTCGAGTTATCCGTATTCGTATCCGTATCCGAAAAAAATTATGAAAACAAATATGATAGAAGTATTATCCGTCCGTATCCGATCCGTTTTCACCCCTAGTTTCACCTGCTTTGAAATGGGCTACATATCACGATTTCTACCTATTTATTAAACTCACGGAAGGTATGTGATACTATGCCGATGATAGTATGATACTTTAATTTGTTAGAATATGATTGTGATACGGCCCCGCCGTGAAGACAGCGGTCAAGACACTGTTTGTCAAAGCGGCGTCCCCAAAACAAATAGACAATCGACAATTATGGACAGGATCAACGTAAGACACAGCAAAAAGGAAACAGTAGATCTCAAACTTGTTGGGTTGATCTCAGGCTAACTGCCTGAGATTTTTCAGGGAGACTTAGTCTCCACTCGCGCCTTGATCGGAGGCGGTTACCAACAGATTTGATCTCGGTCCCGGTCACCTAGCGCCATATAAATAAAGGGGTGTTCGGCAGGGGCTTGGTTCACGCGTTGTCTAGTCCCCCAAAGAACCCCAACATTACTCGATCTATTTTGGGCGCTCGGGTGAACGAAGACCGAACCGCCGGCCATCTTCTTCTTCACCATCGCCGGCCATCTACATCACCGGCCGAACGCCGTCGTCGACTTCAGCACCGACTCCGGTCGACACCTCCACTGCCGCAACTCCTCCTTCACACTAATGGCTTCCTCAGGATCGGGTATGTGCTTTTAACGTTTCCGTATTTTTGTTTCGATTAGGTGTTCATGTTTTGGATCAAGAATTAAAGCCTTAAATAGATTAGAAACAACATTGGTATCAGAACAATTTTTAGATCATCATGAACCCTAAAAGTACTCTACCCGACTCGGATTTATTTTTTGGTTAAGCAATTAGAAGGAGGGGAAATCATTATAACCCTAATTAAATTTCCCCAAATCCCCTCGGCTGGGATCGCTCGCGGCACACATAAAAAAAGGGGGGGCGGACTTACCTGTTTGCGCCACTGCCGTCGACACCGGCGCCACCGCCTCATGCCGCCGCCGATGCGGCCTCTCCGGCGCCGCCTTGCCGGCGCGCCGTCGCCTTCACCGCGCGGCCGCCGCCGACTTGTTGTCGCTTGGGGCCGCTGCCTCTTTGCGCCCGCCGCGTTGCACTCTCCTCTGCCGGTTAGGCCGCCGTCGCGCCCGCGCGCATGCGCCGCCCGCGCCGCCGTAGCGCCATGCCCGCCGTGGCGCCGCCGAGGCATGCCGCCACCCCGCGCGAGGGCGCCGCCTCCGTCCGGCTTCCGTTTTTTTCGGGTGCATTTTGTTAGGGTTAGGGTTCGGGGTACTTTTATCCCGGCCGCGCTCGATCTCGGCCGTCCGATTAGATCGGACGGCCATTTCCTTTTTGGGCTGTTTCGGCTTTCGGCCGTCGGATTGAGATCCGACGACGCACGTGCATGAGATGCTTTTCCGGCCGTCGGATCACAATCTGACGGTGGACGCGCGTAAGTGGGCTGGCGCGCGTTTTTTTGGGCCGTTCTCGGTCAGCCACCCGCGCGCGCGTGTGGTGGGCCACGCCGGGAAAATGGGCCGCGCGCGCGTGAGAACTTGCCGGCCGGCCGCGTGTGGTTTTTCGGCCCGGTGGGGATTTTTGGCCTGAATTTTATTTTGAGGCCGAATTTTTCGGCCCAAAGTTTCTTTTAGAGCTGATTTTCAGCGTGTTCTTCTTTTTGGGGCCGATTTTTAGCTCGATTTTCTTTTCCAGACCTTTTAATTTTAATTCTCTGTGCATTTATTTTTGTTTTTAGTATACTATTATGCACTGTTTTAATTAATTTTTTAAAGGCTCAAATTATGATGTATCATTACCATATTTTAATGAATAATCTCAAATTTAAATTGAATCAACGGGATATTTAAATTTGAGACTTTATGATTAATTTTGGCATTATGTATTCATATGATTATATTCTGACCAACGTTGTTTATAATCGTATGTCGCCATAATTATTTAGTTCTTTTTCATTTTCTGCCCAACGGTGATATGAATTAGAACTGTAATTTTATGCTTGTTATTAATCAGACCATCGTAGGGTTAATTACATGCAATATATATATATTTATGATGATTCTAATTTTTTGCTCTGTATTTTTTTATAATTCAGCACTTAATGCTTCAAACGTTGCCACCACAATTGATAACATTGAACAGCTCACGGGGAGCAATTTTTCCTCGTGGAGAGAACGAATTTATGTTGTCCTTGGTGTTTTGGACATTGACTATGCCTTAAGAGTAGACGTTCCCGTTCCCCCCACCGAAGGTGAGGAGAATTTTGCTGAGAAAAAGAAAATTTATGAGGATAATGCTGAAAAATGGGAACGATCTAACCACTTATCACTTATGATTATGAAAACCTCAATTTCAGTCATGATTACGGGAGCAATCCCCAATTCTGAAAATGCTAAAGAGTACATGGCTTCAGTTGAGGAGAAATTCAAAGGTTCCACTAAAGCTTATGCCAGTACCTTAATTCAGAGGCTTTTAACCTCTAAATATGATGGGTCTGGTAGCATAAGAGAATATATCATGATGATGACTGATATGGCAGAAAAACTCAAGGGCATGGACATGGCAATTTCTGATGGTTTTCTAGTTCATTTTATTATGACATCGCTTCCTTCTGAGTACACAGCATTTAAAATTAATTACAATACTCAGAAAGAGAAATGGAGCATGAGCGATTTGATCGCCATGTGTGTCCAGGAGGAAGAAAGAATAAGAACAGAAAAGAAGGATTTTGCCTTTAATGTTGGTGGCTCTCATAAAAGGAAGTTCCAAGGGGACTTCAAATCTAAGACTTCAAATCTAAGAAGAAGCTGCATTTCTCCCCTAACTCAGATAAATCGGGGCCTAAAGTGCACAATGTACTAAAGCCTCATTTTGCTTCCGCTGCAACATCCAAAGGGGGGAATGCCACTTCTACAAGCAGCCAGGGTATTTTCGGAAAGACTGTGTAGGCTTTCTAAAGTGGCTCGCAATAAGGGGTAATGATACAATTACTTTTATTGATGAAACACTTTATGCTGATTTCTCTCTTAATGCTTGGTGGATTGACTCAGGTGCAACTGTGCACGTTACCAATTCTTTACAGGGATTCCTTACCGCGACAACACTAAGAAAAGGGGAACGAAGTCTTAGAGTTGCGGATGGAAAGGAAGCTGAAGTGAAATCAGTTGGATCTGTTTCATTAACTTTAGACAACGGCTTCCTGCTTCGTCTCAATAATGTAGTTTATGTTCCTTCCATCAGGAGGAATTTAATTTCAGTTTCTTTATTGGACGATGAAGGTTTTAAATATATTTTTGGAGACAATAAATGTATCATTAAGTTTAATTCTAATAATGTTGGTCTTGCTTTTAGACAAGACAAGCTCTATATGCTTTCCCTTAATGAATCTCCTGTATTGAATATGTATGATGCTAAACGCAAAAATAATGATGAGACTTCTTCGAAACTATGGCACTGTCGTTTGGGCCACATTTCGAGAGGGAGAATGGAACGTCTCATCAAAGAAGACATTCTCCACCCATTAGATTTCTCTGACTCAGACCACTACATTGATTGCATTAAAAGAAAATATGTAAAACAAATAAAGAAGGGAGCTACTCGCAGTACATGACCTTTAGAATTAATTCATACTGATATTTGCGGTCCTTTTTCTGTGACATCAGTGGATGGTTTTGATTCTTTCATCACATTCACTGATGATTTCTCCCGCTACGGTTATATTTTTCCCATTAAAGACTGATCTGAATCACTTGACAAATTTAAAATATTTAAGGCTGAAGTTGAAAATCAGCACAACCTAAAGATTAAAGTGGTAAGATCGGATCGAGGGGAAGAATATTATGGACGACATGCCCCTTATGGGCAAATTCCTGGCCCTTTCGCTAAGTTCCTTCAGGAAAATGGCATTGTTGCCTAGTATTCTATGCCGGACGAACCTCAGCAGAATGGTGTAGCTAAAAGACACAACCGTACACTTATGGATATGGTACGGAGCATGCTTAGACATTCTAGTTTACCAGTAGGCTTGTGGATGGAAGCACTAAAGACAGCCGCATATTCTTAATCGGGTTCCCAGTAAATCAGTACCTAAAACACCTTATGAATTATGGACTGGGAGAAAACCGAGTATGAAATATTTATGAGTGTGGGGTTGTCGTGCTGAAGCTAAATTATTTAATACACACATTAAGAAATTAGACCCTAAAACAGTAAGTTGTCATTTTATTGGATACCCTGAAAGATCCAAAGGGTATCGATTTTATTGTCCTGATAGGATAACTAAGTTTGTTTAAACAAGACACGCTGTATTCTTAGAAAATAACAAGGACCTGGAGCCCAGGAAAATAGATCTTGAGGAAAAGCGGGTTTATGTTCCTGCACCGCTTATTCCAGAGATCTTTATTCCTGTGCCTCAGGAGGTTGCACCTGCAGTAGAAAATGTTGTTGTTGCACCCACTATTGAGGTATCTGAAATTCCTAATGTTACAACTAATGATGAACCTCAAAAGCCTCCTGAAATAACTAATGAACCTCTTAGAAGATCACAGCGGGAGAGAAGATTTGCCATTTCTAATGATTATGTTGTTTATATGAATGAGGATATTAATGATATAGGAAAGGTAGATGATCCCACCTCTTATAAAGAGGCTATAATGAGTGAACATTCTTCTAATTGGCTTGAAGCCATGGAGGATGAACTAAAGTCTATGAGCACTAATGATGTATGGGACTTAGTAGAAATTCCTGACGGAGTCAAAATAGTAGGCTGTAAATGGGTCTACAAAACAAAATATGACTCTAAGGGAAATATCGAAAGGTTCAAAGCAAGGCTTGTAGCAAAAGGCTTCTCACAAAGAGAAGGGATTGATTATAATGACACATTTTCTCCTGTCTCAACTAAAGATTCATTCAGAATTGTTATGGCACTTGTAGCTCATTATGATTTAGAGCTGCATCAGATGGATGTTAAGACAGCATTTCTTAATTGCGACTTGCAAGAAAATGTTTACATGGCTCAACCGGAAGGTTTTGTCGTAGAAGGCAAGGAACATATGGGATGTCGACTTAAGAAATCCATTTATGGCTTAAAACAAACGTCGAGGCAGTGGTACCTCAAATTTGATAAGATTATAAGAAGTTTCGACTTCAAAGAAAATGAAGTTGATAACTGCATATATATTAAGTTCAAGGGGAGTAAATTCACCATCTTAGTACTTTATGTGGATGATATCTTATTGGCCAGCAGCGATAAAGATGTGCTGTTTGAGACCAAGAGATTTCTTTCATCAAATTTTGATATGACGGATCTCGGTGATGCCTCTTATATTCTTGGCATTGAAATTCACCGAGATAGGTCCAAAGGTATATTGGGTTTATCTCAAAAGGCATACGTTGATGTATCATCAAGAAATACAATATGCATAAGTGCTCTGGCTCTCCTGCTCCTATTGTTAAGGGCGATAAGTTTGGGACATTTCAATGTCCAAGGAACCAATATGAAGCTGATCAGATGAAGTCGGTTCCTTATGCTTCAGCTGTCGGAAGCATTATGTATGCTCAAGTATGTACACGCCTTGATTTAGCTTTTGTAACCGGGATGCTTGGCAGATATCAGTCCAATCCAGGACCGGACCACTGGTAAGCCGTTAAGAAAGTTTTGCGTTATATGCAAGGCACTAAGCATTTCATGCTCACATATAAGTCTTCTGATAGCCTTGATATTATTGGTTATTCAGATTCAGATTTTGCGGGATGTGTTGATACTAAGAAATCCATGTCAGGTTATATCTTCACACTCGCAGGAGGAGCTATTTCGTGGAAAAGCTCCAAACAAACACTTACGGCGTCTTCAACGATGCAAGCGAGTTTGTGGCATGTTATGAGGCTACCAAGGCATCGTATGGCTTAAGAATTTTATCCGGGACTTAGAGTGGTAGACAACATCTCTAAACCACTCACTTTATACTGCGATAATGAACCTGCAGTCTTTTATGCAAATAACAACAAGTCAAGTGGTGCTGCCAAACACATTGACATTAAGTATCATGTTGTGAAAGATAGAATTTAGGATCAAACCATAAGTATCAAGCATATTAGTACTAAGTTAATGCTTGCGGATCCGCTTACTAAAGGCTTACCACCCAGTATTTTTCGTGATCATGTTGCTGACATGGGTTTACTGGAAAGCCTCTGATTCTGGATAAAAGGACCTTTTAAATAAACCAACTCCCATTAAGAATGATGAATATCCATTCTAAGATAAAATTAGTACACTATAGGTACTGAGCTTGTATGGTACTTTATTAACCATACAACACATTGCTTTGGTATGCTGTTTTATCAAAGGATGGGCTTATGATGTTAGCCTTACGATCAAAGGGGAGAATGTTGGGTTGATCTCAGGCTAACTGCTTGAGATTTTTCAGGGAGACTTAGTCTCCACTCGCGTCTTAATCGGAGGCGGTTACCAACAGATTTGGTCTCGATCCCGATCACCTAGCGCCATATAAATAAAAGGGTGTTCGGCAGGGGCTTGGTTCACGCGTTGTCTAGTCCCCCAAAGAACCCCAACATTACTCGATCTATTTTGGACGCTCGGGTGAACGAAGACCGAACCGCCGGCCATCTTCTTCTTCACCGTCGCCGGCCATCTACATCACCGGCCGAACGCCGTCGTCGACTTCAGCACCAACTCCGGTCGACACCTCCACTGCCGCAACTCCTCCTTCACACTAATGGCTTCCTCAGGATCGGATATATGCTTTTAACGTTTCCGTATTTTTGTTTCAATTAGGTGTTTATGTTTTGGATCTAGAATTAAAGCCTTAAATAGATTAGAAACAACAAAACTACCAATAAACCAGGAAAAATAACAGATGTAATAAGAACGGCAGATCTGACGAAATGAGGAACACCTGAAACTACCAAGAGAGTAACATACAAGGTGGCTAACAAAAACTGATATTGAATTAACACACACCACCAATCATGATAAGAACAATAGACAAGATTGAAATGGAATAATGGATCAATGCAGAAAAAGCAGCTGCCAGCAGATCTGGAACTATTAATAAACCAGGATAAAACAAGAGATGCAATAATTAACAAAACAGCAAATCTGATGAAATGACCACATCCTTGACACTATCAAACTCCTAATAACAGCCAGGATATGCAAAAGCACTAGCCAAGAAAACTAGTAAACAAGAGGTGCAAGTCTCAAGATCAAACAGAAAGTGCAATCACAAGGAGATGGAAAGCATATTCTGCAAATCAAGCACTTACCCAAACATATCACCTAAGTTTCATACTCGTTACATACTGACAGATTGCATAATATAGTCTGAGCAGCACGCTACCATACAATCGTCGATGTGGAACACGTGCATTTGATACCTCACGGAAATGAAATACGAAAGAAAGTAGTTCTCTTTACAACAGAGGAAGTAGACAAAAAAGGGATAAACAACATAACACACGAGAAGAAAAATTTAGAGCTTGTCCTCGAACTCAGAGAGAGGGGTCATCTGTTCCTTCAGACCCTTCCTCTTGCGGATATCTGAGACCAGCTGTGCTGCCTGCGAGCCTGCCTCCAATGGATCAGAAGACATCATGTCCCAATGGTCAAACACAGACTGAGGGAAGGCCTGGCCAGAGGTTGCTGCCCTAAGTGTGCTCGAGAACCCAAAGGACTCAATAACAGGAAGGTAAGCCTTGATGTTGTACAGTGGAGTACCAAGCCTCTGCATCTCCTCGAACACGTGCCCTCTCTTCTGGTTCAGAACAGCATAAATGCCACCAAGTGCATTCTCAGGGGCCTGGATCTCCACCAGGTAAACAGGCTCTAGCAGCCTTGGCTTAGCTGTGAGCTGAGAAGCATAAATGACCCTCCTAGCCGTTGGGATGACCTGACCACCACCCCTGTGAATGGCATCAGCGTGGAGAACAACATCACAGACCTCAAAGCAAATGCCACGCATGTTTTCCTCAGCCAATGCACCTTCTTTTGATGCCCACTGGAAGCCAGCCACAACGGAATCCTTGATTTCATTAAGATACTGCACTCCCTTACACATATCAACAACCATGTTTGGGCCAGTGGTCTCAGGTCCAAAGCACCAAATCTTCTTGGTGAGATCCTTGTCCCAACCAAACTCCTCGGACAGGATCTTGGACCGCACCTTAGGATCATCACGTGGGCCAATGCGGCCCTCATCAATGGCCTCAGCCAGACCCTCCTCCATAGGGCGAGCTTCCATATAAAGACGGTTGTGCTTGTTCGGGGACTTGCTCATCACAGTACGGCAAGACTTCTCAAGAACAGTCTCACGGAAGGAGACAACAGGAGGGGAAACAATAATTTCAGCACCACCCATGAAGTCTTCCTGCAGATCCTTCAAACAAATTTCAAGATGAAGCTCTCCAGCTCCAGCAATAATATGCTCACCAGACTCTTCCATGGTACAGAGAACCATAGGATCAGACTTTGCAAGACGCTTCAAACCTTCAACAAGCTTGGGAAGATCAGAGGCAACCTTGCACTGAACAGCAACGCGCACAACAGGGGACACAGAGAACTTCATTGCTCTGATTGGGCATGCATCAACCTCCTTCTCGTTTGTCAGGGTAGCATTCTTCGTAATGAACTGATCCAAGCCAACCATTGCAACAGTGTTACCACAAGGAACATCCTCAACAGACTCTTGCTTCTTTCCCATCCAGATAACAGTACGCTGGACACTCTTCACATACAGATCCTTCTTCTGGCCAGGGACATAGTTGGGACCCATGATCCGGACCTTCATGCCAGTTGCAACCCTCCCTGAGAAGACGCGACCAAAGGCAAAGAATCTGCCCTTGTCAGATGCTGGAATCATCTTCGAAACATACAACATAAGAGGACCTTCTGGATCACAGTTTCTAATAGCAGTTGCATAGATATCATCGAGGGGTCCCTCATACAAGTTCTCCACACGATACTTCTGTGCCTTCGATGGAGAGGGAAGGTGGAATATCATCATCTCAAGCAGAGCATTACTGGCTGGCAGCCAAGTTTGCATGACACGCTTCATGAGAGCCTTGCCCATTAGCTCCTTCTCATCAGCCTTCATGGTCACACCAAGCTTCTGCAACATAGGCCACAACTTATCCTTCTGATCATTCATGCAGGTGCTGATGATTTGCTTGATTGGCTCATAGCAGAACTGAACAAAACCTCTCTTACAAGTAGCAGAGCCAGTGTTCTTGGTAGTCCATTTCTTTGTGGTTGGGTCGAAGAAGTTCTCACCCCAAAGCCTCTCCATCATCTTAGATTCATCAACTCCAAACTTGGAGGCGTACATCTTAGCAAAGCTGGAGAGGGTAAAAGCCCATCCGTGCAAACCAGCAGAGAAAGCAACAGTTCCCTTCTCTGGGTAGACTTGGACATCACCAAGGAGCTTATCTTCATATGTTGCCATAATGACGTTGGCGTTCTCAATGACACGGGAAAAGGTCTGGTAGGCTTCATCACCTTCAACTTGAAGCTCAAGGAAGCATCTATCCATCTTGTTCACAGTAAGGACAGGCCTAATCCTCTCACCAAGGGCTTGACGGAGCACAGTTTCAGTTTGCACACAGACACCCTCAATACAGTCGACCACCACCAAAGCACCATCAGTGATACGAAGAGCAGCCGTGACTTCCGATGAAAAATCAACGTGCCCAGGTGAATCGATAAGGTTGATCAGGTATTCATTCCCATCTCTCTCACCCTTGTAAGGCTTGAGTGATTCATCACTCATCTCATAGAAAAGAGAGATACCAGTGGATTTAATTGTAATACCACGCTCTGCTTCATCTGCACGAGTATCGGTCATGCGAACATCACCAGCAACTTCCTGGGCAATAATCCCAGCAGCAGCCACAAGGGAGTCTGTAAGTGTAGACTTGCCTGCGAAGTGTAAATAACATGTAAGAACAGTGCATGCCTTCAATATTCAACTTGAAACTCAGCATCTAAATTGACAAAATGTAGAGGCATAAACAATTGAACATATTGGCTTCACCGATTCGGTTATCTATGATACTAGGAAGTCCTATATATATGTAAACTTTGGCTATTGTTCAGATCAAGCAATAAGAAACAATTTCCTCCTGAGTTCACGAGCAGCAATCCTGGCCGGTGAAAATCCCAGGCTAGAGCCTGCTCCACGTTAGCCCTTGCGATCTAACCCAAATTCACAGCATCATCTATTTCCACCCCTCCAGAAACTGAAAACCACCACAAAATTCTGCCCATAACAGCAACATTTCTGAGAAAACAACACAGATGAGCAGAAAAAGGAAGGCGTTAAGAGACCCTCCTGGCCCAACCCTAGACACTCTTAAGATCCGTCTTCAAACCTACTCTGCTACACATTTCAAGTTAACAATATAGGCTATAAAACATCAAGCACAGAGATTTGATATGCATAAAACATCAATATTTATGCCATGCAAGAGATAACTTTCCTAGCACATACCATGGTCCACATGAGCAATAACAGACATATTACGAATGTTATCCTTCTTGTCCATAATTCTGCGGAGCTCTTCTACTGTGAACTTCACCATCTTGACTACTTTTCAATATCACACTACGAATATAAATTCCTGTTTTATAAGAAGCAACCTAGTCAGAATCCAATGAAAATCCAGTGAGGAACTAAACCACATTAAAAAAACTCAGAGGAAACATACAAGGACTTAGGTCAAATAATAAAGAGCTCTGAAATTATCGAACCACATTAAGTTCAAACATGATACCAGATATTTTCAATTGTTATAACTTATTAACAATGCATCCATTTTTTTAAAAACAAATACTACCACCCTACCCGGTACAAGCAAATGTACAATATAGAAATATAAGCATATTAAAAACTAATTAATAATGAAGCTCATGCTCAGAAAACTAATTATTTGCAGTGAACAAAGATGGCAGCCGCAAGAAAATAAAACCTAGATTCAGGTCACTTCAAAATTACATAAACAACAATGCAGCAAGAAAGAAAATTAACCCATTCTGATAGTCTACTTACAAAAAAGAATCAACCCTGGCCTCATGATAGAAATGCTTAATAAGTAGCTACACTCAATAGCACACTACATATACAAGAAAGCATGTATTGCTGCCAGTAAAAAGTGGAATTGGATAGTTAATCTAAGTTAAATATCACTTACAACAATGCAGCAATTACAGGCATGTTAGAAGTGCTCAACACTAAACAGATTTGAAAGCTCATAGCATAGTACATAAATACACACAGGGGTAAGCACACAAGAAAAAGAGCAAAACATTTTTTGCCACACAAGCAAAGAGCAAAACATTTTTTTTTGCAAGATACTGCATGAATGGCAAAATACTGTAAAACAGGTAATACAACCTCAAAAACAAGCACGTCAAATATAATTAAAGCTAGGTGTCAAAATATTGCATTGTGCATGGCAAAGCAACAAAGTGAATTTTTACAGGACAAGCACAACTGCAGAATGCATCATATACATTACCACTGTACTAAAACACTATCAACACAGATTATCACAGAGCATAAATCAGAATCGAGATAACACCACAGATAAAAACCTCTGAGGCAGGTAGAGACTGGCAAAGACCCATACTTTGAACATTCTAGTGAACCACATGAACCAGTAGCAGAATACTCTAAACTAGCTTACTAACAGAACACAAATCTTTAGAAAGGAAACACATGGCGGTCCGCAAGGCCACAGCTAGCCATGCAGAAACAGTAGATCTACAATTCTACGTACAGAAAAAATTTCTATCAAAACGTCCAAATCATATCCATTTGTTAGTTCCTAATGACCAAAGATGACTACTCCATACATCCATACAGAAAGTAAAAGGTGTTAAAGAAAAGGCATAAAAAACATTACGGGTGAATCAGATTTTTATCACATCTACACAAAACCAGGGAGAGAAATCTAGGATACGTGCAACACAAAGGATTTTACCTTAAGTACCTCGAAACTCCGCACAACACACTAAACCTGAACCTCCAAAAGCACTATATCGCTTGCGATCTAGACCAAAATCAACACCTCACACCACGAAATGGAAACAAAAACGCCACCAGCTCAACTAGAACTGCGAATCAGCTAACTAGTACGGGGGCGTCAGCACAAGGACAGACTCTAGGAACTAGATCGAGGACGAGGAATGTCTCCCACCTTGCGGTTTCGCCTCCCGATCCGGGAAATGAGATGAGGAGGCGGCGCCGCGAGAGGAGCACGAAAACTCTATGGGCGCTCCTCCCTCTGTAGACGTGGCGGCGGCGGCGCGAGACGGCCGGGCAGATCGCTTCCGTCGGTGGGGTCGTGTGGCGAGAGACGCAAGATTCTCCCAGCCGTCCGATCGGCTCCGGAGTGTGATGTGACATGGTGGACTTGTCGCTGGCAGACTTCTGGGCCGCGCTCGTCACCCGTGAGATCACTCCGGGGATGTTTACTCCGCCTGTCGGCGCGAGTCAAGGGTGGCGGCGGGTGCGAACCCACCACGTGTAAACCCAAAAAATGAAAACGATCAGCAAAATTAAAAGGAAAGAACAAGTGGGACTTGTTCTGTTTGTGCCAAAATTCACTCAACTTTAAAACCATTTGAGATTTTAGGCAGAAATCCACTCAGCCGGCTTGCTCCTTTTTTTCTCTTCTCTTCTCGCAGCCCAGCTCACTTGGTCGTTTCCCTTCTTCCCCCCTTCAGCACCGCACTCCTATTCTTCTTCTCCAAGCATTCACGCTCTCTCTCCCTCTTTCTTGTGTGAACAATACAATAAAAGGAACGGCCCTCGCTGCTACCTCGAGCCTTGCTCCCTCTCTCGCAACATTGCGTCCTTGTCCCATCATCGCCAATGCACACGCCACACTCGCGCTGCTATTGTTCACGAGAAATCACATGCAATCGTCACGAGAAGACGCTGAGCCGAGCACGTCATTGCCTTGGTCTTACCATCATCTTTATTTCCACCTCTTTCCCATCCCTTCTCGCCCATGCGACCTGTCAGAATGCTGCACATAGTGCCATGTTCCTCAGGCCTGGTCGCACATTGCCAAGCCTGCCCACGGCGGTCTTTGTCAGTCCGATGACTCTCTTCCCAAACCCCTCGTGTCACATCGCGTTCCAGGCCCTCATCTATGTTCCCCTTGATTAATTTGGAGTTTACTCGCCTATAGTTTGCTGGTGCCATCGTCTTCCTCACACACGACCGAAATCGCCACCGCTGACGCCATTCTAACCCCGGTGAGTCTCCTCTCAATTCCTTCCTCTAAGGCTTCCTCTTACCTCCCTCTAGCCTTCCCTGCCATCAATTTGGGCAACCCTCCCCCAGTTTACCACCACCATCGCCATTGTCACCCTGGTGAGTCTCCTTTCAATTCCTCCCTCCTGAGGCTTCCTCTAACATCCCTCTAACCTTCCCCGCCATCAATTTGGGAAACCCTTCCCTAGTTCGTTGTCGCCGATGCCATTCTCACTCGATGAGTCTCCTCTCAATTCCTTCCTCCTGAGGCTTCCTCTCGCCTTCTTCTAACCTTCCCTGTCATCAACTTGGGCAGCCCTTTCCCAGTTCGCTGCCACCACGACGCACCCACTGCGCCACCCTAGGCCTCTGTTTCCAGCCCTCCTAGACCTCTCTCTCCGTCCTCACCGGTCGCATTGGTGAGTTCCCCACTACCCAAATATGCTAATGACATGCTCAAATTTAAGGTTTGCGTTGCCGTTTTGCCGTCCCAATCGTAGCCCATAACCGGCCGCTGCCGTGCATAGCCTCTTTCCACGCCGTCACCACCCTAGCCTCCTCGTCCTCCCATTAACCCATTTTTGGAAAAAAAAAGTCCAGGTGAGAATAGTCTATGGTGGCTTAGACATCCCCAATACAACATTGCTAATCCCCATGTGTTTGCTTGTTCTGACATGAATGTTTGCCCCTTTTGGAAAGGGGTTTTATGGGCTATTAAAGTGGCCAAGTTGGGCTACCAATGAAATGTTGGTAATGGTAAGAAAATTATGTTTGGGAAGATCACTGATTTGGAAATTGAAGCCTTGCTATCTAATATTGGGAAGTGTATGTGCTAGTTAATGCGAAACAAACCTTAATTGTTGATATTTGGAATGGCATCAATCTAAAATGTACCTTTCAAAGATGTGTAGATGATAGAATATTTAATATTTAGTTAGAAGTAGTTAGTATTGCTGAATCTATAGTTTTCACTGAGGATGAAGATGTTTTAATTTGGAAATTTAATTCTAAGGGATTCTATAGTGTTCAGCCTCTTTATGCTATTATAAACTTTAGAGGTGTGTCTCATGTTTATATTCAATTGGTGTGGAAGATTTCTGTACCCCCCAGGATTCATATTTTCCTTTGGCTTTTATTTCATAATAAATTGCTTACTAGGGATAATCTTTGTAAAAGGCAAAATGTTGATGATAAAACTTGTGTTTTCTTTTCAGAAGCGGAATCTATCAATCATGTATTCTTTGACTGTGATATTGCTAAATTTGTGTGGACTAAAATCTCTATTGTTATTAAGTTTGTTGGGGGTACTGGTTTTGAATCTATAGCAAAATGGTGGATTTGTGCACTCATCTAAGGACTTACCAGCGGGCATCTTAAATTTGTTGTACTCTCACTTGTATTGGTCCTGTCGGACAGTCTTGATTTGGGTGGTGTCCTCATGGTATTAGAGGGATCAGTGTTGTGTGTAATCCAGACTTAACCAGGTTGTCGGTTTAGTTGATGGGTGTGTGTGTGTGTGTGTTTTTGATTAGCGAGTGTGTTTATTATTTGCTTGCAGTCAGGTGTGCGTCCAAGTCATGGGCGTTAAGGCTGGAAAAACCAGATCGTGATGCATGGTATTAGCTCTAGCTAAAACAGTTTATGCGTTGGTTGTTGCTTTTGTGCATTGAGTCAAGATAATCGCTTGGGTGTGTAGATCCTAGGTTCATTTCCACTAGCCTTTGTGGCAGAGCACCATAACAACGTAGCCTCTTGGGTAGGCACCAGGCTCACCATTGACCTGTCCACCTTCTCACTGTACAACCTCAAGCAACCCCTGCTTATGTGGCCTCCCCGTTGGTCATCGTGCTCGTCGACATCATGGCTATCTCCAGCAAATGGAATGGGAAGGGAGGATCACAGGGTCACATTGCCATGATGTCGGGAGTTGGGGCGGCTACACCTCGGCTGAACTGGGAGTGGGGATGTGGTGCGGAGGAGAGGGTTACTGGGTTGCATTGTCATAGGGTCGGGAGCGAGTGTGGCAGCAACCTCAACAAGATTGGGAGTGGGGCACGATGCGGAGGAGAGGACCACCAGGTCACGCCACCGTAGGGTCGGGCACCTCAGTCAGATTGGGAGTGGAGAGGCGACGTGGAGAAGACCACCATGTCGTGCCACCGTAGGGTTAGGAGTGTTGGATTTGGCTCATGAATTAAGGCCCTTTTTTAGAAATTTCAAAGCATGCATAATTTAGTACCATATGTCGAGCTAAGTGAAGGGAATGCAGTTTATAAGTTATATTCCTTGTCACTTTTTGAAACATGTGACACATGGTATGGGGGTGGCATGAGGAGGATTTTGGCTAAACATGCTTGTGAACACGTCGCGTAGTAGCACATCTCCTGGCACATTAAATCCACCTTTTATTGCCATGCATCTTTAAAAGGATCAAGAGATGTTCAAGTTCACTAACCAAATTTCCTCGTCCACTCCCACAGCTTCTTCCTCCATTGGGGATATGTGTTGGAGTGTTCAGCAGCTGAACCACGTTGGCCTTCCTCTTTGGCATGCACCAGGAAGGAGGGTGAGTAGTATCTCCAACCCGTTGCCACAGAGAACACCTACATAGGATGAAAAACAAGGTTTCTCGATAGCGCACATCTGCGCGACCGCTTGCTTTGCTACTTCATCTATTTTCTATGCTGCATCGAGCCTGCACTGCTACCTGTTCTTCATCAAGCCCAACTGTAAGTCATTCGTGTGATTGATCAACTCTGTTATATAATATTCTTGAGCATAGTTTAAAGTGCAATGTGTTGCCTGCTGTTAGTATTGATTTATGCATCACTAGTTATTTACAGTATTTGCCTCCTAGTAAAATCTAGAATTAAAATATTGTGCATATTTACAACAAGGAGCAGGGGTGGTCATACCTCCATCGGACTAGGAGTAGGGAGGCGACGTGGAGGAGAGGGTCATCGGGTCGCACCGCCATGGGGTCGGGAGCGGGCAAGGCAGCGTATAGGAGATGCAAATGAGGTGGCTCAAAGGGGATCGATTGATCTAGGGTTAGGTAGCAAGCAATGTGGGACTCAACCTTGGTCTAACCGGTTAGCTAGCAAATGATCATTGTACCCTTGAAGCATTGGTACCTTCGCCCTTTGGCTTGCGACAGATGGGGCAGTACCGTAAGTGCTATTGGGAGAGTGGCCCCCACCTTCACCCATTCGGCCTGCTGGGCCCAGAGGCCTGTTAAGCATGTAAAAGGACTTTATACCCCTAGCATAGTGAGCCATAGTAAGGGTACTCTTGTAATCAAGCCATAAGGCCATGTATATATAGCCACAGGGAAGGAGTGAGAGCAATGGTTCATTTTTACTCATCCTCACCTCTAGTACAGACAAGGCAAGGTTGGGTATTTCATAATAAAAAAGTAAAGTCAAAATCATTTAGCTTATTCTCTCAATTTCAATTGACCGCTGCTGGATTTAGTATATCTAATATGAATTGGCGATCAGAACATATATGGATAGAACTTCTAAAAAGTTCTAAAAAAGAGGTAATTTTTTCTGGGCCTGTATTCTTTTTCTAGGTTCACTAGGATTCTTATCGGTTGGGGCTTCCGGTTATCTTGGTAAGAATATGATATCGGTACTTCCATCTCAACAAATTCTTTTTTCCATAGGGGGTCGTGATGTCTTTCTACGAAATCGTGGGCCTATTCATTAGCTCCTACTTGTGGTGCACTATTTTGTGGAATGTAGGCAGTGGTTATGACTGATTCGATAGAAAAGAGGGAATAGTGTGCATTTTTCGTTGGGGATTCCCTGGAATAAAACGTTGCATCTTCCTTCGATTCCTTATGCGGGATATCCAATCAATTAGAATTCAGGTTAAAGAGGGTCTTTATCCTCGTCGTATCCATTATATGGAAATTCGGGGCCAGGGGGTCATTCCCTTGACTCGTACTGATGATAAGTTTTTTACTCCACGAGAAATAGCCCCTAGCAATCTCCCATAGTCCCCTGTTTACTATTTGGCCTGTAGCCATTCGTGGGGATCGATACGCAAGCTCAAGCTTGAAGGAACAATGGCATCGAAGAAAGCAGCGATAGTGGCCAAGCGGAAGAGAAGCACGACAGCAACGACCATCGAGGCTAGGACACGGGGGCTAGTGGTTGAGGGTCCCCTACTCCTGTGGTAGCGATGCCTCAGCGCCACTAACGATGAGCAACAAACAACGACGTGGGGAGCTCCGCAACTGAAGGGTGTAGCGATGGTGACCCTTGACAACATCACTGACACCCGTGTTGGCACATCCAATGACCCTAGCACTCATGCTATCATCACTAATGACCCCACCACACACGCCGGCACACCCATCGACCCTAGCACTCGTGCCGTCAACATGCAGCAATCGGAGGGCACCTTGGTGGCGGTCCTCAGAATGCTATAGCACGAGCTGGCAGATCTATAGAGTGACATACGGAGGATACAAGAGGCTCAGAGTTCACAACACCCGCAACGATGGTGGTGGATGTCATTGTGGAAAGGGCGGATAGCCGCGAGGCCCACACCAGTGTCATAGCACCCACCGATGAGTATACCCAGAGTCCCCTTTGTCTATTGGCCTGTAGCAATGCACATGATCGGAGGACTTAAAGATGCCCATGGTGGAACCGTAGAAGGGTGATACAGACCCCGTGAATTTCTGCGCGTCTACAAAATAGCCATCGAAGCTGTAGGAGGCGATGACTCGATAAAGGCAAAGGGGTAGCCGCTCGCCCTTCAAGGGATAGTGCTCTCATGTTTCTTCACCATCACGCCCGGCTCTGTGTATGCATGAGAGCAGATATGGGATCAGATGCACAATAGCTTTCAAGGAAACTACGTTCAGCAGGTGAATGCTGACCAGCTCTTTGCGATCAAGCAGAATCCATTTGAGAAGCTATGAGAGTACTTTAGGAGCTTCGTGAAAATCCACCGCCAAGTCAAAGATGTCAATGAGACTACTATTATCAATGCAGTGATACAAGGTCTCCGCAATGGGCCCTTGGCCGAGTATAACGTGTGCAATCCCATAAGAACAACGGCTAAGCTCTTCGACAAGATGGAGGAGTATGTCAAAGCTGAGGAGGATGCGTAGTGGCATGAGGGAAACACTTTTGAGGCCAAGCCCATGCTCGAGTCTTCAAAGGATAGCTTCGACCACAAGCAATGAAAGGGCAACAATTCAAACACGTCCTCGACATTGGTGAAGATGGCAACAACACCCTTAGCAGCTGCGGGTGCAGATGGAGAGGCCACGACCGTGGAAGGGGCCGAGGCCATGATGATGGATGGTAGCAGGGACTATGGTGCAAGGTCCACGAGCAGGGGGAACACCTATTCTAGGACTGTCCCACCATTGTAACACTCCATGAAAGTGTCACCAGGGAAAGAACCCTTGACGCATGGGTGCTAGTAGTGGTGCACATACAGTAGCCCCCGGAGGGTTAGCTTGTCCACTCTGCCCCACTGCCCTATGCATACAAGCCTCCGACAGCAGGTCATGCCAAATCATCAACATCATCATGGGGGTTCATTGTTAGATTTCTCCTCTAAAAGGCAGCAGAGAGCCTATGCCTATTGGCTACACCACGTCGTCGTATACCCCGTGCAGCTGCCCCCGAGCTGGGCACAGGCTGACATTACCTTCATAGTGGTGGATGCGGTGGGAGTAGACTTCCCTCACCAAGATTCGTTGGTGGTACAAGCAAGCATCATAGGATACGACGTGAGGTAAGTCCTCGTCGACAGAGGCAACTCAGCGGGCATCTTGTTCGCTAATGCCTTTGACCATATAAGCATACCCAGAGCAGGCTAGAGCCTCTAGGTGTGCTACTCCAGGGCTTTGAAGGATGAGCGGTAATGCCTTGGGGCAGGTGGTACTTGAGGTATCCTTTAGCCAAGGCGAGCAAGCAAGGAGAGAGGTGGTCACATTCGACATCATTGACCTTCCTTATTCATACAATGCCATCTTCGGTAGGGCGATGCTCAATGTCTTTGAAGCAGTCCCGCACCATAATTACCTCTACATGAAACTCCCAGGTCCAAAGGGGATTGTGACGGTGCTTGGAGATCAGGACCTCACCTGTCAAACAAAACTGAGTGCACGAGGTCCCCTCTGGAAGGTGCATGCCATTAATGAGACCACCGAAACACCCACATCACCATCGTTGTCAGTACCAAGGTGGACTTCCAAGCCCAAGCCGAAGGGTGAGGTCAAGAGGGTCCTACTCGATGGGGCAGATGCCTCCTAGTAGGTCTCCATCGGAGAGGGCCTCACTTGGAAGTTGAGCAGGGACTCCTAGAGATCATCCACAACAATGTGGATGTCTTCACATGGCCTCCTGTCGGCATCATAGGAATGGATCGCTAAATCGTTGAGCTTGCGCCCCAACACCGAGCCGGTCAAACAGAAGCTGAGGCATATGTCCCTTGAACACCAAGAGGCTACGAAGGTAGAGCTCGCCAAATTGGTCGCGTCCGGCATTGTTTGCAAAGTGCATCACTCAGAGTGGCTTGCCAATCCAGTTCTTGTCAAGAAGGCTAGTGGCGCGTAGTGCATGTGCGTTAATTTCACTAACATCAACAAGGCTTGCCCAAATGATAACTACCCACTCCCGCGAATCGACCAATTGGTGGACGCCATGGTGGGGTGCGAGCTAATGAACTTCCTAGATGCGTACTTTGGATACCACCAAATTCACATGGCCAAGGAGGATGAGGCTAAAATGAGCTTCATTGTCTTGGGAGGAACTTACTGCTTGGCCAGAATGCCTTTTAGCCTCAAAAATGCGGGAGCCACCTTCACCCAACTGGTAGTACTCGCCCTTGCCTCCTAGCTTGGATGAAACATTGAGGCCTACATTGACGACGTCATGGTCAAGAGCACGCGGGCCATGTCTCACGGAGCAGACCTCCAAGAGACATTTGACAATCTTCATCGAGCCAGCATGAAGCTAAACCCAGACAATTGCATCTTCAAAGTATGAGCAGGAAAGTTGCTTGACTTTTTCATGTTCGGTCAAGGAATCGAGGCAAACCTAGAGAAGATTGATGTGATACTCTCCATGGAGTCACCCAAGATGACCTGAGAGGTCCAGAGGCTGGTGGGCCGCCTCGCCACCCTTAGATGCTTCCTATCCAGGGTTGCAGAGCGAGGCTTCCCATTCTTCAAAACACTCCATGGCTACAACAGCTTCCATTGGAATGAAGACTACACATAGGCCTTCAGCAAACTAAAGAAACACCTCGCCAACCTCCCTACGTTAGTGTGCCCATTACTAGAGGCTCTTCTTTACTCTATTTGGTAGCCACACCATCTGCTGTAAGTGTGGTCCTTGTTCTAGAGGAAGGGCCTGTATAGTGATCGGTGTACTTCATGTCGGAGGCGCTCTAGGTAGCCAAGATGTGCTACACCGAGTTGGAAAAATTAGCCTACACGCTCCTTATGGCTCCCCACAAACTCTAACAGTAGTTCCTAACATACAACATCATAGTACACTCGTCATTCCCCCTAGGGAAATGCTGTAAAACAAGGAATCAATGGGCCGCATCGGCAAATGGGCAGCCGAGCTCGCACTGTTCTCTCTAACTTACACCTTGCGGATAGCAATCAAGTCATAGATCCTCATAGATTTTGTCATGGAGTGGACTCTGTTGACCCAACCATGAACTCAGACACCCGCAGAGCTAGTGTGGTGTCTCCACATGGATGGGACGTACGGGGTCCTTGGAGCGGGTGTTAGAGCAGTCATCACAACACCCAAAGGATGACGCTTGCAGTACTCCACATGGCTCGAGTTCCCAGCCACCAACAACACAGCCGAGTACAAGTCCTTGCTCTTTGACCTTGGGTAATTCAAGGCTCTTGGTACACGGAGGGCCTTGGTGCATACCAACTCACGCTTGCTCACGGGGCACATCGACAAATCCTACCATGCCAAGGTCCCCGACCTCACAAAATATTTGGCAGCAGTCAGAGTGAGGGAGTGCCACTTCTTGGGTATAACTATTAAGCCCATTCCATCAGATGACAACGAGGAGGCTGACACCCTAACAAAGGCCGCGAGTCAGGGACTCGAGCCGCCCACTGATGCATTTGTCGAGGTTCTCACTGCCGTAGCCATTCTGCAAGATTTTGTCGACCCCACCCCAGTCCTCTGAATTTTTCACAACAATGGTTGGAGGGGCCCATTGTCGCATTCTTAGAGGAACCAAGGAGCCAGATGACCCACAAGATCTATGGTAGCTACAGCACTAAACAAGAGGCTTCAACCTACTCGATGGTGTACTCCATAAGCAGGGGTTGTGCGCCCCACTCCTATGGTGTCTCTCGCACAAGTAGGCTAGGACCTCCTCACCGAAATCCATGCAGGTTTATGTGGCTCGCACATCGCCCCAAGATACCTCGTCAGAAAAGCATTTAGGCAGGGCTTCTACTGGCCCACCATGGCCTCTAACATATAAGACCTCGTCAGGCAATGCCAAGGCTGCCAATGGATGGGGAGGACGGTTCACAAACCACCCAGTCAGCTTGAGTCGATTCCCCCAGTTTGGCCGTTGGCGTGATGGGGGCTTGATATCGTCGATTCGCTGCCATAGGCCCTAGGGGACCTAAGCTTCGTCATAGTCACCTACGAGTACTTCTCGATGTGGCCTGAGTTGGCCACCCTACCTAGAGTTACCTCCGCTATGGTGCAAAGATTCCACTAGCAAAACGTAATTTGTCACTTTGGAGTTCCAAGGGAAATCATCGTGGACAATGGGCTTCGATTTAATGTAGCAGCCTTCAAAGCATTCTACAAGCGCATGGGCATCAGAGTTTGCTACGCCTCCGTAGGACATCTACCATCTAATGGAGTAGTTGAATAGGCCAATGGCACCATCTCTGTGGGCATCAAAAAGAGCCTCATTGGCCTCCCCAAAGGTAGATGGCCTCATTAGTTACTAAGCATGCTCTGGTCCATGTGCACCATCGCAACAAGTCCCATAGGCTTCATGTTGCTCTTCAGAGACAAGGCTATGACACCCGAGGAACTCATGACTGGGTCATGGAGGGTGTTGGCTCAAGCCCTAAATCTGGACTAGGCAGTGTCACTGGACCTCCTTGATGGTGTGCTAGTCCAGGCCACAGAAAACATTACCAAGTACATACAGATGACATCGGAGTCATACAACAAGAAGGTACAGCTATGATAGCATGTCATCGGGGACCTGGTGCTATGAAAAGCACTTCAGGCATCAACCATGGGCAAACTAGACTCCAAATGGAAGGGCTCGTACATCATCTTGGTAACCCTTCAGCTAGGCTCATACCAATTGGCAATCCTCGAGGGGGCGAACCTCAAGCACACTTGGAATGGCGACCACCTTCGTTGGTACTACACGTAGCCAGAGCTGGAGGGGTAGCCTCGTGCACGATAAGTACATGAATTTGTAATAGCTTACCCACGCAAATATGGTCTCATAATAAAGCCCTTTCCTTTTGCCGTGCAAGATAGTGTCCTCGAGTACAATGCGCGGAGACCATGGGTTCCATGCCAACTCTGTGGAGTATAAAGCGCCGGGAGCCTCGGGTGTGCCAGGCCACTATATGGAGTATAAATAAGAGTGTGGAGGCCATCAACTTCATGCCAACTCTACGGAGTATAAAGCGCCGGGAGCCTTGGGCGTCTTGGGCCACTCTACAGAATATAAACAAGAGTGCGGAGACCATGGGCTCTATGCCAACTCTGCAGAGTATAACGTGCTGGGAGCTTGGGCATCTAGGGCCACTCTATGAGTATAAATAAGAGCATGGAGACCATGGGCTACAGTCAACTCTATAGAGTATAAAGCATTGGGAGCCTCGGGCATCCTGGGCCACTCTATGGAGTATAAACAAGAGCGTGGAGACCATGGGTTTCACACCAACTTTGTGGAGTATAAAGCACCGAGAGCATTGAGCATCCCAGGCCACTCTACAGAGTATATAAATAAGAGTGAGCTCATGTAAGTCCTACTGATAGGTTCATTAATACAGTTCCCAAGGTCAGACATAGGAGCTCGCGAGTCCTACCAACGGGTTCATCAATACAGTTCCCAAGGTCGGACGTTGGAGCGCGTGAGTCCTACTGCTGGGTTCATTGATAAAGTTCCCAAGGTTAAGTGTAGGAGCGCGTGAGTTCTATCACCGACTTCGTCAATGCATGTTCGAAGAGTGGGCGATGGAGCACACGTATATCAGACTTTATCCTACCATTGACTTCGTTAATGCTCGTCCGAAGGGTGGGGGATAGACCGCGCACGTATCAGACTTTGTTCTACCACTGACTTCATTGATGCATGTCTGAAGAGTGGAGGATGGAGAACATGTGAATCAAACTTCGTCCTGCCACCGACTTCATCAACGCATGCCCGAAGAGTGGGGAATGGAGCGTGCACGAATTAGAATTCATCCTACGATCGACTTTGTCGATGCATTTCCAAAGGGTACGGGACAGTGCATGCGAATCAGACTTTGTCATACTGTCAACTTCGTTAGCGCTCATGCGAAGGGTGGGGATGGAGTACGCACATATCAGACTTCGTCCTATGGCCAACTTCATTGATGCTTGTCCGAAGGGTGGGGGACAGAGCACGAGTGTACCAAACATTGTTCTACCACTGACTTTATCGATGCTCATCCAAATGGTAGAGGATGGAGCATGTGCATATCAGACTTCATCGTACTATCAACTTTGTCGATGCACGTTCGAAGGGTGGAGGACGGAGCATGCACGAAGCAGAGTTCGTCCTATCACCGACTTCGTCAATACACATCTGAAGGGTGGGGGATGGAGCGCGCATGAATCAGACTTCATCCTACTACTGACTTCATCGATGCACGTCCGAAGGGTGGGGCACAGAGCACGCACGTATCAGACTTTGTAGTATCACCGACTTTGTCAACGCAGATTCGAAGGATGGGGAATGGAGCACATGCGAATCAAACTTCATCTTACCATAAACTTTGTTGATGCTTGTACGAAATGTGGGGGATGGAGCGCATATGCATTAGACTTTGTCCTACCGCTGACTTCATCGACACTCGTCCAAAGGGTGGGGACGAAGCACATGCATATCAGATTTCATCATATCACCGACTTTGTCGACACACATCTGAAGGGTGGGGATAGAAAGCATGCGAATCAGACTTTGTTGACGCTCGTGCCAAGGGTGGGGGATAAAGTGCGAGTGTATCAAACTTCATCCTACTGCTAACTTCATTGACGCATGTCCAATTGGGGACAAAATGCGCATGTATTGGACTTTATCCTACAACTGATCTCGTTGACACACGTCTGATGGGGGACAAAGCGCACATGAATTATACTTCGTCCTACCGTTTACTTCATCGACGACTCATCCGACGGAACGCACGTATCGAATTCCACCAATGATTTCGTCGATCGCATAGATTTGTACACCAATACTACTACTTGGGCCTCTTGTAGCCTCTTAACATGACGAGTGCAATCCATGGACTCATAGTGGCACTATTAAACATCACATCTGTTGTGAAACAATCCTTACAAGGAACACGTACAACATGCAAGACGACAGAGGGAGTGCCCTACTCTTCATCCAAACTCTCTAGTTTTATAAACTCCCTAGGGTGGATGGGTGGGTGCACAGGCTGCTCCGCCCAGAAATGCCATGACTCCTCCACCCACCCGCAGTGCCGAGGTTACCGATGGAGGAGTTGGTCCGGTACGAGGAGCCGATCTTCTTCAAGTACCTGCTCATGACACAAAGTAGGCAAAATAAGATAGGGCCATGGCACGAACACTCTGTGTCTTTCATTATAGGACAACAAGTACACGGCCCGAAGATTGCTGGTACCCCATACAAAAGCGAGGCCACTCACCTAACACATGCACACTACAAGATAGAATCACAAAAATGAAAGTTGTCAGTATCACCCTGTCAATCTATAGGATGGGCATTGCAAGCGGGGTCGTTGTCCTAACTTCATTGGGGGACCTCGCTGAGCCATGTCTCGAGGTCCATCAATGAGCCCAGTTTCCACTTGAGAGCGATCCTTATCGCCGCATCACCAATGTATCCCCATATGTGCTCATAGAAGGCACAGGCAGAGTGGCAAGTAGCATGCATGGCTTCAACCATCATCTAGTTCCCCTTGGGGAGGTCTATGTGGGGATTCACTAGCTCGCCCACGTGCAGGCAACCTCGGAGGTGTAGCAGTCAAAAGACTATTTAGATTATCGCATGTGAGCAGAGGGTGAGAGATGAAGCCTTATGGATGTTCCAGATGCTCCTAAGAAAGTCCTCTGGCCCATGCGCCCGAGGGGGAACTTCCATTGCAACTCCTCGAGGGTCACTTCCAGGGTCTCCATGGACGCCCACACCGAAACAGACACCTTGCCAAGGATGTGGTCCCTCTTGGCCAACTCTGATTCCACTTGCACCTTCTCTTGTTCCAGTACAACAATTTGGTGTAGGAAGCTCTCATGCTCCTCTGCGGCAGCGGATAGAGCTCACTCCACCATGAGCCTTGCGTTAGAGATGCCCTTCGCGCCCTTGGACTTGAGGAAGTGGATGCACTCCACCCTCTCCTCTACCACGACCGAAGCATCAGCAGCAAGCTTACACACCAAGGAAACCTCCACCTCGGTGGCCATGACCAACTCCTGTAGGCTATTGTGTTCATGCTATGTCGTAACTTGGAGTGCACGAGCCAAGGCAAGCACCTGCAAGACAAGGCACTAATATTGACAACAATGTTAGTGGACAAAATAGTGACACATCGAGCGCCACGTACCAAAACCTTGGTAGCCTCAAAGCACTTCGAAGGAGCTCTGGGCCGCATGACGACAACACCTAGCAATCAAGCCCAGCGTCCACACATTCTGCAGCTCCTTGGAGTACATGCAACGCCTCCGGCTAGGGCACAAAGTCCACCATGGAGAGTCACGCTCCTCTGTTAAGGCAACATATGTGTTTCTAGCACGTGATGACACGTTAACGACTTTAGGGCTAGCTAGGCCATGGCCAGCTTCCTCACTGGAGCCTTGTGTGTGCCACAAAGGAGGGCATGCTGATGACAACAATAGTGAGGGAGCAAATTGGGGAGATCCTCGAGAAGTCCTGAGAGGAGAACAAGGTATTCATACATACAACGTGTACCGAGGAGACCGATGACAAGGTAGTGGCGTTTGCAGAGCAACAGACTAGGCTAGATGGTGGTGAGCCAGTAGGAATCACGCTGACACCGGCAGCTAGTGGAGGAGGTTCTAGCCTCCAAGCTGGAGTCCACATCATGCATCGTCGTAGCTATACAACACCCGGGTGCGCTTCGTGGCTTAGGCAGGGGGAGACAGATCATGGACCTCCATAGACGATGGGGCAAACTCCATGCCAAGACCCCTCGCCTTCCATGGCACCGTCGGGGATGGCCGCTTCACGAACTCCATCGTGGTATAGCCTTGCCGAGCTCGCATCACGACTACTGTCTCCACCAATTGAACATCGCTCTTAAGAGACGTCTTCGCTATTTGAATGCTACTCATCCTTGGAATCCGACTCGGTGCCCCCCACCAAGTCCTCGTCTATAGCCTCCAACTCATCTGTATGGGGGGCGGACGACAGCGGAAGGGCGGCAATGGGAGGCTGTGCACCTTCGCGCGATGATCCATGATCCATAATGTCACTGTCACTAGCCGTATGACTACGACCACCGCTGCTGGAGGGCACGGACTGCTCGGGCACGGGGATACCAAGAGCTATACACACCCGGTTAACCTGGCCATGGTTGAGGTCACCAACGCCCAGAGGGTGTTCTCCTTCACAATGTACTACCTGAGGAAGATGGCAGCTACACGCTTTGCCTCAGCAAGAGAAAGGACTACACGTGTTCCAACACGATGGAGGGTTAGCACCAATTCGATAAGCGTAAAAGAAAAACACACATGACTTACCTGAACCGATAAGCTTTGGGAGTAAGGCAACAGTGGGGCGGTGACTATCAGCATGAGTAGGACCAGGCTGAATATGCCACAGCCGGGCCAATGGGGATATGCCGAGCACACAATACTCCTCCACAAGATCCTGCATGTTAAAGCGGAGAGCAACCCTCGTGAGCCTCCAGGCATGTTGCTCATCCTCACTGACGACCATCATGGAGGGAGACATGTTGAAGTCCATAACATGTCCCGTCCACTAAAGACTGCTCTCGTAGTCCATTCGATGGTAGAACCACTGCCGCATCCAGTTTGACTCCCACTTCATCCTGGTAGAGTTTGACAAAAAGAGCATCATGTAGTTGGACTGAAGTATGAAGTTTAGGCTGTCCAAATTGGAATATTGCCCCTCGTTTACTTGCTTCAACTGACATCGTGTGTCGTGGAGAGAGAAGAACAGTCTCAGGCTTGGCACTATGTCTTCTGCACGCAACGCCCAGCTAAAGACCACGAGCCACGCGATGGCATTCAGTGTTAGCTGCATGAGCTCTAGCCCGTACAACCAGAGGACCTCGCCAATGAAGGACGCCAAGGGGGCGTAAAGCTCGGCATCAAAGTACGTGGCGAAGACAGCCGTCTTCGACTCCGTCAGGTGTGGCTCTACCACGCTGTTGGGGGAGCCGCACTACTTCATGACCACTGATCTTCTTCTTGGCCACTAGCATGTGATCTGTGGCCATGGTAGATCCGAGTGTGTTCACACATGCTCTGTTGATCTTCTCCGATGCACTTCAACACTTGTTGGCCGTTGACTCATCGCGCTCGACGACGTCGTCATTGCTTAACCGAAGGGAAGGGCCGTCGTGATCAGACGAACTGCTCACAGCCCCACGACAAGTGCGTCGGTTGCCACCGCGAACCATCTCCAGTGAATGGCATGAATAACAATGCAACCACGACAGTGATAAAGAACAGTGATGGAAAAGAAACTCGGTGAGAGGGAAGGTGAAGAAGGATGGCGATAAACAGTCGGCCAGACCACCGAGCAAGCCGGGAGATGGTGACTTATAAGGACAAGCTCCATTTAATGCGCGCACCTTTTCGGGCACAGCGCAGGGCCAAAGACGGCGTGCAAATTGAAAGCGCATGACACACGACGATCACATCGACATAATGCCTCGATGCACGACCGACCAAATACACGAGGACATGTGGCACCAGACAACAAGGCGCCTCGCGCTACACCAAACGAACCCGGTCCATGGGTCGGCTAGCCAACAGGCCAAAGGGACAGAGGGGGCCAAGAGACCAAGGCGACATGGTTTTGGCCTGTAGATAGCGGAGCCCTTTACCATGAGAGGCTACTGTTGGGGGAGTGACCCCCACCTTCACCCATTTGACCTGCTGGGCCAAGGGTCCCATTAAGTATGTAAAAGGACATTTGTACCTCTAGCATAGTGAGCCATAGTAAGGGTACTCTTATAATCAAGCCTTAAGGACATATATATAGCACTAGGGAAGGAGTTCATTTTTACTCATCCTCACCTCTAGTATAGATAAGGCAAGGCTCTTGGCAGTCCCTAATGGTCTCCTATAAACCCCTATTTACTATTTAGCCTGTAGCCACAACAGGTACCTTGTGTTTTTTTAGCCGTTTGATGTTAGTGCAATGGATGGTTGTGGTATCTCTCAAGGATGGTAAAAAATCTCATTAGCGATGGTAAAAAAATCTCATTAGCAATCTATAGGGTCGTTTTGGATGTGCGCAGTCCATGGGAGAAGAACTGACGTAAGCCCATCTAACTCGAAGAAACAACGATCTCTATGAAAAATACACCATAGAGCAGAATTGAGAGTAGTAGTGGATAGGCATTCTATCCCCCTCTGCCATAGAACAGCAATAAATTGTTCTAAAAAACAGAAAATTCATTTATTACAAGTGAAAGTTCTAAGACCAGAAAGAGAAGCTAAAGCAAAAAAAAACCCCCTTGATACATTGCAAGAACTGCAGAACATATGACCAGTAAAAATTATTACAAGGCGGATGCATACACTGGAAATCATGGAACGCTGGCATGTCTCCGTTGCGACTTACCGGAGACTATCGCCGTGCAATTGTTGCAGATCACCAGAAGAACCATAGGCTCGCCAACGCAGCAAACGCGCATACCGTGAATGGAACGGCACGGCTGCCATGCCGGGGTGCGCTCGACGGCATGAACCCTGGGTCCTGCGGGTACAGAGGCCCTTTGCCCGATGGCGTGCCTCCAATCTCGATGTACGCCGCTGGCGGCGGCTGGTAGTACGACACCCCGGGGTAAGACGCCGGAGGCGGAGGGCTGTAGTAGTAGTACGGCGACGGCGGCGGCAACGCCGGCGGAGGAGGCGTCGGGTACACCACCGGACAGTCGCTGCCGCACGGCGAGCACCCACCGCACTTCACCTCTCCGTCGACCGCGGCGACCGTGGACGCCGCGACGGCCATGATCCCCAGCACGAGGACCAGTGCCATTGCCCTTCCGACGGCCGGACGCTGCATCATATCGCCGGCGAGCTGGCTAGCTATCTACAGGACTAGTCTAACACACTACGTTACAGCCTACGAGAAAGGCGCCTGTCTAGCTAGGTAAGAGGAACCCTATGGTGTGGCCGTGTTGCCCTTCAGCCACCTTCTTATGATGCTATCACAATGCACAGGCAGTATATCTCCTTGCTTTGTTTGGAGGAATATTAGTTGGGATTCGTTAGAACAGCAGGTAGGCAGTCGAATTAAAAGGGATAATAAGCATAAACTGTACTGCTGTAGTAGCGGTCATCAAGGGGAAGGGTTGCTTGGGACAGTGTGGCTCTCTGAGGCCGGGACTAGTGGAGTACTTGCCAACCTCCGTTCCAGTGTGGCTCGAAAGCGACGACCATGTGGCGGCCCCTAAACTGGTGGGTCCGCGGGTCAAATCGGCCACATGAGCGTGCATTCTCTACACCGCTTGCATTATGGGAGCGAGTTCGGCGCGGCGAGCGGCACCAAATAATGCGAGCCGAGGCGGGGCCGGCGATGCGTTCGCTCCGTTCGGGTGGGAGCTAGCACCGACGCGGTTGATGCGGTCGTTACGTACATCTGCATGTGCGTCTGCGTGCCCAACTTGCGCTAGTGATCTGCGATCCCATGACGCGGCGTCAAGCGACAAGCTAGCGTTGTGCGTGGGAGCGAGTGGAGAACGTGGATTAATCATTGGAGCAGGTGGAGCTAGCTTAATAAAGCTGGCTTCACCTACGTGCCAAATTTAATAAAGTGGGAAGAAGCTTCCGATCTGGTGAACGGTCGTCCCTGTGTGTGCGCCATGTGACTGAATGCCATCGATCCGCGCGAATTTCTTGTGCATTTCGCGTGTTGGCGTGCAAACTCTACACATGCAACTACGCGAGTACATCGTTTCGTCTTTCTAGCATGCTCCCGATAACATGCATGAAGTACTGTAGGTGTGAATGTGAGCACTTTGCTTTGTTTGAAAAATGAGATGCCATCTATGTACCTTTTATTATGTTTGGAACTATTACAATTGTAGTACGATCGTCGGAAAGTCATATGGCAAAATTTTGAGCATGATTGAGGCTCCATTTCGCATGCAGGAGCGTTTAAAAGCACTTGTATTTTTACTACTTTGAATATAAGAATTAGTTTTTGGCAATTTTTTTTTGCTATAACAGCAAAAAAAATATACTACTCGAATTAGTAATAATTTTGGTAACTAACTAGATTTCTCGGTGTACCACAATATAGCGCATTAATTGCAAACTGACATGATTAATTTCTTATATATATTTCATGACACAACACAGAAACAAACTATTTCATAGGAGATTCTCAATAATCATCGATCGAACATTGTCAAATTGAGTCATTGGCTTTTTTTTCTCACCAGAGGCAATAGTTGGAGGAATGTTTAGCGAGTAAATAAGAAATTGAGTCAGAATGGAAAACAATAAGTTAAAAGTATTGGAGTATTTTGGAGTATGAACAAGATAAAGTAGGCGAACAAAGGTGGGGATGAAGTAAGTTGGCGCAAGTGGGTCTAATTAACGATTCAATGATTTTCGCATGTAGAGTAGGCAAAGCCAGCTAATTAATCCGCATGTGAACAAACAATAGAACCTTCAGTTTATAACATAAATACAAATGGAAAAAAAGAGAACCTTCTATGACTATTTTACAGAGTACTTAATTGCCACCAACCATCTCGGGACCGAACGTAGCTTGGTTGGCAGTCAGCCGTCTAGATTCGGACTTAGTGAGTCCTGTTTTCGGGTACTATTTAATTAATAGTGCCCCTCCGACTACACGCGTACATAGGTGTGTTCAGTAGTTATGTCTGAGACGTGACGCTGAAATTGGGCACCAGGGTGTCCGGGCACCTTGATTTCAAATGCGCGAATTCAACCCAAATTCGAGTATGTTTTTTGAAAATATCAGTTTTAGGGTATATACTCATCTATAACAATTCAAATGAAACATATACCTTTGAAAAAATATACTCGAATTCAAAGTTTTGAACGAATTTAGATCACATGCTTTGATGATTTATATATATAATCAGCACATACCTACAATCAAACTATCAATAAAAAATGCAACTACAGTTCAAATTTCAGTTCAAACTTGTTTGAACTAGTTAGTAAACTAGTTAAACTTGATATCCAAGAAAATTTAAAATTTTTTGCACGCGATACATACCAATTTTAGACTTATGGTGCCCGGGCACCAAGGAGCACTCGTTATTTTTACTATATATATATATATATATATATATATATATATATATATATATATATATATAGGACATTGAAATTGGGCACCGGGGTGCCCGGGCACCTTGATTTTAAATGCACGAATTAAACCCAAATTCGGGTATATACCCACTATAACAATTCAAATGAAACATATACCTTTGAAAAATATACTTGAATTCAAAGTTTTGAATGAATTTAGATCACATGCTTTGCTGATTTATATATATAATCATCACATACCTAAAATCAAACTATCAATAAAAAAGGCAACTACAGTTCAAATTTCAGTTCGAACTTGTTTGAACTAGTTAGTAAACTAGTTAAACTTGATATCCAAGAAATTTTAAAATTTTTCGCACGCGATACATATCTATTTTAGACTATGATGCCCGGGCACCAAGGAGCACTCGTTATTTTACTATATATATATATATATATATATATATATATATATATCTTTTCAGTACTCTTCAAAAAAATTGCCACCCACCTTCTGAAAAAGAAGCTGAATCAAAAGTATCATGCTTTAACGAAAAGTGTGTCAACTATAGGGCCTGTTCTTTATCTCACAAGCCAGCGGCTTTTAGCTTTTGCTACAGTAACTAACTTTCAAACAGAGTATTTTTTTAAGACGGGGTCTACAAGTTAAACGATCTACACGTTAAAAGCCCAACATTTGTACTAGCCAAAATCGCAAGTGAGTATCTGTCTCTCCGTAATCTATACCGTAAACAACCAAAATTCAAAAATTTCAGCCAAAAGCCGCAGCCGAAAAGAATATGCCCTATAGTTTTAGCTATAGTATCGTCGAACATAGAAATCGAAGATTAGGAATATATCACCAAAATTCTGTGTTTTCTGGCGAGGAACCAAAATTTTGTGTAAGTACCAGTTCTAATTTTCCATCGATCAGGGGCCTACTCGGAAGAATCATATGTTCCACAGTAAGACCTTTACAGTGGAACTTGCAAGAGATATGTAGATCTTCTGCCGTCCGATTAAAAGAAAAGTTGAACTCGCAAGGGCTTGTCCTGGGTTTGGCCTTAAAATCCATCAATACCTTATGCACTACACGTGTAAGACATGTTTGGCTCGCTTGTGCACCCTTGCCTAGCCTTGTTCATCAAGGTTAGTGAGAAGGAATGCCTCTCCAGTAACGAGAACTGCCTTGTCCACTAACAAGACTAGACAAAAGAACTAAACATCTGTATAGTCTTTGTACGTTGGGATCACCACATTAGTTAGCTCGCTAACAAGAATTACCTTGTCACAAAACAAAACATCTGTATAGTCTTCGTACGTTGGGATCACCGCGTTAGTTAGAAAATTCAATCTTCACTAGACTAACATTAGTTAGCTCAGAAAAGAGGCAGGGCAAGAATGTTTCTTTTTGCTCATATTCCAGGACTGCCAGTGCCATGATCTTTTCGACCTATGTCTTTTAACTTTTATATTGTACAGTTGTAAACTAAGTAGCGGCCGAGTGCTTGATTTTGGGCCGGGTAATCAATGGTGTAAAGTTGTTAATTAACCTCAGCCCAACCTAGACTAGCAACATAGTAGTCTGAAGACCAACTGAAGACTTGAGGTCGGGCCTAGCGCACATAATTGGGCCTGATGCTCAAAAGGAAGTTATTATTTTATTTTACTTCTATATTTTTTTGAACGGGGATTTTACTTCTATAATTGTTTGCTTGTTTTATTATCGTTACATGTACTTGTACCTGTTGCCTTTTCCCCCCGAGGAATGATGTGCTGTTGTTTGTCGCACTACAACCAGTTAATTGTATAGCTTAGTTATTGTAAGTTTTTGAATCGGTTAGCCACAGATGACGAGTACGAATTTCAGATTTTCGTCTCCTAGTAGTTTCGGCGTCAACCGAATGTAGGTATGCTTGGTTCTCAACCTAGGAATACTTCAATTGTCAAACATTTTTGTCTAATTTAAAAGATTTGTGGACAAAAACGTCACAATCAAACTCACCTACGGAAAATTTGCCGTAACTCTGTGTGTATGACACGTGGACATGGCTAATAAAAGTTTGAAACTTTTTACGTTCGTTTTTACAAATCTAGTCCCCTCCTTAACCTCGGTAGTCGTAACAGGTGACACATGTCGCCACACTACCCCAGCTCGGCCGGAGGGCACGACCGCGGTAAGCCGCGCGAGGTCGGTAGGAAGCAACGAGCATGGTAGGTGGCAGGCTCCATTGTCCTGCTGTGCTGCTAAAGTTCGGCAGCACCCTTTGAGGAACCAGAGCTCAGTAGGTCATGTGTGCTCGACAAAGATGCGATGGGCGCAGCAGGGGTGCTCAACAGCGACACGATGGGCGCTACAGGCCATCTTGCTGAGGAGCACACGTTCAGCAGGAGTTGGCGTGCCCCGCAGCACCCACTTGCCCTTGTCACTCGGCGGCACCATCCCCGCATGCATAAAATCCCTCACGTCGCTCTCTCATTCCAAGCCCCCTAGTTCATTTTTTTCTTGCCAAGCGAGAGAGAGCCGAGTAAGAAGAAAGAAAAGGAGAGTAGAGGAGAGTTTTAATTGGTTTTTAAAGTGGTTTTGTTGCGATTTAGGAGATTTGCTAGTTAGGAAAAGTGTAGATCCGAATGATGACATTTCGTAATTAGCTGAAGAAATACACACCATTAAATTTGTAATGTTCTTGGTGCCTTTGCAATTCAGGAAATATATACGTACATATATACATATATGTGTATTGCTCTAGCGAGATTAAAAAATTGTAGAAAATGATGATAAGATTGCAGTAATATGCACTGTTATTTTTTGAGTATTTTTGTGTATTTATGTACATATATACATGCATATATGCACATGTCTATAGGCATAATTAATAGCATAGTTATGTACATGTGCATGATTATTTTTTTGATGTATTTAGTTGTATTTATCATGGTAGAAAATAAGTGGATTTTATCTGCATTGGTGCTAGGTATGTGATGTCGGATATGGAATATTTGTTCGTGTTCTATAGGAAGGGTTTTGTACAGGACAAGCTATATAGGGTGGACCTACAAATTATAATGGATCGTGATCCGGGCTCTGGGTTTGAAGAAGATGGGTTTGCTTGAGCTCAGGAGGTGTGTACAGAGTGCATTTGATAGGGGCACAGGTAGAAAAAAGATTGTCATCAAGGCGGTGACTACCACAGTGGTTGGAGCTTTGAGTGAGTATTTCTGGGAGCTGATAAAGGTGGTTGACAACGTCGCTTGGGGAAGTACATGGAGATTGCAAGCAATCCTGGTGCGACAATATATGGGAGGCCGATGGTGTATGTGCAGTTTATGGAGAGAGGGAACCGTCGAGCAGGGGCGAGGCCAGTGGGAATGGTACTATGAAAGTGACATTGTTGGTTGGTAGGGGTGTTGTGGAACCTACTATTGATGGGGATGGTGGTGGCGAAGTGGAACCTATTGTTGGTGTGGCGGAACATGGTGCTGGTCGGGATGATGGAGGGCAGATGAGACCTGCTTAGAATTTTAAGCCAACCGAAGGTACAGAGGGATGGTGGGCAGCGTGTATTGACTGGATGAATATTTGGGTGGCCTGTGGGATGGAATGCAATCAATGACAATGATTTCGACACAGCCAACAATGGAGACAAGGATGGTGGGGGCATTGGTGGGTACGGTGCATCTGGTGGCATTGCGTGCATGAATGTTGAATATGTCTCTTCTAGATTAGATGTTATTGCGTTGCCCTCTCTAGTTCTATCACCTGAAGAGGGGTTCGATTGCTCGTTCGATGAAGACCCGAAGATGCTATTGCGTGCATGAAGGGCAACGCTTCTGCAACAAGGGTATTGTGCAGCAAGCCATTGCGAGATATGTCGAGAACATAAGCCGCATATATTGGGTGCACAGGTCAAACCCTAACACATATGTGGTGAAGTGTGTGGATGGCTCTTGTCCCAGGAAGGTTTGTGCATAGAGATTCAGATGCAGTGCAATGAACTTTCAGATAACAGTGGTGAAAGATAACAATTATGAGCTTGCAGAGCTGCTGCACAAGCACATGAATGTGACCTTATCAGTTGTTGCTAGCCTGATTAGTGACCTCATAGTTGCGGATGTCATAGTTTTACCGATGTTATTGATGGTCGATGTCGTGAACCTGGTGTGTTTCTTCATGAGCTATGGTTGGTGTGGCAGGCGAGAAGAAAGGTCATACATAGAATGTACGATACGTACGAGGAGGCCTATGACTTTGTGCCAAGAATGCTACATCAGATTGCTGAAGCCATTATCAGGATATACATAAACAAGATAGAGAGAGCACACCTTTTGAAGGGCCCAATTGTTTCATCCTTGACCGAGTGTTCTGGGTGCTTCAGTAGACGATCGAGGGGTTCAAGTACTGTCATCCAATGATCACGATGGATGCTATGTTCCTCTCTTGTAGGTACAAGGGCACTGTATTGACCACGGTGGCTGTCGACGCGAATGACTAGCTACTTTTAGTAGCCTTTACAATTGTGAAAAATAAGAACACTGATAGTTGGCTATGGTTTCTAGCCAACATGAAGTAAGAAGCAGTCCAAGATCGACCCAACATTTGCCTTGTCATGGACCGCAATACCGGGCTACTGTAGGCGCTAAACACCATGCAGCAAGGGACGCAATCACCATTGTAGTGGAATAACATGAGGACCCATTGGTGTATTAGACATCTGGTAGTGAACTTCCACACATGTTTCTACAACAAAGATTTGATAAAGAAGTTCAAGAAGATCTGCATGCAGAATAAGATGCTCAAGTTCAATGCAATATGGAAAGAACTCGACGAGGAGACCTCAAGGAATGTGAGGGAGTCACCGGTAGTGGAACTGACTGTAGCTTAGGGCGCTTTGGTAGTTGTCGGTGAGTTCACCCAATGGATCAACTTGCATGCCCCTGAGCTAAAGAAATCGTTGTTGCTTCATGACATTGATGGTGCAAGGTACGAGATTATGGCAACGAACATGTCTGAGGTGTACAACGATGTGCTAAAGGGTGTGCGCTCCCTTCCGATCAGCACAATTGTGGATGAGAGTTGGAACAACACCATCGGTTATTTCGTGAATAGAGCCATGATCGTGAAGAAGTTGGATGAAGGAAACAATTCTCATAAGTGACATAGGCCTACATGGAGCAAAAAAATGAGGAAGGCTCTTTCGTACATCGCTCGGACCATGGATGAGGTGAGGATGAAATTCGAGATATATTTGAGGAAGAAGTATGTCATAGGCCACGACATAGGGGATCACAAGCATGTATGCACTATTAATGAAGTAGTGACCTGTATATGCAACAAGTCAAAGCTATGCCAGATGATAGTCTCGCTGCATCCGTAATGACACAGATAATAATCAGCGTGGCCAACAGGCCAAACCATAAAAGTGCAGGCTATGCAAAATAGCAGGACATTCCATGAGGGACTGCCCCGAATAGGCCTACTTCATAAGCTACCCCATAGACATGGAGATGTGTACTACCTTCACATATGTACTCATTCATGCTTTGTTCCCATTGGACTACTATGATTTGGAATGTAGTATTGTGCCTCGAGACATTCTTAGTAGTTGCTAGTGAAACTAGATTTGTAAGGCCAACATGTTGTGCAATGTAACTTTTAATAAAGTAATGGCTTGCAATGGAACTTTCCATGCGTTTTTAATTAAGTTGAGTCGTAATGTTGCCACATTCTTTTCTGTAACTCTTAATGTAACTTTTTCAAGTAGACTGACATGTTCTCTTTTGTATTGCAAGAAATGGCCGCTGGTGATGATGACTATCACAGCCCTGGTTTTTACTTAAAATAATAATGGTAAAATAAAATAAAAAAATTATTATTTAAAATAAAAACAACTGTTCTTTGGTTGCCTGAATTTTAGAGATATTTTTTACTATTATTTTTTAAGTAAAAACCTGGGCTATGACAAACTACCCCTCTTAAAAGAATCTTGTCCCCAAGATTCGCACGGGCTAGCAAGAAATGGGTTTGGAAAAACTCAACTTCGGGTTAGCCATCATATCTGAGCCCAGTCAGGTCTGTTAGCGAGCAAAGGTGGAGGAATTGGAGAAAACTGACTTCCTTGAGCGCTGGTATGGTTGGTGCTATTGTGGCCATTGTTGTTGTTCCTTGTGTTCACCATCTGCTTGATGCTTCCAAGAATTAGGAGAGAAGATGAGAATACTTAAGACAAAGGGGAACATGGTTGTTTTGCACAATCCAACAAAACACCAAGTTAGCAAAATCTTTATTAATTAACAGTTACGTCTGCCAACAAAAGAGAAAAACTGACAGCTCGCAACTCGTCTACCAACTTAACAGCTTAACCTAAAGGGATAAGGGTTATCTTGGTGTGGTCCTTCACGGCTCTTGAGGTACAAAGCACGATCCTTCAAGGTGAAGATTGAAGTAGCGGCAAATCAATGAATTCCAACTATTGTCATCTATAGTTGCTTTGAGCAAAGGAAGGATTAGAAATAAGTTTTCAATTAATGATATAAAGATGATAAAAGATTGACAGATAAGGGTAAGCAAAGATTGAGAGGTAAAGGTAAGCAAAACTTTTTGAAATTACTGGTTATTTAAAATAAGTCCTTAGGGTCTGACCATTCTATTCTACCTACGGCCACGTCCTAGTGTTGTCATGGCTCTTATACCATCTCTGTTGGATCCCGGAGCAACAACTCCAAAACCATCTGTGTAAATCACACTAGTCCAGAATCAGCTAGTACACACAGTGGTAACAGGGATACATATCATGCACAATGACAAACTTTATTAATTAAAAGAGTATTGCCTTATGGCCAAAGTTTATATCCACATCCCATAGGCCTAATTTAAATATAAGCAGCAGAAGATAAAATCGAAGTGGACGAAGCCCAACAAGCCCGTCCACATGCAAACAACAGTAAGACAGCCTATATATCCTGATCCTTACCGAAGTCGAAGCAGTTCTCCTCTTAGCAACAGAATAAGCAAGGGTGAGCACACAAAATCTACTCTGCAAGTTATACGGGAAAATAAAATAATAATACAAGGCTGACAAGTAAATGCATATAAGGTTAATTGAGCATAAAACAATATTAAAAGACATACAGTAAATAGATTAGAAATTGCTGAATTTAACAAAGTTAATAAAAACATCATTGTAATCAAAATAGATATCGTTAGTGCAGGTTCATCCCCACACTAACCTATCCACGGGCATCCCACCCGGACCATCTTTCTCCAAAAATATCTCATATGGATTCCATCTATCTATAAGCATTTTGTATACCATTTTTGAAAATAAAGTCTAGTCCATGAAAAACTTTACTCGGCATGCCCATGACCGTGGGCACGGCTATCCAGGATATATTATAAATTCTACAGAGGTTGTACAGTTTTACCCACAATACATGATCATCTCATATTGCCACGCGATTAACACACTTTCTTAGGTGTACGGTGGAGAGATCATGACAAGGTCTTTACAATGCAAAGTTGTAAACCCGGCCACGCCTTCACTAAGGTTTCACCACAATATGAATCCACAAGTTGGAGCCCCTCTTGTGCCATGAGAGACTTCTCATGGCCTACACCACGCTCACATTTAGCCTATAGTAAGACTCAGGTTAGGACACACAAATTAGTCAATTAGGATTATCCCATACCAGCCTTGTGGTAGTACGATAGGATTTTATAGTAGTAGCTTACAGATCGGTCCTTACTTGACTTAGGCTCTTCCCACTTACCGCTTGTGCCTGGTATCACCGTCATGTCACCGAACAACAACGTGTGCCAGCAAGCACCCACCACCATATTATTTGCCTAAGTTTAAACCATATTTTATATTTTATTTTGAAATATTCTATAGACTTTCTTGACTCACCAAAGTTAAGAATACATTTTAAAAGCTTATCATTTTATGTGAAAAAGGTATCCCAAACCTAAGGTTCTCTCTAAGCATGTCTAAGCATTTGCTACAAAATTCTCTAGTCAATACTAGTGTACTAACCAGAGTTTTATTTTAGAGTGACAAGGTATCTGGGAATCAATATCAAAGGTGGTATTAACAAGTAGGCAATAACTAAGTTTAAAACATAATTGAAATATGTTGAATAAAAATATGCATGTAGAATAATTTAAAGCAACATAATGTTATTTGCAAACTGGATCAATATGATCAAGGTGTGTAACTTGCCTTGTTCCGCGAATTGGTGAGAATTGTCATCGAAGAAATCCTCGGAATCGTCACAGTCTACACGTGAAAATAACCCACCAAACACAAATAAATTCAAATGAACTCCAAAAATTTTAAAACAAGGAAGATTTGGATAGATCTTGGTTTTACATGAATTTAGAAATTTGAATGTGTTCAATTGGAGCTAGGATGAAGAAATACAGGCTTCTCGAAGTTTGAAAACAAAGAAAAAAAGAGAGAAAGAATAAATGAGATTTTTTGGAATTATTTTTGTGAAGAAAAAATGGTCTAAAATTACAGTGATTTGTGAGTGGTCAAAGTGGTTATAAATTATACGTGGTTGGTGATCGAAGTCTATACAGTGGTCGTTGGTCGAAATCTATAGAGTGGTCGATGGTCGAAGCGATTGAAAGCAACAAAGTGGTCGGATGATCGAAGTTATAAAGTGGTCAGTAGAAGTTATAAAGTGGTTAGGGAACCGGTATCAAATGGAAGAGTGGCAGTGGAGAGAACTAAGGAGGGTGGTCAGAAGCAGTTGTGAACGACAGAGGTCGAGGGAGACAGTGGCAAGCGGTCGAAAAAAATATAGAGAGAAGGGTTAAGCACCTCAGCATGGACTGCGAGGAGGTCGGAAGTTGGTCAACAGCAAGGAAGAAGCAATGGTGGTACTGCTCGGTCATAGTAATCGGCAACATTTCGGTGGTGGGGAAGCTCAGCAGAGTGGTCGACGATGTCGAGCCACGGCGGAGAAAGTGTTGGTACCAACTTCAAAGCTCGAAAGGAGTTCCCTTGCTGACAATTGCTCACCGCAGGAGCTTGCCAACATGCAAATGGGAAGGAGATGGCGTAGAAAGTACTCGGGCGCGGAAGAGAGGATTTGAGAGAGGGTGAGGTGCGGTGTGTGGAGGGCAAGTTCGAAAAGGGGGTTTTATAGGCGGAGGGAATGGGCAAGGAGCTCGCCAAAGTTAATGGCTCAGTAGTGCTGCATCATCGTGGTTGATGACGAGGTTTTAAGGCAAAAGTAACCTGCAGAGGAAGTGGGGAATGAAGAGGGGTGTTCATTGGTAGCATTTGCTTCGGCTAAACGAAAAGTAACGACTACTATAAAGAGCTTGGAGGGGAAGTAATGGCGGACGGTTGGAGGAAGGAGGAGGAGGAGGAAAGGTGATGACAGACAGGCACCATCGGTCAGTGAAAGAGGAGAGGAAGGGAGAGGGCGGTGAACAGATGCTGACAAGTGGCACTCAGCAAGATCCTCCCGTTGGTGCGGAGTGAGGGAGTTAAGTGGAAGTGGACAGCTGAGATTAGATCGGGCGACACTGGATGTAATCCGAGCTCGACACGTTTTGGCCCGAGAAAAAGTTGAGATTAGATTGGCGTTTTAATTTTCAGAAAAGCAAGGAAGCTTGAAAACTCTTAAAAAATAGCAAATAGAGTCTGAAAAATTCAAGAAAATTCACAAAAATTCCTGAATGTGCTAGGAATAGGAAAGATATTTCTAACTTAAAGTTGGTGTTTAAATTTTTACAAAAATACTTTTTAGCTTTGAAGTTGATTTTTTTAAATTCCAGAAAAACACAGAAAATTTAGATAAAAGTCAAATGCTTTCAAATAATTAATTTGAAATAGGATTTTTATAGAAATTCAAAATGCCCTTCATTTAATAATATTTTCATGTTTTACTTAAATTAATTTTAAGAAAAGCCTTTTGATAAGTTGAAAACAAGCAAATAAAATCTCCAAAATTCTGGCAACTAAAGAACACTTGTTTTATTTTTAATAATAACTTTATTTTATTGTTATTTTTAAGTAAAAACATGGGCTATGACAATGATGAGTGTGGTATGTTGTTGGACCCTTATTGGGATGGCCAACATCATTGTCGGGCGTGGTCGAGCGGTGATGGACTGGCCCCATTTGTTCTCCGGGGTCCTCAGGAGGACTGGTGTCAAAACCCAGAATTTGCATTACAAACCCTATGCGCTTACCGTGCTTGTCCCATGATCAGTGGGTAGTACATACATTCAACAAGATTCATAGAGTATCCCACCATATTATACATGTCACGTCATACTATCGGTACCCAGTTTGAGACCACCGCACTGTGAAACTTTCTTAAGATGGGGAGTGCCCTCTAGCATTCCAAGACTCATACGGTGTGTTGGTAAACCTTTCTTTACCAGCAAGGTTCCTCCAAACATGGAATCCCTCCATGCTCGCACTAGCCCAATTTATCAAGGTGGGTTCAATAGTGGATATTAATGCTAAAGTGATAATAGCAAGAGTAACAATTTATCAAGGTGGGTTCAATGCAAAAATTTGGTATAACTATCAACATTACCAAAATTTTATCAAAATTACGTGCATGCATAGTATTTTTTAATACACCATACAAAATAGTGAAATATGGGATAAACATGATTAAATGGGGTGCTTTCCTTGCTCATTGAACTCTTGATATTGCTCTGGAACAAATTCATGAATTTTTGAGACATCGGTATCTATTGGACAAAAACCAAATATCGCAAATAAGAGCCAAATAAATTCAAATATTGATAAAATTCAAATATTTTTGCATAATATGAAAGAGCGTGATTTTATAGAATTTTAAAGGCAAAAATCATTCAATTTGGAGTTTGTTAGACCATGTGATCGTCGTGCATTTAGTGATGATGAATAATTGACATTTGGGTTTCATTGGAATTTGCGTTTGTGAGAGTTCTGGTCGATGCACTATTGTTGCTAGAGTTTTCAGGCTAGCAGGTTGGTCGGCAGGTCGACCACAGCAGATGACCAAGATTGGTTGATCACGGTAGTCGACCACGGCAGTCAACAACAGCAGATGACCAAGGTAGGTCAATCACGGTAGAATGACCACGGTATTTCAAGCACGTCAGGTTTTGATCATGGCATTTGATCACAGCATTTCGACCAGTAATCAGTAGGCTTTGACCTCGAATAGTGAACCAGTTGTAACAAATACTGAACCGGTCGTGAGCTACAGTGAACTGGTCTTAGCTATGGTGAACCGATCGAAGGTTGTAATCTCGTAGCTACAGTACCTTTTGATGGTCGTAGCTACAGCACTTTCTCGTAGTTGTAAACTTCGCAGTCTTTTGTCATAGTCATAGATTTCACAATCTTTTGTCATAGTCGTAGGTTTCGCGATCTGTTATCTTAGACTTTGTTGGTCGGTAGTGTTAGACTTTGTGATCGGTTGTCTTAAGCTTTGTGAGAGATTGCCATAAGCTTCACGATCGGTACTCATAGACTTTGAGTGCTTCAATTCTAGTGATCTTCGAGTACCTTGAGTACTCGTGTCTGTTGGGCTAGCAGTCTGACCCGCCTGGGCGTGGAAGTCAGACTGGTCTTTCTGAGCGGTTGTTGCTACAATACTTGGTCGGTGATAGGTAGTTGTAGACTTCGTGATCGATAGTCATAGACTTAGCGATATGTTGTCTTAGACTTCGCTATGGGTACTCGGTAGTAAGTACTTGATGGTTTAGTGATGGGTTGGTAGTCAGTAGTGCTACAATACTTATGATTTTTTAGTATTCTGAGCAGCGCGATAGGAATTCCTGAGTACTTGTATTTTCGAGTACTCAATGAGCTAGCGATTGGACTTTGCATGGAGGGCATAACTAGTCATAATGAGTAGTCTAAGACTGATTTCTGGAAAGCGATGGAATTTGTGGTCGTGGCTGACCTGTTTGATGCTAGCAGATAATTAAAGGTGTGTTTTAAGTGTGTAGACTAATGTCGGTCAAGTTGTGAAGAACTTATGCCGGGGAAAATGTTTCTTTATTCTTTGCATGTGCAGGTGGGCGTGGAGATGGTCATGGTCGGTGACGAGGAGGACCAGGACTAGGATGGGAAATTTGAGGTTCAGGCAATCAAGGATGTCACGAGGTGGTCGGACTCGTGCTAGAGTATGTGGAGATCAAAGGTGGTGATGCATGGAGAGGCACAAGAGGTGTTGTCCTGGAGGCTTTGATACATGAGGTGATGGTGTGTGATGAAGATACAGGAGGTGCTATCCTAGAGGCTTTATCACGTGGTGAGTTAGGAGTTGTGGATGGACTCAATAACTGAGAAGATTTAGAGTTTGAATAAAACCCGTGTTCGGAAAGGTTTCGGGTCCCTTGGTTTTCGAAAGAGATAAAGTTTTGAGTATGTGTTTGAGGCAAACATGGTTTGTGACATTAACTATAAAAGCAGGGAGAGGCTATAGGTTAACATAATGTTTTTAGAGAGTTTTGAGAATGTTTTGGCTTTAGTTTTTGTTAGACCCCGGAGTAACAAATCCGGAATCCTTTGTGTAAATCGCACTATCCCAGAAAAATCTAGTGCACACAGGGTTAATAGGGATACATATCATGCATAACAACCAAACTTTATTAATTAAAAAAAGTATGGCCTTGTGGCCAAAGTTTACAATAACGGGGCTTGAAGCCAAACATAAAGGTAAATAGCGAAAAATAAATAATAAGGAGCAGTCCATCCTGCCTGCCCACAGGCGAACAACTGTAAGACATGGCTTACTCATAATTATTCTCACCGAAGCTGATGAAGGCATCCTCTAAAAAAGTGAATTAAGCAATATGAGTACATAAAGTACTCCGCAAGTTACACTAGGAGGTTTAACAGAATTAATGCATGCATAAGGGTTGACAATGGAAGGCATAGTAAGGTTAATTGAGCGTGAAGCGAAATTGAAGTAAATATTGTAAGTAGATTGAAAAGCTGAATTTGATACAATAGATAGAAACAACAATTTATCAAAGTAATATTGTCCGTGCAAGCTCTAACCAAACACTAACTTATCCACAGGTATCCCACCTGGTCCATCTTTCTCCAAAAAGATTCCAACAATTTCCATAAAATCTAGTTTTTGAAAACGGAAAGTCTAATCTATGAAAAACCATACTCGGCATGTCCATGACCGTGGACACGGCTACCCAGGATAGTTTGCCACCATCTAGATAGAGATTATTAAACATATGTTCCAACTCCGTATCCACCACGCAATGTTGAGCTCACGCATCAACTTATTCCCAATATTTCACTTTGATAAGTAATTCCACCATCTCACTCATAAATCTTGTTCTTCTCTCATCTAATATTCTGCCAGAAATACTAAAAGTAGATTTGGAAGAAATTGTCGAGTTCGGAATAGTTAACACATCACATGCTAATATGGATGGCACCGGATATGTTAGCTTGTGCTCGCGCTACCAGTCTAAAATGTTAAAATTGTCTGTATGGTGTGGTATGAGATCGCTATCCAGAAAGATTGATAGTTTCCTATAGGCTCTGGTATGGATTGCTGCAACACTTGACAATGTAGAGTTTGATCTTCCAGAGATCCTAGTGCACCAAAGATTTTGACTCACATATTTGTCTTCTTACCTGTGGTGGGTGCTGGTGGAGGTCATTGCAAGCGAACTCCCTGAAACTTGTGCTTGTACTTCTGATAAACTTCAAACAATTGCGAATGAACAATTGTAAAATAGTTAGAATAATCTATTCCTATAGCCTCACTTATAATTGAAAGAAAATTAGTGAAACCTGCACTTTTAGCTGTTGGATCTAGAATAAATACAAATGTGTGTAAGTACGAAATCTCATTCCAATATTTTAAATATTTAGTTTTCATAGCGCACACAACATCTCATAACACTGGGTCATTTTCATTAGTTTTCAAGTTACTGGAAATTGTAAGAATATGATACACAATTACAAAAGATGTTGGATAGTACACTCTAGAAAAGCAATAGTAGATTCATAAAAGAGTTTCAGAAATACTAGTAACTTCTCAGCAATATACCAGTGCTGCTTAGTCAGTAGTGTGTTGCTGGTATGGCTGTGATAGTGCGTGTGGATAAAAACAAAACATGTGGGCTTATAGGGTAAAAGATTTTGTAGCATGAAATAAGTTGAGTTCCACCTTACCGGCATATTCACAATGAACTTTCGTGAATGTACACCCTTCATAATGCAGTAGGTCATATTTGCTGCAATTCATTCGTTAGAATTATTTACGAAAGAAATTGCATAGCGAAAAGCTTGAAGATATGGATCCAACCTATTCAAACCACATTTAACTATAAGATTAACAATATGACAGACACATCACTGATGTACCTATAAAATTAATAATATGATAGATATATCACTGATGTAACAAGAAGGATTCGACACATGTACTAAACAAAGGAGTAAGCATATCCATTACCCTGGAGTTTGCTGCAGTATTGTCTAGGGTAATTGTAAAAATTTGATTTGTAAGACCAAAATCTTCCACGACTTTGATAATACATTCTACTATATTCTCACATGTGTATGCTACGTCAATTAGTTTGAAGCCTATGATTCTTATTTCTAATACACAGTCATCATTTATATAATGATCGACTACGCTGAGATAGTCCTCCATAGATCGACCACTCCATATGTCCAAGGTCAAAACCACTAAAATGTACAGGTTCCAAAGAGTTCTTTAATTTTATCATGACCATTATTGTAGTATTTAACTAAATCTCTAGTTATTGTCTGTCTAATAACGTAAGTAAATCTAGAATTACGAGAAGTTATAATGTACTTTTTGAACGCATTTGATGCACCAAAGTTTAAAGGAAGATCTTGTGAGGTAATTAACTGGGCTAAAGATTCTCAAGCTATGTCAAAATTATAATCCCAATTATAAATTGTACTGTCGGGATTGTACTGTAGCTGCGTCTGCCTCGTGGCTTTGCCTTGCTTTTCTTTACATCTTTTGGCATTTCTGTGCAAGTGCCCGGTTCCACCTGAAGACTTTGCAGATGATTCATGATGATATATTTTGCAAACAACAACTCTTACCTAATCTTTGGACGCGTCTCGCTTCACTATCTTGCCGAAATCTGCCCACACATCCGACATGCTAGGTCTGGAGCTCTATGCTCCGATGCTTGCTGACGCAGAAGCACTGGTAGAGTCTAACAATGATATAACTAGGATCTACTCTGCCATTTGAGGTGGAGGCGGAGGCAGAGACGTTTCATTCTTAAAGAATGAAAGTTCTTTCGGATCAATTCCTTATTCACTCGCAGGAATTGTCGAAATTTTCCATGGAGAAATGTGAAATACTGCAAAATACAAATAGAAATTTACGCTAGTACCTATTTTATCTCACAATAAAGAAAAATATGAACAATATAATTACATAAAAATTAGTATTGTTACTTCTTTTCTTGACTATAGGCCGGATTTCAAAATTTTTGGATTTTTAGTAAAATTATTTCAAATTTTACCAAATTATTACAGAGTGTATCGAAATTTTCATTGGGGACTCGGAGAAGAGATTGCTGGTGAGAGTATGGCAAAATGAGGGGATATGCTGCCTATTTATAGAAAAAATTGAGATTTTTTAATTTTTCATATTTTTAAAATCACAAATGATAACAAAAGGTGACGAGGGCATCCCTACCGCTCTATCTTCTTCTTGTCCTCCTACACAAGCCAATGATGACATATTATAATAGACTTGCATCCGGGACTTATCACTCAAGCTCACACTAAGAGGATGTATGATCAGATGACTTTGTTTCTTAAATAGTAGGCTATTAATTTTAGCGAGCGTTTTATACTTACCTAACGCTTGTATTTGTGCTCAGGTTTGGAGATTCAACCATATATAGAAGGAGAAGTTTGCATGCACAAAGAGAAAGATGTTGCATGCACGTGAAAGAAATAAAATTAAGAATGATTCGGATGCTAGCAAAACACAAGGACGAGCTCCTGGATTAATGCCGCCCGTGAAGAACCAAATTATGCCAAATCACGTGGAGATACAAGACCTGGATTAATGCCATCCGAGAGGAACCAAAGTAGGAAGGAATATTCTTTTTTGGTATTAGCTGGCCACGTTTTTTGGAAACCAAACTTGGGTCCAGCCGTCCAGGCAATCAGCCGCTCAGATCGACGTGATTGGTTGTAGCTATTTAGGCATGTTTCTATTTTTAGATTGGCAAGGATTTGGACCGTCCAGGCAACAGCCGCTCGGATGGTCCATTAAAATGTGTAGCTCCTGGTGATGCGAGGCAGACCACTTTTGAGTAAAAAGAATAGACATAGCTATTGTTTGTTTCTTTCATTCTAGAGTTTATGTGATGATTTCTGATAAAGAACTAGACGATTTGTTGTTCGTTCTGCAAGTCAAGCTCAAGTTTACTTTTTCGCTAGGAATTGAGAGCTTGACGTTCTCCGCTCGTGGTCTAGCGGCGATCATCCTGATGCGTGTTGGCGAATATCGGTAAAGCTGCAAGTTTGTGCATTGGCATATGGTATACAGCTGAGCGTTGTTCGTTGCCACACACTATTTATCCACGGTTCTACTCGAGAAGATCGAGCCACCCCATATCAAAACAACTATAAATTTCAAAAATTCGATCAGCACTCGTGCTAAACGGTTAAATGGGCCAAATGAGCCATGCCCACCATGCCATGCCTGAGCTAAACGTGTCTAACGGTCATTTTTTCGTGCCAAGTGTGTAGAACGGACCGTCGCGCCGCACAGGCCATACCGTGCTAGGCTGTGCCAGTGCCGTGTCGTACTTGGCTGCCACTGTGCGTACCATGCCATACCAGCCCGGCCCAACGCTCTTTGTACCATAGGCCGTGCCTACGTGATGGACTGAGGGCCGGTCCGATACACACGGGCTATTTGGACACTACTAACTCAACATGAGCCTTGTTTTGTTCGGTGAAGGAAGAAATGGTCAGATAATTATAAGCTTGGAGCGTTGGAATATGATCCAGAGGAAGTTGATTGTGATGACTCGCACTAGAACGTCAACAAGAAAACGAAAAAAAAACAATGTAGGGACTCCTTGCTTGCTAAGGCATTAGCATTCATGAATCACGAGGACGACAAGGATGAAGGCGCGTTGAAACTGCCGGGACACATCATGGATCAGACATGACATGAGTGAAGTCCAACGGGGCCTTGAGCGTAGCGAATTGACATTGTGAGGATGCAAGGGAGCCGAATTAGAGGGGAGGTTTTTGGGTTCTCCGGCCTCCGGTTAAGTCTTCCTCAGCCTGATCGCCGGGTGGGCGTCGTGTTCAGGCCGTGGCCCATCGGATGCACTCGTTTCCTCGAATTCTAAGCCCAAAGTAGGGACCCTCCCTTGCCGGCGCGGCGGCGTGCGCCCGTGCTCCCGCAGCATCAGCAGCGTCCAAACATCTCCACCTCGCGTGCCCCGACCGCCCCTTGCCCTCCTCCACCCTGCCCGCGCCCCGCGCTCCCGCGGTGATCGGGCGTCCACTGCCCACCCGCGGCTGCGACCTTCCCCCGCCGTACGTATATGGCCCCACGTCTCCACTCCCACCGCGCCTCCCCCTCCTGCCTCACCGTCTCCGCATCCTACCCAACCGTCACTACCGGCAGCGGCTCGTTACACCGCGCGCACGAGGGTGACGACGCGGCGGAGGAGCGGAGCTTCAGGGGGAGGGCGACGACGCTGGGGTAGTACAACGCGCCAGAGCACAGGGGGTGGCACGCGCCATGGATGCTAAGAAGGTGCGGGCCTCGACAATTGCGACTTTGTGCTTCGGTTAGTGCGTGTTTGGGATGCGGATTTATCGGCTTGGCTTCCTCGTACGTGCACAGGGCTCGGGGGAGGCGGAATTCTTCACGGAGTACGGCGAGGCGAGCCGGTACGAGGTCAGCGAGGTGGTCGGCAAGGGCAGCTACGGTGTCGTGGCCGCCGCCGTCGACACCCACACCGGCGAGCGCGTCGCCATCAAGAAGATAAACGACGTCTTCGAGCACGTCTCCGACGCCACCCGCATCCTCCGCGAGATCAAGCTGCTCCGCCTCCTGCGCCACCCGGACCTCGTCGAGATCAAGCACATCATGCTCCCGCCGTCGCGCCGCGAGTTCCGCGACATCTATGTCATCTTCGAGCTCATGGACTCCGACCTCCACCAGGTCATCAAGGCCAACGACGACCTTACCCCGGAGCATCACCAGTTCTTTCTCTACCAGCTGCTCCGCGGGATGAAGTACATACACACCGCCAATGTCTTCCACCGGGACCTCAAGCCCAAGAACATTCTCGCCAATGCCGATTGCAAGCTTAAGATTTGCGACTTCGGCCTTGCTCGGGTGTCCTTCAACGACACCCCGTCCGCGATATTCTGGACGGTAAAATCATCACTGTAGTAAATCTGAGTACATATGTTGTGAATTATGGTAAGCAGTCAGCCAAAGCTTCGCTTTTTAATGCTTCTTCGTCCATTTGTCCTAGGATTATGTGGCAACAAGGTGGTATCGTGCTCCAGAATTATGTGGCTCCTTCTTTTCAAAGGTCACAGAAGCTTCATCTTGACAAAACTTGAACCTTACCCAACTTAGGGATTGTGATCATTCATCTTGGAGCTTCAGTATCCCCATCGAATGTGATCAAATATGTTTTGTAAATCAAAGCTTTTCATGTACATCTGATTGTTACAACACAATGCCATGGTCCTGAATTGTTGACACACATGTTTAACATACCACATTTGATAATTTGGGTTGAACTGTACTTAACGGAACATTTGCTTTTGCAGTATACTCCTGCAATTGATATTTGGAGCGTAGGATGTATATTTGCTGAAATGCTTACAGGAAAGGCGCTCTTTCCTGGCAAGAATGTGGTACATCAGTTGGATCTCATGACCGACCTACTTGGCACTCCTTCAGCAGAATCCATTTCCAGGGTGAGTTCACTTTCCCTGCTTCTAATTTAATAAAAATCAGTTGGAGCCTTGTCTCCTATGCAATTTCCTTTTATAAACTTATTTGTGATGGTTGGTGGTTATCATTTCCTATATCAGGACAAACTCCTGTTATAACAGCACCGAAACAGCCTTTGTGAAGTTCAAATTATTGAGCATTCGACCTTCAGTTTATGTATAGGCTGGCAAGACTAGCTCCTTGCGTGACATCCTAATAGTAATGATTAGTTCAATTCTTGTTTTCCATAGAAAACTTCACAATGATGTTTTAGTCAAAGAATTCACTTCTGAACCGGCCTCTGGTCTCGTAGTCTCCCATTCCCAATGTTTGCGCAGTCCCTCGATTAGTTTGTGGTCTTAACTTCTTGAAAGGGTAAAAAAGGAATCTGTTCATTGAGCTCCAACAAGACAGATGATAATTGATATGTTACAAGAAGCAAGCTTGTCCCATCTTAAGGCTGACATATCTCGGGAGTTATGTTTTGCACTATATGTATTTCGAAAAAATAACTGGATTTATAGTGTTATACTAAGGCTGCGTAAGCAGATTCAGAACTTTTGATCAATGCTGAGAATGCCTTGACCCTTGGATATTTTAGTGATATAGTTTTGCTTATGTTGAATTTATAATACATACATTAACTGTACCTCAAATCAATTTGAAAATTTGCATCAAGTATGTGGGTAATCTGCTACCAAGGTTACTAGGCCAGTTTCCAGTTTATAAGCCCCTTTAACTTCAGCTTATTTAGAGCGTCTTTCTGTTTGGCCTAGCTTTTAGAAGAGTGGCTTAGGCTTACATGATAAGCTGCCAAAAGGCTCAAATCTGTTTGGCCTAGATTTAGCTTCAAGAAACCCGTAAGTTGAAGCTGAGGCTTGGCCAAATAGGTCCTACGTTTGGAGTAATTGTGAAGCTACAGATTGTTTGTTCTGTTGTTCCAAGTTTATATTGCGATTGCATTTTGAAACTACTGATTCTGAAACTTTTGACTTTTGAGCAAGGCTTACGCCTTTTAATTAATTGCAGAATGAGTTCTGCAGACATTGATATTAATAGCAAATTAGAAATACAAATAGTATCTACTATTTCCTTCTGACAATCATTTTATAGATGAGAAATTTCTCTTAAAAATGATGCTTAGAATCTATTGCATCTTTTTACTGGTTGTAGATTCGAAATGAGAAAGCTCGGCGATATTTGGGCAACATGAAAAAAAAGCCCCCAGTACCTTTTTCGCAGAAGTTTCCTGGTGTAGACCCAATGGCTCTTCATTTGCTTGAGCGTCTACTTGCTTTTGATCCCAAGGATCGGCCAACTGCTGCAGAGGTAGGAACGTAGTCAGCATAAAGCAATAGCTCTAAAATGTTTGATTATTTGTTATCCTCTCTACTGATGTCATAGTAATGTAATTCAAGGCCTTGTCAGACCCGTATTTTACTGGATTGGCAAATTCTGAACGCGAACCCGTAACACAACCCATCTCGAAACTCGAATTTGAGTTTGAGAGAAGAAAGCTAACCAAAGATGATGTCCGGGAATTAATTTACAGAGAGGTATCGTTAGTCAATTGTACTGTGGAGAATATAGTAATACTCTTACTAATCCCAGATGTATCTCTTTAGATTTTAGAGTACCATCCTCAGATGTTGCTGGAGTATCTTCGTGGTGGGGATCAAACAAACTTTGTGTACCCCAGGTGAGCTTGCACTGTTAGATGTTACAAGCAGTTTCCACCATCTTTGAAAAGAGTATGCTGATTATGCTTCATTTATTCAATTATCATTACAAGGATCCAAAACCGAAAGAATAAACATATACAGGTGTTATCTATCTAAAGTTTTTTTCTGTTGGTAAAGTTTGTTTTATGTAATTGTTTAGTCAGTCAATGTGATAGGTTTTCAGTCGATGTTACTCCAAAATTTCTATTCTGAACATTTGCATGGTAGATTGGTAGTGATGGTTCTGATAGTTGCAGAATGAGACAAGCAAACTTTAGTGACATAATACTTGTAATTCCAAAATGTTGGGCTCAAATATTCTTTTGAAACTGTTGAATATGTTAAAAAACGACATTTTGAAACTGTTTAAAGCTAATCAGTTGTGATAAGCTACTGAAGTTTCTCTTCTGTTAAATACGGTCGCTTTGAATTGTGATATACTCGTTATTTTTCATGCACCTAATACAGAAAATAAACTTTTCATATTCCTAGTACTGCACCAAATATCTTCTGTTTATGTTTGGCAATTGTAAAGCTCATTTGAATATAATAAGTACACAACAACTAATCTTGCTTCATTTATTTAACCACATTTATGATTGGTTGAGGGGATATTGCAAGTATACTAATGGGCATGTTATTGACAGTGGGGTGGATCGTTTCAAGAGGCAATTTGCTCATCTGGAAGAAGGTAGTGCTAAGGGTGAAAAGACTAGCCCACAGCTGCGGCAGCATGCTTCATTACCAAGGCAATAATTCTGTCTTACATTTTTACAGAAGACGGTTTTTATATATTACAAAGTGGAAGGCGACTTCTTTTTTCCATTTCTCTAGAGTGAAAGAGGATAATTCACTGATTTAAATTTTGATATATGAAGAAGAGTTGATTACACATGTCATATAAGGTGGATCACGTGCCATACTTTTGAGTTTCTATGTTCATTTCACAAATACTAAGCAATATAAACAACACAAAGGGTGTTAAAGTCGTTCCTCCTGTAGAGATGTCTATTAAAATTCACTGCCTGTAAGGATGTAATTTTCTCTTGAACTAATTTCACTTGCATATGATCTCAGGGAAAGAGTGATTGGCAACGGTCATGAGCTCGAAAGGCCAAATGCAGATTACTGCATAAAATTGCATGTAGGTGAGCAGCCAGGACACGCATCGGTGACGGATGGCCTGAGCAAACCACTCTCAAGTGCTCGTAACTTGTTGAAGAGTGAAAGCATCAGTGCTTCCCAGTGCGTCGTCGTCAAACAAAAGCGAGAAAAAGATGTAGGTGCAGTAATGACATAATTCCTTAATCGTATTAATTGAAGCAGATCTATCAAGGATGGCCCTTTTGGCAGTTTTTTAAAATTACATTATCAGTGTGAAAGAAAACCTAAAAATTGCTTATATGCAAGTCTGTTATGTAACTCGACATGAGCTCATGTTGATTGTGAGTCAACTACTTTCTAAATCACATGGTTATAAAAAATAGTTGTGTCTGATCAGTGGTTCCAACCACTTAATCAGTTAGCTATTACCAAAATCAGCAACACTGATTACACGTAGTAATGCCCATGTAGTTAAGGAAAAGTTTATGGTGACTATATAAAAACTTAAAAAATCATTATATATAGATTAAACCTTTCTGAATGTATTTGCATAATTGTTTCTGTTGTCTTTCTCTTTCTTAGAACAAACCGTTGTGCAGGTGGAGCCAGTATACCACCACTTTTGAGGCAGGATAGTCCTAGTCTAGTTTCTTTTTGGTTTCGGTGTGCATGTGCCTTCTGGGCTCATGTTTTTTCTGTAAGTTTGTTTGGGTTTCTTTAACCCTGGTTCTGTTTCTTCTTAATATAATGATACGCAGCTCTCCTGCGTGTTCGAGAGAAAAAAAAAAGTATACCACCACAAGGGTCCAATGGCCCCTAGCTTTCAGAGAAATGCTGCTAGGTCCTTCGAATCTTAGATGCCACTGAATCATTCAGTGAATGCATGAATCTTAGATGCAACTGGATCATTCAGTGAATACATTAAAGTTACATACTTACACCATGAGTTGGTATCTTAATTATTTCCATGATGTGGTAATGACCCTTAGAAACTTCCAACGTTGCTATCAAATGACGTATACTCTGTATTTTGCAGGAGGAATCTATGTCGGAGGATATGAATGAAGCAGCTGATGGGGTGCCGCAGAAGATTGCTCATCTGAAAACCTAAGTATCTTATGGTACAGGAAAGATCAATCTGTGTAGCAGCATGTCCATAGGGGCTGGACTTCGGAAGGCCGGACACACGATACGAGTTCGAGATTAACTACATTTTTTATGATAATTATGATGTGTTTGTAATATTTCCCCTGTCGTTTTTTTAGGACCTAAGATATATTTGAATTCAGCTCCTGTTTTTCCTCGATGAATTTCTCTGCACTCTGTGACAGATATCTATTTAGTTTACTCGAGTATAGGATTTGGTCATTATTTTGACCGCAACTTCGATACTCTCATACATGTAACTAGTGACAACAATGTACTCAACATATGCAAGAATTCACTTATTACTCCTATAAAGTTTGCTTGACTAAGTTGACTCTCTTTCTCCCAATCTGAGCAAACACTAACTAAAATTATGAGAATTGCTTATCACACTAGAAAGGCCCTTGCTGGAGATATTACCGACATAAAAATGGGACGCAGTTGCTGACATTGTTCACGTGCAAGGCATAGTAGGAGCTGTGATTCTGTGAGGCACACACATACTTGCAATGCAGGCAAAGAAGTACCATTATCATCATAGTGCTAACAACACACTTACTCGATGTATTGTCAGAAATCATCACCACCCGTGTAGACGTGTAGTAGATGCATGGTTGATCCTCGACCACGAAAGTTTGCATGGATTACATGCGACTCTTGTGTTCTTTTTGACCAATGGAAAATCTGCCCACTAGCTCGAGGGCATAGGAGATTCCAAAAAGAAAGCAACTAAAAAGCGGACACCACGCGCACGCGCAAATGGTCGAGCTAAAGTCGGTCCCCTGTTTTTCCGCTGTAAATCCATAGGGTGCATTTCACACGATCACACCTACCTGTTTTAGATAGAGTGCCACCATCTTCCTTTTCCAAGCAGTAGTGAAGCAAGCTTAACCAAGCAAACTTCCATTAAAACAAAACCATTCCGGAAGAACACAACAACATTATACAATTCTCATCTGCCGGCATTAGTCGCTCCAGCCGAGCTACAGTTTGGTTCTGCTTGTGCACACGCCCAAACTTGTTTTACTATTTCTAAGGGACCATGTGAGAAGATCTAATATATTTTATGACAAAGCCATTGTTAACGTATGTAGAATTGAATTTCAAATTTGTGAAAGATTTAAATTTTTTGTCAGATTTCAGTTCTGGGTGATCTGATCGGCTTGGCTGAGCGATCAGACCGGCCGGTGAAGCCGGTCAGTCCGAGCGGCCTTTGTTTTCGACAGTGAGTCTGCAATTTGGGAAATTGGTCATGGATTGGGTAATTTGGTCCTAGGTCAATGTATTCATGTTACATGAAGTATGTTTGAGCTAATGTTGGTCAAATTATTAAGAACTTGTGTCCAAAAATGATTTCTTTATCATTGGATGTGCAGGGAAGTTTCGAGTCAACTATTGTCAACGACGAGGACTGAGACTACGCTCATGAAGGAGCTGAGGTCCAAAACGATCAAGAATGTCGGTAAGATGGTTGAACTCAAACATGGCACAAAGAAGGTAAACAATGTTAAAGGGAAGGTTCGAGCGACAGGTTGCACCAAGTGGCTTGGTCAGTCCAAGTGAAGCATGATCTGATGGAATCGGAGTGGGAAAGACTTGTCGACGTGTGATAAGCTATTGGTGTACCTTCACATTGCAAGTATGGTGATTGCTTGCAAATAAAAAATGAAGACCAAGTCAAGATGAGAGTATTTTAGTATTTGTCAATAACTGAAAACTTCGTTGGATCAAAACCACAGTGCTTGAGCGGCATTTGGGAAACAAGTTTAGGTCAAGGCGATGCTGAAAAGATAAGTGGATCAAAGGCTAAAAAATTAGCAGGTTCAGCCTCATGTGCTTTAAAAAGCTCGCATGAGTTGAGTATGAGTGTAAAACCCTTGCTCTATGGGGTTAACAGGTCCCCCCATTTGTATTAGTGGATAGTATCTGTTAAGGTTAGATGTGGGCTAGTTGCTCCATCTATTTAATGGATAGGGATGGAGGCTTGTGGCTAACCATTCCATCTATTCTTGAGTTAGGGTTAGGGATTGAGAGAGAAGAGTGAGTGTTGTGGTGTGCTTTTTTATCTTCCTCATGGAGTTGCTAGAAAACATTTATCCATAAGTATCAATATAATCAAGTTTGTTTTTCTCACATGAATCCTTCTTGTCTTTGTTGATTTGCTCTTGTTCTCGTTGGTTCTTTGCCCCTTCTCTCCCCTTCTTGATCTTGCTGGTGTCAAAGACGTGTAAGTGATAGAGATGACTAATGTAGATCAAATCTCATCCATCTAGCCCTATGGTTTGGAAGATCTTAAAATTGCCTAGTTCTTACATGATTTGGCACCTTCTTGAGAAATCGTGTTATGAGGCTTGTAGCTTTGATTCGTTGGTTGGATTTGCTTCTTATGATATGTGGGAACATATATAGAGCCATCTTAGTTGTTTTTAACCCACAAGCAAGTTGTTTCTCAAGATTTTGATATTTGTCCAGTTTTAGTGTAACTCTACATATTTTGAGGAAAGGTTAGGACTTTGACCAAGATCCTTGTGATCCTTAAAAGGAATAGGTTTTTAAGACTCTCTGTAAGGTATGTGCAAAGTTTGATCTCTTTTTATCATATATTTTAAAGTTTGTACCAAAAGTGGTTTGGATTCGGGCTGGTTTTCTATTTTGGGAACAAGAGAACGATTAGACTGCCCTTGGGCTCAGACAGATCACCGACTTGAAGCTAGCCAGACCACTAGTCTATGGCCGGTTAGGCTGGTCAGGTGTATATCTCGACATCTTTGTTATTTTGGGTTGTTGCTTGGTTGTAGGTTATAAAATGTGATCTTCTTAGCTCTCTTACTCTGGAGTGAAAGATTTCTGATACTAGGGAAAAATAGGAGAATGCACCATTCACCCCCTCTGTTGCAATTGCTGGTCTTACAAGTGGTTTCAAAGCCTAGTTGGTTCTTTGTAATAGATCTTAACTGGCCTTCGAGCCATGAATTCAGACAAGTACTCCACTAAACCATCAATCTTCGATGGGATTGACTATCCCTATTAGAAGGGTCAGATGGTAGCCTACATCCAAGCCTAAAGGAAACCAATTTGGGTGAAATTCAAGAGACCTTATGTCATGCCTAACGATGACCAAGTCACTCCAGCATATACTATGGATGTGGAGGCAAACAACAAGGCACGAAACTTCTTGATTCAATGGCTTGGTAGATCTGAGTTTTATCGAGAATCTCACTTGACATCCGTTCACGAGATCTGGATAACCCTCGCTAACTATCATGAGGACTCCACTGCGATCAAGGAAGTGAGATAGAATCAATTCAAGAAAGAGTATTCAAAGCTTGAGCAAAAGCTAAGTGAATCTTTGAATGAGTTGTTTGCTAGGTTCATCAAGATTCTCAGCAACCTGCGTGTGGTTGGCCGGACTTATTCTGAGTCTGAGAAAGCACGTCAAGTGCTTAGTGCTCTAGATGTGAAGGTTTGGAGCATGAAAATTATATACATCAATGACAATACTGTCATGAGTGAGCTTACCATGGATAAGCTCTACTTGAGGTTGAAGACGCATGAGATTGACTTCATCTCTCATCTACCCAAGATAGAGTCGATGGCACTTATAGTCGACCCTACTCAGAGTAGTTCTTCTAATCCTTCAGACTTTTGGTTCTTCTGGTTTTTCTTGTCCACTTTGCATTCTGTGAGTGATGAGCAGTTGGAGAGACTCCTAGAGGACAACCTAGCACTCTCCTTTCTACTAAATTCACAAAAGCCTATCACAATGTGAGAAATCATAAGTGGATTGGTCCCATCACCTGTTTTGAGTGTTGTAAGCTGAACTACATTTGGGCTAACCACCTCAAGCTCAAAGGCAAGGAGGAGAAAGACTTCCAAAAACGTCCTTAAACTCACGACATGAAACCCAAGAAGACCAACTACCATAATTTCGTCAACCAGGTCCTTACCTCTCTCGAGACTGTCAACATCAGTGATATGGACTTAGAGACAGATGATGACAATGATAACTCTAGAGGCAAGAAGAAGAACCAAGACTTAACCAGCATGTGCTTCATGGCCGACAAGGACATCATCAACGATACCATTGATGATGATACTCCCTAAAGAGATCCTGATAAGGTATATCCCTCAACCGAGGATATGAAGCGTGCTCTTGTTCGAGCTAAAAGAGAACTTAGGAAAAAGGCTAAGAAAATCAAGAATTAGGATTTCATGATCAACAACTAAACCTAGAAATTGTTAGGCTTAAATCTATAATTCCTGATGATAAAAACTATGATGTTTGCCTTGCTTTACATTCTGAGTTGGATAAGCATAGGATTGCCCACTCTTCTGTTCTTAGCCAACTCATAGATGCTAAGGATGAGCTAGTGCTACTCAAGTCTAGCAATGATCATGTTTGCATAGGTGTTATTGCTTTAGGTGTTATTGCTTCATATTACTCTAATTGTGCCTTACTTGATTGAAAACTTGATAGTACCACTAAAACCTTACTTCAATTCAGTCATGAATATTCAAGCTCTCATTATGTGTTTAGGAAAGAAAAATTGAAAGAGTTGGCTAAAATACTTCATCATGCTAGAATTGAATCATATGAAAACTATCCTAAGCTCACTAATGAAATATAAGCTCTTAATACGACACTTGAAGACGAAAATGGAAAAATCTTGTCCATGACTACATTTAAGAATTCCATTGATTTTATTACTTGTGTAGTCTATGTTGAGAATGGAAATTACTTCGATGAGATGCATGGGGCTTTTAGAGTCATGTTTGAGAAGTAGTTGGGTAAGATTAAGGATGTCTCTTGTATATCTTGTGAGGCTTTGAAGGTAGAGGTAGCTATCTATAAAGAAAGATATGCTAGGGCAACTAAGAACTTTGAGTGTACTACATGTGCCAACCTAGCCATAGAAAATAACTACCTCAAAAAGATCCTTGAAAGATTCTCTAGCAAAAAAGAAAAATCTCAACATGATTCTTGACCAATCTAACGTGAGTATGAAGAATAGAGGTCAAGGGTTCAACTCCTTAGAGCATTACAAGAATCACCCATCTAAGATAGTGAGAGTTATAGAGAGTGGCAAGATTGAGGTCAAACCACATGAGCCTTCAAAGATTGTGTTCAAGTCAGCTAGATTTGCCTACATCCCTTCTACCAAGTTAGGTGCTTCTAATTCAGCAGGTCCAACCCCTCAAAAGGTCAAGTACCAATGCACCTTCTGCAAGAAAGATGGCCACCTTATCGAGTTTTGGTTTTGCAGGGTCAAGTTTGAGAGGAGAAAGCGGTTGTGTGCCTTGAGGTCCATTAGAGGAGTTACTTCACCAATGAGTGTCTCTAGAGCCAGACCTTTTGTTTTGAGTGTGCCTAGAGTTAGATCTAGGTTCGTAGAGTCCTTCTTTGACTCTTTTGGTAGTGCTAGGCAGCATTGTGGGTAGGATTTCATGAGGGTAGACCACAAGTAGCTTCTAGGCAAGGAGAGGACTGGTCTTCTGGTAGGCCGATTAGGAAAGAGCTAGGTGGTTCTTGTGCCCATCCTCATAATTTTCATCCTAACTGCTCTATTAATGCTTTTACTGTTGTTCCTACTCGTCGCGTGGCTTAGTGCTGGATTCTTAAATCTTTGATTTCTAACCCTAGTACTAAGGCACCAATGTTTCCTACTTCTACCCTATAGGTCCATCAAGTAAGGAAAAAGGATGTGTAGCGTGACACATGACTGGAGATTCTCGTTGCCCCCTCATTGAACATTCGGCAATGAGCTGGTCATATTCGGGGATGCTTCTATTGGGACTATGATGGAAAAGGGCACTATACATGTCAACAACAATTTCAAGCTCAAGGACGTCGCTTTGGTAAGTAAACTAAGGTATAACTTGCTTCCTTTTCCCAGCTTTTAGATAAGGGTTTAGAGGTGAGTGCAGCATTCTAGATTCCTTCAGTGAGTTTGTATTTGGGATTTCTATGTTGGAAAATATCTTTAGTGCTGATTTTAGTGTCTCTTCTAGCTCTCATCCTAGATATTTGTAGCTTCTGATTCTCATGATCTAGTAATGTGGCATCGTAGGTTTGGTCATATAGGATTAAATCATTTGACTAGAGTTAGTAGCATGAATCTTATTAGAGGTTGCAAGGACTTAGTTTGCTCACCCTGCAGATATAATAAGATGGTTTCTGCTTCTCATCCACCTCTTACCTTAGTGATGACAGATGTACTTGATAGCTCTTGCACTTAGATATTATTGGTCCTTCTAGAATCTAGTCTACAGGAGGAAAGTGGTATGTGCTTATCATTGTAGATGACTTATCTAGGTATTCTTGTGTGTATTCTCTTACTTCTAAGGATGAGGCCTTTGGTTACTTTAGGGAGTTGGTTCTTATATTAGATGTTGATCTTTCAAGAGCTTTGAGAGTCATTAGGAGTGCTAATGGTACTGAATTCAAGAACTCACCATTTGTCACTTTTGTATTGAGCGAGGTCTAGAGCACCAGTTCTCTTTTCCTAGACTTCCCCAACAAAATGAAGTTGAAGAGAGGAAGAATAGAATTCTAGTATAGATGGCTTAGACTATGTTAGATGAGCATAGTACCCCTAGAAGGTTTTGGGCTAAGGCAATTTCCACCGCTTGCTATGTGTCTGATTGGGTGTTCTTGAGATCGTTCTTAGGGAGGAGCCGAGGCCCAGAACAGTAAAGGATGTCGGATGAGATGGCTGAGCGCAAGCATGGCACAAGAAATGCGGGAAATGTTGATAGAAAGTTCGATCGATGGATTGCACCATGTGGCTTGGTCGATCAAAGTGAGACATGGTCTGATGAAACCAAAACAGAGGAGACTTGGCGATGCGGGGTAAGTCAGTGGTGTATCTACATATGGAAAGCGTGGCAATTGCTTGCAAGGAAAGATGAAGACCGGGTCAAGAAATGGTATTTTGGTAAGTTGACCAAAATACTGAAAACTACCTTATATCAAAACATCAACACTTGAGCTATGCTTGGGTAGGCAGTTTAGGTCAAGGAGGAGCTAAAATGCTTATGTCAATTAAAGCTAATGACTTAGTGGATTCAAGCTTATGTGTTTTGAAAAGCGTGCATAAGTGTAGTGTATTAGTAAAATCCGTGTTATGTAGAGTTAACAGGTTTCCCCATTAAGGTTAGATGAAGCTGGTTGCCTTGTCTATTTAATGAGTTGATATGGAGACTTGCATGTTAACCATCCAACTATCCTAGCTTTACTTATTGAAGCCAAGTGTTCTAGGGTTAGGGTTTGAGATAGTGACTATAAAATCTTCATCCTGAAATAGTAATATATCAATTTTGTTCATCTTTCATGGATCCCTCTTATTTTGGTTAATTTGCTCTTGTTTTGGTTGATTTTTATCTTGCATCTCCCATTTCTTGATCTTGGTGGATGTCAAGGATGAGTAAGTGATGAAGATATATCTTGAAAATCAAATCCCATTTATCTATGCATCAAGTTTGGCAAGTTCTTGAAGTGCCCGATTTTTACTTAATTTGGTCTTTCGGAGTGATTTCTTGATCTAGTTATTTTTGCCTCGATTCCTTGAGTGTTCTAACTACTGTGACATGTGAGAATACATTTAGAGTCATCTTGGTCATACTTCACCCACGAGCAGGTCATATTCACCATTTTTGCTTTTTGCCTAGTTTTAGTGCCATCTTCCTTCAAATGAGAAAAGGTCAAAACTTTGGCAACGATTTTCTTGATTATTGATTGAAACAGGCTCCTTACATTCTAGAGAAGATGCATTCCAAATTTCAAATGATTTAGAGTTTTGGTTTGAGAGTTTGCTCAATTTGTGGTTTTAACTCGGTTTTGATGCAACAGAACTTCACGAACTGAAATATTCTAATTCTCTTAAGTTTTTTTTCAAGATTTTTGGTTGGGATAGGTTCTTGAGGTCATGTTCCAGTCTTAGTTCAAGTTTCAATTTTTTTGGATGTACGGATCAAAAGTTACATAGATTTTTGGATTTGAAATAAACTGTTTTTACTGTTCATCGAGCTGAGTATACCGTAGCACCGCAAATTTTTGAATTTTTTATTTATTGATTTTTATAATTTTTCATAACTGTTAGAGTGAAAAATCGATGAATAGTTGACTAAAGATAGTATTCATCCCCTATTGTCGTACGGGTCCTGCACATAATACATATTGCTCGCACACATACTGCGACAATTTACGGGGGCCCACACGGGGGAGTACATAATTCTCCGTCTTCTACTACTAGATCATGCATGCCTGATCTCTTGCAATGATTAGCATGTATACTGTTTTGTTACGAGCTCTCCTTATGATCAGGGGACAATGATTTCTGAACTAGCAAGCCAACGCGCCTATCAAGTTTCAAGGCGTGGAATGATTAGCATGTATACTATGATTTGAAAAACACATGAAGTAGGGGCCACCTAGCTGCCATTGGCATGCATGCATGCACAACAAACTGTTGGCCACGACCTTGGCTTGATCACTTTTTCTTTCTTTTGACTGAAAACAGTAGTAGCATAAATTTTGGATATTTCAGAGGGCATATGTAAATTGACACTATGTTGGATCCTATGTTCATAAGTTGGACCAAAGATAGGTCAAGCATATATTGAACTGTTCAAGGTTGTATATGTAGATAGATTGAGGCGCTTTTATGCTTGCAAACTTTAAAGCACAAATCAATGATATGGGGTTCACCTCTTCAGAGTGCTTCAGGATCTATACAGCTCGCGGTTTTATATTGATTTGGTTTGTGAGCCTGTCCATCTATTTTACTTTACAAGCTTTACCATAGTTGCACTATATTGTGGACAACTTCACCATGTTAATATCGTAGTAGAAATCCTAGAAACAAAATTAAAGATGCAACTCCTCTGGCCAACATTTGTTGTTAATTTTTCTTCTTGGAAACAATTTGTTCCTATGGGACATACCGGACGTTAAAAATTCCTGAAAGAGCCATCCAGTAAGGTTCATTTCTTCACTTTCTTTTCAAAAAAAAAAAGATACTATGCTTCTTCACCAAGAGTCCTACGGAAAAAAAACCAAGACCAGTCCTGTTCAGTGTCAGTCAAAGACCGAACTCCTTAGTTGGGGGTGGGGGGCAAGGACGTAAGTGACCGGTTACATCAGAAGATGTATTGCAAGCTAGGGGGAGGGAGGGGGCATTCAATCAAGTGGGGGCAAGCGCATGCATGCATGTGGATGCTGTGGTGAGCGGCAGGCAGGCAGGCATTATTGTGCAGGCAGTGAAATAGCACTTCACGCAGACGAAAGCAACAAGCAGCATGGAAGGGAGGTAGCCAGCAAACCGCAGCAGGAATCATGCAGACGCAGGCGGTGGCATGGCATGGCACTCGCAGAAGCTCGGGCAGAGGCGCACAGAGCTATCCTAGCAGCGGCTGATGGCCCGAGCACGTACAGAAACCGCAAACACCAGCGCGAGAACACATGCACGCTGCAGAGAAGAAGAGCGGGACAGCACCCGGCCGCCCGGCCGAGCAGACCGCGGCCAGCGCATGCACAACCAGTACTAGCTAGCCTCACCAGCTACGCCGGCGTAGGCCTGTCTTTCCGGTCCATGTGGGTGCTCCGCGCGCGTGCGATGCAGATGCAAAGTTGATGAGTGCTGCTGCTACTCCGGCAGATGTGCAATTTCGTTGTGCATATTTGAAAGCAAGAGCGCACCATAATAGCCAGTGTTCTAAGGTGCCCTTGTAAAAATGCTGGGCAAAGAATGTCGTTGAAGTCTCTGCTTGTGGAGAAGAGAAAGTTGCACGCTTCCTGTTTAAGACATGTAGCGGCAATGATCGCTATTTAGAAATGGCAAGCTAATAATGTAAACTGTCATAGTCACGCACTTTCCAAAATTAGCACTACTCAGCTGTTTTTCCTTCTGGGCATGAGCTACGCTAGTACCTCAAGAAAAAAAAAGCGAGCATGAACTTGGAAACAGCATGTTGGAGTACTATTTGGTAAGAAGAAAATGGAACATAAATAATTCTAATCTATGATTGGCAAGGCAAGGGCATGAATCATGTCGTATAGTACTGTAATCATGCTAAACTAATTTTGTTTTGATCGCTACCTTTGCACTGTAGACGGCAGCATAGAGCGGACAAATTGTTTGTTAAACTAAGGTAGGCGCTGGAAACAGACATCAAATTACGTCGAACCACGTAGCTATAGCAGCTGCCAGCATAAAGAAAGAAAGGAAGGAAGAAAAGAAAGCTGCAGGTAGAAATATGCAGTAGAATCTTAGACTGGTAAAAGGCTTGCCCCTTTCTAGGGATTCAAGACAGACACAGACAGACAGACGCGATGTGGATTCTGAGCCAGGCACTCCCGGCCCGGCGAAAAGAAAGAAAGAAAACGAGCAAGCAAGAAAGGAAGCGATCCATGCCATGGAGAGAGCAAAAAATGACAAACGACACGATTTGATGCGTGCGCTAAACGCGACAAAGCCCGCGCTCACTTGTCCCCATCCGCAGTCCACGCTGCCGCTGCCCCCCCGGCGCCCCCTCGCGCGTGAACACCCAACCCCATCCATCGCTCGCCAGCAGTAGCACCCAACGTCGCACGGCGCACGTACGTACGCTCGACTGCTCGTCGCCGTCCCACTCCACCTCCACGCGACACGACACAGGCATCAACTTTTCCTTTGCTTTTCTTTCATATAGTCTCCATTCACAAATCGCAATGCCTTCAAGTTAGACTGTACTGCTCGTTACTGCATATGCGCTTAATTGGTGGGGAAATACTGAGATGGCACTGTTTAGTGGCGGGCGGAAGTAGAATTTAGTTACGTCCCGAACTCAGTGGTAGAATAATCTAGACTATCTAGGCTGGACCATAAAAAAGATATCAAGGCTAGACTAAATTTAATCAGATTATATACTAGATATTTTTCCACACTCCGGGCTGAAGCCTACCCTGCCCAGAGTGTGGCTTCGCCCCTGGCACTGTTGATGTAGTGCAGCGACGAGGGAGGGCAGAGGGGCGGGTGGACAGACGGATGGGCCCGGCCAGCTGGTGATGTGATGCTAATGGCGTGCCGGAAGATCTCGCAACACAGCGGGCATGGGATGGTACTGTGCGCGAGATGTATATACGCACTGTGGGCCTGGACTTTTTAGCGGATTTGACACTGTTAACGACGGTATTTACAAAAGTAGTAGTATATGTATTATATTTGCAAAAATATCACTTTTGTCGTTCGGTGGATGGGCGGTAGTGCCGGTGAGGCGATGTGCGGGGGGCCGCCGACGGCAGGCGCCTGTCGCCCGGTGAGGAGGTGGCAGGTGATTAAGCTACCTGCCATAATTTTATTGTTAGTATTTATTTAAATTTTTAAATATATCAAATGAGCTAAAAAATACGAAATTTTATGTACAGCCTCCCGACACAATGTACTTGACAGTGTAATTTTTAGGTAACTTAATCCATTATGAATGTTGCTCAAAAATTTATACAATTTTAATATTTGTAGGAGTTTTTACATATAGCAAACGAGCTCTAAAAATTACGAAATTTTTTGTGAAGCCTCTCGACCCATTCATAGTTATTGTGTAATATTTTGGAAATTTTATATGATCCGAATTTATCACGTTTATTCTGATTAATTTAATCATGAATTTACAAATATTTCACAATTTTTTTAGAATTTTATACATTAGGAATACTTGTACAAGTAAAAGTAAATATAGTAGTAAAAAAATACATCACACCAGATACGATATGGCTCAACCATCTGAGGCACTGTTACCTCATCGCCGCGTCTGCTTCCCCGTATGTGTCCTTGTCTTCCGTTGAGTACGAGCATCTCGTGGGGTACGTTAGTCAGTCCGGAGGTTGAGTCTCGGGTCGGAGGAGGTATGGAGACCGTTCTGTTTGCTCAGTGATCGGCGGTGGTCCAGTAGGCTGGGTCCGGTAAGGGTCGATGTCCTCCAACTGAGACATGCCAAACTGCAAGCCACCCGCAATAATTTTGTGAAGGAAGGACTCTAGAAATCCTCCTCGTGGTGCGAAGGAACTCTCACCTTGACCGTATGATGTGGCAGCAAAACCGGAGGAGCTCTGCCCACCGAAGTGTCCAAACCTTGGGTATGCTGCAAACGCTGAGATTTATCCTACGTATGCTGCAAACCCTGGCGCCATGTAGTGCTTTACGGAAGCATCTGGGAGGCCCGTATCATCATCATCAATGGACTCATCGTCAATCCCACGTTGAATTAGAGGCTGCAAGATGAAATGATATTAGTCACACTAAATATTCCAGATGTATAATGCGAATCTCATACCTTTGAATGTGCAACGAAGATGAAGAACGGGGAGCGGTAGTCTGTGCAGGTGGTGCGGACGTCAAAAATGATGCATCTCAATGACGAACCTGCGGCGGGAGAACGCCATGATGTTAGTGGAATGCAAGGCCTAATAGGAAATCAAAATGTAGGTTTGTACGTAAGTTATCTCCTCGTCGATACGGCGCACGGATGATCGATGGCTAGTACTACAACGCTAGGAAGACTCGGTAGATTGCGATGGCCGACCGGACTCGCTAGGTCGCGATGACCTGGCGGGTAAGCATGGTGCCCCTACTGGGTGGCTTATGTGCATAGTGTGATCTGTGCACTATTTTTGGGCTACTTTAAGATGTACTTAAAAGTATTCTGTAGGGCCGGTGGTGTCTTCGGGCTGGTGATGGTGACCTCGAACACTCTTGCGATGCACTGCGCCCGCTTCAGTTGAAGTGACATACGAAATAGGTTCAGTAACGACCAGTATAAATTTCTTAAATGAAACGATAAGAAATTAGAACTGTCTTACGCTGTCATGTCGTCGCGAATTGCTGTGGGGATCGATTGAGCGTTGCAGACTTTCCTCGTGCATGATCTACTCGGAGCGATTTGGTGGAGGAATGGTGAGTTTGCTGCGTGACCGGGTATGTACTACTCCAGGTATTCGTCATACGTCTGGACGTCATACAGACGCTACTCCATGACGACATCGAGGTGCGCCTTGTCCGTCCATGTCGTCGTCCAGTGTTGCTGTAGTACCCATCAGTCCGTACTATGCCAACCAGCCCTTGATTGTCTACATTTCCAGAATTGTCGACGTTACATAGCAAGACATAAAAAGTGTATATATTAGTCGGATGGAGTTTGATTCACGAGTGTATGGCATATTAGTAGGAACCTGTCGTCCAGAGGGGGCACGGCTTTGTGCAAATCGAACTTTCATATCACGCGTTGTGGCGCATAAGCCTCCACCATGTACAAGAATATCATATGGTGTGTCGTCGCACATAGCTCTACGCCCATATGACATCGCTATCGTGCAACAACTCGAACTCATTGTGCCAGAGCAAGTAGCACCTCGACGGTTTGCCATTCGCCCAGCGCAGACGAGCAGCAGTCCACCGGATGGTTGGATGTCCGATAGAGAAGTGTTCCCAACTCCACAGCTACACAAGTACGTAGCAGATAGCCAGATTGGGGTACCAGTAGTGGCGCGCTGGAAAGCATCACATAACCCCCGATATGTGGCGCACAGGACCGCTGATGCCCAGCTGTACCGAGGTATCGCCCCAAACTCTGCGTCAACCAAAAACTCAGTGAAGCCGATGAACTCAACGTTGTAAATATTGTCGTGTGTGGCTGGAAACATGCTCCAACCAAATAGCTGAATAAGGAATGCAACAAGGTGCCTCCTAACGACCTCCGGCAGTGCATCCTGCGGGCACACACTGAAATTGTTCAGCCAAGTGCGGGGGACACCATGTGCACTCTTTGGGATAGACCAGCCGAACCGGTCCGCCAGTCTCTCCTTCCAGTCGGCTGGTGCAGGGGTTGTAACAAGTGCGTCACCCTCAAGAGGGAGACTGGTCATGAACGCGACGTCATGCAGAGTGACCGTCATCTCACCCCACCAAAAGTTAAATGTGTGCATCTCAGGCCTCCACCTGTCCACCAGTGCCGCGAGCAGGCTGCTGTCGATGGTGAACTCGTGTCCGGTGGAGATCAGCCTCGCAAAGGGCAACAAGCTAGTGGCCCGTAGGGTTGGGATGTAGCGTTCATCCAGCGCCCACGGATCCCTCCCCACCACCTCCCTCGCGCAGCTTGAAGGGCGAAGGGCCAGCCGCGTCACCCATCATCCATGAGTGAAAACAGTGTTTCTCATCGTACAACTATTCGAGAAGCTCCGGTAAAGCTATACCTTCTAATACACAGGACAGACTAAATATTAGTACGAAGATTAATAATGACAGTAAAACTTACTTCGTAATACAAACTAAATTAATTATGACTAACTAAATAACAGTAATTATGACTAGGACTACGAAAATAATGTCTAAAGCATGCCATAAAAAATTACCTGTCTTTCGGGAGAAGCAATCAGCATTGCTGCGTCCTTAATGAGTTATACACTGCCTTTTCAACATTATTAGCTACGCACTCTTAATTTTGAGAGTACCTTGAAACAAATGGGATAGATGAAATATTAGTGTAAAGATTAATAATGACAGCAACATACTACAAGTCAGTGATTCATGCGTGTAACTACATACGAATACTTCATTAATTACCGATAATTTGATTACTTATCCGAAAAAATTACAAGCCATTCATTACCATCGTCCTTAGCACTTAATTACTTAGTACTAACTCATTACTTACCCCTAACTAATTGCCACGACAGTAATTACGACTACTTAATTACTTATTTCCATACATTAACAAATTATGGGTACCGTACGTACACAAAAATAGTAAAAACTATATCTAAATTACTACGACCTACTTAATTCATAATACAAACTATATTAATCATGACTAACTAAATAACACTAATTGACTAGGATTATGGGAAAAATATTGAAAGTATACGATAAAAAATTACTTGCCTTTCGGGAGAAGCAATCAGCATTGCCGCCTCTTTAATGAGCTATGCACTGGCTTCTCGAAACAATGAGCTAGAATTTTGAGCGACGACCGCGAGAATGAGCTTCTGCGATAAGCGACTGAGATGAACAATGATGAACTGCGAGAGGTTCGTATTTATAGCCGAGCGAAAAGTGAACCCGGTGCCCTCACTCCGTAGATTAAGGATTCATTATCACGAGCAGCACTTCGGGTAAGGGAGACGACATGGTAACATTGATAAATGTGCAAACGAGAGAGCGGACGAGGGGGACGACACGGATATAACAACATTAGTACGGACGAGAGAGCGCGCGAGGGGAGACGACACACAGAGTGACAATTATGCGAAGGACACAGCAGAAAAGAAAATATAGCACAATCGGGCCGACACATGCACAAAGCACAGATGTCAGCCACTTGAAAAGATGCTTAAGCATCGTTAAATTTATGATGAAATTAACCCGAATAAACGTGGAAAATTTGGATCACATAAAATTTCTAAAAAAATTACATAATAACTATAACTGTGCCGGAAGGCTTCACATAAAATTTCGTATTTTTTGAAGTTTGTTTGCTATATGTAAAAACTCGTACAAATATTGAAATTTTATGATTTTTTAAGCATCATTCACAATAGATAAAACTATCTAAAAATTACACGATAAAAATAATATTTCTATAAATACAATATATATACTACTATTTTTATAAATACCGTGGCCAATGACGTCAAATTCGAAAAATTATGGCGCAGTAGTGGACTAGTACTAGTATCGTTTCCTAGGCCGTCCTGTTCGTATGTACGTGCGCGTGGATCTGTTGCTTGCACGTACAGGAGCGTGACATTACATATCAGGGGTCAGAGTTGCATGACTGAACAACTCTTGGTTAGTTTACAAGTATCAACCCCAAGAATTTATCGTTTATGTGAATAGCGTGTTGCTATGTAGAAGCATACTGTGTAACGGGCTGTTTGGGTAATAGGTCTACGAGAGGTGGGAATGTGACTGGGATATGAATTAAAATTTAGCTGTTTGATGAAAAGATTAACAGATAGATTTATCACACTTAATATCCTAATACATTTCCATCTTCTATAACCTGTAATCTAAATGTCCCCGCCCATATAAGCTTCTACGTACGAAATGCTTCTCCGCTCAGTTTAGCAATAGCTTAAGACTTTTTTTTACTGTAGCTGTCTTATGTTTTACTATATCTGATAGTATCTTATTTGGTATAATTAAATTTAAAAAATTAAAAATAAAGCAAACATGTTAACCTATCATAAACAATACGAAGGAATACGAGAAAAAAGAAAAGACAAAAAACCCACAAAAATGTCAAAAACTTAGAAAAAGATGAAATTAAGGAATAGTGAATTAAAAGCAAAAAACTAGAAGTTAAAACTAAAACGAGCAAAGTATATATTCGGATTCTGAAGTAGAATTCATTTTAGTACAACAAGGTTTCTATTTTTTTCTACTGGACCACAAGCTAACGGTTCCTTCCTCTTATTGCTCTTCGTACTGTCATACTAGTATAAGGCCTATTTTTCGGTTATAACTTATAGTTTATGCCTACGATTGATAATATTTATCTCTAAAACGAATATTTATACGATGAACCGAATGCCGATAAACTACTTTAAAAAAATATCCTAATAAACTGTCTTAAAAAATAATGAAGAAGCTATTTTATTTATTTATTTACAAAAACAATAAATTATGAGCAATGAGCTAAAAAAGAATAGGACGAAAATATGGTAGGGTATGCACGTATACGTGCAATTATTTCGTCGTCCCTGGAAAGAGAGATATCCGTGCACATCTTTATCTGTTGTGATGCGCTGTCGTCGCTACAGCGGCCTTCATCATCCAAGTGGTTCCCTGAACCTAACGCAAAACGGATGGAGTAAACGGTCAATTCTTTGGCAGTACAAGCGTGTCACATCCTTCTCTGAAAGCTGGACATTGTGATTAATTTCTTGGAATGCAAGCATCCTGTAACAAGAAAGTTAATGAGACATGACCCCAACAACTCATTTCTAATCGATGGCACATCTGCCGATTGGTCACGGTTCTCTGATGCGGAGTAGCTTGTTTTATCCGGACTACGACTTGGCGTTGGCGTTGGCGTTGGCGTTGCACGGTAGCAGTAGGCCTTCGAATGCATCGAAATTAACGATAATGAACACTGCTGCTCTTGGGAACAGCGTTGCCGAAATCTTACCAGGATCAGCGTGTAGTACTCCTATGTCATACTCCTGACTCCTGAGTCCTAATTGATGAATTATTTCTCATTCATCGATCTCGGATTTGCTAGCCTAACCAACCTTGTTTTCTCTTGAAGAGCTTTTTCGATGTTTTTTAGAAGAAAGCATTTATAACCTATAGTAGTTTGAAATGGTAAGACGAATGGCATAGAAGCTGCAGATGCCATGTAAAACCTTTCAATTCAATGCATAGTAATTTCTCAATCGATTCATAAGATTGGAGGTAGGTGCTTCTCTACATTCTTTAATACTTCAGTATATATCCGCATTATTAGTAAGCGTCATTTCACAATATAAGTTCATTGAAGAGATAAAAAATATAGTTATTACAATATTTTCATTGTATACTTTTACTTTAATGTTAAAAATAAGTGAGTAGTTGTAGTATGTCATTTATACGAATATGCATAGTCCAATAGTATTAACTTTTTCTTAAATTTAATGTGTCATTGGACTATGCTATAATAGACTTAGACTTATATTATAGGACGAAAGAAGTAGTGATTTGCACAGTTTAAAGTAAGGCAATAATGACTTTCCACTACTATAGAAAGCCTAATACTAGACGTCAAATCACAGGCGATTTTGTCAAACCGTCTGTGACCGACACTAACACATACGGTTTTAATTTGGACACCGTCTGTGTTGATGGCGCCGGAGAAAACTATTATCACAGATGGTTCTTACTGATGAACCGTCTGTGATATTTTAGTATCACTGACGGTTTATATTAAAAACCGTCTGTGATGATCTCAGAATTATCACAGACGGTTTTTAATAAAAATCCGTCTGTGATAATGACGCTAGACATTTATTGCGCCGCTCAGAAACGCACATGTCTTCATTTCGATCCAGATCTGGCCGGTGCTGCACTCTTTCGCTCAGGAGGCAAGCTAGGCGATTTCAGGCTAATTAATTTGGTGGGAGGAGGCAGAGATTGAGCTTTGAAGATTCATACGTTCATGTTTGCTCTAGATATGGTTAGTAATGAAATTTATTTTTCTTTGCATTACAATTTAGATCTATATTTTGGTGAGTGTTATTGAAGATGGTTTGCATCTACTTGACCATACATGATCAGTTCCCATCACATGGGAGGCCAAAATTATCAAAATTGTTGGTTATATACCTTCAGCGATCGCTGGGGAAATAGCTGTTGTGTTTATAATATGAATTAAGCTAGCAAAGTCTCAATGCATGTCGTATATATGTAGTAATAATTAATTAATTTAATTTTTAATACTAAGTTGTTATATATATACATAACGTAGGACCGAAGCTGGATGTATGCCGCGAACCGTGTGAGTGAAGAGCACATTAATGGCATGTCTGCTTTTACAAGAGATGCCGAGGATGATATGTTGAATAAAGGGGTAGAATATATGTACTGTCCATGCACTGACTGTGAGAATTTAAAGATGTTTAAGAACCGAGGGCAAAATGAAGCGAACTTGATTCGGAGCGGTTTCAAAAAGGGTTATACGTGTTGGACTAGTCATGGCGAAGTCAAGGATCATATGCCACCGGATGACATCGCCGGTGAAGTGAATGATATGCCGCCGGATGACATCGCTGGTGAAGTGAATGACATGCCGCCGGATGATGTCGATTGTTGTTCGGATTCGGAGAGGTTGCACGATGACAATCTGGATCAGATGATTCGCGATGTAGAAGAGAACTATGATGAGAGAGAGTATGTTAAATTTCGAAGCTTGATAGAGGACTCGAAGAAACCTTTGTTTACATGCTGCAGGTCAAAGTACACGAGGTTGTCGGCCGTGCTTGAACTGTTGAAATTGAAGGCAAGCGACGGTTGGTCCGACAAGAGTTTCACAACGCTGCTAGGTCTTTTAACGGACATGCTTTCGGGGGAAATAAGTTGCCTAAAACCACGTATAAAACCATGAAGGTTCTTTGTCCATTGGGAATGGAAGTAGAAAGAATACATGCACGTACGTTGCACAGACATGTGGCTCGACGAAAGGGGCCAAGCCCTTGTAACATGTTCGCAATTTTCGGGTATTCGCTAGTACACATTAATTAATCCTATACAACAGTTAGTAGTAATACCTCTTGAATTAACATATTCTATTTTTTGCAGTGCCACCAGCAGCAGCCGGGCAACACGTGTGGATTCTACGTTTGCCACCATATGAGACTAGTCCTCGATTCCTCGAAGATCACCAATTCTAAGGTTTACCAATCTTTCCACATTTATTTCATACTTGTCAGGTTATATATGTACGCACATTGATATTTCTATCGACATGCTACGCCTATCTCTACAACTGCATTGAAATAGCCGAACCTTGCATAAATTCGAGGAGTGTGCTTTCTTTTTGTGGTCTAAAGTCATAAGATCATATGGAGAGTTCCACTGCGCACAATAATTTTTTATTGCTCTTATCACTTTGGAATCGAGGTCTCGCGAAAGGAACAGATCCATAATCAACGAACTTATCAGGCTGCACAAGCAATACTTGGATGGTGCCATCCAAGTATTGCTTGTGCAGTCTGACAAGCTCGTTGATTATGGATCTGTTCCTTTCACGAGACCTCGATTCCGGAGTGATAGAGCAATAAAAAATACAATGTTATCATCTAAGTGCAAATGCAATGTAGATCTTTTGTAATTGTGTATTCCTCTATTCCACAGTTCACTGCTGAGGCAGAGTATGTAGCTTTTGTTAGTAGTTGCTCTTAGATTCTTTAGATTTTATGTACTTTGCAGGACTATGGGTTGTCGTTAGATAGTATTGCTCTCTTCTGTGATAACACTAGTACCATAAAACACTGTTAAAAACCTAGTGCAACACTCTAGGACCAAGTACATTGATATTAGATACCCTAAATATACACAAAGATCAACATGGACGAACCTTATACGATATGATCAGCAACCAAGTCCTAATCACTCACAATCATCCCATAACTCCTTACGACAAGATCATATATGGTCACGACCAGTTTGTATCCCCATATGACCAGTTCACTGATCAGTTTCTGATATGTCCGACCAGCTCACGACCAATTAGTATCTCTATATGACCAATTCGTATTCGGTCGGACTAATCGACCTATTTGCATATTCTTCTTTTGCCTCACAATATCCAATCAAACTTCAGGTGACAAACATGTCATCTATGGACTGTTCAATCTTTTTTCGATTTAGTGATGGATAACTTTATGTAGTTGTCTCTTCGACCACTTGTTGCATAGTCATGCACTTTCTTTATCTGACCACATCGAGGGGTCAAGGATATCTCTCCTGTTATGTAGGAGGGACAAATCCCATATTTGATCAGTTACTTTTCTCCGAATGTTTCATAGTATATCTCAAATCTACCTTTATAACTTCCCAATTACAGAGTAGCGTTTAGTATCCCCTACGTGCACTATTACACATGTAGAAAACTATATTAATCTCAGGTGTAAGAGTTATACATCATTACTTAAGATCAACTAATGATACATAAAATATACCATATTCTCTAGCCTGTGTTCACATTATTGATTTGACATCCCCATATCTATGATTGATGAAACGTGGTAATCAATCAATACATCTATAGGTCTAATAGTCACTAGTGTCCCAACCAATGACACCCAACTAGATATCTTTTAGAATGACATCATACACCAAATAAAGGGTTTCACCAAGTCAAATACTTGCTAACCTTTATAAATAATAATTCATTCAAGGTACATAATAATATTTATTCAAAAGATTATAAATATAGACTTGATACATTCATCTCTATAGGTACCTTTAGGGTATATCACTAACAATCTCCTACTTGCACTAGAGTCAATCATACAAGTATCTAATACCTATAGCTCTTGTGTGCGCCTGATGCTTTAGCTACATGAGAGGTTTGGTGATCGGATCAGCAATATTTAAATCCATGTGTACTTGTATATCTTTATGTCTCCTATACCAACAATCTTGTGAATGAGGTGATAACACCGAAGTATGTATTTGGACTTTTGATGCGATCTAGGCTCTTTGGCTTGCGCAATAGTTTCACTATTATCATAATAGAGATATATTGGACTAGCAGCACTAGAGACCACACCCAACTCAGAGATGAATTTTCTAATCCAAATAGCCTCTTTTGCAACTTTAGAAGATGCAATATGTTTAGTTTTTATTGTAGAATCAGCAACCGTCTCTTGTTTAGAACTTTTTCAGCTCACTACCCCTCCATTCAAACAAAACACAAACCCAGATTGCAATAAAAAAAATCATCTTTATTGGTTTGGAAGGTAGCGTCAGTGTAACCATTTACGACCAACCCTTCCTCACCTCCATAAATGAGGAACACACCCCTAGTCATTATCAAGTATTTCATGATGTTCTTTACAGCTATCTAGTGACCTTAACCTGGATATGACTGATATCTGCTCATAACACTGAGCATATGACACATCTAGTCGTGTACAAAGTATGACATACATGATAGACCCAATGCCAGAAGCATATAGAATTTTACTCATCTGGTCTCGCTCATACTGAGTCTTCTAAAGACTAATGCCATACGACATAGGTAAGAAACTCTTCTTGGAATCTTGCATGTTGAACCACTTCAACACCTTGTCAGTGTAGATATCTTTGCTTAATCCCATTAGCCTTTTAGTTCTATCTCTATAGATCTTTATGCCCAAAATATACAATGCCTCTCCGAAGTCCTTCATAGAGAAACTATTTCTTAGAGAAGACTTAACAGATTCAAGCATAGCAATATGATTTCCGATCAGTAATATATTATCCACATATAAGACCAGAAAATAAGTGTGCTCCCACTAACCCTTTTGTAAACACAAGGCTCTTCTTCGTTCTTGATGAAGCCAAATCTTTTCACTACCATATTAAAACGAATGTTCGAACTCCAAGATGCACGCTTTAATCCATAGATATATTTATGAAGCTTGCATATCTTTTTCTAGCATTTTATGGACCGACAAAACCCTTAGGCTGTGTTATATACACATCTTTATTAAGATTTCTATTTAGGAAAGCTGTTTTGACATCCATCTGCAATATCTCATAATCGAAATATGTAACAATAGCTAGAATGATCCGGATAGACTTAAGCATAGAACTTATTTGAAACCTTTTTCCACCAATCGTGCCTTATAAAAATGAACATTTTAATCAATGTTTATCTTTTTCTTAAAAACACACTTGCATTCAATAGTTTTTACACCAACGGGCAGATCAACCATGTTCCAAACTTCATTATTATACATGGATTTTATTTCAGATCTCATGGTTTCAAGCTTTTTCTCAAAGTCCAGGCCCATCATTGCTTCCTTATAAGTCTTAGGCTCATCATTGTCTAACAATAAACTATTATGCCAATATATTGTTGGCAATTGACATAGCCTTGCAGATCTATGTGGGGCTATTGCCTCTTCCATAGGTTGTACAATATCTTGTACATCCTGTGGAGATTAGTAGGAGCTAAAATATTTTATGATGTTTCCCGAATTTCTTCGAGTCACACCATGCTCCCACTAGCTCCTTTTGAAATAAACTATTTCTCCAAAAAGGCACCATTTTAAATAACAATCACTTTGTTCTTATCCCTTTTATGAAAGTAATATCCTTTAGTTTTCTTAGGATACCCCCACAAAGGAGCATTTATCTGATTTGAGCGTGAGCTTATGAGACATCAAACATTTTATATATGCCTCACATCCCCATATCTTGAGAAAAGATAACCTGGGACGTTTCCCAGTCCATATCTCATATGGTATCTTCTCTATGATTTTTGATGGCACCCTATTTAATGTGAATGCAGCTGTTTTTAGAGTGAACACCTAAAAAGACAATGGCATATCAGATTGGCTCATCATGGACCAAACCATGGGTGGGTTCTTTTGAGTTGTGGCTTATGCCTTTTGAATTCTGACTATTTGCGAGAGAGATTACGAAGAGGGAGACAGTCATATGTGATTTTGGCCAGTACAGCTAAAGTCGGGTACAGTGTGTACTACAATCGACCTGTAGACCCCGCCTTAAAAAGACGCGTTGTTTAAAAACGTGTTACTATAGCGCTATACATAAGCTATAAGCCAGTAGCCGGTTGAACCCACCCCATGTTTAACAAAGTTCGGTCTCGTCGTTTTGACACCCCATTCCATTGAGGCATTCCTGGCGGAGTTAGCTGTAGAACAATTCCACATTGCTTTAGATGATCACCAAACTCATGGCTCAAATATTCACCTCCACGATTTGATCGTAGGGTTTTAATTTTCTTTCCAAGTTAATTATGTACCTCAATATGAAATTCCTTGAACTTTTCAAAAGATTCAAACTTATGCCTCTTTAAGTAGATATAACCATATCTATTAAATTCATCGATAAAAGTTATGAAGTACCGATGAGCATATTGGTCCACATACATCCTTATGTACAAGGTCCAACAAGTAATTTTCCCTCTCACCTAGACTAGTGAAAAGTGTCTTGGTCATTTTACCAAGTAAACAAGACTCGCATATTTCAAATGATTTGAAATCACATGAGTTTAGGAGACCATCTTTATGGAGCTTCATCATGCGCTTCTTATTTATATGACCCAAATGACCATGCCAAATATAAGTGGGATTCAAATCATTAGGCCAAAGCCTCTTAGTATTAATGTTATAGACATGTGCATCCTCAAGATTTAGAACATATAATCTATTCACCAATAGAGCATGACTATAAATCAATCATTCAAATTAATTGAACAACACTTGTTCTTTATTTTGAACTTATACCCTTTTGCTTCCAAACATGAAGTAGAAATTATGTTTTTACTTAAGGTAGGAACATAATAACAATTATTTATTCTAAAACTAATCCTGAAGGTAAAGATAATGGTAAAGTGTTAATAGTCAACACAACAACTCTTGCTCTATTGCCCACGTGAAGATCAATCTCGCCCCTTGCCCAACTCTTACTCCTTATCAGCCCCTATATCAAATTGCAAATATGAGCAACCGAGCTGGTATCAAATACCCAAGAACCAATATGAGAAGTAACAAGATTTATTTCTATAATATTTACACCTGAAGTGGAAGTCTTACTTCCCTTATTCATTTCCAGTTCTTCCATGTACTTCTTACAATTCATCTTACAATATGCAGTCCCATGGCAATGGTAGCAAATGATATCAGGTGCAACATCAATCTTGAGCTTTTGAAGCTTATATTTGATATTCAAGATCTCATTCTGAGTTTGCTCGTACCTTTTCTTTTGCCCAAAACCTTACCCTTCTCTTATTTGAAGTTGGTAGTCTTATGAATCATCATCACATAATTAGAGCTTTTCTTAATGATCTCATTTGCTGATTTGAGCATCACATACAACTCAGTTATTGACTTCTCCATGCCATTTATATGAAAGTTCAACATGACTGGCTCAAAGCTCGGAGAGAGTAGCTGGAGCATCACATCAGCAACCAACTCTTGGCTACGGGGAAAACCAAGCTTTTCTAAAATCCCAATATAACTAATCATTTTGATTACATGAGGACTGATCGGACTTCCTTCAGTTAGGTTGCACACAAACAATGACTTAGAGGTGTTATACCTTTCAGCCCTTGCCTGGTTCTGAAACATGCCTTTAAGACTCATAATCATATTATAGGCATCCATGTTCTTATATTGCTTCTGAAGCTCAGAGTTCATGGTGGCAAGTATGAGACAATTAACTTCTAGTGAGTCATTGCTATATTTCTCATAATCATTCTTTTTTAGCACGAGTAGTATTTTAGGCTAGTTCATTAGGATATGGAAACTCTAGAACATATTCTTTCTTTTTTTGTTTGAAAACAATTCTCAAGTTGTGATACTAGTCAATGAAATTTGTTCCTCTTAGTTTTCCTTTCTCAAGAATAGATCGCAAATTAAAGTTGAGTGTGGAGGAAGTAGGTGGTGTTATTATCTGCAACATAAAATGTATATGCAAAATTTCAGCACTATGTAAAATCTTTCATTAAACAAATTAACAAAAGATACCCCCACTATATATTTAAAAACTATGTTCCCTCTGATAACATATAGTGAGACAAGATCCATATTTCACCAAGTCCTAGTGAGCTTTAGCATCACTGCTAGAAATCTAGCGAGTAGGTAAGCAAACTCTTGCTATCATATCACATGTAACTCTTATTTGTTGAGTGACATCCACATGTCCCGTCCTCAATACCATGCCCCTAGGCCCAAAACCACATTGATAGCCTAGTCAAGTTAAACCAATATTATGCATGAACATGTCCAACACTTCCTTATCTTATTAAGATAATTAATGACACCTTACCTTTGTAGACCCACCAGTTAACGATCAAAATCTTGATAGGTGCAAAAATTAGAAGGGTATCAAGTTTTACTTAATTTTTTTAGAGGGATACTATTCTATCATGTTAAAAGCACCCAAAAATAATAACATGAACAATAGTATAATAGGAACATAAAAATATACATAGAAAATTATATTAAACTATGAAATAGTATGGCTCTTAGCACCATAATCTCCATCACCACGCTTCCTATTCTCCGGGCCACCAATGCTTAAGGTCTTCACATTCATCTACTTAGTTATTACACCTAACAGCTAGTAATGAATTACATTTGAGAATATCAAGCATCACAAGCTGACACGCGGGTCGTTATACAATAATATGTAGCCCATGGCTATAAATCAACATGACGCATAGGCTAGAAAACTCATACAAGCATCTCACATACAATGGACCATACTATTCACATCAGTTCCTACAAAAGCAAATTAAGCAAAGAATCCAATTCTATAGCGCGATATGAACGCAAAGGAAGAAGAGTTGAAGCAGCCCGGTTCAATTTATCGTGCATCGATGTAGTGGAAATACTTGATCGTCCACGTGCAGTAGTCTATCTTTACGAGCCAACCATCCTCTCGTGATCATCTCGATAAGCGTCGCAATCGAAGCAATGCTTCCACTGAAGTCCACATGTCTACGAATTGAGGCCATGCATTGGTGTGCTAGCACTAGTATGCATTGTAGGGGTTTCGAGAGGTGGCGGTTAGGGTTTCGATGGGTGTGTCTCGGGATTTCTTCTGATGCTCGGTTTTCTATACTACCCTCTGCCCCACGCCTCTCTTAATATATAGCCTCATACCGGATTCGAAAGCTACATTTATAACTGCCCAGTTATGGAGTAGCGTTTGGCAACCCCTAAGTACACTATTACACATATAGAAAACAATGCTAATATCAGATACAAGGATTATACATCATCATTACTTGAGACCAACTGATGATACATAAAATATAATAATCTTAACAATGTCTCAAGATGGGGTCAATTCAACACTATGTTCTCTAAGCTGTATCCACTTTATTGATTTAGCATCTCCATATCTATGACTGATGAAACGTAGTTATCAATCGATACATGTATTGATCTATTAGTCACTAAGTGTCACAACTAGTAACATCCAATCAAATATCTTTCAGAATGACATCATATACCAAATAATTAAAGACCTCAACCAATAAATCTTACTAAACTTTATAAATAATAATTTATTCAAAAAATATAATAACTTTTATTAAAAATTTATAAATGTAGAAGTTATACAAACTCATCTCATCTCATGATAGCCCAACATGCAGGTGGTGGCGCAATGATTACGGCGGCCGACCTGCGGCCCGACAGGCCGACTCGTTTACCCCCGAACTGGGGAACCTGCCGGCGATTCTCCTGCACCCGCCCATGCGCCCCGCCACGTGGCGCGCCGATGCCAGGCCCCTCCTGCCGCGTGGGCCACCCCACCACCACTACGCGAGCGAAGTAGCCCCACCCGGTCAGTAAATTTGACATGACGAGTCGGGTCAAAGCCCGTGGGGCCCACGCTGATTATCATCACTCTGTTTGCGTCCTTTCCTTCCTTCCGACTTGGGGCACCTCCTCCGGCGCCCCCGAGACCCCGATGCCTATCCATAGCATCTCGCAGCACCCTCCGCCTCAGTGAAATGCTATGGCCACAACCTGATGCATAGGCGAACGGGGTTTCAGCTTCAGTCACTTTGTATTATTGTACTCTACGTGAGAAATGTTAGTAACGCGAAATAAAAATGTAATCCTGGAGGTTGTGGCCGAAGTAATGGAATGTCTATTGGTTGAAAGATGAATCTTCGAAGTGGCAGTAGAATAGTATAGGTTGTGTTACTGCTTACACGACTTTGGTCATCACTTTGTTGGCATGAGATGACCGGTTATTTCCAATATAATATTGAAACATCGATTTGATTGTAGTGGTGGATATAGGAGTAGTAACTATATTTTTAGTCAGGAATAAGATCATCAATGTAATCGTGAATCAGATATAATATATCTGTTCATTGGTACGGCTATTTTTAAAATTTCAATGTTGTGTTCTTTTCAGCTACGATGATTATTTTTAATTTTAGCATAAGTGTTTGCACGAATAAACAAAATATCGATAAACCATTTTAAAAAACTATCTTAATAAATTGTTTCGAAATAGAAAAAAACTATCTCATTTATTTATTTAGAAAAAACTATGTATTAAAAAGAATGATGCCCTAGTAGTATCCCTTGTCCCTATATATAACGCCTCCAAGGGTTCTACCCCTTTTCAATCTGTCTGTCTTTGCCTTTGCCCCCTCCTCGCCTCTTCCTTGGCCTTTTCTTCTTGCTCTTGTTTTCGCATTGGCTTGTCGCTTGTGATGGGGCCCACTTCTCCTTCAGGCCTGGAGCTCACCATGGCTGTCCCCGGCCTCAGCTCCTCCTCTGGCTCTGGTAAGCTCAAGAGAACACCTGCTAGCTGTTTCTTTCTCCATCCTACAACTGCAAGTATGCAAGTATGATTCCACCGTGGAAGTTCGGTCGAATTCATGGCTTCAAAGCTTGCCATTTGCCATCATATCACAAAATATGCATACACGTCGCGTTTCTAGGCATGCAAAAACCTTTTCAGGGTGCTGTACATGTTTACTTCTGGAAGAAGTGCGTAGCACAATATATAGGAGCATTCTTTTTTTTTCACTTGCATATTATTACTTTGTTCCAGTTCTTGGGGTGCAACTTTTACGGGAACTAGTTTTTCTGTGCTTCCTTTGCCAGAGGGGCTTGGATGCAACAACAACAACAACAGTAACGGGAACATGAGGGACCTGGACATCAACCAGCCGGCGAGCGGCGGCGAGGAGGAGTTCCCGATGGGCAGCGTGGAGGAGGACGAGGAGGAGCGCGGCGCCGGCGGGCCCCACCGTCCCAAGAAGCTCCGCCTCTCCAAGGAGCAGTCCCGCCTCCTGGAGGAGAGCTTCCGCCTCAACCACACCCTCTCGCCGGTCAGTACCACCGCTACATGCCCCGCTCCCGTTGATCTCTTTTCATCGTCCCGCCTCTCTAAGATCGGCATGTGCTTGCCACTGCGGAAGAAGATTGGCATGTGCACGTACGTACGTGCCTCAGAATCACTCTCGTGGATAGTATCATTAGTGCACTTGCTGTGCCTAAAGGGCGGAGCTAGCTGATTTGTTATTTATACGGATGGATCTTTTAGTGGATTCGTTTTCGGTGGTGTGTTACACTGCTCGACATTGAAGGGCATGGTTTAATCCTGAAATGGATTCGGAGGACCGTTGATCATTGAATGGCCCTGCCTCAGTAACTGTTCGATCTTTTGATGATATGGTCCATTCGTGGAAATTCAAGTAGTACTCTACCACGTATATAGCAGCACTTTCATGGTGCACAACTTTAAAAGTCTATAACGTTGGTCTTATATATGCAGTGGTATTTATGTCGTTGTGGTACAGTACAGTAAGTAATGAACCTAGCTAGTGCCAGGTAACGCAGTTACTCCATATGTTGGACTAGCAGGAGTGTTACTCCAATTTACTACTCATGGCATGCCGTTGCAATGTGGAGTCTACTGATGCTCTGAACTCTGAAGGCCTGTGTAATAGCCAGCGATTTAATGCGTTGGAGAATGGAACCCTTGCAGAAGCAAAAGGAGGCCTTGGCTATCAAACTGAAGCTGCGGCCCAGGCAGGTGGAGGTCTGGTTCCAGAACCGCAGGGCAAGGTAAAAATAGAATCCCTTCTTGATGTTACCGGCATATTGATCGATCTACTACTACTACAACTTACTACAGGAATGGCATATGAATCATATCATATATATATATATATATATATATATATATATATATATATATATATATATATATATATATATATATATATATATATATATATATATATATATGTGTGTGTGTGTGTGTGTTACAGTACTAGACGTAAGGCATGACTACACTCCAATTCAATAGGATCTCTCGATACAGGGTATCCTCACGGTGCAAGTGCGGGCAGGACTGATATTTTCCTTACGAAAAATTTGCAACAGTCGATCTATGTGTCAAACTCGAGCCGTGCTGTGCACATGGCCAAGCTTCACGTGCGCTTGGACCTGCATAGTTAGGATACTATTCCCACGTAACCTTTTGTAAAAAGAACGTGCGTGCATGCACCATTCGGCAGTGATTATTATGATAAGGAGTAAGGTCGTAGGTTAGCTGTAGTTAACGAAACCGAGGCAGGCAAAGTTCATATGGACAAATGGGAGTATGGGACACATTTGGAGGACTTGCAAGGTCCTTACGTTAATCCATTTCGTGTTGATAGATTTGGTGACTCGATCGTATACATAGTTGCCCTGTTTTCCAGGTAAGGCGTGTTTATATGTTATAGAACTATCTAAAGTTGTATGTTTTCCAGGTAAGCTCATTTCACTTTGCACAATTTATTTCATCCTTAGTCATTATAGATGTTTATCAATATGGGCCATCAATCCCATAACTTACTTTAGTCAAATTAATTGATATTTGAAATTACTCACGTCACAAGTTCATTTAGCACATAGCAATAAAAATCAAGCTGCTGTCTTAGCTGTCCATGATACTGCTAAATAACAACCTTGGAACTACTCATGTCAATACGACTTTGCATTAGAGCCGACGTAATAGAGAGATTACTTAATGTTAATGCGGCTCAAAATTTGTGTACCATGAACCCATCTCATTCCAACACAATTATGGATACTTCCCTCAATTAAGGTGGCATGGATGCTTAGCTATCCATCTTGAAGCTTGTTCTGCATCTAAGATGTGGGACAACAACAACTAGGTAGATTCTCTAGCTTGGTAAAGTAAAGGCGGTTTCATCTTTTATACTCCATGATACCACTCGTACAATTAGATTCCTCTAGATTTAAACAATTGAGCTAATCGCGCGTTCGGAAAGCTAGCATCGGCACGTGGACTTATCAGCACGTGCAGTACTATTACTTGACCCAAGTGGAGATGGTCCATTAAGTCTCGTGAAGACGACGTAATTCGAATGCTAATCCATCTTATTCCGGCACAGTCATTGGTCTTCACTACGCGTCGAGGTGACAAAAATCTTGGAATGGGCGCCTAAGGTCAAATTAAGTTCCGTGTAGTACTCTAGTTCACGCTATTTTAAACTCCCTACATTTACTGATCATAGGCTGTTATGCAATTTGTTCCATCTAGTCAGTAGATATTTCAGTAATTTCAGTAGTAGATACGTTTAGCATTTAGGGCACTCTGAACAAGCAAATTTGTTATGAATAGTGCAAAAATAAGCTTAAGCTTTAAGCCATAAGCTATATTGAGCAGGGCCTATGTCAGCTTTTTAGTGAGGTGGAAAGAGAGAGGGAAGAGGGAGGAGAGAAATATCGCATCTTTTTACAAAACAAGATTTTATTATGACTAAGATTTGCACTGGGGAGCTTGTTACAGAATTTGTGGGCTATGTAGTATCAATTTGTGAGAGATCCTTGTAACAATTAAATTATTGTGGGACTCTGTAGTATCAAGCTTTAATATCAAATCATTGGATGATTGTTTCTAAAATCCCACTGAACCACTCTCTCCTGTAGTATAAGATTTAATATCAAACCTTTCCTTCGGGAGGGCCGTTGCATACGTGTCTTGTCAAGAGCCTCGAGCCACAAGCATAGCTACTCTTGAGTCTTAACAATCTTGTCATGTTCCAATATTGCACCGTTAACTTAAGCAAGCTCAGGTTCCATCATGTGATGGAGCCACTTGTTATTATACTCATTAATTCTGCTCTTTGTAGTTTGTACTAATCGCACGTACTACTAGTAGTAGAAGTTTGAGTTGCTCTAACTTAACTGCGTGTACGTACGTACAGGACTAAGCTGAAGCAGACGGAGATGGAGTGCGAGTACCTGAAGCGCTGCTTCGGCTCGCTGACGGAGGAGAACCGCCGCCTGCAGCGGGAGGTGGAGGAGCTGAGGGCGATGCGGGTGGCCCCGCCTACCGTGCTCTCGCCGCACACACGGCAGCCGCTCCCCGCGTCCGCGCTCACCATGTGCCCCCGCTGCGAGCGCATCACCGCCGCCACCGGCCCACGGACCGCCCGCCCGCCGTCGTCAGCCGCGTCCGGCCCCTTCCAACCTCGCCGCCCCTCCGCGGCGTTCTAGGGTTCAGGGCTTAGGCGCCAAAGGTAGACGTGCTAATGGTAATGGCTGATCGATCGACAGTCTTGTGTAAATTGAAGGCAGAAGTGCTTGGGACAGTGTAGTGCTCGTGGGGTTTGGAGGCGCCGCGGTGCTCGGGCCATGGACAAAAGCTTGTAGTTCCTTCGATGTTAGTTGCTTGGGTCTTCAAGGATCGTGTGTTGTTATCTCAGAAAGAAAATGTCATGTGTTGTCTTGTCTAGATACCGGATGGGCCGTTCGTTTGTGTTTCCATGTTCTGCTTGTGTCAAATCCTTTACTTCTGTACCCGCGGTTTTGGGAGATCGCGGCGCGCGCTGTGAAGCAACGTTCTCTCGGTGCAAATGTTGGTTTGGGCCGTATGTCAATAGCTCCTTGAGAGTGTTTCTAGATAAACGTAGGCCTGGCCCCGTTTGTTTCTTAGAATTGGTTCAATTCGATGGTCTCATCCAAAGCCCACCTATGCAGCAATGATTGCCGTCCAAGTGCCCATCAATGATTCTAATATTCTTTCCCCCTTTGATTCGCTATGCATCTTTTACATGTTTTAGATTCTCAGATTTAGTTAGCTTGTCTCATTTCAAGCTGATGCATTTGTGTCTAGACTTTAGATCATCATGTTAATTTTGGCGCCTAGGTTAATTGTTAGTACTGCATCTTCATAGTTGCATATTTGGTTAGGTTACCCCGTTTCAATTACACTGTCGCATGCATCTATCTCTGTGTATTGAGTTAAAAGGCATAATTAATTAATTTGTGCATTTTCTGCTGTTACTTGTCTCCTGGTGGCATAGTATTAGCGATTTAGTGGGGGTCAAATATCAAGTAGCTTTAGTCGAGCACCTTTATGTACGTAGTCCGCAACACATTCATGCATCGTGATCGATCATCAGACTGCATTATATAATATATTTACTATAAAAAATGGGATTGCTAATTTCACACAACTGAAATTTTAAGAAATCTCATTTGATTTTTTTCTCACCTTTGGATTGCGCGTGAAGATTCGTGTTTAGGAGATCGTTATCTTCTTCTCCAACCTGCGACGGCAACTATATATGTCTTCACCGGTTAGTGTTATGGTTTATCAGAGCCTTAGGCTTTAGAGGAAGGAGGGGGCAGCAGAAGAGTGGTGGGCAGCCTCGGCCGTGGGGTGAAGGAGGGCTAGGGCAATGAGAACAGACGTAGTTAGGAGGCAGAGGAAGGAGGCTGGGGTAAAAGGATCTTATCGAAGAGGAGGAAAAAGGGCTGCAGTGGCACCGAGGGGGTAGAGGCGACCGCTAGGTAGGGGTGGGAGGAGTTGAGTTAAGGCTAGGGGTGGTTTTTTTTCAGTTAATTGAGAATAGACAAAAAAAACTCACATCACATGGATGATACAGTGTGACAGGAAGAGAGAACGGCCGACTAACTAACATGCATGGTCCATGCAATTATACAGGACGATAGCCATGCATGCATGGGCCAGTTTGTGATGGTCCAAGGTCTACTTGGACAAGGTACTAGCCTAGATCTTTGTGGACCAAAGGCTATTCGATCGCGTAATAGTTAAGTATGATGGAACACCTTGACTAGGAGTGGCAACGGGATGGAGGATTGCGGAGAAGCTTATGTTGCCTCGCCCTGCACCCCGCTAGCCGGTCCCCTGTCTCGGCCCGCTAAGCCTCCCGGGGGAGATGGCCCTATCCCGGTCTCTACGGAGATCTGACCTCCACAGGGTCCTCGTGGGGATAAAAAAAGACTAAATTTATTTTAAAAATAATACTTTGATTTTATTTATTAATTTATAATTACTTAAGCATATTGTTTTTTTAAAAATAGTTTTAAAATATATATTCTAACACATAAATTCAATTTTTAGTCTACATATATATAAAAAATACAATCTTTCATATTAAAAACTATAATCTACCAGTAAAATATATATTTTTATTTTTATCAGATCTTCGTAGAACCCACAGAGGAGGATGACTTCGTCCCTACCTGCTAGCATAGCGGGTCCTAACCCATTGCCCGCGGGGGAGATCATCGCCACACCTCATGGAGATATTCTTTGTGGGACCCGTTCAATAGGAGGAATTGCCACCTCTAACTTAGACCCGTCTAATTCTTAAGAGATGTATACTGTCGAAAGATGTCGTTAAATTAATTGATCAAGAATAGGACGTACTCCCGAATGGCGCGACAAGGTGAGGACGGTACTACGTACTGGAGCTAGCCAGCGAGCTAGTGTACGTGCTCCACACACATGCCCTGCTACGAGCACATGACGCTGTCCTGCCCATGATCTTGGCGTCTAGCCACAAAATCTTCCTCACTTTGTCTAAAGAAAAGAAAAGAAAAAAAAAAAAAAAAGAAAAGGCACTTTATTGCTATTTGCTAGGTTTATTGGATACTAGCTAGTAGGTTTTTAATCCTCTGGTACCGAGAAAATGAAACAAATAGAGTGATTTGTTGATATTCTATAGGGTTGTCAGTTTGTCACGGATGTGTAATCGGATTAGCTAACTTACTGTGGGGCGTAGCTAATAACCCATCAACAGTACTTTGGTAAGAGTTATCGGTGGCAGAGCTACCTGTGGGTTAATTGGCGTGTAGCCGTTTGAGTGTCTGGCTCTGGCCTCGCCGTGATAGACAAGGATGAAGGAACTACCACTACTACAAAAGAGGCTAAATTGGACAGCTACATCACAGACGGTTCATACGAAATCGTCTGTGCTTAAACTATCACAAACGGTTTATAATAGAAACCGTCTGTGATATTTTCACGACGGTTTATAATAGAAACCGTGCGTGAAAATAGTAACAACATGACGGTTCGCTTTAAGAACCGTCAGGTATTTCACAAACGGTTCTTAAAACGAACCGTCTGTGATAAGCGAGACAACGCAGACGGTTAATTTTAATAACCGTCTGTGGTAATCGATCGATAACCAATAATTGGTGTACTACCCTGGATTTCGATCTCACCCGTCCATTCTCTCCACATCGAATGATAGGCACGACGGGATTTCGATCTCACCCGTCCTCCCACTGCTCGGCCCTTATTAATAACTCCCCATCTACATTTCCACCGGTACTAGTCACGGGTGAGTTCATCCACAAGCTAGCTTTCCTGCATGCATCTCTCCCCTCCGCTATGAGCTAGCGCCTCCGTCGCAAGACGGCGGAGGTCGGACAACACACTCTTGCCGTAAGTGTCATAAGTGTGTCTTGTTCACCTTCACCGCCGTGCCATGAAGGGTTCGTTAGCTTGTTATCCTGTAACAAAAAATTTGCTTCTCCCTCCGCTGTGAGCTAGCGCTTCGTCGCAAGACACGGCGGTCATTGACAACACACTCTTGCCTACCGTAAGTGTCGTAAGTGTGTCTTTTTCACGCACCGCCGTGTCATGAAGGGTTCGTTAGCTTGTTATCCTGTAATAGATCTGAATGTGTGTTGTTGTGTTTCCGTGTGCATTTGCTTGTTTTCCGTCTGTATTTGCTTGTTTTCAAAGGGCATGTAACAAAAAAATTTGGACACCGTCTGTGTAGGCGGCGTCGGAGAAGACGAGTATCACAGACGGTTGTTACTGATGAACCGTCTGTGATACTAAAGTATCACAGACGGTCTGTATTAAAAACCGTCTGTGATACTAAAGTATCACAGACGGTCTGTATTAAAAACCGTCTGTGATAATCTGGTTATCACAGACGGTTTTTAGTAAAAAACCGTCTGTGATAATTCAAAGACGGTTTTTAGTAAAAAACCGTCTGTGATAATCCCCACTACGCATTTATTGCTCCACCTGCACCGCATCATCTTCATTTCGATCCAGATCTAGCCACCGCGCACTCTTTCGCTCAGAGACAAGCTAGGCGATTTCGGGCCGATTATTTTGGTGGGAAGAGGCGAGATTGAGCTTTGAAGATTCATTCATACTTTCTGCTGGTGGCTAGCTCTAGATATGGTTAGTAAGAAAATTTATTTTTTCTTTAATTGCATTACAATTTAGATTTAAGTAATTGGTGAGTGTTATTTAAGATGGTTAATTTGTAAAATTGTTGGTTATATAATAGCTGTTGTGTTTATAATATGAATTGAGCTAGCAAATTAAACCTCAATATAATACATGTGGCCGGTATATTTGTAGTAGTAATTAGTTAAGCTAAATTTTAATATTGAGTTGTTATGTATGTACGTAACGTGGGACTGAAGTCGGATGTATGCCATGAAGTGTGAGTGAAGAGTATATTAATGGCGTGTTCGCTTACAAGAGCCGCCGAGGAGGATATGTTGAATAAGGGGTGGAATATATGTATCGTCCATGCTACCGATTGCGAGAATTTAAAGATGTTTAAGAACCGAGGGCAAATTGAAGCGCACTTGATTCGGAGGGTTTCAAAAGGGTTATACGTGTTGGACCGGTCATGGCGAAGTGAATGATCATATACCACGGATGACATCGCGGTGAAGTGAATGACATGGCGCGGATGATGTCGATTGTGGTTCGGATACGGATAGGTTGCACGATGACAACTGGATCGAGATGCTTCGCGATGTAGAAGAGAACTATGATGAGAGAGTATGTTAAATTCGTGGCTTGATGGAGGACTCGGAGAAACCTTTGTTCATGTGTTGCAGGTCAAAATGGAACAAGGTATATTACCTTGATTCCTTAAGTAAGAATAAAATGGACTTCATAGTTGTCGTCCAAGTAATCGATAGGTAAGTTTATTTTCTCCATACATACCTATATTGTACTCTTTCTTTCATTCCGAATGACTAAGGTTAACTTTTTGAATCACGAGGGCGTTCGCGATGTACGTTGAAATGGGAGGTGTCTCAAGCAAGGGCCAAAGGCACGAGACATACTCGAGATTTTAAGGTATTCGCTATTACACATTAATTAATCCTATGCAGCAGTCAGATTAATGCCTCTTGAATTATTGCTCATTCTATTTTGCGGTGCCACAAAGAACCACGGGCAACACATGTGGATTCTATGTTTGCCACCATATGGACCTACTCCTCGATTCCTCGAGGATCACCAATTCAAGGTTTATCAATCTTTCCATATTTACTTCATACTTATCACGTTACATATATACGCACATTGATATCCCTATCGACAGTGCGTACATCCCGTCAACCGCATTGGAACAAACCCGATATTTCACGGATTCGAGGAGAGTTGGCGTACTTTTGGTGGCTCAAGTCATAAAGTCGAAGGACAGTTCCACTGCACCATGAATTTTATTGCATTGTAATGCGATGTAATGGATATTTTATTTCAATTCAATTGATTCATTTGCGAAGTGGATACTTTATGTTTGTGAATGAAATGTGATGTGTATTGGATGTTTATGGATGCCTTATATACTTGTTCATCTGCTTGTTTCAGAGGGTATGGCTAGCATTTCCTGAGGCTAGCCAATAAATAGGAATAGATTTAGGGGTAGAAGGAATATCACGACGATTTTAACTAAAACCGTCGTGATACCGATAATCCCGCACGGTTTTAATTAAAACCGCTCGTGATTATCGATAACACGACGGTTTTAACTAAAACCGTCGTGATATCGATAATCCCGCACGGTTTTAGCGTGATTATCGGTATCACGACGGTTTTAGTTAAAACCGTCGTGATTATCACCATATCACGACGGTTTGTAACTAAAACCGCTGCGTGATTATCGATATCACGAGCGGTTGAAATACCGTGCGTGATGACCTCGTATTATCACTGACCCATAAATTCAGACGGTTCGCAAAACCGTCTGTGATGATGTTTTCGAACCGTCTGTGATGATCTTTCCTGTAGTAGTGTACAAAAGAAGGTTATAATTAACCAACTGGCACAGGTATTCGCTACTCAAAGGCATATGCATACGGAGGCTAAAAGCCAAATCTACATAGGGATGGAGCCAAGATTTAAAAATGAGGGGGCTAAATAATATATACAATGTAATTATATTTGATGAGAAGGCTAAGTAACATTAACAACAACAAATTTTTTTAAAATACAAAGAATTGTAATATAAATTTATCTAATACCAGGGAGGCTTCGCCCCTGCCAGCAACCCTTCCTGCGCCCTTGATTCCACCTAGGGATGGCAATCGGGTGCGGCGGTACGGTAGTGCTCGCCCATACCCGCATGCCGCGACCCGATTACGCCGCGGTATACCCGCGAAGGACCACGGTAAAAACCTCGCCCATACCCGTCGCCATGCGGTACCGTCGCCACGGCATACCCGTTTACCCGCTAATCATCAGGCTTCAACAGTTCAACTACCAATGTCACAATTAGCACATAAGAACGGAGTCCATTCAACATTAGCAGCTAATCATCAGGCTTCAACAGTTCAGCTAATCTTCGTCAACTAGTAATTAGCACATAACACAATGCACAAACATCCGCCTGGCCAGCTTGGTGGAAGAAAATCAGAGCAATATTTGCATGCATGGATGGATGGACAATGCAATTTACTCATCTATCTAGAAATAGAGAAGTAGTATATGATCCACCACAGCGGCCAAGCTCACCTGAGTTTTGCTGACGGCGGAGAGGGGTGGCAACCGCGGCGGATCTGGTCGGTGAGCCTCCTCCGGTCCTCCTCCCACGGACTGGTCGGTGAGCCTCCTCCGGTCCTCCTCCACGGATCGGTCGGTGAGCCTCCTCCGGTCCCCTCCCGGTCGGATCTGGACAAAGAATCCGGTGGAGAATGAGGGCGGCGAGGAGCGGAGGATCGGCGGACCGAGGAGCCGGCGAGGATGAGGGGCAAGAGGAGCGGCGAGGATCGGCGAACGAGGAGCGGTGATTGAGCGGCGGACCGGGGGCGGAAGGCGGAGAAGAAGGCGGAAGAAGGGGCGAACGAGGGCGGCGATTGAGCAGGGATCGGAGGGGGCGGCGAGCGGCGGAACGGCGGCGGAAGGAGGCGGGCTGCGGGAGAAGGAGGGGGCGGAAGGAGGCGGAAGTGCGACCGAGATGAGGCTGCGGAGTGCGAGTGGAGTGACCGAGACGCGATCGCGCTCGCGGAGCGCGAGTGGAGTGACCGAGACCCGAGTGCCGATTAGGGTTCACTGCTTTTAATATGGGCCCACTTGTCGGTCTATTTCACGGTAAGCAGGCGAGACGGCACGGCAGAGCTAACCCATACCGTGCTGCGTTTACCCGATGGGCAGACATTTGCCCCCATTTTCATACCCGTGGGCAAAGAATGCATCCCATACCCGGCTCCATTAGGGTATTTACCCACGGGTACACGGGTAAATGGGCACAATTACCATCCCTAATTCCACCTCCCAGGCTCCAACAAACTCCTGGTCACGCCATTGAAAATGTTTGATAATCTTAGAAGGAACCAGTGAGCTACAAATTAAACACACAGGACAAAGCAAGCCCGAGCTCAAATCGGCAGTAGTTTAGCCGTGCCATATTTGCCGACAAAGCCCTACTAAACAACTCATTTAATTGTCTTGTCTCCGCTCTGAGATGGCGTGACAGGGATACGCACTCGTGCAACACCAAATGGACGGTCCCCATGTCACCGTCCGGAAGTGAGTAACATAACCGAACTGGCAACCGCGTGCCCATGCACGTACGGAAAAAGACTCCATGCACCTCCGAAACTTTTCATAATGCTTACGCCTGTTCTACAAAAAAAAAAAAATGCAAGCCTTCGCCTCCAATTTCTATGGCTAATCTTAGTCATGATTAGGAAGGGAAACGGATTGGATGCGATTGAATAGTCTCAAATATTAATACGAATTTATATTTTTAAAATAAATATGAATACAAATTCAAATATTCTCGAATACGAATCGAATGTCATAACAGATACGAATTCGAATCGAATATGTACTTAATTCGGTCGAATATAATATCCTCCTATAACGTCTGTAACAAATCTCAATAGAACAAATTTCTTGCAGTTTTGCCGGTTTTTCACCAATTTTCGATCGATTACTGGAACGGTTACCGGTTTCAAACCGCCCAAATTCAAATTTTGAATGACAAAATTCATCCGGTTTTTTCCTGGGTTCTAGAAACTGATCAAATAGTATCGAATGCAAATGCGAATACGAATATTCTTAAACACGAATATGAATATTTTGAATACAAATATTAATATTTTCGAATACGATTTTGCTTACCGCATTCGTGTTTTCTCGACTACGAATATCGGATAAAACTACGGAGGCTAAAAGCCAAATCTACATAGGGATGGAGCCAAGATTTAAAAATGAGGGGGCTAAATAATATATACAATGTAATTATATTTGATGAGAAGGCTAAGTAACATTAACAACAACAAATTTTTTTAAAATACAAAGAATTGTAATATAAATTTATCTAATACTGGGAGGCTTTACCGCCAAGAACCCTTCCTCGCGCCTTGATTCCACCTAGGGATGGCAATCGGGTGCGGCGCGGTACGGTAGTGCTCGCCCATACCGCACCGCGACCCCGACGACGCCGCGGTATACCCGCCAAGGACCACGGTAAAAACCTCGCCCATACCGTCGCCGCGGGTACCGTCGCCACGGCATACCCGTTACCCGCTAATCATCAAGCTTCAACAGTTCAACTACCAATGTCACAATTAGCACATAAGAACGGAGTCCATTCAACATTAGCAGCTAATCATCAGGCTTCAACAGTTCAGCTAATCTTCGTCAACTAGTAATTAGCACATAACACAATGCACAAACATCCGCCCGCCGCCTTGGTGGAAGAAAATCGAGCAATATTTGCATGCATGGATGGATGGACAATGCAATTTACTCATCTATCTAGAAATAGAAGTAGTATATGATCCACCACAATGCCAAGCTCACCCGAGTTTTGGCTGACGGCGGAGAGGGTGGCAACCGCATGGCGGATCTGGTCGGTGAGCCTCCTCCGGTCCTCCTCCCACGGATCGGTCGGTGAGCCTCCTCCGGTCCTCCTCCCACGGATCGGTCGGTGAGCCTCCTCCGGTCCTCCCTCCGGTCGGATCTGGACAAAGAATCCGGTGGAGAATGAGGGGCGGCGAGGAGCGGCGAGGATCGGCGGACCGAGGAGCGGCGAGGATGAGGGGGGCCAAGAGGAGCGGCGAGGATCGGCAGAACGAGGAGCGGTGATTGGAGCGGCGGACCGAGGGGCGGCGAGGAGCGGCGGAAGAAGGGGCGAACGAGGGCGGCGATTGGGCAGGCATCGAGGCGGGAGGAGCGGCGAACGAGGCGGCGGAAGGAGGGGAAGGCGGGAGAAGGAGGGGCGGCGGAAGGAGGGGCGGAAGTGCGACCGAGATGAGGCTGCGGGAGTGCGAGTGGAGTGACCGAGACGCGGACTGCGGCCTGCGGGAGTGCGAGTGGAGTGACCGAGACCCGAGTGCCGATTAGGGTTCACTGTTTTTAATATGGGCCCACTTGTCAGTCTATTTCACGGGTAAACGGGCGAGACAGATGCACGGTAGAGCTAACCCATACCGTGCACTGCATTTCCGATGGGCGACATTTGCCCCATTTTCATACCCGTGGGCAAAGAATGCATCCCATACCCGGCTCCATTAGGGTATTTACCCACGGGTACACGGGTAAATGGGCACAATTACCATCCCTAATTCCACCTCCCAGGCTCCAACAAACTCCTGGTCACGCCATTGAAAATGTTTGATAATCTTAGAAGGAACCAGTGAGCTACAAATTAAACACACAGGACAAAGCAAGCCCGAGCTCAAATCGGCAGTAGTTTAGCCGTGCCATATTTGCCGACAAAGCCCTACTAAACAACTCATTTAATTGTCTTGTCTCCGCTCTGAGATGGCGTGACAGGGATACGCACTCGTGCAACACCAAATGGACGGTCCCCATGTCACCGTCCGGAAGTGAGTAACATAACCGAACTGGCAACCGCGTGCCCATGCACGTACGGAAAAAGACTCCATGCACCTCCGAAACTTTTCATAATGCTTACGCCTGTTCTACAAAAAAAAAAAATGCAAGCCTTCGCCTCCAATTTCTATGGCTAATCTTAGTCATGATTAGGAAGGGAAACGGATTGGATGCGATTGAATAGTCTCAAATATTAATACGAATTTATATTTTTAAAATAAATATGAATACAAATTCAAATATTCTCGAATACGAATCGAATGTCATAACAGATACGAATTCGAATCGAATATGTACTTAATTCGGTCGAATATAATATCCTCCTATAACGTCGTAACAAATCTCAATAGAACAAATTTCTTGCGGTTGCTTGGGTTTTCACCAATTTTCGATCGACATCGAACTACACGGTTTCAAACCGCCCAAATTCAAATTTTGAATGACAAAATTCATCCGGTTTTTTCCTGGGTTCTAGAAACTGATCAAATAGTATCGAATGCAAATGCGAATACGAATATTCTTAAACACGAATATGAATATTTTTGAATACAAATATTAATATTTTCGAATACAGATTTTGCTTACCGCATTCGTGTTTTCTCGACTACGAATATCGGATAAAACAGATTATCTGTTATCGTTTTCTACCCTTCATGGTTTACACCCACACTCAGATCAGATTTTGTACCACGCGCAAACTTAAAATAAAAGTACCACAAAAGCTGTTTTTACAACAAATATTTTTCTAAAATGTAGCATTCAAAACTGCCCCCAGTTTCAGTAAGAAAGCATCTGTTAGGATTTGCGACGGTTACGGTGGTAGCATTGTTGGTATATATACACTTTTAGCTAGAAGTTGAAATACTATGCAAAAAGGAGAGTAATCCGACAAGATGATCTAAGCAGATTGAATGGTTGTACTTTTTTCCCTTAATGAGTTTTTATCAAGAGTTTTTTCACATAAAGATTTTTAAGGAGGCAATTAGTGCAATATAACTTACATATATGTTATGTACTCTTTTCTCTATTATTTTCTCTATTTATTTTTAGAAGGAGTTTTTAACGAGGTATTTACATGTCAGGGTATTCGCCTAAGGAGAGTGTTATGAAACCAATCCCCAAAGGGGGTGCGGCCGGCCGTGGGCCTGTATGGTTTCTTTTTTCGTCTCCAAGTAGGAGATATGAACGTATACCAAAAAGACTATAATGTAAATATAGGGGAGATGCTATCATTATAAATCATTCAAGTTATATCAATGAAGATCGTCGGATTGCTCTCTCATTTCTTATATCAATTGTTCATCTGCTTTTGTTTTTGCTGATTGTTCTTACTTCTAGTTGTATTGATTGATTATTGGATTGCTCGGCTACACTAGTTTTTTAAATAGAATAACCATTTGAGACGGAAAGGGCAGGTACCCGAAGTTGCCAATTTACCACAAACCACACAACGGGAAGCCGAGAAGAAATCTGTGTTCACCCTACTACACTCATGCCGATTATGGAACTAACATACGCTGCTGCATGTCCAAATGCCGCCCCAATTGATCACCTCAGCATAAGGACCTGTTTAACGGGACTATAGATTCTCAACATCCCGGGGCGTCCAATCCAACAAACAAAGCACTATGCTGTCCTGTGGCGTGTCACTGCACAACGAAAATCAAACGTGTCGACAAGCGGACACACGCGATGGACTCATCCAACCCATCGTCCATGGAATATGGATGCGATCGTGCGTCGTCGCCGTACTGACAGGTGACAGCCTGCGCTCACGAGACACCGGATAACCGACCGCTGGTGGAGGTGGCAACAGTTGGTGTTACATCCGAGTTGTTTTACTCGTTTCCGTTCGCAAAGGTCGATCGATCGGGGCATGTTTCCCCCTAGGGTTGCAGTCGACATGCTGACATGACTGGTCCTCCGAAAGAACAGCTAGCCACTGTCCTCCGGATCGGTGATAGATGGAGGTGATTCAAATAGGACTGGTAATGGGCTTGGATCTATCTAGGTTTTTGGATCTGACGGATTTAAAATTGTAAATAAATTAGATCAAATTTGAATTTTTTAATTAGGTTAGACTTTGGTTGGATTGGATTAAGCCTTGGGCCTCATATTTTTGTACTAGTTATTAAATGTAGATGAGAGCTGATTCTAATTAGACAACTAAGAAGGTAGAGGTGTTTGATCCAAGCTAAGGCTTAGATCTGTTTTTAGGCTTAGATCAGGCTTAAGCTTATATAATTTGGGCCAGAATTTGAACAGACCATTCTCAATTTTATTGGGGTTTAGACCAGATTTTAGCCCACTAGCAGCCCTAGATCCAAATGCTGTTCTCAGTTTTACATTTCAACCAAGCATAGCAGAGGTCACGTGCTACAAATCGAGATACATCCCGTTTACACCAACAGACGGACAAAAATCAGGACGCCTAAAGATTATAAAAGCTTATATTGACCAAAATGTGCGTTCAAAGAAAGGATTAATTCCATTCCGTCAGACTCAAGGATTAATTCCATTCCGTCAGGCTCGACGCTCCATTCAGTATACCAAAGCCGGTACACATCTTTTGCTAATTTTCCAAAGGCGCAGCTAGCCTAACAAATATATATACCGGCCGGATCGGGGGGGATCGAATCCTGCAAAGAATTCAAGCCGATAAGCTTTTCATCCGGCCTGTCACTACTGGCCATGCAGGAACAAGAAAATCAAACCGACCCTCATGCCCAGAGAAGAGCGAGAGACGACGGGGGAATTTCACCGGGCGGCGCGGCTGTTCCGAGATGCCCACGAACGTACGTACACACCGCGGCGCTCCTGGCCAACCACGCACACAGTGGTGTGGTCGCAAAAGTGATCGTCCTCGACAGCTCGCATCACCTTTTCCATCGGTCCGGCCGGGGCAGAAGACGGTACTACGAGCTGATAGATCGTGCCTTTTTTATTTGCGATTATAGTAATTAATTTTTAAATAGTGTGTCTTTCTAAATTAAAGTCTATAGATAGATTATAGTAGATATTATATCGAGTTCAGTTATACCGGTCAAAATCATATGCGACTTTAGTCTCTCTGTGTACTGTCTTTCGCAAATAGTTAGAATATAAAATCCATAAATCGATTGACAAAATTACGTACCGAAAGAAACCACGCACGCAATGGACACTGAACCTTCACTGTTTGTCGGCACGACGGCCGGTCTTGGGTCGGCTAAATGTAGAGCAAATCATCACCGACTTGCCTCGAGAGCTTTATCCTCTGCGATCCCCTAAAGAGTTTTACTAGTGTGGTTAGTACTAGCTAGCGTGCACGCGTGATCGGTCGATAGATGCTAATGAGGAATGACTGATTGTTCGCAGATTCTGATGCAAATTAAGCGGATCGGCCGGTCGAATCGGATGCTATACTCCATCCTTGGTTAGTGCATGAACAAGACTTATGGTTGGTAGTAGCATCTTAGGTACGCAATTACTAGCAGCTCGCTGCTGCTAGATAGCTCAAATGGACATGGCAATAAGCTAACGCTGTTCGTACCGTTGGACTTGTGCTTGCGTACTGTCGCATGACGCAGCAACATCTCCAAAACTTCAATCTGTACTACTAGCAAAGTCTTCACCTCAATCGGCAGTTGAAGCTAGCGACGCGCATGAATAGTAGCGTATACTGCTGTGTTTCTTGTGACTAGCTAGCTGGATTAATTAATCGATCAGCAGCAGGTAGAACGTGACACGATTTCCGACAGGCAAAGTACGTGAAATCGAGCCCAGAACCATGACATTTTGGTCTATGGACTACTCGCAGCTTCCGACAGATGGGCACGGGACAGTTAAGTTGCCCAAGGTTGACTAACATCCGTCTAAATGCCTAGGTTCAGTGCCGGTTCTACACGCTTGTGAGTAACATGTGCCTATTTAAGATTGCCAATTAATCGCTCACGTCCAGGAGACGTGAAAGAGCCGAAAATCGAACAATGCTGTCAAGCAATCCAAGCATCAGGGAACATATATGAGTGCCGACAAGCTGAAGATTCGATACTCCAAGAGCATGCATTTTGCATCACGGCATTGGCAGAGTTTACCGGTGCCCGTGCCTAGGTGTTGAAGCCTTGAAGGTGACTGCAGAGTCCGGACACCTCATTCATGTCAGGAATGTGGCTATAGGCTCGGTTCGTTTGCATTTTGGACTGTTGGTTTATGTAGGGATGAAAAATAGTCGGTTCGAAATCGTTGCGTTTTTTAAAGAAGAGTCTACAGAAAAATTATAGTATAAATTATACTAAATTTAATTGTACTGATCAAAATCACATGCGAGTATTTTCTTCTGTGTACTGCCTCTTGCGAACAGACTAGAATTCAAAAGCTACAACCATAAGTCAAAAGCCACATCCCAAAAGAACTCACCTATAAAGCTTTGGAATTCCAGCTTGTAGGATGACTTACGGCGAGTTAGAGGGGGTGAATGATTCCTTAAAATCTTTCCTCTTGTATTAACAACACGATGCAGCGAAAAATACAAGCTTACAAATTTTACTAAAACTAAGAACTAAAGATCACAAAGTCACCTGAGACAATAGTCTCATTGGTCTGACCGCAGGCCAGGGGGCGATCAAACCACTCGGCCGGTATGACTGCAAGTGTGTTACCAGTCAGACTAGTTTGGGCAGTCTAACCTCTCGCCAAATAGAAGGAGAAATCAGCACGTCACACGACTAAGAAAATGGCTAACTTTTAATCCACTGACCCAAATATGATGAAACTTGATACAAATCCCCTAGGATGTTAGGAACCTATTCCAATAATTGATCATAAAAATAATGCTAAAGTTTTGATCTTTTTCTAAAATAAGGAATGTTGTATCAAAACAGGGCAAAAGAGAAAAACATTGATTTGCTTTTACTCGTGAGTCCTTGATGATCTTAGATGGGTTCTTACATATCATAGCACATTATATCATAGCACGAACTCAAACCAAAATGCCCTCAAGATCAAAACCCCGAGACCACCCTCTCTTGAGTAAAATCGGGAATCACAGGAACTTTTCATAGAAAGTACCTAGATGGATGTGATCTGATCTTCAAGAGATATCTCCACCTCTTACACGTCCTTGCACTAAGAAAGATCAAGAGGAGATAAAATTCAAACAAAAAAAACCAAGCAAATCAAAAGCACAAGAAGGAATCCATGGCATAACTCACTTGAACGAAGTTTGGATGGTCATTTCTCTTTGAGTAGAATATTTTACAACCACTCTCACATGGAGGATAGAGCTCTAAGCCTAGAGAAGATACACACAAAGTTTCTAACACAAAAAAACCTAACACCTCTCTCTCTCTCTCTCCTTAAAAGACATCTTCTCTCTCAACACAAACAAGTGCTTATATAGTGCAAGCACCATCCACCAAAATCTAGCAACCAGCAACCCTTTGTGGATACAACTACTTAATCACTTACAATTGGGAAAACCCGATAACCCACGTGCAAACAGGTTTTATGCTCACACACACTTGCATGCTTTTCAAAGTGCGACTTCCACATGGCTTCAACAGTCTGATAAGATGTTCCATCCTCCAAGACGTGACCAAAACCACTTAGGCCACTGTCGTCGTTTTGCAAACCACCTCTCCACGCAGTATTGGATAATTTTTTTAATTGCCACCCATCGGCCTTCATAGTGCTTCTCCTCGAAACAACCACCACATTAAGTCTGTGATGCCCAATGAATTGCCGCTAAGATTGTACACCTGCTTCGAGGACCGTCACCCCTTGAAACATCTAAGTCCAATGGTATATCACATACACACACTTGCCTCGTCACGATCCTTGTCTTTCTCATGTGATTCTCCGTTTGAGATGATGCTTTGTCCGAACATGTGCGACCTTCTATGGCCTCAAGGGATATCCCCTAGCCTCAGTCTTACCGTTGGCTGTAACAATCACTAAGCGTCCTACACATCAAAGAACAAGCAAATATCCTGAGCATAAGTGACATGCACTTGACTCTCATCAATAAAACCGATACAAACATGCACTACTTGACACCCATGTCAAGATTCTCATAATGCATGGACTCTCGCCATGACTAATACTTGTATGGACTCACACTATGACTAACATAACTAAAATCAACTCAACTTATTGTAGGATCAAAGATAACCAACTAGAGGGGGTGAATAGGAGGTTCTAAAAATTTTTGCTTTATAAAAAAACTTATTTATACTATTTTAGAGCTAAGCAAGATTTCTATTACGATTCAAAACCTACTCAATTCAAGTAAAGCTAAGGCATCGTAAGATAAAACTCTACAAATATATTTCTAGCTCAACTAAATATGACAATATCAATAATCTCAATTTGCTAGAAATATAAATACAGAGAGTAGAGGCAAAGAAATAACCAAATGATGACATGTGATGTTTTGCCGTGGTATCGAAGACTTGTCGGTCTTGACTAGTCCACATTGATGAAAACCCAAGCGACTTGGGCTTGCTCCACGAATCAAGCCTTGCTCCTTGATTCCACTAGCAATTGTTTTTTCTCCACTCTAGAGATGGCGAACACTGAGCCACTCACAATTTGACGTCGGGCCTCTTCACAATCTTATTGAAGAGATTACTGCACGAACTCCCACCAAGCCGTCTAGGTGCTGGTAAATACCAAGAGTAATAAACCACAATCTTCGCTTGATGGAATTTAGGTACCAAGGATCAATCTAGAGTGAATGCACTTGAATTTTGGTTCAACTACCTCAAATGATGCAAATGGAGTAAATGAGGTGTCTGAGGTGCTCTACTTACTCAAGGATGTTCAATGGAGTGAATTCTTACTATCCTTGAGCTTGTGGAGGGATATTTATGCCTACACGAACCAATTCGATCGTTAGAGACAAGTCCTTAAAATTTTCAGCATGAGCAGTAGTATCGTCGTTCATTGAACGATATTACCGTAACTGTACTGACTTTACAATAACTGTTAGCAGACAAATTAAATACATCTGAACTAGCTGTTGAATCTACAACGCAATACTACTACCATTGGAAGTGTGGTAGTTTCGCTCTCTAGTAGTTCCGTTTCTTCAAAGCGGTACTACCGCTTCCCTTTGAGGTCCAAACCTGGTCCTCTTTGGAAATAACGTACCGCCAACTATCTTTCAGTACTTTCGGTGTGCGGTAGTTTCATTCAGGATATGCGGTCATACCACGATGTGGTAGTTTCGCCAAATGTACTCTAGTACTATTGTTTTCTAGGGGATTAAACATGCTCCAAAAGTTTCTCTCTAAACAATATGTACTACCAACTAGATTTCGGTCTGATCGGGGTGTGGTAGTACCACACCACCTTCCCAGTCATATCACGATGCGGTAGTACCACCAAGTAAACGTCGGTACTACTGATTATTATGAGATTGAGCAGTTGGCTTTCAGTTTGAATTCTAAGTGCATGCATGATCCTAAGTTGATCCAAATGGCACAAAAGTATGCTATCAAGCTACTAGCCATGATCCCTCTTAATAGTATGGTATCTAACCTAAATTCGATCTTTCATCTTTTTCTCCTAAGACCGGTAAAATCAAAAGGTATCCTAGACTACTTATATCTTTCTCTTGAACAATATTGATCTTTGTGTTCACCTTTAGCATGCATCTCTAGGTTGGATTAAAAGTGATGATGAATAATTGACATTTAGATTGCTTTGAAATTTACGTTTGTGAAAGTCTTGGTTGATCACACTCGAAGGTTGTAAGCTCAAGTGGTTTTGGTCATGTACGAGTGTTTTTGGTCGACTCCGAATGGTTTTGATCAGCTTCGAGTACTTTTAGACCAGTCTGAATGGCTTCGCTTAGTTGGGAGGTTCTTAATGGCCCGATCAGCCAGTCCGATTGGTTTCAAGTGGCATCAGACGACTTTCGAGTAACATCGGAGGATCGAACGATTTTCGAGTAGCTTTGGTGTATCGGATGGTGTCCAAGTAGCTTTGGTGCATCGAATGACATGCGGGTGGCTTGGAACGATCGCACGGCTGAATGATCATTGTGCTTCGACCACAGAACATCTTCGACCATGTCCGGCCTCGACCACGTTCAACATCGATCACGTCTGTCTTTGACCACGATCGACAATGGCAACATCAGTTTGACTATGGTAATTCGATTACGATAGACTTTGACCACGATCGACTTCAACTATGTCTGGCTTCGACCACGATCGACTTCAACTACGTCTGGCTTCGACCACGGCAACTCGACTATGGCATTTCAACCACGATGGACTTCGACCACATCCTACTTTGACCACGAATTTTGAAAAGATAAGTGGACCACAACAGAATGACCTTACTTGGTTGATGATGGTATGCTACAGGAAACCGGTCGTAAACTACAGCAAACTGGTCATAAGATACAAGGAACTGGTCAGTGTTCGTTAGATCATATACTCAGGATTTTGTTCATGGTCGTAGGTATAATATTTTTTCATTGTCGTAGACTTTCATGGTCGGTACTCGATAATCGTAGACTTTGTGATCGATGGTCATAAACTTTATTGATCGGCTGTCATAGATTTCACTGGTCGGTAGTCATAGATCTTTTTTATCAGTTTTCCCGAAGGTGCTCATACCATGCTCTAGGAGCTTGTTTTAAGCCATATAGCACCTTGGAGAGTTTATACACATGATTAGATTTTTAGGATCTTTGAAACCTAGAGGTTATTCAACATATACAAGTTTGGTTATTTTTCTATTTAGGAAAGCACTTTTAACATCCATTTGAAATAGTTTAATATCAAAACTTAATGCAAAGGCAAGTAATATGCGATAGACTCAAGTCTAGCTATGGGAGCAAAAGTTTCATCATAATCTAAACTCTCGATTTGAGTATAATCTTGAATGACTAACCTTGCCTTGTTTCTTACCACATTTTCATTTTTATGTTGCTTGTTTCAAAAGACCCATTTTGTGCCCATCACGTTGTGCTCCTTGGGTCTTTTCATCAAAGTCCAAACATCGTTTCAGACGAAGTTGTTTAGCTCTTCATGTATTGCATTCACCCAATCCGAATCATCCAGTGCATCATCTACATGTTTTTGCTCAAGAGAAGAAATAAAAGAATCATGTTCATAAAACAAAGCTACATGAGATCGAGTTTGAACACCCTTACTCACATCACTCAATATTTGATCTATTGGATGATCCTTAGCGATCGCATTATGGATCTTTGGTGGTAGTGTTGAAGGTTGTTGTTCTTTCTCTTCTAAGTCAATTGGTTGAATATTGCTTGTTGTGGAAGAGTAGGAACTTCAACCTATTTAGATGAAGGTGATCCATTTGAATCTTCCTTTGGCTTGATATTACCAATTAGCATATTCTTCATCGTCTGTCTTAATCCTTCATCACCTACATCGTCCAAATTCACTTGCTCTTCTTGAGAGCCGTTAGTTTTTGTTGAAGATACGATAAGCTTTACTATTAGAACAATAATCAAGAAAGAAACCTTCATCATATCGATTATGAAATTTAGAAAGACAAACACCTTTTTTGAGAGATAGCATTTGCACCCAAATACTCAAAAATAAGAGGTGTTCGGTTTTCTACCAATGAGAAGCTCATAGGAAGTCTTTTTCAAAATACGATGTAAATAAATGCAATTTATGGCATGACATGTGGTGTTAATTGCTTCTGCCTAAAAGTTATCGAAAGTGTTATATTCATCAAGCATTGTCCTAGCCATTTCAATTAATGTTCGATTTTTCCTCTTATAACTCTATTTTGTTCTGGAGTGTAGGCAGTGGAAAGCTCGTGTTTTATTCCAAGTTCATCACAAAAATCTTCAATTTTAATGTTTTTGAACTATGGATTTTCTTTATTTTGAAATCAAATTCATTTTTGGCCATTTTTGCAAATTGAAAATGTCGGAGGCTTCGGCCTTGTCATGTAGGAATAATACCCATATATATATAGAGTAATCATCTATAATGATTAAACAATAGCTATTGCCCCCGATGCTCTTGTAGCTTGTTGGCCCAAATGGCTTAGAGGTTGACATGATGATTTTGGAAGGATGAGAATTTGCAGCTTACTTCCTAGCTTGGTAAGCGCTACTAATCTATTTTTCTCAAACTTCACGTCCTTCGAGTCAACCACTAAGTTATGATTGAAAAACTTTTTGAGTTGAATCATGCCCATATGACCTAACCCTCTATGCCATAACCAACCCAAAGAAGTTTTTGGAGTTAAACAAGTTTTTAAACAAGAGTCGCTAGAGGAGAAATCAACTAAACAGAGATTTCCAAATCTAAAATCTTTGAAAACTAATTTATTTATTTATTCCTTTGAAATAGTTACTCCATCTTTAGAGAATGAGCTTATTAATCCAAGATCACATAATTGGGCAATGTGTAGCAAATTAAAATTTAATATTTCTACAAGAGATACATGAGGAATTGAAAGGTCATTTGAGATAGCAGTTTTATCCAAATCAAGAACCTTTCCTTTGCTATTGTCTCCAAAGGTGATCTTTCCATTGCTACCATTTTCAAAGGTGGTGAATACCTTCCGGTCTCCAGTCATGTGTTGAGTGTAACCGCTATCAAGCACCCAATGCCTTCCACCGGTCTTGTAGTTCATCTACAAAAGAAATTCAAGTTTTTTTAGGTACTCAAATTTGTTTGGGTCCTTGGAGGTAGGTGACCAAGGCTTTAGGCACTTAAATAGTATTTTTTTAGCGTATAAAATTGAAGTGCCAATAAATCTTGCAATAACATTAACATCGTTAGTTTTCTTAAGCATATAACTTGAATCATATAGACCTATGGATGGAGTCTTACCAATAGGACAAGTTTGTTACAAATGTCATATTTCCTGGCACTTATGGCAATATTTGCCATTTTGCTTCATAAACCTTGTGGATTTGTATACTAGTTTCTTACCTTTCTTGGGCACATACCTAAGTCCCTCTTTGTTGAATGAGCATCTTTACTCACTCAAAAGCTTGTCAAGGGTGGCCTTACCCTTGAAGCACCGTTTCAAGCTTTTGCTTAGCTTGGTTGTGTGCTCATTTAGCTTATTATTTTCAACAAGAAGCGTTGTATCACAAGACTTAATTCTACCATGATTTGAATCTACTTTAGAGTAACATGGCATAGCAAGTAAATCATCACAAGAAGTAGATGAGCTAGTCTTAGCAATTTTTACACTAGGCATTCCATTCATAATATCATAAGTAATACCAATGCAAGTGCAAGACTTGCTTGAATTTTCTTGGATAAGCAAGTGTTAGACCATGTGGATGGTCGTGATTAAAAATAATGATGAATAATTGACATTTGAATTACATTGAAATTTTCATTTGTAAAATTGTCGAGTGATCGCAGTCGAAAATTTTGGGTTCAAGTGTTTCAACTGGCTCCGAGTGGTTTTAATCGAGTTCGAGTTTGAGTAGTTCAACCCCGTCTAGTTTTTGACCACGACTGGCTTCAACCACATCCAGTTTCAACCACGGCAAACTTCATCCATGGTTGTTTATTACGACCACGCATGGCTTTACGACCACGGCTGTCACGGCTTTACGGCCACGGCTATACGACTATGATGGCTTTCGATCACATTCGACTCAGACCGTGTTCGGCTTCAACTACATACGACATTGATCACAACAACACGACTTTGACCATGGCAGCGCGACTTTGACCATGGTGTCACGACTATGACCACGAGGTAATCATAGATATAATACTTTTACATGGTCGTAGCTTTAGTGCTTTTGATAGTTGCGGACTTTACTGGTCGTACTCGATAGTCGTAGGATTTTCTGGTCGATAGTCGATGACTTTGCAGTCGATGGTTGTAGATTTTGCTGACTACTCTTATAGTCGTATATCTTTTGTAGTCTTATCGATAGTCATAGACCAAGCAGTCTATTGTCGTTGTCTTCGGTAGTCGAAGGCTTTACGATTGGTCGTTGTAGGCTTCTCGGTTGGTACTCGTAGACTTCATTGTCCAAACGAGTGCTTCACTCTTTGTGATCTTTGAGTATTTTGAGTACTCGTGTTAGGCCAGCGAGGTGTTTGGCTGGTGCTTGATGGAGTGGTGTCGGTACTCGATAGTCGGAGCAACTAGGTACTCAATGGTCGATGAGCGAAAGTCATGAATGTTGCAGTCGGTTTTTGGTTACGAGTACTTGTTGTGCTCGGTAATCGTGCTGAGTGGTCGTAAGAGTGAGTTTCTAAAAGTGATGGTTTTTGGCAGTCGTAATCGGTAGTCTGAGATTGCTTTCTGGATAGCATTGAGATGATTGGTCGTGTTCGACCAGGTTGGTGGCCGTGGATGGTTTTGTTCTTGTTCTGGATGGACAAGGATGTTGTGAGTTGTTGTGCTGATGACATCCAAGCTGGGAAGAGCTTGTGCTAGGAAAAATGTTTCTTTGGTCTTTGCATGTGCAGGAGAGCGTGGAGACGATCACGATCGGCGACGAGGAGGACCAGGACTAGGATAGGGAGATCTGAGGTCCAGATGGCTGAGGATGTCACGCGAGGTGGTCAGGCTAATGCTAGAGCACGTGGAGATCGATGATGGTGAAGTGAGACAGAGCTACGGGAGGGGATATCTTGGAGGCTTTGTCGCATGTTGAGTTTGGAGTGTTACAGATAGAGTCAGTGAGATGGAAGAGGTAGAGTTTGAATAAAACCCGTGTTAGGAAAGGGTTTTGGGTCCCTTGATTTGAGGAAGAGATTAGGTGATGTGTTCATGTTTGAATCGGGCATGATTAGGGACGTTGGCCTATAAAAGCAGGGAGAGACTTAGGCTAACGTAACTAGTCTTTAGGGTTTTCATCGAGGAAGTTTTCAGGGGTGCCATAAGGGTACTTTGTAGTCAAAAACTTGTTGCAGAAATAATAGATCTGATCTACTCCAAAATAAGTTGAACAACAAGATACATTTCTGAGCATCATTCTTCTTGCGTTGTCGGTGGCGTGCTAACAGACCTTATTCGAGTGCATTACGGGCACGCAGTTGTCTTCGGCCGGTAATCATTTGAGCGGAAGCGTTCAAGCAGTTAAAGGTTTCTGAGTGGGTGAGTTCTGCGAGCGAGTTCGACCACGTAGCGAAGCAATCGAGTTTTCATTGTCGACAACTGCAAATGAAGCAGTGTGACGAGCGTCATTTGAGCGGTCATTATCGACTACGATCAGAAGAGCGAAGCAGAAGAAGTGGAGGCGGTCATTTACCCCCTCCCTCTGATAGCGCCATACGGTCCTACAAGTGGTATTAGAGTAGGTTGCATGGCGTCAGATTGGGAATGGTTCTCTGGTAAGCCACTATTCTTCAGTGGTACAGATTATCTCTACCGAAAAACTCGCACGGAAGTCTTTCTACAAGCTCAAGGTAATCTGATTTGGCAAAAAATTGAATCCTTGTTTGAAGTACCTTCTAGAATTACCATTGAAAACACTGCTGATGTAGAGGCAAACGTTAAGGCTAGAAATATTTTGTTGTAAGGTTTAAGTAGAAACAAGTTTGTTAAAATTGCTTATGTTAGATCTGCAAATAAATTTTGGATTATCTAACCAATTACCATGAAGGATCAAAGTCTATTAAGGGCGTGCGTCAGAATCAATTCAAAAAAGAGTATTCTACTTAAACCTTGCAACAATAGATGCTCTTTTCAACCGCTTTAATAAGATTGTTAGTGATTTGCAATCTATTGATGTCACATATTCTGATTCTGACAATGCTCGTCAAATTCTAAATTCTTTGGATATGTCTATTTGGAATGTGTTAGTCGCCATTATCAATCACTCTGTTAGCATGGAAACACTCACTCTGAATGATCTTTATTCAAAGATGAAAGCACATGAGATTGATGTTTTGGTCAGGACAAACAAATTGAATTCTCTGGGTTTAGTGACTAACCAAGCTGATGACTCCTCTAGTTCCTCTATTGGTTCCTTGTCTGCGTTATGCTCTGTTTCAGATGAACAATTGGAGGAGATCCCTGAAGAGTAGCGTGTACTTCTCTCCAAGCGGATGACAAAGGCAATTAATAATATTAGATCAAGATAGAAAGTTGGTCCATTCAGATGCTATGAATATGGTTAGCAAAATTACATCAAGATAAATTGCCCTAAACTAAGGAAGGAGGTCAAGGATGACAAAGCATCAACTCGTTGATCTCAAGTCAAGATTGACACAAACAAGAAACGCAATTATCGTAGGATAGCCAACAAAATAATTTCAGCACTTGAGAAAATCGATTTGAGCGATGATGAATCTGCACGTGATGACGATAGTGGCAAGAAGGTCAAGGAGGCAGATTTCACAGGAATGTGCTTTGTGGCAAAGAGTGAGGATCTCGACGATGATGATCTCTACAGTGATCCTGATGAAGTAAAACCTTCTTACAAAGATTTATCTCGTGCTGTGCTTAAATTAATAGATGATCTTAAGAAATATAAAAAATCAAAAATCATGATCTTGTTGAGAATTTAAATTCTGAAATCGATAGACTTAGGGCTTCAATTCCTAATGATGAATCTTGTGAGTGATGTCAAGTTTTACATTCTGAGTTGGAGTCTGCAAGAAAAATTAATGCATCAACCATGGGTCAATTTAGTGATTAACTGCTAAATTTGGTAAGTTCAAACTAGCACACGGCTCTTGTGATGAAAAGGCAAAACAGGCACATGATGAAATTGAAAAGCTTAAGTCTAACTCATCTAAAGCATGCTCTAAATGTGATTTGCTTCAAGCTAGGCTTAACTCTTCTGAAGAGTCTATTCAACAGATGCTTTATCATGAGACTCTCTCTTGCTCTAACTGTCCCAAGCTTAACACAAAAATAGATACTTTGACTAGACAACTTAAGGAGTTTGCTGAAATAGAAAAATTGGCTCAGTCTAGTGCTTCTAAGAGTCTTAGTGATGAATATGTTAAATGCACAACCTGTCCCACATTGACTAAAGAGAATGAGTATCTTAAAGACACCTTAGAGAGATTTTCTTTTGGCAAAAAGAATTTGAATATGATTGAGTATCACGAATGGTGACGAGGAGGACTGGGACTAGGATAGGGAGATTTGAGGTCCAGACGGTTGAGGATTTCACATGAGGTGGTCAGGCTAACGCTGGAGCACGTGGAGATCGATGATGGTGAAGCGAGATGGAGCTACGGGAGGGGATATCCTTAATTTTTTACTTTTATTTTTTAATATATTCATTTAATTCTTCCAACATGTCCATAAGCTCATCATAAGAAGGTTCATTGTTATCAAGAGATTTTTCTTTATCTCATTTTGCCACGAGGCAAGTAGGAGATGAGAAGAGTGATGTAGCCTCCTTAATAGCGATGTCGACAAGTCCTTTCTTCTTGGAGGAGTCATCCTCATTAGAGTCAGAGTCGGTATACTCCTCATCAGAGTTTCACTCTCCAATGTGAGCTTCATTCTTACCATCCTTGTGAAGCTTCTTGAAAAGTGAACTCTCGCCAAGCCATCTAGGTGTCGACAAACACCAAGAGTAATAAACCATAATTTTCGCTTGACGGAATTCAAGTGCCAAGGATCAATCTAGAGTGAATACACTTGAATTTTGGCTCAACTACCTTAAATGATGCAAATGGAGTAAATGTACTGTTTGAGGTGCTCTACATGCTCAAGGATGTTTAATGGAGTAAATTCTTACTATCCTTGAGCTAGTGGAGGGATATTTATACCCCCCACCAACCAATTCGACCGTTAGAGGAAAGCCCTTAAAATTTTCAGCACGAGCGGTAGTACTGCCGTTCATCGACCGATACTACTACACCTATACTGACTTCACAATAACGCTATAGCAGATGAATTGAATGCCTCTAAACTAGCCGTTGAATCTACGGCGTGGTACTACCGCCATTGGAAGTGTGGTAGTTTCGCTCCCCGGTAGTTCCGTTTCTTCAAAGCAGCACTACCGCTTCCCTTTGTGGTCCAAATCTGGCCCTCTCTGGAAATAACATACCAACAACTATCTTTCGATACTTCCATGTGTGGTAGTTCCACTCAGGACATACGGTCGTTCCGCGATTTAGTAGTTCCGCCAAATGAGCTCTGGTATTACCGTTTTCCAGGTGATTAAACATGCTCCAAAAGTTTTTCTCTGGAAAATACATACCGCCAACTAGGTTTCGGTCCGACTAGGGTACGTTAGTACCGCACCACCTTCCTGGTCATACCACTGTGTGGTAGTACTGGCAGGTAAACATCGGTACTACCGATTATTCTGAGAATGCATAGTTGGCTTTCAATTTGAATTCTAAGTGTATGGATGATCCTAAATTGATCCAATGGCACAAGAACATGCTATCAAGCTACTAGTCACGATCTTTCTGAATAGTACGGCATCTAATCTAAAATTCGATCTTCCATTCTTTTCTCCTAAGACTGGTAAAATAAAAAGGGATCCTAGACTGCTTATACATTTGTCTTAAACCATATTGATCTTCATATTGAGCTGTAGCATGCATCTCCAGGTTGTCACATTCGTCACCGAGACTAAACATTTCAAACACTCAATAAACATGTTAGTCCCATATTGACATATTGTCATTAATTACCATAACAATTTTTAGCGGCCTAGATGTTTTTACTCATTTAGTTTCACTAGAGGCTAGTCGATAGCCAACCAACGGCTGGTCAGACCTTCATGAACTGACTTAAAACCTCCCAGTATAGGGGTTGGTCTGACCACGGCACCCATGCCAGTTAGACCACCCGACGACCTCCAGTCGGACCGCATGTTGCATGGCCAGTCACATGGTTCTCCAAAACTCCATACAACATAACAAGCACCTCTCTGTAATAAATGTACTGCCAACTAGAAATCGATCACACCTTATTTTCGGTTGGACCGCTGTCCACGGCCGGTCACACCAGACCCCAGTCAGATCACTCCAATACAGCGGTCAGACCGGACCACTCTCAACCTGACAGCAAAAACCAGAGAGCAAATGACACTACATGGGGTGACCTCCACATGGTCTCACAATCCCCCCTTTGATGACTTCCACATGGCTCCAATATCCCAAAAGGTGTGGGGACCCCGGGCGTGGGAGACGCCCATAGTCGCTGTATGTGTTCCATACTAGTCTCATGATCAGTAGCTAGTACACACATTCACATCATTGAGCTCACATATATACACATCACACAAAAATAGTTTACAACAAAAGTGGTGATATATATAAGCGAGGCATAAAAGATTCTGTACACATAAGGCCGACCGACCAATTAACATCAGAGTCTTGAACAAAATGCATCGAAAGTCTAATAACAAAAGTATCCAGTGATTTTCCCTCATAATCCGCAGGAAACCGACTAGAGTCAAACCCTATAAGATCCACATTGAAATCCCCGGTGCCAGGGATGAAATACGCATCGTCGGGCACAAAGCCCTTTTTCATTATATGATCAACAATAATTTAAGCAAGGTTGAGTACATTGTGTATTCAACAAGACTTGTAGTGTATCACAAGATTGTACATATATGCAAGGCTATCAAAGGATAAGACTATATGCTAGGTTATTTTCAGTATGAAGCAAATTTTATTTGCAATATCGATAAGTAGTAATTTGAAACGGGGTTGTAAAGAGCATTTGATATGTAATGAATTAACATTTATATAACTTTCATAACAATAGATCAAATCCATTCACAGCATTCCTCGCCTGTGAACACATACGTTCATAGCTCTCCTTGGTTGTGAACAATGTACAAATCCCACCCATGGGCATGGCACACAATTAGACGTTCATGCCATCCCATATGTTTAGTGAAACAGTTTTGAAAAGAAAAACTATACACTTTGTGGCTACATCCAAGTTTGTTCATGACCACAAGTATGGCTATTTAAATAGTTTTTAATACTCTACAGAGGTTGTACAACTTTACCCGCACGAGATAATCAAATACACTATTGGCCATTACATGCTTCCTTGGGAGTGCGATGATAGTGATTATCATAAAGTCTTTAGGTCATCTAGCCCTAACCTTACATCAGCTCAATGAACATCGAACCACTCTTAGGTCCATCCCCTAAGTGAAGACCCTCACTTAGGTCCGACCCTTAAGTGGGCATTCATCGTTGTATTAGCAAGCTTTGTCCTTAACACCTTGGTGAAGGGAGACCCTATGAGTAGACCTTCACTCGGAATGCTCTCACTACATCTGTGTCTACCGCAATGCAAGGCTAGACCTAGACAACTTAATCAGCTAAATGCCAGAGCCCATATAGCACATATGGTCATACAGTGTGACTTAGATGTGCGGCAATAACATTCGGTCCTTAACTGACCTGGGTGAGAATCTCCCCTATCTACATGCGAGGTTCTTTCTCACATTTGATAGATTATCATATAACTCACCCAAGTCCAAAACTAGGTTTTCATTTTGTTTTATACCAAACTAATAGAGGTTCCTCCTCTTGTCTAATATTTTGAAACCAACATGTCCACATATAAACTTGTTCAAAAGTTCAAACGCAGCAGAAAATAGTGCTTGTCTAAGCATCTAGACCATATCATTGTAGTATTCCCAATTTGACACTATATATTATCTAAACCATGTCCTAGTGGTTACAATAGTGAGGGTATCAAATTTTCAAGGAGGTTCAATGTGTACGAGAAGTCATAACTACCATTAATCACAGTATGGTCGTTTTAATGGAACATACATGTATGCATAATAGATTTTACAAATAATATACAATAATTGAACTACTGGAATCAACAATGTTAAAGAGGGTGCTTGCTTTGCTCCTGTTTCTCAGAGAATGTTTTCGATGCGTTCTCAGCATTATCTGGCGTGGAGTTGTCTATCCGATAAAATCTAGATAAATACAAATAAAAGCCAAATAAATAGAGACAAGACTAAAATATTTTTATACAATCAAGAATACCTTGATTTTAGAAGAATTCAGAAACAAAGATCACTAAACTTGAAGTTTGTATGCAAAAGTTATAAGCGTTTGAGTTTCGGCTTGGTTTGAATTATTTCTTCTCGGTGAGTACAATACTCTTTACGACTACTAACGTTCTCCAGCTGCTACGGTGCTCAAACGCTTTGAATACCGTCCACTGACCATGATGATCCGACTATACAGGTCTTCCGAGCATTGAAAGGGTATTGTAGCTTATGACTACCGACCACCGACTACGTTCTATAGCCTACGACTACCGACCACCAACTACATTCTGTAGTTTTCATCTACCGACTGGATTCTGCAACTCACGATAGATCTACGGTACCTCACGACTGATCTACAGCACTCACGACTGGTCTACTATTTCTCACGACTAATCTACTACACTTACGACTGATCTACTGGTACCGAGGATTATGAGTCTAGCTGCGGTCAAAGACTTCGACACAGCAGTAGTCAAAGGTTTCGACAATAGCTACGATCGAAGGTTTTGACAATGACAACGGTCGAAGATCATGACTTCGACTACTACAGTTCTCTTCTCAACTTCGACTACTATGGTTTTGTTTTTGAGTTCCACTACTTTATTTCACTTTTCGACTATGATTACTTTAGTTCTCTTTTCAACTACGATTACTTTATGAGGGAGGAGGAGCTCACCGAAGACGATGATGTTCATGAGAAGGAGCGGAAGAAGCTAGCATCGGAGACCTCGTTGGCAGTTAAGGGGTCTACGGTGACAGCGATGTCTGTTGATAGAGAAGCTACAAAAGGGTGCGCATGAGTTTGCTTGCATGCATGCGGGGGTACATGTGAAAGAAATCGAGGTACGGCTCATCAGAGATAGTCTTTCAGCGGCGTCCCAGTCGGAGATGAAGAAGAAGGTCTAGCGCGAGTGATCCACTGCATGAAAGGTTGATCAAATGAGTAGGGTGCTTAAGAAAAAGGTAGGAGCATTGTGACAGAGTTTAGGGAGGGAAGAGGCTACCAGAGAAGCTAGGACACGGTGGCATGCTCACCGGCGTCGTGTACGACTTTGGTTTTCTCGATGTTCCAGAGATTGGAGTGCTCAAGGATCATGCACAAGAGCCCGAGAGGGCAAACTGAGGAGAAATGGCACGGTTGGGGGGCTTTATATGTAAGAAAAGGGTGAGGCAGAGTGCGAGTTCTCACGAGCGCGGTCGAAAACTCACCATGGAACACGAGGCACAGACAGGGACAAAGAGGAAGATATGCTTCGCGTTTGAGGTGATGGGTAGGAGGAGTTCACAGCAGCAAAGGAGAAATTGCGGGCGCATCATCTAAAACTGGGGGTAGCTCGAGCCACAACGATGGCGGAGATGGCGAAGGCACGTGAGATAGAAGATGATCTCTGCGCTTGGACCCACATGGTAGGGAGAGGGAGAGAGAGGTGAGTTGAGCTGAGAGATTTTGGACATCTATTAAACTCATCAGATGTACTCGAAAGATTATGAAAATCTTTGCGGATGCTCCTGACATAGAGTTAATGATTGCATAAGTTTTCAAAGTTTTATCTTCTCTTGATTTTTCTAGAAAAATCTAAGAAGGCTTATTGAATTTAATTATACTTATTTGATTTGGATTCAATTTGATTTATATTTCATGCACTTTTGACTTTTGAAAATTAAATTTTTTCAAAGAAACTCCAATAAAAGCCAAGAGAGTGCAAATGCATGCAAAAAATTTTAAATTAGCCTCATTTTTATATTCTCTAAGATTTTAGGATGTTACAATAAGACGCTCCATCCTTCAAGATGTGACCTAAACCCTTTAGTTCACCATCTCGATTTCGCAAACCGCGTGTCCATGTGGTATCGAACAATTTTCTCATTTGCCACCCACCGGCCTTCAAGGTGCTTCTCCTCGAAACAACCACCACATAAAGTTTGTGATGTCTAATGACTTGCCTCCAAATTGTACGTTTGATTCGAGGACCATTACAACTTGAAACGCCAAGTCTAATGGCACACCACATGCATACATTTGCCTCATCATTATCCTTGTCTTTCTCTCATACTTGTCCGTTTGAGATGATGCTCCATCTAGACTTACGCGACCCTCTATGGCCTCAGGACATATCCCCTAGCATTGGCCTTGCCATTGATCATAACAATCACCAAACGTCCTGCACATCAAAGAACAAACAACCTTCTTGAGTACAAATGACATGTATTTAACTTTCATCAATAAAACCGATACAAACATGCACGACTTGACACCCATGTCAAAATTCTCACAATGCATGGGCTCTCACCATGACTAACACTTGTATGAACTCACGCCATGACTAACACAACCGAAACCAACTCAGCTCACTCAGTTTCTCTAGAAGGCGGTTTGACTACCAATCAACGGCCGGTCAGATCGTCACGAACCGACTTAAAACTTTCCAGTAACAGAGGACCAGTCAGACCATAGCACCTATGCTGATCAGATCACCCGACAACCTCCGGTCAGGTCATCGTTACATGGCTAATCACACCGCTCTCAAAAGCTTCGTGCAACGCAATGAGCACCTCTCTGGAATAAACATACCATCACACCACATTTCCGGTTGGACCGCTGTCCACGGCCGATCACATCGAATCCTGTCAGACCGCCACCCACAGCCGGTCAGACCGCTCCAACACAACGATCAGACCACCTCTACAGACTGATTAGACCGCTCTCAACCTGACAGCAAAAACTAGAGAATAGATAATACAAAATTAAATTCAAACTTTGACAACTAAATACAAATAAAATCAAATACTTACCACCCTAGGCATCACACAGCTGGTTCTGACAATGAGACCTTCGTTCGCGTACTATTGCTGCTGCCCCAGTGTGCTTGCTGTACACAGGACAGTGCTCGATCGTCGCCATATGTATCCATGCCAACTTAAGAGTATGACGCAGTTGAGATCTTTTAGCCAGATCCATTTAGGCATTCAGTGCTGCACGATCCATGGTTTAGGTTTCGTTTCAAAATGTTTGTATTTTAGAAGTTAAAAATTGTTTAGAATAAATTAACTTCTAAACACGGTTTTTCTCACTTTTATTTCTCATATTTTTTTCTTTACATTATTTATAGAGAAATAACAGTATTTTTTATGTTTTTATTTTTATTTTTTAATTAAATATTTTTAAAAAAGTTAATAGCTGTTACAATATTATTTGTGCGAAAAGACGAAACATTTTGAACGGGGCCTTAAGATTTCGAAATGCGATCCCGGGCGTGTGTCGGTGTGCGTCGATCGTTCTATTTCTGCGTGAGCAACTGCATCTCGCTTTGTAGACGGGAGGCATGCCAAATGCGTCCGTTGGGTAACTAGCACCTTATAACTGTATGGAAGATTCTATCGAATTACTAGTTCGAAATTTCTTGGACTATTGTTTTACTGCAAATTCGTTCTTCTATACTGTGAGTTTGTGACTATATATCAAGGCCTTGTTTGGTACGTAGGATTTGGTAGGGATTTCGAAAAACATTTTGTATATACGGTATGTTGAATTTAGCCCGAACTTTCTACATTGCAGAAGGCAGGGTGATTAGGGGAATGAGATGATCCGGGTTTTGGCCATCCGAATAAATGGCATTTACATCAGTATCTATTGACATGGCTTCACCGTGACTAGATAGTCTGAAACTCCATATCAACTAGTGCACTCCATATCAACTATAAACTAGTGCACTCCATATCATTGCACAACTTTCGGAATAGTCAGCCCTGAAAATTCAGTCCTTGTAAACCTCAAGCACTCATATGTAAAGTTGAGCTGATTTATTAGGTATAACACGAAGTTGAAAGGCTTTTCCCCTTTGAAAAGTTGCTAAAAGTTAAATTTAGAGACTAATGGTACCCTTTTCTTTTAAAATCAAGTTATTGCTAGCGTTCAAACTCTTTTATTTAGAATAAAATATATATACCTGGAAATCTTCATTTGTGCTATTGAAAAGTGTGAAATTTGAGGCGTGCCATTGCAAAACTACTAATTATGTACCATCGCAAAACTTGCAAAGTTCGTTTTTATTTTAGAAGAGATTTCAAATGTTTCACCTAAAGATCATATGTGATACCTTTATAAAATAGGGTGTCTAGGTATCACTCGAATATTTTCTTCCTAACAATCATCCAGATTTAAGATCGTTAGATTAGAGATCCAAGCAGAGTGGTAATGTGAATAGTTTTTATGTGTTGCAATGGCGGGTAATATGTAGGGGTTGCTCCGTACAGTAAGTCTCGAGATGTAAACATTTGCAATGGCATGTGTGTCCAATTTTCCAACAACAGTGTTTTACAGATCATGATGTTTGTTTAGAAAAATAAGGATCATGAAAATAGTGAGAAAGCTACATATTTGATATGCGAATCTTATTATTTGCTGCATTTTCAATTTGCTAATTATTTGGTGGTTGGTTGCTTATATATCTCTTCTACACCTCGCATCCTTGCCCACGTGTTGCTTCCTCCTCTGCACGATCTTATTCGTAACAAAGCACATACAAACAAACGTTCCGCAGCCCATGCCCACACTGCGCTCACACCATACGTTATCTCGTTCGTAACAGAAGGCAAACATGTAAGGGGAAAAGGAAAGGAGACGATGACTTCATATATTCATTATGCATATAGTACTTTCGTTGAGCTCATGTTTGGCACAGTAAACATTTTGGCACAGCAACATTATAAACTGCAAGCCCAGTCACCAGGGGATTTTACAGGCGTGTGGCTCAAAATTACAAGCCTGCATCCATGGACTAAGCCTGCGTAAGTACAAGTATGATCTCTTCGACGTAGTTCGTCTTCTACCTCTTGTGAGAGTGCAGCAGCATTCCTGATCATAGTCCAAGAATGATGTAGTAGACCAATGTGATTGGGAGAGCTATCAGCATGCCAAAAATTACCCTGCGAAAATTTACATACACAAGAAATTAATCTCAACGTATGTGCAAAGTACCCGGCAATGCATCAACGTAACTATTATATCTGGCAAATGGAAATTACTTACGCAGTGCTAAGGATGGCCGGGTGGACATTGTATTCCTTCGCGAAAACAAAAGGCACGATCCCTTGTGGTAGAGCCGCCTGTCAAATTAATACCGGAAGTATCAACATACACATTCATGAGCTTTATGTAGTTCACAGGGAAATAAATTTCTTTGAATCCTAGTAGCACGTAGTACAATGTTGCAATGAAGAAGCTGATAAAGCCGGGACCTGACAGATAAGAACCCGGCCATGCTCGCGCAGTTGGTAAGCCGGCCGGATGCCCCACACACGATAAGCTTGTCTACTAGATTAATGATTGGCAAAAAAAATTTGACTTTTCACTGGCATCTTAGGGTGTGTTTAGTTGAGCTGTGGCTTCTGAAAAAGCTCTTTGTGAAATGGGTGTGAAAAAGCTGTTGAGGTTGTGGTATGGAAAAGCTGTAAGCCGTTTGGTTCAAACAAGTATAAAACTTACCTCCTATCTCTATTTTCCTTGAAACAACTGTGAAACAGCTCTCTATTTTCACCATTTCAAAAAGCAGAAAGCCAAAAGCCAAAAGTAGGGTCCAAGGTGCTTTCAAAACTGTACTACCCAAAAGTAACTGCTTCTGAAAAAGCAGCTTCTGGTTTGCACCCCTTTGGTTGGCTTTTGGCTTTTTAGAAGCAAAAGCAGCTCCCAAAAGCTCAACCAAAGGCACCCTTAATTTACATGCATGCATGCATGGTTAACTACCTGAACAATGGCGACATGCAAGAGCGTGCCATGGAGGCCGATGGCGACTGAGGCCGCAGCCATGACGGCGGGGCCGGCGAGGAAGCGGACGGCCATGGAGGCGGCAGCGACGGAATTGCCGCACGAGATGATCCTCGGCTGCAGCGCCATAAACAATCCTGGCCACGAGAGAGTTGACAGTGTTAGCTCGGCCGCGGGCCAGGGGCGGGTGTGTGGGCACGAGGGCGAGGGGAAAGGATTAATTGCGGAGCAATGCGGTGTAGGGCTACGGGAAGACAGGAGCACAAGGGGTGTGGGCACTCACCCAGGCTAAACATGGCCATCCCCAGCCCGGCGTCTGAGAGGATGGAGATGGACTTCTCGACGATCGTTGGCATGGAGATGTGCCACCTGTGATCGATGAGCATGTATCACACCCGTTAATTCCAGAAGGACAAGACGAGATCATAACTATGCATTAGAGAAGCTAAATTAACAACTATGATGATTAGTGCAACAGTTGATGATGATTAGTGCAAGTAAACAGTTGCGATCAATGATCAGTACCCGTGCGCCGTGCAAAGTTTTAAGCTTTTTTTGCTCCAACAGTTTGTGATTGGCGCTGGCCGGGCCCGCGCGCGGTGGTCCGGCAAGCGGAAAACTCAGCCCACCACCATCGTTTGGGGAGCTGCTTTTCGGTTATTCCCACCGCCACGCAGCTCGTGCGCCGGACAGTTTAGGATCCTCCTTGCCTACGTGCTATCTGTTCTTTTGTCGCTGTGATTTATGATTTTTAGCTATAACTTATAGTGTTTGACTATTCGTATGAAAGATTACAGAGTAACTAAAATTTATGTGCGATTTTTGCCGATATAAATAAAGTTGATATAGTATGTACTACAATTAACCAGTAGACTCATCTTAAAAAGATACTCTGTTTAAAAACTAGTTACTGTAAAAATGTCAAAACCCACAAAAGAACGGCTTTCTATTGCCAGCTTGCTAGGTTTCGCCGAGAATATCGATCTCACCACGCACCCCGCACCAAACAAATCAAAGCTAGTATTTACGCTAGCCATCGATCCTTGCCGAACTTGTCGCCTCTCTGCCGTGTAAAATCACAGCCCAGCTAACTTAATCAGTCGTCACGTGTAAGAGTAGAATTTTACGTACCGGAAGGCGATGAGGGACCAGGTGAGGCCGATGAGGCTGGAGTACGTGTTTGGGTTGCGGATGAGCTTGCGCCACACCATGATGAGGATGAGCCGTGTCATCACGCTCGCCGGCGGCATTTGGTGCTGCCGCTCCCTCCTCGCGTCCGCGACTCCGTTGCCACCGGTGTTGGCTCCGGCCACGTCCTTGGGGTGCAGCTCCGCCGTCGAGCTGGACCCGAGCTTCGTCAGCCCGTCCGGCCCAGCCTCCGCCGCATCGGCGTCCTCCACCGTCTTGCCACCTCCGAAGCTGAAGTCCTCACCTCCCCCCATTGCCACTGCCACCGCACCGCACTCCTCGTTCTCTAAAGAGATGCAGAATTTGCCAAGGTTTATGTTTACACTTGCACATGAAACCCGTGAAGTGATGGATGTACTATAGCATTAATATCGAAACAGACCTTTGCCTGAGCCGTTCTGCGGCAGGTCGGCGGGGACAATCATGCGGATTTCCTTGGCGCCGACGTCGAGAGGGGAACCGCCCGCGCCGCCGCTGAACACCGGCAAGCCGCTCACTTCTGAGACGGGAGAGGCGCTCGAGCTCCACACGAACATGTGGAGCTCCTTGGCGTCATGGTTGTGAGCCGCAGCGGTTGCCTCAGGTTTAGGCCGCGCCGAGTGCTCCTCGAAGTTGGACTGCCTCGGAGTCGGCCCCCGCGACGACTGCAGCGAGTAGAGCTCGGAGGCGCCGAAGCTCGAGCCGCGCACCCCGGCGGGGGTGGTCGGCGGCGGCGCGCCGCCGACCATGGCGAAGAAGTCGGCGTGGTTGAAGTTGGAGCCCCGCGGGGTGGGATTCCGCGACGAGCTCAGCGAGTAGATCTCCGCTCCCGTGAGGTTCGACGGCCGCGGCGTCACCAGCAGCGACCGCCGCGACGCCGACGACCGGCGCACGGTGACGTGCAGCCGCCCGTCCGCCGCCACCTCCGCCTCCGTCTCAGCGCGGCCGCCCTCCAGCGACACCACGTCCGGGTCCACGTGCAGCGACACAATGGACGCGGCGGTGTCCGGGAACTGGTCGGCGATGAGCATCCGCGCGGCGCGGAACTCGAAGAGGAAGAGCAACAGCGTGTACCAGATGATGCACTGGAGCACGACGATCTGGACCATAAGCGAGCCGGAGTAGGGGCCGTACATGGCTATCAGCAGCGGTATCCCCATGACGAGCGTGTTGGGAAGCGTGGACAGCGAGAAGAGCGTGATGGACCAGTCCAGCCGCGGCGCCCCGGCGCGCGAGGGGAGGCGCGACCACACGGCGAGCCCGGCCAGGACGAGCAGCTTCTGCAGCGTGTCCGCGGCCAGGAAGCGGAGGTTCATGTCGTAGGGGTTGTTGGTGGAGATGAAGTGGAAGGACAGCAGCGGCACGGCGAAGATGGCAACGAAGCGGTTGATGCCGGAGCACTGGTCCGGCGTGAAGATGCCCCACCACCGCACCGACCCGTACGCCAGGATCATCGCCACGTACAGCGGCACCACCGCCGCCAGCACAGTGTACAGGTCGTGCAACGATATCATCTTGCCGCCGCCGTAGCCCGGAGGCTAACGGAGGAGGGAGAAGGGCTAGCTCGGGGATTTCGCCTCTGCTGCTGCTTCGCAGTGGAACGCGAGAGGAGTCGTCAGTGGAGTAGTGTGTGTTTGTGTGAGTAACATGCAGGAGTAGCATGAGTGTGGGTTCTTGCTAGCTCGCAAGGTCGGGAGCGGCCATTTATATGGCAGCAAGGCGAATGGGGCGCGACAGGCGCAGTCCCGAGTGGGAGCGGAAAAGATGGAGAAAAAACAGCCGAGCCGCGCAGCCCAGTGGGTGCGTGTGTGCGTGCTTGCCGATTGGTGAAAAACGGTATTCCGCTGGACCGGAAAGCGCGAGCGGCCTTGCTTACCTCCGCGATCGACTGCGTGGCGCCAATGGACATAGAGCATGCCAGTATGCATATCTAGGCGGCTAGGTTCTTGGTGGTCGTGTAACGCCGCATGTGGTCTGGTCTTTGAGGGTGGATTGCATCAGTCCGTGCCAAACCGGTTGGTCTTATCTCTCTTGAAGATTTGTGACGGTTGATCTAACATACCTTACGATTTCCTTTTGTATGGAAAGACCTGTTGGAGCTGAGCCTGCTGGTTGGACCATGCCTGTAGGCCATAGACTTTCACTTATACATAGCCCAGCCCAGTTAAAATGATCAAATATTGGTGGTGTTCTTTTAGGCTGTGCCTGATAGCTTTTGTCTGTGCTTTTCGAGATGGCAGTGGATGGCGGAGACACCATACGGTTGGCACACACGATTTTGGGTTTGGAAAGCCGTTCGGAGAATTCGATTCAAAAAGCCATCTCATTTATTTCGACTTTTAGAGAAGTCCAAAGCCCAAAAAAAAACTGGGTCATCATCTACCCTCTAGTTACTCACCGCCTCCAAGATACAACATTGACTAGTCGCTCCATTTCCTTTTTGTCGTTCTAAAATGCGTGTAGTTAATCTTTTAAACTTTTGCTTTTTATATAAAACTATTTAGATTTGTCACATGAAAATGAAAATGATATGATATTTGTATCTTTATCATCAAAGTACTTCCATATCACTATGTTTTTAATAACTTTTTGTGAGGCCATGTGGAAGTCACTCCATAATGTATGATGAGTATTTGAACTTGTTATGCAAATATTGTCAACGCTTGAGTTCGGTTTTGGAAGTTTGCAATTTTCAAAGTTGCTGTTAGGTTTTAACCGGTCTGACAACGGTGGTCTAACCAGCGGCTATAGAGCGGTCAAACCGGCCATATGCCTTTTGGAAAATAGACACCAAACATTTGTGTAAGTGTGTTTGAGGATGGTTTTGCACTGGTATCACTCAATCTGGAGTTTTGAGCTGAAACTAGAAAAAAGCTTAACTGAAATTCTAGAGAGGGTGTTTTCTGGTGCTCTTAAGCGGTCAGATCGGCCAAACCATGGTGGTCTGACCGCTCGCAGTGTGACCAGCATGGTGCCAGCAGTCAGACCGGCCTGGAAATGGCGATCAAACCAGCTTTTGATGAATTGGTGTTGAAATTATGCATTTTGGTTTGAGGCCTCGTCCTAGGGTTAGAATCAGTGTATAAGAGTGGTTGAGTGTGTGCACGACATAGGTGCTAGTGTTTTGTTGTGTTGTGTTGCATGTGCATTATTTTGACTAACGTGAGTCAAGTTCATGAAACTTGTGCTCGAGATGGTTGCTTGGTCTTGGAATGTGTAAGTGGCTTGAAGAACAGTAGAGGTCAACGGTAATGGACCGGGACTAGGTGGGGGAGCTGAGGTCTAGAGCAGTCATTTAAGTCCGGGAGAGGCTATGTAGCTCAAGCGAAAATCACAGAGAAGACAAAGATAATGAAGAGTTGAGTTGGTTCATGTGGTGCACTAGTGACTAGGTCGATGCACGTAGAGACGGTTCAGGGGTGGCTGAATGCATAAAGATGTGACGGCTAGTTATTGGATACTACGAGTTCACATCAAAGCATGCAGAGATTCTTTGGGGTAAAGCAAGTGTTCATGGCTCATCAATTATGTCAATTGATGATATTGTATATTGTGCGGTGCTATGTGACAGTTTGCTTGTTGTTATTGGTTGTAGAACTTTAGAAATAGCCATGATGAGGCGAAAGGTATCAGGACTAAGCTAGGGGGCTGAGATCCAGAGCGATTAAGGTGTCGCCAAAATATGACTGAGGCTAGCAAAGTAGTTACAAGCCGAGAAAACAAGGAACTAGAGTGGAATCTACCGGTAGTGGATATGACAGGCAATGGCAAGGTTGATCGGGGCTAAGCTCGTGAAGGAGTTGAGGCCTAGAACGGTGAGGGAAGCTGGGTGTCATCATGGTGCACAAAGAGGCTTGTGACGCGCCAAGTGATTTGGGCCCATTTGTAAGCGAGAATGGTTTGGTCGGATCGGAACATATTAGGGCCACATAGAGTTAAAAATGAAGCATGAGGCTTCTTCAAGGAAAAAAAAAAGCGTGAAGCTTTGTCGAAGATGGTTTGTGGTTGACAAAGGAGTGAATGCAAATTTTCGTCTCTAGGTATAAATAAATATCAAAATTCATCCAAGTATTTCTCCTCTTTGCCCATGTGTTGAAATCTTTATTTGACTTATTTTTAGTTTTTCCATTTTTCCTCTTGATCTTGCTTTGTGCCAAGGATGTGTAACTAATGCAGATATCTTTTGGAGACCAGAATCCATCCAACTAGGCACCTTTCATCGCAAGTTCTTGTGATCGACTGATTTTGATTCAAGAAAGGATGATTTTGTGGTTTTTGACCTCGAGGGTTTTTGGCATGGTTTCTTACTATTGATAGGCTTGCTAGGATATGTGGTGTCACAGCCCAACTGTTTCTTTCTAAAATTATTAGTAGAAAAATAATTATTTAATTTAAAATAAAATCAAGTGTTATTTGGTTTGCCTGAATTTTAAAATTTTATTTGCCCTAATTTTCAATTTTTAAAAGCCTTTTCTTTTAAAACTTAATTTAAGTAAAACATAAAAATATTATTAAAAAAGTGTATTTGAGTTTTTGTAAAGATCCTAATTAAAAATAAATATTTTAAATCATTTTGCATTTATCTGGATTTTCTATGAATTTTCTAGAATTTAAAAATAAATTTCAAAGCTAAAATGAATTTTTGTTAAAATTTGAAGACAAAATTTAAGTTGTAAATATTTTCCTGAGTCTAAAATATATTAAAAAATTTCTATGATTTTTTTAAAATTGTTTGGACTTTATTTGCTATTTTCTAAGCTCTTATTTATTTTTCAGGTGTTTTTTGAAATCCAAAATATTTGAAAATCCCTCTTCGTCCCTTCAGCTGACACATGGACGTCTAGATCTTCTCCCCACTGCCACGCGTTGCCATCTCCTCCTCCCGGAGCCCCGCGCCTCCCTTCTCTCCCGCGGACGGCCTAGATTCGACCCTTGCCGCTTGTCACCATCTTGGCCGCCCCACACCTCCTTCCTCTCTTTCTTCTTCCTTCGTCCACCAACCATGGCCATCGTGGAAGCTCATCAACGCTTTGGTTTTGCCTCCGTTACTTAGAGGTCTTGAGTGCCATTAACTGCTCTTATTCATACCCGAGATCAATTTGTCCGTTTCCCTCCAATTAAAGCCGCTTCTTCACTGCTCTAAACCATGGCACCATAACACTGGCAAGGCATTTATCGTCGAGCCCTCTCTGAGACCCTATATAAACCCCTCCCCTCACATCTTTGTTACCTCCGCACCAAAACCCCCTACTCAATAGAGCCTCCGGATCAACCAAGCTTCTCCACACCGTGTGTCGCCTCTTCAAGCTCCGGTGAGAGCTCCGACGTGGAATTGCCACAGTACCGAGCCACCCCGAGCTACATCGATGCCTTCAAGAGCTTTACCGCACCTCCGCTAATCTTGTCCGCCCCTTTGTCATGCCTCTCCGTCACCGGAGCGCCGTCCTACTAATCTCGCCCACCCCTTCGTCATGCCTCTCCACCGTCACCTTCTCTCACCGATGCCCCTCTGGTCATCTTCGGTCACCGTGCGAAGGTGAGGTAGTTTCCTCTCTTCCTCCTCTCACTATTTCTACCCTTCCTGGCCACACCGTTCACCGGGATGAAGGTGACCATCAGTCTTCGTGGATGGCTGTCGGCCGGCGAGCCAACCTAGCGACCGGTATGACGTGGCCACCACTTGGTAGGCATTTGTGCGCCACCTCCACACCCAAAGGCCACATGGGCACCATGTCATTTCCCCTTGCCACCTCGGCTAACAAAGCATGTGGACCCAATCCACCATCCCTCGGGCCCACATGTCAGTCTCGGGCGTTAAAACTTTTAAAATCAAGCTGATGTCAGCATGACGTCATAAAGCCATTTTTCCATAGAATATTAATTTAGCCAAAAAAGAAATCCTCTTGTTGACATCATAATATACTTTTCCTTTAGAAAAATAATTTTCGAAAATCTTGTTTATCCTTTCTCCCTCTTTTCCTTGGAATTTAAACTTCCAGAAGCCCGTATTTCTTCATCCTAGCTCCAATTAAACCTTTTCAAATTTATATATTCATATAAAATAAATATCTATCCAAATCTCACATTTTTAAAATTTTGGAGTTTATTTTATTTTATTTGAGTTTAGTGGGTTATTTTCACATGTAGAGTGTGACGATTATTCTCCTTTTTCTTTAGAAAAATAATTTTAGAAAATCTTATTTATCCTTTCTCTCTCTTTTTCTTGGAATTTAATCTTCCGGAAGCCCGTATTTCTTCATCCTAGCTCTGGTTAAACCCTTTCAAATTTTTAAATTCATATAAAATACAGATCTATCCAAGTATCACATTTTTAAATTTTTGGAGTTTATTTGAATTTTATTTGATTATAGTAGGTTATTTTCACGTGTAGACTACAACGATTTCGAGGATTTCTTCGACTACAATTCTCACCAATTTGTGGAGCAAGGCAAGTAACACACATTGATCATATTTCTCCTAGTTTGCAAATAAAATTATGTTGTTTTAAATTATTTGGCATGCTTATTTTTATTCAATGTATTCCAATTCAAATTTAAATTTAGTTATTGCCTACTTGTTAATTCTTCCATTGGTATTGATTCCCAGATACATTGTCACTCTAGAATAAAACTTCGGTTAGTAAACTAGTTTTAACTAGAATATTTTATAACAAATACTTAGACATGCTTAGAAATAATCTTAGGTTTGGGATACTTATTTAACATAAAATGATATGTTTTTAAAATAAATTCTTGACTTCGGTGAGTCAAGAAAGAATAAAATATAAAACTTGATTTAGACTTAGGCAAATGGTATGGTGGCTAGTGCTTGCTGGCACACATTGTTGTTTGGTGACACAACATTAATGTCAGGCACAAGGAGTATGTGAAAAGTGCCTAAGTCAATTAAGGACCGGTCTATGAGCTACTGTTATAAAGCTCTATTGTACAACCACAAGACTGGTATGGTACAATCCTGGCTGACTAATTTGTCGGTCCCAACCTGAGTCTCGCTATAGATTGATGGTAAGCATGGTGCAGGCCGCAAGAAGTCTCACACCGCACAAGACGGGGCCCAACTTGTGGATTTATGTTGTGGTGGAAACTTAGTCAAGGCATGGCCAGGTTAACGGATTTGCATTATAAATACCTTTTTATGATTTTCTTAGCCGCACGCCTACAGAAGCATGTAATGGCCAACATTATGACATAATCATATTTTATGGGTAAAATTATACCACCTCTGCAAAGTATATAAACTATCCTGGATAGCCGTGCCCATGGTCATGGGCAAGCTAAGTAAAATTTTTCATGGATTGGACTTTGTTTTTCAAAATAGTTTACAAAATGTTTATGGATGGATGGAAGCTATATGAGATCTTTTGGGAAAGATGGTCCGGATGGGATACCCGTGGTTAGGTTGGTGCCAAGTCAGTGCCTGCACCAACAATATTACTTTTAAAAAATTATTGTTTTTATTTACTGTATTAAATCCAGCAAATTTCAATCTATTTACTGTATTTCTTTAAATGCTATTTTACACTCATTTAACCATATATGCCTTCACTTGTTAGCTTTGCATTAATACTGCATTTTTCCATGTAACTTGTAGACTACATTTATGTGCTCAACCTTGCTAACTCTATTGTTCAGAGGAGGACGACTTTGACTTTGGTGAGAACCAGGACGAATAGGTCACATCTTACTGTTGTTTTCCTGTGGGTAGGCTTATTGGGCTTCTTCCGCTTCGGTGTTTATCTTCCGCTGCTATTGTTTAAATTTGGCCTATGGGCCATGGATGTAAACCTTAGCCATAAAGTCATATTTTTTAATTAATAAAGTTTGTTATTGTGCTTGATATGTATCCTTGTTACCACTGTATGCACTAGTTGATCCTGAACTAGTGTTATTAACACAGAGGATCTAGGAGTTGTTGCTCTAGGGTCTGACATGTGGGAGTAGATCCAAGGTTATCTTGACCATTCTTTACCCACAAGCAAGTCTTGATTTAAGTTCTTGTGTTTTGTTTGGTTTTAGTATAATATTCCTTCAAATGGAAAAACTTAGAATTTAGCAATGATCTTCTTGATCTTTGATGAAATATGTTTCTGACATCCTAGAGATGGTGTATGCCAAATTTCAAGTGATTGGAGCTATGGTTCGAAAGTTGTGTAAGTTTGTCTCTCTAGTTGTTTGCTGATTTTATCGAGAGGTCAGACCACCCATGTAAGAGAGGTCAAACTACTGGGAAGAGAGGTCAAACCGCCCCTACCCGATTAGATCAGCCTTTAATTTGCACTATGGTCAAATCGTCCGAGCATGTCTAGACTCATTTGGTTCATTTTTCTTGGAGCTTTCCATGTGGGTGCTTAGTCTCTGATCTCTATAGCTTCGTAGAGCTTTAATTTCATTTTGGAAAAAAGATTTCAAAAGATGTTGAATAGCGTTGGCTATTATTTGCCCCCTCTAGTCATTGTTCTCAGTCCTACAAGTGGTATCAGAGTAAGGTTTGCTCTTTTATTGATCTTAACCAATCATGAGCATAGTGGCTAGTGTGATGTCTTATGAGCTATTCTTTGTTTGTTGTCGTGGAGCCTTTACCAATAATGTCCTTTATGACAAGATGCTTGAATTCAAGGTGAAATTATTGGTTAATGCTAGAAATGTCAAGTGTGACATTTGTATGAAGATTTTTCCTTGGATTGTTCTAGTTTTGGGGATAAGAAGCTCTTTAAGCTTAAGGAGAAGAAGGATGATCATAAGAAGCCTTTTGAGCATGATCATCTAGTCAAGCTAAGCAAGGTGAGCAAGGATGTAACATTCCAAAATTTGTTGCCTTTAAAAATTGTTTTCAAATTAATTATTTAAAAGTGTCTAGATTTTATTTGGATTCTATGTGTAATTTTAGAAGGAAATCTTAATTTCAATTCCAATCCAAATTTCCAATTTCCAAATTTAAATATCCATAAACCTGAATATCTAGAAAAATGTACATTCTATTTTTCTGGGTCCAACCTATTTTTCTTGGCCTAACTTTTCTTTTCCTCCCTACCTTTTTCTTGTTTTCCTTTTTCTCCTCTTTCATTCGCTATCCACTTGGTACTATTTATCCACGAACACTGTTGGTCATCTTCTCCATTCTGTTGAACCGAACAGATCGAGTAGAAAACAGAGGCATGGCACCCCATGCCCCTCCCAAGCCAACTCGCCAATCGAATATTATCTCAACGTCATGCCAAAAATGAAAGATGCTCTAAATCATGCAAGGAATCCATTCCTTCCAGTTTCTTTAAGATCTGTTCATCTATTTGCCTTTTTATTTTATCTTTTTCTAAACTAACACAAACCAAATCCTAAGAATTTGAGTCCATTTCTATCTCTTGCGAGCCCTGATATACGACCCCGTGACCCCACTCAACCCTTTCCAATCTATGACAAGCCTTCTCAAACCCTAGAACACCAACGTCACTGAGAGCTCTCCGTTCCCAAAAATTGTTCGTCGCTCCAACTTGTGTTTTGAGCACTCCAGTGATTTTCTTTTAATTCCTTTTCATGTCACTTTGTGTTCGTGAGTATCGTGCACCCTCATGTCAAGTTAATTTGATTTTCATGCAACCGTTTGATGGGAATCAAGGTTTTTTCCCATAATCAATCTATTATGTCCTCCGTCGTTGATTCGTTGCTTTCTATGAACCAAAATCCAGTACTTTGCTACTGCACGATCACCATCATCTACTCTACATATTTCATTCCTCCATCTGTCCAATGGATCACCGAGGAAGTCCCGAACTGGGGCACCCCTTTGTTTCCATGGACGTCACAGTGGCTAGCCCGTTTCGGCCAAACCAATCGCACCATCGTGTTCTGTGGGTCGAGGCTGTGCCCACGCCCACCCTTTTTATCCACGTCTCCGGCTATGCCACCACCACCCACATGTTCCTTGGGTCCCTAGTAACCCATTTTACCAATTGGCTCTGCCTCCTGTGCCTCCCCTCGCTAGTGCAAGCCATGGCCATGACCTCATGCGCGTGCTGCTCTTCTTCTCCAAATAGCTCTCTGTTAATTCTCTTTGAGTTGCCTGAAGTCAATGACAAGTGGGTCCCACCTCCCATACACACATAATTCCGAGATAATCCAGCAAAAAAGTGATGCCAAGGAATATTCCCTCCTTTTCCAATTCAGGATTTTCCTTTCCGACCGATCTTCCGATTGCTTGTTCTCCGTTGTCTGAACTCCGAATCTAGTTATTCAAGTTTCTAAATTCATAATCTACCTCCCAGTACTATTTTATAATTTTGGATTTTATTTAAATTTTATTTGAGTTTATTTTGTTTTGGTCGCTTTTCACGTGTAGATTATACGATGATTCGGAATAGTGCAACTTCGATGACGACTCTCACCAACAGTGCGCTGAGCAAGGCAAGTTACACAACTTGACCATGTTGATCCTAGTTTGCAAATAAAATTATATTATTTCAAATTATTCTGCATGCTTATGTTTATTTAACGTATTTCAATGACTTTAGTTAATACCTACTTATTATGACCACATTTGACATTGAACACTTAATACCTTGTCACCCTAGAATAAAACTTTAGTTAGTACACTAGTATTATCTAGAAAATTTTGTAGAAATGCTTAGTCATGCTTAGAAATAATCCTAGGCTTGGGATAAATTTTTCACATAAAATGATGATTATTAAAATATATTCTTGACTTTGGTGAGTCAAGAAGGTGTACGTAATGTTTAAAAATAAAATATCAAACATGGTTTAGACCTAGCCAAATGGTTAGGTGGTAGGTGCTCGATGGCACAACGGGTATGTGGAAGGCCTGCCTAAGTTAATTAAAGACCGGTCTATGAGCTACTGCTACAAAGCCACATCATACTATCACAAGTTTGGCTGGGATAAACATGGCTAACTAATTTGCAGGACCCAACCTTGGTTTTGTTACAGGTTAAATGTGGATGTGGCGTAGGCCACAAGAAGTCTCACATAGCACAAGAGGGGGCCCCAACTTAGCAAAATCTATGTTGTGGTGAAACCTTAGTGGGGCACAACTAGGTTGAGGGTTTCACATTGTAAAAGCCTTGTGATAATGACTTAGTTGCATACCCATGGAAACATGTTATGGCTGACAACATAAGTTGTTTATCACTTGTGGGTAAAGTTGTACCACCTTTATAGAGTGTATAAACTATCATGGATAGCGGTGCCCATGTTCAAGGGCATGCCTAGTAAAGTTTTCGTGGTATGGCAAAATTGCATAAGAGAAACCTATTGACGGAAATTAAAAGTTGTGAATGCTGTTTTTGTAAGTTTTGTGTTCTTGGAAAATAGTCTAAGATGATCTTCTCAAGTGGCAAGCATAAAATAGAAGGCTTCTTGATTATATACACTCTGATGTGTGGGGCCTACTAGAAAATTGTCAATGAGTGGAGCTTAGTATTTTGTTACTTTTATTGAAGGTTTTTCCTGCAAAGTTTGGGTGTATTTAATGAAACAGCATAGAAGAATTTGCCAAGTTTAAGGTGTGGAAAGCTGAGGTGGAAAATCAAACAAACAAGAATGTAAAATATTTGAGATCTGATAATGGTATTGAATATACTAATTCATAGTTCCAGAAATATTGTGAGGAACAAGGGATTTAGTGGCATTCACAATGCACAAGACACCGCAACAAAACGGTGTGACTGAAAGAATGAACAGGACTATCTGTGAAAGGGCAAGATGCTTGAGGCTGAATACAAGACTTCCTAAATGTTTCTAGGCAAAGGTTGTGAACATGGTGTGCTATCTTATAAACAAATCACCACGGGCATCTCTAGGTGGTAAGGTTGTAGAGGAGGTATGGACTGATAATTCAGTTGATGATACTAATTTAAGAATTTTTTGTTCTCCATCCTATATGTATATACCAGGCGATGAAAAATCAAAGCTTGATACAAAGTCAAAGAAGTGCATTTTTTGGGCTACAAGAAAGGTGTTAAAGGGGTGATGAGCAGTGATGTTGTCTTTGATGAGAAATTAATGTTACAACAAAATAAAGAGGAGGTGGCACAGGATATTGCTGGTTCAGATACAGTGTAGGTGGAGTTGGAACATTGTTCAAGGACTCAAGATAAGATTTCCACTATAGAAAGTTCACTTCACATTATTTGCAGAATTTTCAATTGGCAAGAAATAGACAAAGATGCATAAATATGAAAGCTCTAGAGAGATTCGGGTATGAAAACCATGTTTTCTTTTCTCTTCTTGTTAGGATTGATGATCTAACTAGTTTTTATGAGGCAATTATAAGCCAGAAGAAAGATAGATGGATGGCTACAATGACAGAAAAGATGGAGTCTTTACAAAAGAATCAAAGTTGGGACCTAACACGTCTTCCCATGGGAACGAAAGCAATTGGGTGCAAGTGGGTCTACAAGATAAAGCCAGCTGTATCAAAAAAAGAAGGGAAAAATTCAAGGCTCGGTTAGTTGCAAGTGGGTCTACAAGAGAATGGTTTGCACAAGGTCGGATTTGGCTGATGTTGCAAGTCAAATCAGCAAGCTTATGGCTAAACCAGATAAGCGACATTGCGAGGTAGTTAAGTGGATATTTAGGTACTTGAGAGGGACAATAAGTCATGGTGTTGTTTTTGATGGATGGCAAGGTAATCCTTTGGTTGTTGGATATATGCATTCAGACTATGCCAGTGATTTGGATATTAGGAGGTCTACTATAGGGTATGTTTGTACTCTAGGTGGAGGGTCTATTTGTTGAAAGTCATCAATTCAGCCTATTATTGCACTGTCTACAACTAAGGCGGAATACATCGCTGTGGCTGAAGTTGTAAAGGAAGTGTTATGACTTGCTACACTAGTGAAGGAACTGGACATTGAATAAGGTGGAGTTTGAGTGTATTGTGATAGTCATAGTGCAATTTACTTGGCGAAGAATCAGGTGTATCATGCTAGGACGAAGCATATTTATGCAAGGTATCATAGGATCAAGGTGGATATGGTGTTCTTCAAAGTGGTGTATTTGCCATCTCGACCCGGCAAGGAAGAGCACAATCCCAAATTGCTTGATTCCCATATTGGTTAGGAGCTCTTGCACACTCTCCCTCGGCCCTAACAAACTCACAATGCTATTTTGAAGCAAAACCAGATCGAGATGGGAGATAAGAGTAAGTAGTGAAAAATTGTTGGACCACAGGAATGAATTGAACAAGAATAAGCACCAGATCGAGATGCATCCATTCGATTCCACAAGAAAGCAAAAATAAACAGTCAATAAATTACAACAAAAACTACCCAGACACACCAAGAGATGCGCACGGCATATCAACCTCGTCAACACCTCTGTAACGATGTCCACTCGACCACCCTTGTCCACCGCCGCCGCCATGCTAGATCCAGCACCAGAGGGGGACGCTAGCATCCGCATGCCTTGCTGCCCCATGGATTCACAGGAAACCCTGTTCAATGTTGCTCCCATGGATTCATTTACTATTGGTGATTCTCATAGAGGAAATATGGGTTTTAGTGGTGATCCAGTAAGCAATATACCACCAATGCATTTCTTTCTAGAACATAATACCCAATGGAATGGCACTAGTCCAGCGTACACATATTCGATAAGGCCCACAATTCCAACTTTACACACTCTGGGGTGTATCAGGGAGTAGCTGGCAGAAATCATAATTTGAGTAATGAGGGACTACAGCAGCGTGGGAACTGTATAAATACGTGGGGGACAATACCTAGGCAGTATTCTAGAGGAAGGTGGTCTCCATCATCCTGGAGTTCAAATGTTTGATACCCAACGAAACATGTATGTAGGCAGTATACCTGGGAGTTCTACGTACGCTGAAGCTATTATCAAAGGGCTAAGATTGGAAATCCCATTGTTTTCAGGAGAAGATGCTTTGAATTGGCTTAGGCAATGTGAGAAATTCTTTGAAATCTCTAGCACACTAGGGGATCAGTGGGAAAATCTGGCAATAACTCATTTCCAAGGGAGAGTAGCCACCTGGCTTAGAAATGTGGGCATTCCTTGGCAGATACTGACCTGGCCACAGCTATGTTCCATGGTTGGAGATCGTTTTTTAGTAGCAAGTGCACATGAAGCCGTGGAGCAGCTGCAAAACATCAAACAGCAAGGCTCAACAGTTATTAACTACATCGATAGGTTTGAGGGATGTGTGGAACTAGTTAAGCGAGGTCATCCATATTTACATGAGTCCTTTCTGATGAGTTGTTTCATTGGAGGTCTAAGGGAAGACATCAAACATGATGTGTGCAGCCAAAAACCCCAAGGCATGATTGGACCTTATTGGTATGCAAAAACTTATGAGAAGGCAGCAGCCACAAGGAAGAGTCATTGGTCAGGAAAAAATAATAAAGGAAAATTCACCTCAATACCAATAGAACATAGAAAAAATCCTAGGCAAAAGTTTATTTCCAATCGGCCAGTAGCAGAGAAGGGTAATTGGAATGCAGAAGATAAGAACAAAAATACTGGTATTGTAAAGAGTTGGAGTAAGCTACATAGGTGTAAAATTCAAAGGACTATCCACATATTACAATTAGAAGATGATGAAGAGTTAGTTGAGGCTCACCAGAATACAGAGAAAGGGGCAGAAGGGGGCTGCAAAATAGCACCTGACAGTCCTGCACAAGAAGAGAATAATGGACAATTGATGTTGATTTCAACTCATGCTATTATGGGCACAATGGGACCATCACCTTTTCTTTAATCTTGAATATCAATGGAAGGAGAGCGGTGGCTTTTGTTGACAGTGGGAGTACTCATACATTTATGAGTTATGAATTTGGCCTAAAAATTGAGTGCCCAGTGACCCCAACAAAAACCAAATAGGTTATGGTAGCATGAGGTGGAGAATTGACTACAGGTGCTATAGTAGATCCTATACCTTATCAAGTGCAATGAGAAAGGCTCATCAATTCTTTTCAATTACTGGAGCTCAAGAGCTGTGATGTTGTTCTAGGGCAGATTCGATATATTACCATAGCCCTATTGGATTGGATTTGAAGCAGCGGGCTTTAGTTATAACCAGGGGTTGTAGGTTAGTACTTTTCAGGGATCATACTTTTCCAAGGGACAATTTCAAAGTTGAGTCAGAGGAATTGCTGAAATGATAAGAAAGGATGTTATGGGGTATGTCATACAAGTAAACTTGATTCAGACCGAAGAACACAGAAAAGAGCCGAATAACTCAAAAGGAATAGAAGAGGTGCTGAAAGAGTTTGATGAGGTTTTTAGGGAACCAAAAAGACTACCACCCAAGAGAGCATGTGATCATGCTATTCCATTGAAGGCAGGAGCGAAACCTCCTAATCTTCAACCATACCAAGTACCCCATCATCAGAAAAGTGCTATGGAGGAGATAATTAACAAGATGCTAGAGGCTGAAGAGATCAGACCAAGTTTGAGCCCTTATTCATCTCTAGTAGTGATGGTCAGGAAAAAAGGATGGAAGTTCGATAATGTGTGTCGATTACCGACAACTGAACGCTAAAACAATTAAGAACAAAATTCCTATGCCTATATTAGAAGATTTGCTTGATGAACTACATGGGGGCAACTATATTCTCTAAACTAGATTTGAGGTCTGGTTATCATCATATTCGAATGCAAGAGGAAGACATTCCCAAGACCATTTTTAAAACACATATAGGGCATTACAAGTACACAGTGATGCCCTTTGGATTAACAAATGCTCCGGCCACTTTTTAAGACCTTATGAACAATATTTTTGCTAAATACATTAGGCAGTTCGTCCTAGTATTCTTCGAAGATATTCTCATATACAATAAATCTGATGAAGAGCATAAGGAACATCTGAAGGTGGTGTTAGAAATACTCAGACAGAATCAATTGTCAGCTAAGTTGAGCAAGTGCACTTTTGCAACTAATAGCATTGAATATCTTGGCCATGTGATTTCTGGTGAAGGGGTTTCTACCAACCCAAGCGAGATTTCAGATATTGTTACTTGGCTGCAACCCAATAACATTTCTAAGTTGAGAGGGTCCCTAGGCCTCACAGGATATTACAGATGGTTTGTCAAGAATTATGGAAGAATATACAGGCCACTGCATGATATGTTTAAAAAGAATTCCTTTAATGGGGAAAGGTTCAAATAGAGGCTTTTGAAGTCTCGAAAAAAGCAATGACTACCTGCCCTATGTTGGCTCTACCAAATTTTAGCCAACCTTTTGTGTTGGAAACATATGCTTGTGCTATGGGAATAGGAGCAATATTGATGCAGAATGGTCGGCCTATTGCCTACTATAGTAAGACCCTGGGGCCAAAAGTAGCTGGTCAATCTGTGTATGAGAAAGAGGCCATAGCCATCTTGTAGGCTTTAAAAAATGGAGATACTATTTGTTAGGTAATCCCCTGGTGATTAAAACTGACCAACGCAGCTTGAAATACATGGCAACTCAAAGGCTAATCGAAGGGATACAACATAAACTATTGTTGAAATTATAAAACTTTGATTATCAAATAGAGTATAAAAAGGGAAAACAAAATGTAGTGCCTAATGCCTTATCCAGAAGGGATTCTGATGAAAATGGTGGAGAGATGGCTTGTGCAGCCATAACCACTATAATGCCAGAATGGGTAGAAGAGGTGAGGACCAGCTATATCACTTGTCCAGAATTTTGCAAATATTATGACCAAGGTTCATTCAAGCAACCCTTTAGATCAAAACTTCAGCATCTAAGGAGGGCTGGTCAGATATAAGAATAGGATCTATGTGGAAGAAGTGAATCAACTAAGGGAAAAGCTCATTACCAATCTGCATTCATCTGCTATTGGGGGATAATATGGAATGAGAGCAACATACCATACCGTGGTCGTACCGTAGTGTGTTGTGGTCAGATGTGCTCGGATACCGGTCAGACGAAGTCGGAGCGCGGTCGGACAAAGTCGGACGTGGTCGGAAGGGGCTTTGACCACGATGAAACTCGTGTACGTGGTCAGAAGTGGCTTCGACCACGATGAAAAGTGTTGAATATGGTTGGGAGGCGGTACGATCTCGCTGAACGTGGTCGGAAGGGCTTCGACCACGGTGAAACGCGATGTACGTGGTCGGAAGGGGGTTCGACCACGGTGAATCTCGATGTGCATGGTCGATGGACATTTCGACCACGGTGAAACTCGGTGTACGTGGTCTGAACGGGGTTCGACCATGGTGGAAAGCGATGAATGTGGTCGGAAGATACTTCGACCACGTAGTAAACGGTTGTAATGACCTTTTGGGGTGGTCGTGACGATCTGGGATGAGGTCGTAGGCTTTGAGCGTTGCATGTCTTGTGAGTTCAACCGGTCGTAAGTCATTGCGACCTGGTTGGGTAAGTCGTAGCGGCTAGCGATGGTCGTGGCATGTGTCTGCATGGTTGTAGCGAGCTGTGGTGTGGTCGTGACGACCTGCTGTGTGGTCGAAGGCAGCTGAGAAGTCCTCCAGGGCTTTGACCACTTCATGAATTGTGCATTCGAGTGGTCGTAAGTGGTTTACGATCAGCTGTGATTGTGCACTGAGGTACTTGTTGGTATGCCGATTGATGGTCTGCTTGTTTGGTGCGGTGCTATATGATGGTTTGCTTGTCTATGTGGCTTCAAGACTTCGGATCTAGGTCATGGTGAGGCGTGGGAGGACCGGGACTAGGCACAGGAGGTGTTGAGGTCCAGACGGTCGGAGACGCCAAAGATGATCAAGGCTGGTGAGGTGGTTGCAAGGTTGCAGGACTTTAGAGCTAGGTCATGGTGAGGCGTGGGAGGACCGGGACTAGGCACAGGAGGTGTTGAGGTTCAGGCGGTCGAAGATGCGGAAGATGATCGAGGCTGGTGAGGTGGTTGCAAGCGGGGGAGACGAGGAACCGGAGTTAGAGCTGCCGGAGGTGGAAACGACAGGCAACGGTGAGGAGGACCAGGACTAGGCTCATGGAGGAGCTGAGGTCCAGACAGTCAAGAGGTCGGGTGCGGTCGTGTGCAACGAGATGGACCGGGACTAGACTCAGGAGAAGTCGAGGTCCAGTCGGTCAGAGGCAAGTGCGGTCATGCGAGGGCAGGAAGCTTCCGGGAAGGTGCTTGAGGGGCAATTCGGTGAATTGACTCAAGGCTGTAAAAGGGAGCTAGTCTGTTAAAGCAACTGTGACTGTCGGTGTTAACGGTTGCCGTGAGTGTGCGCAGGTGTAAAACCCGGTGTTAGGTGGGGTTTACGGGTTATCCCTAGTGTGGACTAATGGGTGGATCCATTAGGTCTAGTCTCGCGTGTGAGGCTATAAAAGGGAGAGAGGAGGTAGGGGTTAGGGTTGAGTTGCCGGCTGAGCCTTGGATGCGGCCGTCTCTCCCTCCCTTGGGAGTTTATCTGTGTGTGTGTTCGCTCTAGGGTTAGAGATGGTCCTCCCGAGGGGAGTGGCTGTTGAAACTTCCATTATGCAATCATTCATCTCTATTCCTCTATGTTGAGTTCGTTTATCTGTGTGTTGTTTGATTATTTTGATTGCGCTTTCTCTGTTATATCTTATCTCCTCCTCGTTTTTGTCTGAGAGGTTGGTTCTCTGGTTTGGTCTGCCTTATCTTGTTTTGAACTGGGTTCTTGTTCTAGTAGCCTCAGTTTTATTTTGCTCTGAACTGGGAATCATCCTCAAGGCCATTTGGCTAGCCTATTCACGAGAGCAAAGTTCGGTCGGAGAGTTTTTGGCTTGCGGTCGTGCGCCATCTTCGCTTCCTCTGTTTCGAGTTCGACAACGTCTTACTATTCGACCGCAGCGAAGAGTTTTTGTCTTCTTGGTAATTTCTGTTTCAGAGGATGTGTTCTTGCTAGGTTCAAGTTTCGTGGCCTTTGGATCTTTGAGCCGAAAGTTCTCTAAAATCGTAGCCTTGTGGTCGTGCGCTTCGTGCGTCCTCTGTTTCACGTTCGACCGTGGCTACCTTTTTCGTCCGGTAGAAGGGCTTTGACTGCTCGGGACTTTTCTCAGCCAGAGGATGTTTTCTTGCTGTGTTTAAAGCCTCATGACTGAAAGAACCGTGAATCAAAAGATATTCAGAAATCTGTTCTCACGGCCGTGCGACTTCCTTCTACCTTTGTTCCGCGTTCGACTGCGTAGTAATTCTTGTGGGCTCTGTTTTTAGTCGTGACTATTTGGAATCTATTGTCGGTCGGCATCTCACTGCTAAGTCTCGACTGCTCTGAAACTTCTTTGGTTGCTTCGACCACAGCAGAGAGTCATTCGACTACACAGTGAAGTGTCAACTGCTCTGGATTTGGGCCGAACTCGTTATTCCTTCATTTCTCAGTCTCGTTCGGTTTTCTCTCGATTTTTCCAGTAAACATCCAACCTCTGACTTCATAGCTCAGTAGCTATCAGAGCAAAAGGATTGTGTGAATACTTGGGAGGCTTTGAAGGCACCATTCACCCCCTCCCTCTGTTGCCTATTCGGTCCTACAGATAGAGATCATATATTCACCAGCCAATTGTTTGGAGAAATGTTCAAAACTATGGGGGTATCACTGAGGTATAGCACTGCATATCATCCACAATTGGACGGTCAAACTGAGAGAGTAAATTAGTGCTTGGAATCAGGGGCGAAGCCAGCGGGGAGGCTTAGTAAGGCTCGAGCCTTACCTCCCGACAAGCACACCCCACCCCCCGTGAGCGGCAACCCACCACCCCCGGCGAGCGCCGGCAACAAACAACTACAAAGAACACAAAGAACAACCCACTCAACAACAACACAAAGCATAGCCCAAGACTTTAAGTTGCAGCCCATTTCCAGGCCCAACAAATTCATCCAGCCCACCAAAACACCCACTCAACAAAGCAATCGGCTCCATTCACTCCCCATTCCCCATTTCCACTTCCCAGGCAGCGGCAGACCCAGAGAGACCAGTCGGCGCCGCCAGCCCGCCACAACGTAGACTCGTAGAGGCCAGAGGGAGGGGTGCTAGGGGCGACCAGCAAGAGGGCGCCGCGGAGCTGAGCCGGGCCGAGCGATCCGCGGCGAGGCGGATCCGCGGCGACCGGTGGATGGAGTCGGCGGGCGACGAGCCGACGAGGGGCCGAGCCAAGGCGGGAGCCGGATCGGGCGGCGGGGCCGAGGCGCCACCGGCGAGTCTGAGCGGCGGCGGGCGCGGAGGAGCACCGAGGAGCGAGGCGAGGAGGAGAGCGAGGCGAGAGCGAGGGCGAGGGCGAGGCGAGGCGAGGCGGAGGAGCTAAGGATGGCGAGGCGAGGCGGCGGCGATTGAAATATTGAATCGAGAGTGAGACTGTGAGAGAGACGGAGTGAGCCAGGCGGACGAATTGAGGAAATAAACTATAAAGCGTCGGCGCGATTGCATTGTGCGGACGCCGGGCGGACGAATTGAGGAGAGACGGGTGTCACAAAGAATTGGGGAGAGACAGGCGGGCGTCGGTTGCTGGGTAACTTTTCTACAGTATTTGTTATCAATTTAGACATTTAGTATTTTAGAGTTTAGATTTTAGATTTTCATATTCAGTGTATATAGATAGTTTAATCTTTATAATTAATTTATAGGTAACGGATAAATGGTTTAATGACTTGATGGTGTGCTACAATGAGCGAGAGATCTTTAAAACCATTGATGATGATAAAATCATGAACCGTTTTCAAGGTATGAAGTCGCATAGAATGCATTTGCCATGTGATTTAAATTTGTCTCATGGTTCAAATTAGCTTATCTGTGGTATGTTTCATAATTCATATGATCTAAATTTTGATTATTATTCACAATTTTCTATTATATTACTAATTTTCATATGTTTCATACACAGGTGATTTATTTCTACTCCATACTCATAGCAGAATAATTATATATTATTGGGTATGCGCTTTCTATTATCGAGGTACATACTTTGTATTTCTCTGTTTTTCGTTGTTTGTCTTGAAGACTCCAACTATATAATTTCTGTATGAATTTGAAATTCTATAAGAGTATAAGGCTATATTTATGTCAACTTAGTTTAGTCCGATAAACAATTCAGCCCACCCTCGATTTTAATCCTGGCTTCGCCACTGCTTGGAATCATTCCTCAGGAGCATGGTCTTCCAGGAGCCAAGGAATTGGTATACATGGTTACCCACAGCTGAATGGTGGTACAACACTTCTTATCATACGTCCTTAAAGGTAACTCCATTCCAAGCCCTTTATGGATATCCTCCACCTCAAATAGGAGAAGTAGCAATACCTGGAAATATTTTCGCTGAAACTAGATTATCCATTGAAGAAGAAAACATGATGAATAAGATAAAGGAAAATCTGCTGAATGCCCAGAACAAAATCAAGCAATTTGCTGACAAACTGAGAATTGAGAGAGAGTTCCAGGTTGGTGACATGGTACATTTAAAGATGCAGCCTTATCGACAAAACATATTTGGGCTAAGAGGATCTCTGAATCTGAGGTCTAAGTATTATGGACCCTTTCGGGTGATAGAAAGAATTGGAAGGATGGCTTATAAGTTGTTATTACCTGAATCAGCTGCCATACGCCATGTTTTTCATGTCAGCCAACTGAAGAAACACCTGGGAAATCATGTTGTTCCATTACCTAATGTGCCCCTCGTTGGTCCTGATGGTAAGGTTAGAACTGAACCTCTGAAAGTATTGGAAAGAAGGATCATTCCAAGAAGAGATGCAGTAGTGGCCCAATGGCTTATTCATTGGAAAAATTTGTCCCCTGAAGATGCTTCGCGGGAAGATGTCACCTTCATTCAGCAAGCCTTTCCAGAATTCAGACCTTGAGGACAAGGTCAGTCTTCAGGCGGGAGCATTGACAGGCTTCAGATACCAGCAAGTTGGAAAAGAAGAGAGTCAGCGACAGACATAGCGATTCGACGATTTCATGTCAACACAGTGGAGGGCTGATGATGAAAGGAAGAGGGGGATAAGTGACATCCAATGGAGATCATTGCTTTCAGTAATTACTGTGTAGTCAAGTGTTGCCGTCCAATGTTATTTTCGCAACACCTTACTTTTTTTATCTTCAACAAAAACGCTATAATGGTTGTAAAACTCTTTGGGTACTTAAGCCCAGACCGATGTGGAATTGAAGTAAGAAATGATAAAGTAACTTTAGGTTTCCTGTCTAGTTTCTTAGCGTAGAACCCTAGCTACAGCCACCACATTTCTAGAGATCGTATTTCCTTTTCTATTTCTCTCTCTCTCAGTTGTGTTCGCAATTCTAAACTCATTTCTTACCAGTCGGGTTAGATTTAACTACGGATCTGACGCCGGGACCGAATCCGCATGAGCCGTGCACGACGTGGTCCGGCGAGGCGGGGCGTCGTCAAGAACACGCAGGAAAAGCTGCGGGCGATCTCGCATCACATGGCATGCTTTGCCGTCCGTCTGGTCGGTGCTGCAGCCACAGGCCCACTCGATTTGGCGCCCTGATGTCATGTGGCTTCCCCTTCTGATGGTCTCTTTTTAGCTACTAGGCTATAGGCCCATGGCATGACATGTCAGCACTCATGAATGCGTGCTTTTAAACCACCTAGCCTACGGCCTAAACGAAATGTGCAGAACAGAGAAGCTGAAGCTCGTGCATGCGTGACTATTCATGCGTACGGTCATGTAGGTACATTGCACCATCACGCTTCTACCAGCTGCGACTAGCTAGTCCTAGCTAGGTCCTGACATGAAATTACTTGGTTAAGATACAGGTGCTGCTACAACTAGTTTTTAGTTAAGTTTTTAATTGTAATTTTTAATTTTTGATTAAAATTATACTATAGCAACTATAAGTTTTTTCTCAAAAAATAAGATAAAAATTAAAAAACCATTATATTGTCATAGACAACGCAAAGGAATAATAGAAAAATGAGGCAAAAGGCTGAAAAAAGCCATAAAAGTTTAAATAAGTTAAATTAGAAACCATACGTTCTAAGTGGTTTTTAGTTTAAATAAATTAGAAGCTAAAAAAATCAGAAACTGAAACTATTTAATAGGCCGCAGTCAAAATGTAGAACGACCGTACGGTTGCTGGATCCATCATTCCATTTGGTGTACATTGTCTTTAAATCTGTTCTTGTGATATGTAACTGTTGAGAAAGTGCCTGCCAAATTCTGACATCCGCGTCAAATCATCTCCATTGTTGTATTGAAGGACCGTCTAAGAAGTGTAGATTATTATTATAATAATAATAAATCATTGCTAGGTTTGTAGAGTGTATATTTAATTTTTTTCAAAGTGTGCATTTTGTTGTGTTTTAGGTCTTGCTCAATATAGCTTAAGCTTATTGGCTTAAGCTTTTTTTTGCACTATTTATAATTTCGTTTTTTTCTGAATTTTTGACTTTTTTTTGAGCTTTTTTGTCGGTTCTTTTTTTCTCGTATTCGTTTGCGTTGTCTGTGATGGGCTAGCATATTTTTTAATTTTTTTAAATTTAATTATGTCAAATAAGCCTCTCTCACCATGATGTTTTTTTCACCACCACAGTGTTTTCAGCCATAAGCCTTCAGCTTTCAGCCGAACCGATCACCACCTTAGTCAGACATGCCAGTCTAACCGCTGGCTTTCTACCAGTCAGATCATTGATGTGTTGTCGGTCATACCATGCCATGGATTTTTAGAGTTATAGCAAAAATGATTTGGATTCAGACTAATTTTCTATTCTGGGAACATGAGAGCGGTAATACCGTACCTAAACCCTGTCGTATCGCTTGGCCGATCAGATAACTTGTTTGCCTCCGATCAAATCGCGCCGGTTAGACCGTTAGGGCAACTCTGGTAAGACCATTATGCTGCCTCCGGTTAGTCCGATTTTGGCTGAAGATTTTTTTCTCTTGGTTCTCGAAGTTGTTGCTTTGAGTTTGGTTTTCAACTTTTCTCTTTATAGTTTTGTAGGTACTAGAATGAAGAGTTTAAAAATTAAGAATGAATAGCTTAAAAATATTTTAAACAAATTAAAATACTATTCACCCCACTATTATCATCCGTTCCTAAGGGCATGTGCAGCGTTGTGCTAAGATGGAGAACTAAGAAATTTTAGCCTTGAAACTTCAGAGCTAAGCCGTTAGAGGGTGGGGAGCTAAGCTAAAATTGCTTGGAACCGGAGCAAGTCCAGGATTCGAGGCTAGCACATTAAAAAAGGAATTGGAGAGAGAGAGGGATGAGGAAGAAAAAGAGTGGGTGGTGGGGCCCACACCAAACGAAAGGTGAGGAGCTAAACACTAGAGTAAAACAGCTAAGTTAGCTCTCGTGGCAGTGATGTGATAAATCTAGCTCCTTTTTTCGATTTGCACAATGCACATGCCCTAAAGAGTTGCCTTTTAAGGGAATCTCCAATAATTACACCTTAGCTATCTCTAAATAATACCACATCAGCAACATTCTAGGTAGAAAAAAGAGAATGAAGGTCATCGTTTCATTAAGCGACGATGGCAACACACGATCCAAGCACAAAGTGATGACTGCAAGCGCTATTGGAGAGGTGCCATTGTGGCCCACACGGTTTGTGGGACCCATGTGGTGGTGCTTCCTGAACCTGGAGACACAACCATAACTAGCGGTCGATCCGACAGCCACCAGCTCGGCCACGACGACGGGAGGATGTGACGGTGCTGATGACTGGAGAGTTGCTTGATCCGCCGGATCCGGCTCACCGACGGTTGGATCGGTCAGGCCCAACTGGATCCAGACGCGGGTGGGCCGGATCTGGCCAGGGTCGACGATGGCAAGCTCAGAGAAGGTCATGGCAGTGGGGGAGAGGCGGCAGCTGTTGTCGATGGGGAGAGCGGCGAGGAGGAAGAGGAACGAGGGAGGTGGCGGTGGGGGAGAGGATCGTGGTGGGCGTCGGTGGCAAAGAGCGGTGGGAGGAAGAGGACAGTAGAGGTGGCGCTGGGGGGAAGGCAACGGACAATGCAGGTGGCGGTGGCGAAGAGCATCGGAGCGGGCGGCGGTGGCAAAGAGCGGTAGGGGAAGAGGACGGTGGAGGCGGCGCTGGGGGAGAGGGCGATAGATGGCGTCGGTGGCAAAGAGCGGTGGGGGAAGAGGACGGTGGAAGCGGCGCAGGGGAGAGCATGATTGGTGGGGGAGATGGCATGATGAGAGGGATGAAGAGTTAGTATAAAAAATGTAAAATAATTGATATTGGAGATTGTGCTAGAGATAATATATTAAAGAGGTTGTCTCTTATACTATATTTAGCTGAGATGGAGGTCTTAGAGATAGTCTCAAGAGTCGAACTATTGAAGATGCCTAAATCTGTTGTGATAGGTACGCCACACTGATGTGACCATGAGAAATGACAAGATGAGTTAATCCATACAAAAGTGTCTACATATCTGCCGATCGTCTAAACTAAGCATTCGCGCGCGTCGATCGATCTGGCCCTACAAGAAGTTCACGGCACGGCACCATACGTCAGACAATGGCACGAGAGGGCAGCTGCCCGCCGCATGCATATATGCATGTCACTGTGCTAGCTGCTGATAGTTCTCTCGCCAAGCCTGTCTGAGCTCTGAGCTGTGATTGTCTCGGGATCACTGGATGTAACGTTACAAGGTGCATTGCATTGCATTGGCGAATAGGCTTCTGCATGCGCGATATGAATTTAAAATGTGTATTATATTTGTCATGAACTATCAGGTGATCAGGTGTACAGCGTCCCGTGTTGGTACTGGAGAAGCTTCACAGAGACAGGAGTGCAACAGGGATAAGATAAGAAAAATAGAGGAAATTATATCGGAGCTCTCTAAATTTGTGCGGGTGCCTCAACTGCCCCTCTAACCTTGTATTTTACTTTATTGGCTCGTTGAACTCACGTCCATTTGCATGTTTGGTCATTTTCACTGTTAACTAACAGAGATGTGATTGCATGGCATAGTCAGGTAGGGAAGTATGGTGTGGCTGTTGACATGGATAAAATAAGGCACATTTCTCCCTCCCTTCCCTCTCTTATGTGAAATAAAAAGAAAAGAAAATATGAGAATGGCCATGGCCATGAAAATGCCATCACAAGAGCTGTTGCCGACGGTGGGGCTGCATACGTGGCAGAGCTGGTGCACCCTCTGTCCCATCCCAGCAGCAGTAGCAAGGGCGGGGCGGCATGCGGATGGCGGCGTCCTCCTCTAGTGCTAGATCTGGCATGATGGCGGCGGTGGACAAGGGTGATCGGGTGGACATGGTTACGGAGGTGCTAGCGAGGTTGAGATGCCGTGCGCATTTCTTGGTTTGTCTGGGTAGTTTTTGTTGTAATTTGTTGACTGTGTTTTTGGCATCTTGTGGAATCGAATGGATGCATCTCGATCTGGTGTTTATTCTTGTTCAATTCATTCCTGTGCTCTAGCAATTTTTCACTAGTTACTCCTATCTCCCATCTCAATCCGGTTTTGCTTAAATAGCATTGTGAGTTTGTTGGGGCCGAGGAGGAAGAGTGTGCAGGAGCTCCTAACCAGTTTGGGAATCAACCAATTTGAGATTGTCCTCTTCCTTGCCGGGTCTAGAGGACGGTGGTCCTCACCGGTAACCATCAGCTTTCTCGTCGCAAGCCTCATCGTCCTCGTCGGAGAGGAGAAGACACTCCGGATATGAACATTGGAGTGGTGGTGTTCATTGCCGTTGACCTCTAGTGCTGTCCGCGTTGTCCGCATGGCTGCCTCCTTGAGCCACTCCTCTTGCTTCAAGAATGACGATGGAGGAGGGCCCGGGCGGCCGCCAGGGGCATGGAGGAACGGGAGGTGGTGGTGAGAAGGGAAAGAGGTAGTAGTTTTGAACCTTTGATGGATTCGTTCGTTGAATGGATGGATGATCAGGCCAGTGTGCATCCACATCAAAAACATGCGTTGCCAACACAAGCTATCGCAAACTTCAGCGCATTCCGTTAGGAAACAACACAGGTGACCTGCCATGAAAACAAATGTAAGTTGAGCGTCTGTTCTTTTTAACTGAAACTAGCGGTTTTTGATTTTTGCTATAGTACCTAACTTTCAAACGAGGTGTTTTCTTAAGACGGGGTGTACAAGTTAATTGTAGTACATGTTAAAAGTCTAACATCTGTATCAACCAAAATCGCAAGCGAGTATCTCTCTCCATAATCTATGTCGCAAAGAGATAAATTTAAAATTTTCAATCAAAAGCTATAAACCGTAGCCGTGCCAAACATGCCCTCTGAGAACTCATAAAGTAAAATATAAATTATAGGACTGAGGTGAAACAACCGCAGAATTTAGAGAGCTCCGATGGGAAAAAAAATGAACCTGTTGCGTCTTGTGTCATGTGTCATACATGTTCACCTCCCCGATGGAGCACAAAACTGAAGTATGGGGGGCACATGCATGGAGCAGAGAGAAACACCAGTACCCTGTTTTGAACTTTCGTTTCTGGTGTATCACTTTTATGAATCACGGGAGGGTGTTGCCATGGTTTTAATCACCACAGGTCACATGACCAAATCACGGAAAAACAACAAATAACCCACCTGGCAGCAGCAAATGTTGATGGGAGTTAAACTCTGTCCATTGTAACTCAAAATTGGCTCATCGAAATTAAGCTCAGCTAAAGATTCTAACAGTTATGCACCAGTACGTTCAATGTATTAATAGAATAGATCTCGAGCCCTATCAAAGAAAGAGAGAAAAAATATTTTACAAAATAATACATTTTAATTAATACTACATAACATATATCATCACTAAAAAATTTATATAAATAACTTCCTGTCATCATTTGAATTTGAGGCAGAGCTTGGTGATATAAACTCCGTCGTGAAACGAATGTATGACAGAGTGCCACATCGACACCACAACATCTATCGCCATTTCAATTGACGATAGAAAGTTTAATCATCAATTGAAATGGCAATAGAAGCACTATAGCTTCAATTGTCATTTCAAATGGCGACAGACCTATATAAGGCTAGGGTTGTAAACAAGTCGAGTTCGAAGGAGCCTAAGTTAGGATCCGAGCCTGGACCTAGGCTTAAACTCGGCTCGGCCTAAGCTCAAGTAGACTTGAACTCGGCTCTAGTAAACTCGATAACAAATAAAATAATTTAACATGTAATAATTTTTAACGATAAGAAAAGCCCAAGCTCAGATCGAGTAAGCTTGATAACAGTCCAAACAATTTAACATACACTAATTTTCAACAGTATGAAAAACTCGAGCTCAATGTGAGTAAGCTTGGTAGAGTTAACATACATCAATATTCAAGCTCGAAGCGATCCCTAACAAGCTATTCGAGTTCAGCTTGGTAAAGCTTATGAGATCGCGGTAAAGCTCGAAATTGGTTTGTTTGGAGTTCGAGCCGAGCTCAAGCAGCTCGCAAGCCTCGAGATCTTTTTATAACCCTATATAAGGCCCAGAAAACTGACCGAAATTCATTTTCCAGCCTGAAGTAACAACACTCTAACAAAGGTGAGCCGATAGCCTTTAGTTAGAAATAACAACACCATGTCATCTCCTTTTTTAGCTCAAAGTGACAACACTCTGACCAGCCCATTTGCAAACCAAGGTGACAGCACACTGCCACATACTTTTCGAACCGAAATGACCACACTTTGCCCCACCATACTCTACATGCCTCTAGTCCGTCGCCCATATCCCGGCCGAGGGGGGCTATAATTGCCCATGCAAAAATCTTGGCCGCAATACAAGCATAAACTTGGTGCGGTGGTCTAGATTTCCGACGATGTGGGGAACCCAAGACATCGATTCTTTTGTTGCCCTCTATCCATGGTAAATAGTTCATTTCCTATCTATACTTTCACACATGCATCACCTGTAATCACCTTATCTTCCTTCCAAATCGTGGATTGCATGTTCACCGAGTGGGTGGATCAACCGTATTCAATACATGCTTAGGTTTATATTCACACTCTCCAAATTTACCTAGAAGAGTTGCAGGATGAACTTTAGACTGAGAGGATCAACAATGATGAGCTCTGTAGATAGAGGGTTAGGTAGAGGAACAATGAGAATGTGGTCTACCTTGGCAGTGACTAGGGCTGGAAATAAGTTGAATAGAGCTGGCTCGAGCCAGACTTACCCAAGTTCAGCTAGGGTTGTGGCTCATCTCGGTTCGCCTAGTTGAAAAAACCGAGCTAGGAACTAGGCTCGATGCATGACTTGAGCCGGCTCGGAGGGCTCACGAGCCAAGCTGCCCAGAAGAACAACAAGCCCGCGAGCCTATGCATTCCAATAGAACAGACAACAAAAGGCAGTCAAGAAATACAACAGAGGCCTTGTACATACTCCAGACCAATCACTTTGATCACCCTAAGCTCCTAACATTTCCATCATAGCTAAACTGAGCACCTCCAAGGCTCCAACCATCCCAGCATTGTCACCACAGCCGGACTATCTCATTCATAAGTTTTCATCATTATTCCGTGGCCCATGTTCCCAATGTCAATAGTCAACATAGTCGCACATTCCCACACTACAAAGATTATGTTGGCACTCCATCTTGGCTGGTAATATCGCACAACAACCAGAGTTTAGTCATCTGTCGACAATACCAGTCAAGGCTAGTCCAGTGTTCAATATGAGATAGCCATGACACTGAGGGCCTGTTCTTTTCCTCCGAAGCTAGCGGCTTTTGGCTTTTGCTACAATACCTAACTTTCAAACGGAGTATTTTTTCAAAACGGGATCTATAGGTTAAACGATGTACACGTTAAAAGCACAACATCTGTACCATCTAAAATCACAAGTGAGTATCTTTCTCTCCGTAATCTGTACCGTAAATAACTAAAATTTAAAAATTTTAGTCAAAAGTCATAAGCTGCAGCCGTTGCCAAATAGGCCCTGAGTTAGCTGCAAAGAAACAATAATCGTACAATCAGACACAGAGAGAGACACAGGGACATGGGAGTGTTTCGACACCCAAACCCGAGACCTCACTGTATCCTCATTCCTATGTTGAGTCCTATTTAGATTCAGCCTTCAGGATCCTCGCTCATTAACACAGGTGATACAAGTATCTCAACCATGACACCAGCCACCACCAGTCCTATATGAAACACCGACAGTATCAACATCCTCGGTTGCCTGCTAAAGAAAACAGCCACCCATGCTGGTTTAATCTATGTATCCAATAAAAGGACAGCATGATAGGTAAGAGAGTTTCCCAAGAGTTCTAACTTGCATGTGTATAGATCTATGTTATAGAATTTGATTGTATGTTTTGCAGACTGTAGTTACTAGTTAGTTTTATGTTCTTTAGATTAGTTGATAAAAAATTCTCAAGTACACTCTCAAGGCTCAGCTACGGTCATGACTTTCTGTATTTACTTTCCTAACCCATCTAAGCCCTACAGAATCTTTAAATCCCTAAATTAGACCAGCCAGGACTTGAAGCAAATTCTAACCATGCCAGAGTGACAGGAACCGAAACCTAAATTAAGAAACTACTGCCCATCATTGCCTACTGTGGTACTGCCTTCTGGCACCAATACCAAAAGGCACAAGTTGTGTCAATCACTAAGACCCACTACTAGTACTCTCTTACATTTCTACTACTAAACGGTACAAGCAAATGTAAGTCTTGAAGACTTGAATCATAGATCAAACAAATCACACCTATAATTCTGGCATTCGGGCATCCAGATCCCAACAAAATTAAGAACGAAATTCACCAAAAAATAGTCGCCTTAGCTGCCAGCTACTGTTGCTGCTGATGTCACCAACCAGCGGACACCGCTCCCACTGCCCCCACCCTCCTCAGGCGTCCAAGAACTCTGTTCCACCACCACCCCCGCAGACCCCAGGCTCACATTGGCGCACACTACTACCTCGCCCCTCCTCCCACCATCTCCACCCGGAACCCAGGCACCCCCCTTTGGGCACCCCCGACCACCATCACCGCAGATCCCTCCGCCAGCCCGCACGAGATCTTGGCCCCCGGAATGCACAAATCCCCTTCCATAGACGCTCGGCAGCTCCGTTGAGGGGTTCTTGGTGCTCCTCCTTACTGCCAGCTGCAGCTGCCGCGACGGCGAGGGTGAGGTTGCACCAGGCGGTGGCGGCCTCGAGGACTGCCAAGGAGTGCATCGGAGCGGGAGAGGATGGGGCGGAGGAGGCGCCAGGAGAGGTGGGAGAGGTCCGGGAGGGAAGGGAGGAGGTGGGTGACTGGGCTGGTGGCTGTATGGCGGGCGGAGGGGTGGTGAGTGTTGGAACTGAACCCATCGGCTCCTGTAATCTATTTGTTAGGAGAGAACGTATATATTGCTCTCTTATGGGATGACACACGCACACGAGTAGGGAGGGCGAACAAACACAGGAGAGGCTTACTTTTGTGACAACACACGCATTTTTCTTCTCTCTGTTATTCACTCGCAACGCCTCCAATTGCTTACAAGAAGTACATGGCTTAAATAAGCCTCACGCACGCACTAAGTCGACTAACAACTGGTACCTATTCTCAGACCACTGTCTGGGATCTTCTCCACGATCTATATGACTAGCACTCTGAGCACCATCCGAAAGACTCGACCATGCCTCACGACCACGGCTGCTCAACCACAGCTTCTCGACCACGCACTATCGACCACTTCACCGACCACAGCACCTCGACTGCATCTACGATCATAGATTCCCTTCGACCGCTTCACCGACCACGGCTTGTTGACCATAGTTCTTCGACCGCATCTCCGACCACACAGGTCTTCGAGCACCGACCGTCGGCTGTAGCTTACAACTACTGTGTTATGACCACTATCGACTTATGACTACTGCTACAGTACTCTTACGAGTACCAAATGCTACAGTACTCCTACGAGTACTAACTGCATCGACATATAACTACGACCACTGCACAGTTCGACTTACGACTACAACCATAACGCAGTTCGACTTACGACCACTGTAGCTACGACTTACGACTACGTCTGCTACGACCGGTCTTCGACTCCAGAGTCTCCGACTGCTCTCTGACTCTGGGTGTTCGACTGCTACACGTACTCAAACACACGAATACTCGACACGACTATAGCGTACTAGAACACATTGAGCACGTGACACACGACTTACAACATACTCGAACACGCCGAGTACTCGACACATGACTACAACGTACTCGAACAAACCTAGTATGCATAACAATAAGATTAGTTCCAACAGTGAGGATGGCGGCAAGAGGATGAGGAGTAGGGCCGCGAGGGTGAGGATGAGCAGCACACCGGAGCATTTCTTCATTGGGGCGAGAAAGGAGTGGAGGTGAGGAGCTTGGACCTTTGGACAAGTAGCAAGTTGGTTGTGTTTGCTGTGGAAGACAGGTTTGCGGTGCTCTCTACAGACTCCTCACCGACTCGCTGGCTCAATTGAGCTAACGAACCGTTTACAAGCAGCTTAGGCTCGGCTTATTCGTGAGCTGAGCTAGAACTTTGGCTTGACTCGCTAGGTGATGCTCCGAGCTCGAGTCGACTACGAGCCCAAGTGGCTCGTGAGACTCGACCTTTTTTACCAGCCCTAGTAGCAGCTATCACTTGTACTGTTGCTGCACCAATCCAAGCTGCAATTGCGTCTACTACTACTACCGTGACAACCAGCCACGTCCACACCGCCCTAACGATTGTCACTCCATGTGGGTGCCCTACAATGTTCCATTTTCTTCTTAAGAGCGCCCACAAGCCCTATTAGATATAAAACCACAATGTCATTTACATTTCACATTATGCACATATATCTTAGATGGTTCGTGCATGTTGTCATTTGCATCATAGTAGTAGTGCGGCAAATATATGCATCTAATCAAATCATACGCGGCATGTAATTAACATCTTCATTATGAAGTATTATGCTGGGCTCGAAATGGTGTAAGATCGAAGTGGCCGACTAGAGGGGGGTGAATAGGCGGTTTTAAAAATCTCTACAAATTATTGCTAATTAATTCGAGAGCTTTTCTATTTGCCTAAACCAAGTATATAATGTGGAATCGCAAATCAATTTGGTTTAGCTCAAATAGCGCCTACAACAAGAATATCGCTTAAGGCACCAAATTCTATCCTAGGTTAAGGTTTGCAATCCTAGGTATACAAACAATCAATTTAATTCTATGAATGTAAATTGCTTGAATGTGAATGGGGAACAAAGAAATAAACCACAATTTGACACGATCTCTTTTTACCGTGGTGTTCGGAGAGTTGCCGCTCTCTCCTAATCCACGTTGATGTTAGCCCGAACTAATCAGACCGGCTCCACGAATTAAGCCGAAACACCTCAATCCACTAGTGGTAGCTCTTTCCCGCTCGGAAGGTGAGCTCAAACCTTCACAACCGCGGGCCTTCTCACAAGCTTCTTGAGAATATCACCGCAAGACGACGCCTCCAACGCCGTCTAGGAGTCGGCAAACTCCAAGAGTAATAAGCCAAGCCCCTTCGCTTGACTCTCACCACGTGCAACGGATGCACAAGCTCGCTGGACACAAAGTCCTCACCTAGGGGCAACATATGCACTCTAGTCCTCTTCTCCCTTCTCACAAAATGCAACACATGCACAATTGAGTGGAGAACCTCAAACTAGCTCAAGGGTTCACAAATGAATACTCCAGCAACTTCTCCAACCGGCCTCAAGGGGATATAAATACCCCACACCAAAAACTAGCCGTTGGAGCAAAGTTCGAAAAATTCGAGACGGCGGTAGTGCCGGCCAACGGCGAGTAATGCCGCTCCGATTCGACGCTATTTAACGTGCTATGTCGAGCCTCGAACTAGCCGTTACACAGTCAGAGCGGTAGTACCGCCGTTCATTTTTCGGTACTTCCTCTCGCTGGTAGTACCGCAAAGTCGGCGCGGTACTTCCGCTTGAGTTGAGCCCAAACTTGGCACTCTTTGGAAAAAAGGCTCCGCTCGGGTTTCGGAGCTTCCGAGAGCCGGTAGTACCGCGCAACACATGCCGGTACTTCCACTCACCGGTAGTACCGCTTACACAGAGGCGGTACTTCGATTGTCTGGCGGTGCGAGATATCTCAATGATTTTGCAAAACACATTTGCAAACTACGATATCATGCACACAAGGATCACACATGATTTCCAACAAGTTGCAAAACACATTTGCACACTTTTGAAATCATGACGCAAAGATTAAATATGAGCTACAACCATTTGCAAAACACATTTGCAAACATAAGCCTCATATTAAAAAGAATAGAAACATGGACTTCAAACACTTGCAAAACACATTCGCAATGCATAGTCCCATGTTACAAAGATGTTCAACACATGAGCTTCAACTATTTGGAAAACACATTCGCAAATATAAGCCTCACGTCAATTTGAGCTAGCGAGGTGAGGATGAGCCATCAACACATGATGAGACTCAAACTACTAGACATGACCCCTCTTAATAGTACGACAACCTATACTAGCAATCCGGTCTTCCAACCAAACACCAAGACCAGTAAAATACTAGGAACACATCCTTAGCTCTAGCTAGTCATACCTTTGCCTTGGGTCATCATTTTGATGTGCATTAACATACAATGCATCTTTCACATCAACTCCATCAACACATGATGATCTTTGCTTGATCAACACATGATCACCTTGATGGCCTTCAACACGTGAAGCCTTCATCTTCTTGATAGCATTCAACTCATGAATCTATCTTCTTCTCGTGTCTTGACTTGATGATCTTCAACACATGAAGTCATCCCAAGTCATCCTCATTTGTGGAATCTAACCTATTCATCCAACTCATGGAAACCATTAGTCCACAAAACAATTGTCATCAATTACCAAACTTCACCATTAACACATAATAGAGGGACAAGATTCAACAATCTTCCCTTTTTGGTAATTCGTGACAATCTCCATAAATCATGAGATATAAAAATTGATTTGCGAGTATACAACTTGTACACAACAATTTGTATACTCTAAGATAAGCACAAATCTTACTTATCCGGTTGTCATTTGACTATTCAACCATTAACATATAATGGAGAGGTTAGTTGACAACCCGATTATACGTCAGTATATGTGAACTACACAAGTTATATATACCCAACAATATATTTCAAAGTAAATATCCCAAACATGCATATTGAGATAAGCATGGATCATTACTTGTGAAACTCCAAAACATATAAAGAGCTCCCCCTAAATGTGTGCATACAAGTGTGTATATTGAATACATATGCACATATTCATTTTGAACAATTTGTGGAGTTCAATCTATATTTTGGATCTAAGGAATGCACTAATATATAAGAGAATAATTTCGAGTGCATACCTCTTTGATTTCACCTTTCCATCCAAATGAGACTAATCAGAAATAAACTTAAACAAACATATTAGTCTCATATATGTATTTGTCAATATCATTAAAACAACATAATGGTATATGATATTATCATTAAAATCACATTATGATATTTATCATTAACACCAAAACCAACTTAACCGGAGCTTGATCTTTCAAATGGTTTATTTAAACAAAAATCATTAATGCAATCTGAGGCACACTAGTCAAATTCTCTCTTTAATAGCTACTAGTTAGCTATTATTTTAAAAATGCTAAAACCAAAGAAATACAAGAATTTTTTAAATAATATTTTTATCACGAAAATATATTATCTAAAAAATAAAAAAATACAACCTGAGGAGAATAAAAAAATATTTATATAATATAGGGCCTTTGTCGCCAGTTGAATTGCCAATAGATCGCCAGTTGAATTGCCAATAGACTTTGTCACTAATTGAGTTGATAACAGAACCTCTGTCGCCAATTGAATTGACGACATGATCTCTGTCGTCAATTCATTTGGTGACAGAGCCATGCAGACTACCACGTAGGGTTTCACATATGATTGTCATCATTTCAAATGGCACTATTTCAAATGGCGACAATAAATTATTTATGTAATTTTTTTAGCGATGATATATTTGCATAATATTAATAAAAATATATTTTTTAAAAAAAATCGAAAAAATATGGTGCTGTTCTTTTCGGCTTCTAAAAGCTGTTTTTCTGCTTTTCTATAGTAATTAGCTTTTAAACGAAGTATCTTTTTAAGATAGGGTCTACTAGTTAATTATAGTACATACTGTACCGACTTCATTCATATCAGCAAAAATCATATATGAGTTTCTGTTATTATGTAATCTCTTACACAAACAATCTAAAAATTATAAATTATAACTAAAAGCCATAAGGTACAGCAAAAAAAGAACAAAAGGCGCTCTATATACCTCGAGCGTCTGTATTCAAATGATCCTATACCGGCGCAAGGTAGAATCGTGCATGGACATGGAGGCCCAACCTGCAGAACTTGCATCAGCTTCTGTACTGCACCTCGGTAATGCGCCTACCTCAGCGGCCCAAAGGCCCCCCAAACCCATGAAAACTAGGGCTTTGCAGAGGGTTTAGCTGCGATCCCTTCTCTCCTCTCCAGTCGACGACCCGCCCCCATGGCGGCCTCCACCACCGCCTCCTCCTTCCTGGCCCGCCGCTTCCTCCTCTCCCGCCGCTTCCTCTCCTCTCCCCTCCGCCCCTTCTCCAGCACCAGCACCACCTCCTCCTCCTCTCCCTCCCTCGCGGGATCGGATGCAGAGCCCGACCCCGACCAACCCCCCGCGGATGAGGATCACCAGGCCCTGAACCGCCCGCGCGCTCGCGACACCACCCGCCCCCTCGAGAACGGCCTCGACCCCGGCATCTACAAGGTTGATACCCTTTATTTTCTTCTCCTTTTGGGGCTTGATTTGGTGTGAGCTGAAACATGATGCGTGTTCTGTTTTGTGGAATCGCGAAGGCGATAATGATGGGGAAGGTGGGGCAGGAGCCTATGCAGAAGCGGCTGCGGAGCGGGAGGACGGTCGTGCTGTTCTCGCTGGGCACCGGCGGCATCCGCAACAACCGCCGCCCGCTGGACCGCGAGGAGCCGCACCAGTACGCCGACCGCTGTTCCGTGCAGTGGCACCGCGTCTGCGTCTACCCCGACAGGCTTGGCAGCCTCGCACTCAAGCACGTCAAGACCGGGTTAGCGCCTTGCCTCCTCCTTGGCGTGCGTCGCTTAGATTTTCTTTCTAAGAAATGTGATTTTGAGCTGGATGATTTCGAGATAGTGAGGAACGCCGTGATGTTTGAGCGTGCCAAGCTCAGCTTTGGTAACTCGGATAAGGTCGCTTAATACCGATACTGATTCAGCTTCATTTCATAACATGGGATGTGATGTTTGTGAAATTTGATGCAAACAGGATCCTATAGCGGCCGTTTCAAACTGATGCAGTAGTTCATTGTGCCGGTGAGTGTAGCATCTAGATTGCAAAATTTGAGTACTTGATTCTCTTGGTGGATAATTGAGTATGGCCCTCTTTAGTTTCCTTGTTAGGTTTCTATGAGCGGAAATTAGAGAATGCAATTTTGGTTTCAGTGGATTGGGTGTCTTATGTTGTTGTTGGAAACTAAAGATCTTTCTCATCATTTTTATATTTCAATTTGCATTTTAGTGAAGTGGCAACATTGGTCAGTTTAGTTTTAGCTTTATGCGGTTTCCTTCATGATTCTGCTTGCTTTAGTTGATTGACTTCACTCATACCACTAAATCTGTATCCATTGCAACATTTCAGTTCTGTTCTCTATTTGGAAGGAAATCTTGAGACAAAAGTGTTCTGTGATCCTATTACTGGGCTGGTTAGACGCATAAGAGAAATAGCTGTGCGTGGAAATGGTATGTTTTTCTGACACTATTTAGATATATCTCAAAAATTTCCTGGTATACATCATGACCCATGAGTGCATTTTCAGCTTCTTTATTGCTCATACCTCTGTTGTTTTTTTAATTAGTGTGCTGCCTTGTCCTTAGAAGCCAATTCATTGTTCAATGAAACGTCCTCAATTGTGAAATAGTACGGGCAAAACGGTCCTTCAAGTGAATGATTTATTTTCCTTGAAATGTTTTTTTTGAAAAAAATTCCTCAAAGTATAGCATCTTGAATAACTAATGTTTCAATGATTCAGGAAAAAAGTTGGGCTGCTCACTCCCATGTTTTTTTACCTTGGCACCCATGCCGTGCACACACAACCATGCTCATACCTAGATCCTAACCACTAGGACCAAACCTCAAATCAAAATACATAGTTTCGGCACCAATTCGCCATAAGCTAGTCTGACCGCCATTCCCAGGCCGGTCCGGCACCGTGCCGATCAGACCGTAGCGGTCTGACCACCAGTGTTTGGCCCGTCTGACCGCTTAAGAGTACCAAAAAATATTCTCTCTGGAATTCCGGTTAAACTCTATCTAGTTTTAGTTCCAGTTTCTAATTCCAGTGGCATTAAGTGCAAACTCATCCCAAACAAGTCTACACAAGTGTTTAGTGTTCAATTTTCCAAAAGTCCAAGGCCGGTCTGATCGCACGCCCCATGGCGGTCAGACTGCCTGCTATCAGCCGATCAGACCGCTTTAACCCCGGCAACACAATATGAAATCTGATTTTTTTGAAACTTTGCAAAATTCCCTTTTTTTTAACCAACATATTTGCCCCTAGCTTCTGCTGATAGCTTTTGGCTGAAAATGAATAGTAGCGGCTGAAAGAAGCAGCTTTTAGAAGGAGGGGGCAGGTGGTGCAAAAAGTGAGAGATACGTGGGCGAGACGGGAGCGAGAGGAATAGGGTATGTGATGCGCCCGTGATCCCCTGGCTTATCCTCGGAGTGAGACGGGAGCGAGAGGAGTGGAGAAACTACTTCGAGAAGCCAGATGTTCATATTGTCTTCTGACTTCTCCAAGCAGAATCCAGAAACAGAAGCCAATACGAACAGTGACTATGTCAATGAAAGCACACATCATGCAAAGTGAAAGAACACTAGAAGAAAGTACACCTCCAAGAACAAATCAAAGGAAGTATAGATTGTCCGACACTTTAGATGCCTCAAATAAATGGATGTAAATAAGGGGAAAGAAGGATATAAAAGGGGCCTTCTGCAGTCCGCCATTGTCCTCTTTTGGCAGATCACCTTACATCTGCACAATTTGGCACTTTGCTCTGTCACCAACATATATAGCAGCCATCTTCAGTTCATGGGGTATCTCCTTGGCTTAGAAGCCTGTGGTACTACCCAATGTTTCAATAGCCAAGACATGGCAAACAGCCAAACACAATGCCGCTAGGGTTGTGTGTTTATTTATTGGCAAAGCAAGCTTTGTTCTCTGCTTTCCAAATGGACTGGCGTAAAGGTGCTAGATTGCTAGACCAATGAGGCAGTTGCAAACTGTACTCCAGATGTAAGCTTTCTTTCCTAAATACTTCTTTGGAAGTTGTCAGTAATCTAGATGGCATTCCTAAAGACCACCTACATCAACACTTTCATCTTATGTAGGAATTTGAATCCACATCTTCTTCATTCTCACTTTAGATCACATTTCCTTCTGTGCCTGTACCTTGTAGAAGTAGTTTTGACTTTAATTTGCTTTCTGGTCAGCAATTCATCAAATCCTTGCAAAAGGATATACATATTTTATTGACATCCTACAAAATTGCACTCTAATTATTTAGATTCTCATTTGAGGTCTCTTCAAAATTTGATCTTTTCAATCCCCTCAGTTGAAAGTAGAGTTATTCCACCTGTTGCATAGCCCAACGGTGTGGCACCTTGGCTTTCAGAGTTTGATTCCCACCAATGGCTGGTTGGGTGAGTTATTTGTGTAGATTTTCTACGCCAAGCTGAGTCTCCGCTTGTATATTTCCTAAAAGTCTTGGGCTGGGCTCTCACCTTCAGTACTACTGCAGGGTTCTTTAGTATTCACACATGTGACAACACACTTACCTTCTCATGCAGAATAACTCTTGATCTAGTCCAGCTAAAAATCATCAAAGCAGAGTTTAAGCACTTTCGAATAAATGCGAACTAACTATACCATACGACTGTTCCATATCTGACTTCAGCATTGTTCCCTCCATTTACTATTTTTCATTCATGGGATACTTTATGTATTACCAATGGTACCATTAATGATGTACCTGCCTTATGTAGTCTGTTTGTTCCTTATTCATCACCTTAACTACTGACACACAGCCTATTGTTCTGAACTTTGTTTATTTTATGCTCTTCTCATATTTTATTTTGTTTGCAGTTTTTTCACGTACAAAGTAAAGTTTTGTGGCATTTGGACAAATTATATTCAACTTTTGCGTTGATGTTCAAGTTTTGTTAGAATGTGATTACTTGTTTCTTACAAACAGGTCGTCTCTTGTTCCTTGGTAACGATGGCAATGCTCCCAAGCTAGGCGAAGTCAAGGGCGTTGGGTACTACTGAAAGTGAGGTCCAAGTGTCCCAACAAAATCGATTTCAGATGGAGGTATCACAACTGTGCTACTGAAGTAATGTCGAAACCTCCAATAATGGTATCGCGGCCACAGTTGAGTTTGGCCACGTGTAATCAGATTCCTGCTTTCGTTAAGCTTTCAACACCATTGTTGATGCCCTGTAATTGTTGAGTATTTAATTTTCTGCTTTTTTTTGCGTTTTTGGTCAGAGATGTTTCTGATTTGACTGGTGCTATGAAAAAAAGTTATGTTTTGAAGGGATGAACTTACGTTGAGATGAAGCTAGTGTATTCTGTCTGATACTCTAGTTAGTCACAATGCAGATAACCAAGACTGTTATTTTGGCCTGGGCATCTGAAAGTGAACGCGAGTATTTTTACACCCTTCTGCTTCGTCCTCGGAATAGAGAAAATCAGGGCCCTGCCCCCCCAGGAGCCACTACATATCTTCATTCCGTACAGTTTTATTTTCTCTTGATCCATGCCTGTTTGAATGTGAGTAGGGATGTAAACGAATTGAATACGAACGTATAATGTCTCTACTATATTTGTTTTCATATATTTTTTGTCGATGTGGATACGAATATGGATAACTCGAATACGAATACAAATATAAATACGAATCGAAATGAATACGGTTTCGAATATTTATCAGAACATGAAAACTCCTTAAACTATACATCCAAAATTGATGAAAATACTGATAAATAATTTTTAAAAGACTATTTCAATACAATATTTAAAAAAACTATAAAAAAACAATCACGCCTATTTGCTCGGAGACAGTAATAAGTGAACGGATCTATGCACGTGGCCCAATCTTCTACCCACCTGTATTGTGCTAGTTCTTCCTCCATATCTCACCAAAGCAAAGCAGTCCAGTCCAGTCCAACAAAACAGCAAGAGCTCGTCAGCAATATCTTCCTCGCTTCCATTCCACGGCGAGAGCCAAGCCAAGAGGAGAGTAGCCCAACCCAACCCATGGGAGAGGAGAAGGATCCGAAGGGCGGCGACGGCGCCAAGCTGCTATAGCCGGTCGTGCTCAGGATGGAGTTGCATTGCGTCGACTACGCGTAGAAGGTCAAGAAGTCCATCAAGCACCTGCTTGGTACACAGTTTGATTTTGATTCCCCCGCGAGAGAAGGCATATTGGCTTTGACTTGGTGGTCGATTCACCGGTTACGACGCAGGGTGGAGTCGGTCGTGGCGACGCGGCGGTAACGTGGTCGTCGTGGTGGGACGGCCGACGCAGCCGCGCTCAAGGCGCGGATCGAGGCCAAGACCAAGAAGGCCGTCGAGATCGTCTCCGCCGGCAGCGGCGGCGACCCCAAGAAGGTCGCCGCTGAGTCAAAGGCCGACAAGGACGACGGCGGCGAGAAGAAGAAGGCTGACAAGGACGACGCCAGCGAGAAGAAGGGGGACAAGGACTCCCAGCCCAAGGAAGAGGAGTCGTGTCCGGTCGAATCTCCAAGCCACTGTTCGGATTTAGATGCGAGACGTCTTCTTGCTCCAGTACCACGCCATGGTCAGCCACGTCGATTCCAACAGGAGTGCCGCCGCAAGAGGGTTGTTAGGGTTCCCGGCGCCGGTGACCGTCAAGAGACGCGGGGCGATGGAGGCAGATCACCGTCGCCGCCTTCCTGTCGCTCGTCTACTAGGGCCACGACGACATCGACGTCTGATGGGCCAGCACCGGTTATGGGCCTATGGTTTTATGGTTATGGGCTGGATAATGGCTATTGGGCTAAAATTTTGGATATCTGATTTCGTATTATCCGGATAATCCGTATTCATATTCTACGGATACTAGGCTTACTGTATTAGTATTCATATCCGACAAAAAAATCCGTATTCGTATCCGATCCGAGAATTATCTGAAAAAAATCCAATCCGACACAATCCGTATCCGTTTTCGTCCGAATCGATCGGAAACCATCCGATCCGTTTTCACCCCTAAATGTGAGGAATTGAGCTGGGAGCTGTTTTTTAGGTCGTGATCCCCACATCCAAACAGACCTTGCTGTTGTTACTTGCATCTGCACCACATCACCCAGCCCTATTATAAAGATTGATTTCTTTTCGACTTATGGTTTCTCTCAAATAAACAAATAGAGTGGTTTTTTACCGTCGTTTTGAAGCAGCTTATCGAAACAGTTTTTTAAAAATGTCTTATTGACATTCGGTTCTTTCACACAAACGTTTATGCTAGGATCAAAAATTACAAGTTATGAGCTGTAGCCGAAAACATCCTACCAAAGACTGTTGCTGGCATCCTCACGCCCATCTCGCCCGTGCCAACACACTTACCAAATCCATAATAGTTGCTGTACAGAATTTCACATCAACTCACTTTCAGTTAGTTGAGTACAAAGTTTCAAAAAAAAAGTTAGTTGAGTACAAAGTTACAGAAAGATGGAACTGATTTAGAAAATTACACCGGTCATCTTAGATGAATAGAAGAAGAACAACACAATCTTCCTAGACCTGCCTAATGGACGCCTCTTCAGTGGAGAACTTGGAGCGCTGGGAAAGAACATGCAAGTACCACGGAACAGGAGGCAAGTTGATGTCTACTAATCCTTCCAGAATTTGGACAATTTCTCCCACTGTTGGCCTTGTGTTCGCATCATCTTGGACGCACCAGCAGGCAACCTTGCAAGCCCTCTCTACCTTTTTTAAGTTAGCTAATCCATTCAGGAGTAAGATCAGTGGTGGACCCAGAGAATTTAACGAACCTAGGCGAAAAATAAAATCTAAATAACAAGCGCTCTAAATAACAAAGTCTATTATAACTACTAGACAGATTGAGCAACACAATTCTACTTCCTGCCTGAACTGGCTTCTATTACACAACTTCCTCCAAATTAACTGACAGGCAGACAACCACAGAAAGTGCCAGTGTGTACACACGCACTATGAACTGGAAGGCTGTCCATGTGCAACGTGGCACCCGTACACGAAGCCACGCGATTGCATTGGTGTGCTTCCGTATTCTTGGACACAGAAAAATCCAGAGTTCCTGACACATCAGCGGTTCATAATCACTCCACGTAAAAAACCCGGAAAAGAAAAGAGCCGCAGAAAGACCAGAGCTCTCACTGACAATTGGGCCTACCACTATTTCTCGGACCCACACGTCAGTAACCTCTTCTCACCACCAGAGAAGATCCTTGCTTATCTTCGCTCCTACCCCCTCTACTGCTTCTCTTCTAGTCCCTCGACGGACAGACACACGAGCAAAGCAGAGGCATCTATGGAGCATGAGCCCGGGCAGGGGCCAGGGTCGCCGGGCCCTGGGTCCGCCCCTGAGTAAGATAGCGTACAGTACCTCGCATGGTCGTCAACACCCTGCTGAAATCCCTTCCAACAAGCTTGGCAAGCCCACAATCTGCCATTTTTGGCATGAAAGATGCATCCAGGAGTACATTCTCTGGCTTGATATCAGTGTCTGATGCGGCTCCTTCATTCCTCATGCAAGTAAGCTAATCCCTTCGCAAGACCAAGGGCAATCTGGTATCTAGTCTTCCAGCTCAAAGCCACTGTAATGCTTCCAAATAGGTGCCGATCCAACGATCCATTTGGCATGTACTCATACACCAGTATCTTCATCGACCCCTACGAGCAAAAGCCCAGCAACCGGATTAGATTCTGTAGGATCCATTATGGCAACTAAAGGGAGGTGAATAGGAGCTCAAATTCAATACAATGTTTTTCAAAATCTTTTTTTTAAGCGAAAGCAATACTCTTCACTCTAATAGCTATAGAAACTATAAAGATCAAAGACAAATAATCTCCAGGAAAGATCTGATCAAAACAGAGCAAAATGTGCTTTCAAAACCCCCGGCAGTCTGACCTCTACATACATGACGGTCTAACCTCTACATACATGGCCGTCTGACCTCCATGAAAGGGGCGTTCTGACATCTAGGGCGGTTAGACCGATGTTTCAATGGCGATCACACCGCTATGAACAGTAAAATCAGGAGACACTACAATAATCCAGGTCAGGCAACTGCTATAGTGCCGGTCAGATCGCTGCTACAGTAATTTCAGGAATAAATAGTATTTTCAGCCCAATTTCAAATCCGAAGATCGATATAACTTTTGAACTGTAGATCTAAATGATATCAAATTTACAGGGATCTTCTCTATAATATCATAAACATATTCCAACAAACGATCATGAAAGTTATGGTCAAAGTTAAGACCTTTTTCAGTTTGTTGGAAGGTTGTACCAAAACGGAGCCAAAATCAAAATCGGTGACTACAACTTGCTCATGCGTGAGTGATAACCAAGATGGGTCTAGATATGTTTTCACATGTCCTAGCAAGCAAAAACACCAAAGAAATAACTTCAAAAACCCTCAGATCAAGAAACCACTTGGAAGGTCAAGAACGTGCAAAAATCGAGTTTCTTGATGAACTAACTACCAACGTGCCTAGATGGGTGGAGAATGATTCCTAGATGATCTCTCCATCTCTTATACATCATTGACCAGCTTTTGTAATAGTCGGTGACCACTGTAGCATACGGTGGTCACTGTAGCAGTCGTCAGCACTATGCACGATATGGGCAGCAGTTGCGGTTGGTAAGCACTGTAGCAGTCGTTAGTGCTCAGAGCAGAGCATGGGTAGACGGCGAAGCATGGGCGAGCGGCGGAGCAGTTGAGTGCTCTGAGGCCCGATTGTATATATATACAATGTAATCTGTAAGAGCTGGGTAAGTCAAATGAGCAGAGAAAGAAGAAAAGCGATGCAAGTTGTGTTCGCGTTGAAAAAATTTCATTCGTGCCTGTTCGTTCGACTTCCCCATGTAGTGTGCGTCCACGGGTAACTCGTAACTGCACTGCTCACCATCCGACAACAGAGCACCGATCGAAGTGGTTGAGAGCATGCTGAGACTGCTCTGTTTTCACCACGTAGTCGTAGGAACGACCAAAGTGGTCGTATTGAGTTTGGGCGTACAGATCCTAAGGCGGTTTCTCCATCACCAGGTATCAAAGCACTGTGTATGCCCAAAACACATACGATTGGAGTCGATGGTGACCAGCGCGCAGCAGGCGGCAAAGGAGAGCGGCAGCGTGCCCTTCCAAGCACTGACGGATGCCCAGGGGATTTGAGAGACCATCTATCCGGCAATCAGAGTGGTCATAGACGGTTCGGGTGGTGCGGCGCAGGGCCGGCGGTTGTGTTAGCCTGGGCGACGATGGCCTCGCCCAAGGCCGGCATCGGTGCGTGGCAACATGCATCGGGCAGAGGTGCGCAGGTGCTGGCCATGAGTTGGCTGCAGCACTGTGCGCTCAAGAGCAGGGCGGCTAAGGCATGGTCGGTGCCATGGTCGAATCCGCCGTTGCAGGAGGAAGTCGGTGTGAAGCCAATGACCACGACTCGGTGTGATGCTGAGCAGTAGCAGTGCGATGCTGCTACAAGATGAAGTCGGTGTGAAGCCGACAACAGTAGTCAGTGTGAAGCCGATGACCACGACTCGGTGTGATGCCGAGCAATAGCGGTGCGATGCCACTATAAGATGAAGTCGGTGTGAAGCCGACAACGGAAGTCGATGTGAAGCCGACAACCACGACTCAGTGTGATGCCGAGCAGTAGAGGTGCGATGCCACTACAAGATGAAGTCAGTGTGAAGCCGACAACGGTAGTCGGTGTGAAGCCGATGACCACGCCTCGGTGTGAAGCCGTGTAGTAGCGGCATTACAGTAAGCTCTTGAGTAATACGAGAGTGATAGTACAACCACCCTAAACATTACAGAAGGGTCCTTGTGAAGATAAAAATTACAGATCAGCCCCTAGCTTTGAAGAAAAAGGACTAAAATAAAATATGAAATTACTTCGTAGTCCTTGAGTAGCTAAAAACAACACCATGGAAGTGGAAGAAGCTGCAGTCTCCGTCCTATGGCCTCTGCACACCTCCAGAGCAGCGGGAGGACAAGATAGGGCCTCCTTTGGTCGGACTTTGGAGAGTACACTATAGGATGTGCAACGACGAGGAACGCCGCCGATGGACTCAGTGAAACTCTAATTGACCACTGGGAACAAATGGTGTTTGGGTCCTTAGTCCCGGTAGCTGCTGAGGTGGAGGGAGGCTAAGCTCACCAGCGGCGTCAGGGAGAAAGCCCGCTCCACGAGAGAAGAACGACAACCGGGAGAGCTCTAGGCCAATGCGAGGACCGAGAGGGAGCAGTAGATGCACGCTCCACTACAGTCTACCGGACCACACAAAATAGAGGAACACTACTAGGGAAGCTCTCTCCCAAACTTGAGGACAACCAAAACTACTTCAACCAGCAACAGGGAGGCATCACTGCTACAGACAGCCCTATCACAGACGGTTCAGAACCATCATCACAGACGGTTCCTGAACCGTCAGTGTTTAGGTGTCAGTGATAGTTGGTGGTTATCACGCACGGTTCTGAGCCGTGCGTGATAACATACATACGAGCGGTCTTGACTACTAACCGTGCGTGATAGTGCTGATATCACGACGGTTTTTATAAACAACCGTCGTGATACCGCACTATCACGCAGGCGGTTAGTAGTCAAGACCGTCGTGATACGAGACTATCACGAGCGATTTTGTTTAAACAACCGTCGTGATACTCGTCTATCACGACGGTTAATAATCAAGACCGTCGTGATATACACAATATCACGAGCGGTTTGTATTACTAACCATACGTGATATTGTGTATATCCGACGATCGATTGTAAAGGCCGTCGTGATATCATTCACACCACGACGGTTTGTAACAACGAACCGTGCGTGATACCATATGCATCATCCATTTTATTTCTTTGCTTTTGGCTAGCCTCGGGATATGCTAGCCATGCCCTCGAAAGCGACAAGCGGCGGATTCTGAGATAAATAGCGGATATAAGTTAATTGCAACTCATAGTAAATTACAACAAAATTCGATACACGGATGAATGTAACAAGCGGCCGCGGATCACATACATATATATATATATAGAATGAAAATCGTTACACAACATCGACAAATGAATTCAATTGAAGGAGAATTGTTTGATTATGCAGTTGAATCAATGTTTCAACATCTAATTATCACCATTGCGGCGTGGAACTCTCCATTCTTATTTATGACCTCTGCTAGCAAGAATTGGGAGATGATTCCACGAATATCGATGAGATTGTCAAGATCATATGCACTTTCGTCGAAGTTCACCATTGTCGCTAGGAGCAATGTTAAGTTATTAATTAGCATGTGTGTAATATAAATACATATATATAATCGAAAATAATAATTATTAGAAGGACGACAAACCTACGGATCATTGATCTTAGTACCCATGATTTCCTTCATATGGCGGCAAGCGTAGAATCCACATACGTTGCCACAGTAGCTCTTGGTGGCCTTTGCAAAATAGAATTACATACATCGGTATTGTCAATTCTAGAGGCATTATAACAAAGTATGATATAGGATTGTTGTGTTGTAGCGGTGCCGGAAATCGCGTGTTGTGTCGTTGCGTGTCCTTTGGATTTTTGTCGTGTGTTCCTCCTTGGGCAATATAATCGGCAAAGCGCCCTCGTGATTCAAAAACTTAGCCTCGGCCGTGGCAAACAAAAGAAATATTACAATAGAGTTATGTATGGAGGAAATGAGTTTACATTAAGTACTTCTTGCACACGGTGAAGTCGTGGTTGCTCTAAGGAGGAATCAAGGTATATTATCTTGCTCCACTTTGGTACAATCACAAGCAAAATCGGTGATGCCTAGTTATGTGTGTCGCCACGGTGATTAATCCTAAGTTCATCTGCATGTAAAGTACAAATGAAACATATGTGTGGCAACTAGTGAAGCACTTACCCTTGGTTGAAGGGTACCATGATGTACTCCTTGTCGGTGTGAGCAATCAATCCCTCGTTATGTAACCTTGCACGAAGGATGCATCGTGTTGATAGATTGCTCGGAGACCAGCGAGGGTCGAGAAACCCACCGGTCGTCGCGATTGCCGTACTTGTTGGATCATGTATCTATACATAAAGAAAGAGTAATGACATTTATCGTATAACGTGAATGTAGAACTTCATTATACAGTACACTTACGATGTCGACATCGTAGAAGTGAGGCGTCGAGTTCGTCGAGATTGAATAGTAAGAATAAATCTTGAATGTCACGACGATGTAGCCGGGTCGTGGAGGAAATGTGTCTCGTTATATTTGAGTGAATGCACTCTGCGGTTTGGCTTCATGTTGGACTTCTCCATGTACCGGGCATGCAATCTATTGCAAATCATACCAAGTGGCGTAATTGTGAGTCGGGCACCAACGACACTCCTAGAGTAGCGTCCATGGCACGGACGCGGCTTAATTTTCTTCGCATGAGCCTTGGAGGCCTTGGAGCCTCGCTTGTGATATGTTCTCGGTGGCGTCTCGGCGGGAGCCGATGCAGCAGTTTTTCTTGGATTTGGAGGTGGAGGTGGAGCCACCGGGCCGATGTGCCAGTCGAGCGGCGTCCTCTTGGGCCCTTGGATGTGAAGATTGTGGCACGGACATGTCGAGGGCGATGTCCCTCTTGGGCCTTGAATGAATGTGTGGACGGCATCCCTAATGTCTTAATCTCTTCGTTTGGGGGCTTCTCAAGAGGGACGGAATTAAAAATATCATTAATCGTGTCCACCTGGACCTTTATGAAACCGGTGTCTACTTGTACACCGTGCACCAGCGTCCCTGGCAGCAATGGATACACCATGCCTCTCCCAGCGTCAACGGGAATAGAGCCAACAAGCCTGACTTTGAGGCTGCAAGGCATGGGCTCCTACATAACGATACAAGAGATGAGTTAAGGCGTCCACCAGAGAGATCTATGTACCATTCTAAAGAGGTACATTACACGAATGTCATCAATACGTGGCGGTCGTCGCTATGTTCGAGAAATTGGTGTGGACGCGCGACTATTGCGACGTTGAGTGGGGCTGGGTACCGCGATACTAGGAGTGGGTTGCGATTGGTTGCGGACTTGTCTCGTTCTTCCATAGCGAATCTATCTCTCCTCGAAGTGAGGCCGTCGCTCTTGAAGTGAGGCGGATAGTTGTTCCTCAAGTTGAGCATGAAGCTCTGTTTTATTTGTTCATTGCTGATGCGCCTTGGATCTCTTCCTACTCCTATATGTCTCGGAGTAATCTGGAAATCCGTGCCTCCAAGGTACATAAACCCCCATGCCTCGTGTGCGACCTGGGTGCTCCTTGTTTCCCAAGGCTGTGATAGTAAATCTATCTCCATATATTCTTCAAAGGAGCCACAAGAAGATTCGGTAGTCAATGATTCTTTGCAAGAGGCAATTAATCATGTTATTTTCAACCCATGAAGTTCAAGAGGTGTTAACAACTATCTTTGTTGAACATATTTTACCAGCGTTGGGACACTTCCTCATCTGCGGGGTTTTGAAAGAGACACCGAAGATGTGGTTGATGACGCGCTCTTAACCGATTCGGCGCTCGTTTGCGATCCGGCAAATGGCGAGAGGCCTCCGATCGGATTGCGACCTCATCCTGCATCCTCCATTGCGGATTTTACCGCGTACCAGCGATGCGAGTGCAGTGAGGGTGCGTGTTTTGATTGGAGGTCCTTGTGCGCCGCACTTTGTTGTTCAAATTCGATCGTCATCTTCATACGCACAAAGGCCTCCCATGTTTCGGCGACACGAAAGGATACCGTGAAGGCGTGACATCCTCGACCACGTACTTTGTCACAAGAGTGCTCTTAAAATTCTTCCATGCTTTTCCCATCGCGTGGGCGCTGCTGTTGCACGAGTCCACGTGCTTCTTTGGGAACTCGAGCAATTTGTAAGTTCCTCCCATAGCTAATTTTATGATCCTTTGTCAAATCTTTCCACTTGCTATGGTGATGGGGACCCGTTGCCTTCAATTATACCGCAGTAGTCCGAAATGATGATGTTGCTTTCGGCGGTTCGGAGGGACCCCATCCGAGAGACCACCGTGATGGTCATTCGGACTGTGGCCATTCGATACTCCTCGGCCACGTTTAGATTTCGCGATCTTGGGGCGTGAGACCCGGATAGCGACGAGCGAAGGCGTGTGGACGCCATCTCTCTTCTAAGAAAAACTAAGCGAAGTGAGCTATGGACCCGACTTGTCAAAGCGATTAGCTAATTGCGGTGAGCTATGGGCCTTCAAATAGACCTTGCGACTAACAAGTGCGGCATATATTATATGCTACATAAAATACATGTGAAACATATATCATAAAGCTAACATGTGAAGCATATAACATAAAATACATGTGAAGCATATAACATAAAATACATGTGAAGTATATAACATAAAATACATGTGAAGCATCTAACATGTGAAGCATATATATATCATAAAGCTAACATGTGAAGCACGAGGAGGGACCGGCGTCGGGAGGAGGCGGCGTCGGGAGGTACCGGCGTCGGGAGGACCGGCGTCGGGAGGACCGCCGGCGTCGGGAGGAGAGGCGGCGTCGGGAGGGACCGGCGTCGGGAGCGGCGGCGGGAGGGAGGGCGGCGTCGGGAGGACCGGCGTCGGGGGCGGCGGCGTCCGGAGGAGGGACCGGCGTCGGGAGGACCGGCGGCGTCGGGAGGGACCGGCGGTGGGAGGAGCAAAACCTAGCTAGCGAGGCGCCGCTGCAGAGTGGAGACAAGAGGCTGCGGCGAGATGGCGGACTCGCAGACCTAGTTGCGGTATTTAAAGATGATCTATCACGACGGTTCTATCAATATAACCGTCGTGATATGATATCACGAGCGGTTCTATATATATAACCGTCGTGATATACGATATCACGACAGTTCTATATATATAACCGTCGTGATATCCATATATCGCGAGCGGTTCTATATATATAACCGTGCGTGATGATGTATATCCTGACGGTTTCTTTTTATAAACCGCATTTTGTGATAGTTCACTATAAATACCGCGACTAGCTAGGTTCCTATGTCATTTCACAATTACAATATGGAACATAGATACATTTATGAAAAACGCAAGCATAACCATAAATATAACTATTTCATAGTTCCTTAGTCATTTTACAATTACAATGCATGGGTTCCTTAGTCATTTTACAATTACAATGGAACATACATACATTTATTACACTTTGAATATATCATTTCAAATGTTCCATGGAAACAAGTTTTTTCATGCTTGTGGAGTGACCGGATGGAACTTTCACACCATTTAAGGACGGGCACAATTCAGTTCTCTCGGACTTAGGCAGTGTAACATCTTTGGGGAAGGTACGTCCGGCCTTTATCGGTCTCTATCGGTGCTAACTCGGTCACGATGTTCATAGCGACCAAGTCACGCCTTGCGTTAACACCATCCTTTGTTTTATCGGGAATGTTCGAAGAGACCAATCAAGCTGTCACATACATTCTTCTCTCGTGCATGACATCGATGCAATTGCGAACTTCTAAGTGCTCCCAATAAGGCAAGTCCCAAAATATTGACCTCTTTTTCCACATGTTCTTCCTCAATTTACGTCCCTTGCCAAACACAACATTTATATCCTTGACCATATCAAACACCTCTTTCCGCTAAAAGGTCTTGATCTGAGTCATCCTTTTTTTCCGTCAAATTGTTTCTTCCTCTTGCGGTATGGATGATACTTTGGAAGGAACCTACGGTGACGCATGTACACGTTTTTGCGAGTTGTTCAACCACACACTCTCGGTATAATCTAAGCGGTGCGGACACGCTTTGGCTCCTTTATACTCAACCACGACGGGTTACCAAGGCGGGAAAATCATTAATGGTGCGAGAACAACATGGCGTGTAGAGTGAAGTTCTCTCGTTTGTCGCATCCCATACATGTACCCCTTCATTCCACAAGATTGCAAGATCTTCCACCAATAGGGCTAGGAACACATCAATATCGTTGCGGTTGCTTGACCCTTGGATAAGTAGTGACATCAAAATATATTTCCGCTTCATACACGACCAAGGAGGAAGGTTGTACATGCGAGTCACGGGCGGTGCTATGTCGGTGCTCATGTTACCAAAAGGATTCATTCCATCGTACTCAACCCAAACCTTATATTTCTCGGTTCCACACGAAATCTACAAACATCCTATCGATGTTCCTCCTTTGGGCGAATCAGCAACATGTCTTATCATTAGTCTTTCTTACGCCGCTTTCGCGGTTAAGCGCATCAATCTTGCATCCTTACGGTTTGCAAATAAGCGCTTCAAGCGGGGATTACGGGAAGATACCACATGACCTTAGCAGGAGGTCCTTGCTTCACCTCGATGCCCTTCCCATCATCGAGTCATTTTACGCTTGTATCGGGATGCTTTGCACCGGACAAACATGTAAGCTACCATACTCTTTACAGTGCAGGATACAATCATTCCGACATGCATGTATTCTTTCTACTTCCATTCCTAATGGACAAAGAATCTTCTTGGCTTGGTAGGTGGTTCTCGGCAACACATTTCCGTTGGAAGCATGTCCACTAGGAGACCTAATAATACCGTGAAACTCTTGTCGGACCAACCATTGCTTGCCTTCAATTTTAGCAGTTCTAGGCGATGACAACCTCGTGTATTGCGGCTTGCGGCCGGGAACAAAGGTTTCTTGAGTCCTCCATCAAGCCCTCGAATTTACCAAACTCTCTCTCACTATAGTTCCCTTCGCATCACGTAACATCGATCCAGTTGTCATCCTGCGACCTATCCTCATGATCCAAATTGTCATCCTGCGACCTTTCCACATGATCGAAAGAACGGTCCACAAGCGGCATATCGTTGTCTCCTCGACTATGTCATAACTACCTTCTTGTGTACTCTTCTCTTCACCGTGATGGTCCAACATTTGTACCCTTTTCGAAACCCTTTGAATCAAGTGAGCTTCAATCTGCTGTTGAGTTGCTAAACATCTTGAGATTATCACAATCAATACATGGGCAATACATATATTTCATCCCTTCTTCAACATATCCATTTCGGTAGCCCTTCTAAGCGAACACGCCGAGAATGTACTCTTCACTCACACGGTTCTCAATATACATCCGACGGTCCATCTCGCTACACAAGTGACAAATGGGTGTCAAAAATGATTATTACCCCTACTACTAACCTCTGATCAGATCACTAAGAATGTTAAGCAATTGAGTACTAATCTCTGATCAGATCACTAAGAATGTTAAGTAATTAAGTATACTAACCTCTGATCAGATCACTAAGAAGACGGTGATATTTTTCCGCCCCCAACTCCCTAAAGCCGGCCGCCTTGCTCCACCGATGCAGCGCAATGAAGACAGATCGGTGTCGACATCTTTCAAGCAAGTCGCCAAGCAATTAATACTATGCGAGAATATCACGAGCGGTTCCAACCACAAGCGGTGCGTGAAATGACATATCACCGAGCGGTTCGTATTAATAACCGTGCGCGGCGGTTATTAATATGAACCGTTTGTGATACAAGCAATATCACGAGCGGTTCAACTTAATAACCGTCGGTGATTGTTGCCTATCATAGACGGTTCACATAAATAACCGTCTGTGATAGTCTACATTATCACAGACGGTTCTTAACACGAACCGTCTGTGATGCATACTATCACGAGCGGTTCGTGTTAATAACCGTGCGTGATTGTTTATCACGAGCGGTTCGTTAATACAACCGTCTGTGATGCTTAGATTCTTCAACAACACATTCAGATCGATGCGTGATGAGCGGTTTTAATACATACCGTGCGTGATACTAAGTATCACGACGGTTCATAATAACAACCGTGCGTGATAGTTCAACCCGCCTTCGAGATATCTCAAAGGGATTATTACCCTTATAGAGTAAGCAACACCGATTGAACCACACGGCTATCGGTGCGATCTCTGTCTCCCCACGCTCCCTCGGTGCGTTCGAGCCCCGCTCACGCGCGCGAGGTCGAGCTATTTCTATTAAATCCGTCACGACATGTGGGTCCCACCTACAAAGTTCAAAAAGACATTTCAGTTCTTGGTGAGCGTCGGCCGACATACCGACTTCTTGGTGATAGACTATCCATCGCTTCTTCCCACTTCTCCCACAAGAAAAGAAGTGGGAAGAAGCGAATGAATATCGATCATCGAAAATCGAGTATGTCGCCGCCACCAAGAAATCTGAAATGTCTTTTTTGAACTTTGTAATAAAATTGCCTTGAATTTTGCGGGAAAAGAAGGATTATCGGAGTGGACATCACATCTCGGCGGTGAGTCGGCATCGTCGAGGAACATGCAAATCTGAGGCAAGCACAAAACTCAACAACACATTGATCGGATCGATCTATTACGGGATGACAAGCTAACAAACCCTTCGTGGCACGACGATCCACACTAAACAAGACACACTTACAACACTTACGGCAAGAGTGTGTTCTTTAGTATGAACCGGTCGTGCTTGCGATGGAAATGCTAGCTCACGGCGGAGGAGATGCATACGGGAAGCTAGCTAGTGGATGAACTCACGCGTGACTAGTACCGGTGGAAAGGTTGATGGGGAGTTATTAATAAGGGCTGGCCGTGGGAGGGCGGTGCCGACCATTCGATGTGGAGAGAATAGCGGGTGAGATCGAAATCACGTGTATCGCCAATTATTGGTGACATGTGACTATTACACATCAATTATCAGTGACATGGGATTATCACAGACGGTTCTTAACAGAAACCGTCTGTGTTATCTGGCATTTCACAAACGGTTTGTGTTAATAACCGTCGTGAACTTTCTGACGGTTCTTAAGACCCGTCTGTGTTATCTCGATTGGTATAGGCGGTTCGTATTAAGAACCGTGCAGTGAAGTTCTGAGCGGTTATTAACAAAAACCGTCGTGATGTCTCAATTATCACGACGGTTCATGTTAATAACCGTCTATGAAAATATCACAGACGGTTGCCAGTAAAATCGTCTGTGATGTACCCGTCCAGTATAGCCTCTTCTGTAGTAGTGCATACGCTGACAGGTCTGCACCAGCCAACGGCATAGAAGTCGGAGAAGAGGACAGCATCCTAGGAACAGCCTCCTTTGGATCACTAGGTTAGGGCCCTCAACAGGAGAAATAAAGTAAAGAGTAATGTACAAGAAGTAGTAGAAGAAGACAGTTGCCCGAATTATATCGCCCAACGGTTCAACTACTGTCCCAACGATTGGGCGACAAGTTTCAGTCGTCTAACGGTTAGGTGACTAGATGTCATTTCTGTAATAAATTAAAATGCAGATATATTTCTGTATTTTCAAATAAAAATGAATTATTTACAAAAAAAATTCGGAAATCTAGTAGCAGCCATTAACGGTGACCATAAGATGGGGATGCCAGATGTGGCTGTGTATGACAGAATGGATTATACTACTAATGTCATTTCCCTAAGTTTGTTGTCATTTATGCCCGCCTTTCGGTGCACAGACAAGAAAACATTAAATCTAATGAGAAATGAACATACATACTCTTATTAAATGAAATATCACAACCAGTTAATCTCTTTCAAAGTATTTAAGTAGAGGTGGAGAGAGAAAAAATTGAAACAACTGCACTCTAGATTTTCTTAATAAGCAAATATACTGAAATAGATGCTATTAAGGCCATGAACAAGTATAGCGAAAGGAGGGAGCAGTAATGTTTTGTATGTCTTATTTAGCCCTAGCCGGCGGACCGCCCTCGTCAATTCTCACGGTCACCACAACTTTTGTCCACTGCTGGGCCCATGTTATGTTAGGTGCATGGGCTTTTGTTTTTACTCCTACGTAGGATGGACGTGATATGCTATTGTTGAGAGATGGAAGATAGTGGACTATTAGATGCATGGCATTGAAAAAACTGGGAGTGCCAAAAAATTTTCGGTAGTGATCAGCTTTCAGTGCACAACTGCATCTCTGCTATGGCCTTGGCAAAATAGGGGAGGAGCGGGTAATAACTGCGTCTGCGTTCCTCTAAAAAAAAAACTGCGTCTGCGTGACGGCGTGAGGAGAGATCGAGCGGAGGAAACATGGAAAGCACGCAAAAAAATTGGCAGAAAACCGGGCATTTGCTACAGGAAAACCTTTAGGCTTACAACCAATGGCAATGCCTGAGCCTAAATCGACCATGGGCCAGGCTTCAAAAGAGAATGGGCTGTGTAGGAAAGGTGGCCATTTTGAAGCAAATGTCTGACACATTGTACAAAGTTTAGCCCGTATGGGCATGTCTTCTACAAGCTCCGCCGTCGCTTACAGCCAAGCTAAAATAAGTTATGAATCTATTATCCAGTTTCAACGGGTTTTCTCCAAGATTTAAGGCCTGTTTAGTTCATAGCCTAAGGATGCATAGGTTGGTCAAATATTTTTTGCTTAACTTGCTAAAGTTGTGGTCAAGAAAATTAGAGCCACAACTTGTCTAAGAGAATCTTGCCACAACTCGTGTCTATAGCGTGTGGGACCTAGCCAAAAAAAGGTTTGGCATGTCTAACTTGTGTTAGGAACCAAAAACTGGCCTAACTTAATCAAACTTAACTAAGGAGCCTGTCGTAGGTTATGGCCACCTTCAGCTTCCAACTAGACAGGTCCTTGTACTCCTCAGTCCTCTCCAACCTTCTTCACACTCTGTCCCCTCCCGCGCCCAATGCTCTCCATTCCTTAACTGCACTTCTGTCTCCGCTTTAGCGCTAGTAGTAGAACGTGGTAGAACGACACTACTTTTGAGCAATGTGGTAGAACGACACGACTACTTTTGAGCAGTCTAGAAGGGCAGCCCATGACATACCGTCTATACTGTAAGTATTACATTTGATTTATACGAATAATCATCTATAATATTTTTATATATGGTTATTTATACAAACTATTTATGATAATACAAGACATCACAGATGATTCTTATCAAGAATCGTTTGTGATAATGGCAGACATCATAGACGGTTTTTTATTTAAATCGTCTGTGAATCGTCTGTGATAATGGCAGACATCACAGACGGGTTTTTATTTAAATCGTCTGTGATTCTTCACGGACGATTTGTATTAAAAACCGTTTATGATATGTTTCCCGCTCCGTAATCCCCTAAAATTTCATAATCCCCGCATGAGTTCTTCAGTTTTGAGACACCTTTAGTGAGACGGACATAACTTTTGCATACGGAATCCGTTTTCGATGTTCTTGTACTCGTTGGAAAGCTAATGACGAGCCTGATTAAAAAAATTGACCCGCTTGCGCCCGTCGCTCTCTAAGACTCGCAAAATCGGCCATCTTTAGCCATAAATTTGCGTTTTAAGTTTTAAGTTTCTGTTTTTGCCAAAAAAAATTTATCTTCCCTTCGGAATTTGGGTTTTGCCTCAACTGTAAAGTTATAGATCTCGTCGAAACATTTCAAATGAGTATATATAAGCCATATAAAATTTTGTTATTTTATCTTTTGAGACTAGCTATTTATATTGTACCGATATATTGTCTTTGTGGCGCCATTATCACTGACTGTTTTTGTTATGAACCATCTATAATATCTCCTATTATCATAGACGGTTTTATTATGAACCGTCTGTGATGTCTCTATTATAGACGGTTTGTAATTCAAACTGTCTATGATGTCTCGCCACATCACCAATCCGCGGCATATCCTCCAAGATCCCGATCTCACCCGTCTATTCTCTCCGCATCGAACGACAGTCACCGTTCTCCTCCCCACCTCTCGCCCCTTATTAACCCCTCTCCCTACTCGAAGAACCAAACCACCAGTACTACTCCAACTCGTTTGTGCGCGGCAAGGGTGGGAAGTGGTTCGGCAAGGGTGACTGAAATTTCACTTGAAGCAAGATGGAAAGAAAGAAGACAATGACAAATCTGTACTATTCTAAGTCGCCGGCATAGAAGCTGTTGATTTTGTCACAGAAATTGAAAATGATGTTCGTTGCCTTTCTATTTCTGCTACTTCAAATTTTCCCCACACTACTTGTTTTAGATTGTAGTTTAATAAAGGATGTGTAAGTCTAGCTTGCATTAGCTTGGAGTTTCTTGCAGTGTAAGTATTTTTCTGAATTTGTAGCCGTGAAGCTTATCTTTATAAATTTGTCAGTGTCCTCTTGTATATGCAGTGTTATGGGTAATTTACTCGATATCTTGTGATGTTGTAATGATGGATTCTAATCTTAATAGAAATAGAATGTGTTGATGTGTTTGTTGTTGTATTTGCTTGTTTTCGAATGATGTAGTTAATATTTCCTGAGGCTAGTCGAAAAATAGAAAAAATTTAGGTATAGAATGAACTATCACAGACGGTTTGTGGTATAAACCGTCTGTGAAGATTTATCACAGTCGGCTGGAATTAGAAATCGTCTGTGATAGGGAAGTATCATAGACAGTTCTATATATCAATCGTCTGTGATATCCACATATCCTAGACGGTTGGTAGATAGAATCATTTGTGATGTGTGAGTATCACAGATGGTTGGTAGTTATAACCGTCTATGATAGTAATCTTTACAGACGGTTCTAGTTATAAACCGTCTGTGATGTATTTATCATAGACGGATTACAAACCTTTTATAATAACCTCTGATTATCACTGACACATAAATTTAGACGGTTTAAAAAATTATTTGTGATGATAGTTTTGAATCATTTAGGATGATTTTTTTTAGTAGTGACGGGAGGACCCTTGTATGTTAGATTTCAAAGAGTGGGACTTGCACTCATGGCCTCAACAACCACAGCCATATGGTTCACCGCTAGCCACACAGGCGTCGCTAATCACCGATGATACTAGTCATCGCCAAGAATGATACATAGATGATTTTATTAGGTTGCATACAGTCCGAACCCGTTGAGGACAGTGCACAGCAACTACGATCAGATTGTCGTACAGTGTACGCAAGTAACACAGCTTCCACAGCATGGGCGCAGGCACCACACCACGCCAACACCGCACGCCAACCAACCACAGGGGTGCATATTAACTCGCGTCTCCTGTCGATGACGAATCCCAGCTGATCGAAGCTGTACCATTCTACATTCGTGAGGACAAGGCGACAGGAACGTCTCGCAAACCAGTGGGCAAAGAGGGGAGCTCCCAGCCAGAGCTGCAGTTACCAGACGAGTACTCCACCTATTATAGTGGGAGAGTGACAGACGGAAGCAGTGTGCTTGCGGCTCTGTGCGTCTCGCGCCTCCCTTTAGTTTTTTTTTATAGCACAAAAACTGCTATGTCCTTACCTTTATAGTATACTCACCATGCATTCAAATTAAAAAAGTCATAAAAAATTTCAAAAAAATTTCTACATGTATTTATAAACTTGCTCTACCAATTTATAAAATTTTAAGTTTAAATTCATTCTACATTAAGAGTAACAAAAAAACTGACAAATGTTAAGAGTTTAAATTTATCAGAATTTTTTCTTTTTGGTACTCTTAACGTAGAATAAATTTAAACTTAAAATTTTATACATTGGTGGAGTAAACTATAAAGTACATTTAGAATTTTTTTTTGAAAATTTTCAAGACTTTTTTAGTTTGAGTGTACAGTGAGTGCACCGCAAGGATAAGTGTATAGCAGTTTTTGACTTAGTTAAAATAAAGTGTTTTTTAAGACAAAGTCTACAGTTGATTATAGTATGTACTATATCAACTTCATTTATATCAGTTAAAATTATATTAAATTTTATTACTCTATATTTTATCATAAATAACATAAAAATTATAAACCACAGCTAAAAATTATAAACAGAAGCGAACGAACCGGCCTAAACGAGTAGCATGGGATAATTGGTACGGCTTGTTGGGTACTCGCCTCCTGCGCCCAATCCGCCCCAGTGCCATGCACCGCATCCGAGTCCTCTTCGCCTCCATTCCTCCATGGTCAAAGCTGCAACTTTCGCAGTTCTGATTTGTTTACCCTTGCGTCCTGTACTAGTGTACTGTCCACCACACCAATCCCGAGGGTTGAAAAAAACAGCGTCTTTTGTCCCTCTCCATGCCTAACTTCATTTTATCAGTATCGTCGTCTACTCTCTCCTTTCCTTTGCATACATTTTTGTTCAACAACAACTACTATTTTTAGTCAGCTCCTCACTATCCGTGTGTGTATGGCCAGTAAAATTATGCTCGACAGTTCGAGGCAACTGAAGGGCAAGATGTCTGAGCTCCAGTCATAATTTGAGCGTCATTGTGGGACACAAACTCTGTCGTACTGTACTTACCCTGCTTATCCTTTTCTCAGGAGGCAGCTTGGGGGCATTTGGCCCTTCAAACACGGGTAGGCAAAATTCGACATGCGTGTCTTTGAAATTCCAAGGGAATCCTTTTTTCGCTTGCACTTGCATTGTTTAATTTGAGTCAGAAGGATTGGTATTTGGTAGGTTCTTAATTAGTTCTCTGCTGTGTGCCGATCAGTACTCACTAGGGATTTCAGTCCACTCGAAGAAAACATATGTAGAACTTGCTTTCAATGAGCACCACATGCTTACATTTTTGTTATGAGTGTCCCCAACAAAAATGCAGTAGTTAGCACCTTATATAGTTCAGACTCCGAACTCCCAAATGCAACTAATATAGTCTAAGTCAGCACCAATCCACCAACTAATTGAATTTAGTCACTAGATGCTCACCTGGAGTTCACCCACATTCCTGGCCGGTTCATTACGTGGTTGCCATAATTCGTGCATGGTGTCCAGGGAATTGCAGTCAACCTGATGACACCATCTGTAGCATTTGCTCACAACTCATCACAACGGACAAAGGCATGCTTACGGCATTCGTAAACATACAGAGATGGCAAATCTGCACAAAGAGGCACAGCACAATGCAGTTCTCCCCACTTGTATCGTGCCTTTTCTGCGTGCATTTTAACTGCGGAGGCCGTCCAATATCCATAGGTTAGTACAGTACATCGCCATTTTAACCACAGCAACAGTGGCACATCTTACAGGTACGTTAGTATACTAAAAATAACCTGGTAATAAGGCTAGCGGCTAGCCAACCATCAGGCACGCCATCTCTGTATCCTACTACCAATTTTCATTTATCAAATGGCGTGGTACTAGCTAAGTTTATCCTGCGTGCCTGCCCGCACTGCCACAACCTGCACAGCTGGTCTTCTATTTGCTCATAAAAACAGAAGAGAACCAGGCCAGAAACAGGACAAGGCCGAAGAGTTTCTCACACTCCTGTCTGCTCAGTTTGGTGGGTTCTGCTCACCAGTCAGTCCCCCTTCGCAGTAACAAAACCCCATTCCTTCCTCCTGCCTGCGCTGGGAAGCCACTAGAAAGAGAATCACCACACCACGCTCCCTTCATACTTGGGCACGGCGAGCACTAGCAGCTCCCGCAAGAAACCATGAGAACCATCATGGCGAGAAGCCCCCACGAGTCCTCCTTCTCCTTCTCTCGGAGGCACTTCAAGTGGCCGGTTCTTGGCAAGAGAAGCAGCCATGGCGCCACCGGTACCGCGGACGAAGGCTCCGTCGAGGGTACCGAGGCTGAGGACGAGGCGGAGGCCACCATGGCTTTTTCCACCTCCTGCCCGTCGTTCCACTCGGAGGATTTCGTGTCCCCTCTGCCCAAGCCGCTCAAGCAGCAGCGCAAGAAGCTGGCCCGCACGGCCGTGTCGCGCCTGCGCACGGCGCTGGCCGCGGTCATTGCTGGCCGGCACCGGCAGGTCGGCCTCGGCGCGCGGCTCACCGGCACGCTGTACGGCCACCGTCGCGGCCACGTCCACCTCGCGTTCCAGGTCGACCCGCGCGCGTGCCCCGCGCTGCTGCTGGAGCTGGCCGCGCCCACGGCCTCGCTGGTGCGCGAGATGGCTTCGGGCCTCGTGCGCATCGCGCTCGAGTGCGAGCGTGGCAAGGGCGCCTGCGCCTTCCCCAGCGCCGCCACCGCCGCCACGGCCGCCGGCGTTGGCAGGAAGCTCCTGGAGGAGACGGTGTGGCGCGCGTACTGCAACGGCAAGGGCTGCGGGTACGCGGTGCGGCGCGAGTGCGGCGCCGCGGACTGGCGCGTGCTGCGCGCACTGGAGCCCGTGTCCATGGGCGCGGGGGTCATACCGGCTTCGTGTAGCGGCGGCGAGGGGGACGTTATGTACATGCGCGCGCGGTTCGAGCGCGTGGTGGGCTCCCGCGACTCGGAGGCGTTCTACATGATGAACCCGGACAGCAACAGCAGCACCAGCATTGGCGGCCCAGAGCTTAGCGTCTACCTCCTTCGAGTTTGATCGCACGTCTGCTTGTGTCGTGCCAGTTCTTGCATGCCTCGAGCTGTTTTTCCTTGTGTTTTCTGTAGTGTTACGGTATGGTTGTTGTGGAATAATTCATGTGGTGTTTAGACTTGTGGAAAATGAGAAGGGAATGGAAGCATTTTCTTTTTGGCATTTTTAGTGGTTACCGTCCTGTGAGGTGGTGGTGAGTTTGCGCGACTGAAAGAAGGGAGCTCCACGAACTAGTGGCTCTGGGCGACAGTGTTGTAATGGTCGAATAGTTATATTAATGTAGTACCAATACTTAGTACTGAATTGCATTAATTGTTTTGAGTGTGTTTTTTTGGTACGGATTATACCTTTTAACTTATAAATTCTAATTGTTTATGAGAGAGTACGAAAGGAGAGACAATTATGTGGCTAGTATAGATAAAGTTGATACAGTGTCTACTACAATTGATTAGTAAATCTTATTTTAAAAAGACACTCTATTTAAAAACTAATTACTGTAGCATAAGACAAAGCAAAAAATAAAGAATGAGGCCTTTTTCATTACAAGAAAGACATGCACCCCCATGCCCCATCATGCCTCCTTAGCACGAAAGATAGAGCTCACAAAATTTCTATTAAAATGTATTTACAAGTATCTAAAAATAGCACAATTTAAACATGTCACCGATTCGTGACGTATCCCTCAGGATTTTAATCTCACCTGTCCATTCTCTCCACATCGAATGGCAGGCACCGGTTCCTCCCACCGCTCGGCCCTTATTAATTACTCTCTATCTACCTTTCCCACCGGCAGTCACGCGAGTTCATCCACTATATAGCTAGCTTCCTGCATCCTCCCCTCAACAACGCTGAACACCGTGAGTTAGCGCCTCCGTTGTGTAATACCACTAAATTGCAAAAGAGAGAATAAAGGAAATAAATAAGAGTTTTGCCGTTAGACCCATCGGCTTTTAGAATGCCGAATAAGTAACGCTCGTAGAGCAAGCACCCTTTCTATCCCCAACCGAGAGCACAACCAGAAGCTTAAGCCTCAGTCCAAAGCTAGCAGTCACCTCCTCTTTCCCCATTCTAGCCGGATCCACCAAGGCGCCAGCTGAAGCCAAGACAGAGAGCAAGGAGGAGAAGGGCAAGGAAGAGAGGAGACCCGAAGGAACCCAGAAGGGGCAAGCGCGAGAGGACGGCATCGACGACATCAGAGGACGTCGGCGACCGCCGAACCCATGCCAAGCCAATCATTGAGTACATCCACCTTCCTTCCACAGCCCCATAGCGTACAATAGCACACAATAGTAGAAGTAGGGCACACAAAGAAAGGAAAGGGGCAAGCGTCTGCAGAAGAGGGGGCGGCCGGCCGTGCGGTAGTGGTGCGAGCTCAACTCGTAGGGAGCGGTCGGTGGTCGGAGATCAGCCAGATCCGACCGTGGGTGGCCGGATCTGAGGGAGGCGCCACCAGATCCATGAGCAGGGAGACGTGAGGAGAAGGCGGAGGCGAGCGGAGGTCGGCCAGCATGAGCCCAAGGCCGACGAGCTCGAGCTCGCTCGCCGCCACGCCGCCGCATCGCCCGACCGAGCGATCGGGGCAAAACAGGAGAGAGAGGAGTGCGGGAGGGTCGTGGAGGAGGAGGTGGCCAGTGGCAAGCTTCGGGCCGGCGATGCCTAGCCGGGCAGCGCCGCGGAGGGCGCTCAGGCGCGATCATGCGTGACAAAGATAGGGAGAGAGCAAGAAATGGGAGGACGAAGAGGTGGTCGTTCGGCCGAACCAAATAAAGGGGAGGAAAAAAGGGAAGAAAGAAAGAAAAGGAAGAAAGAAAAAGAAGAAAGAAAAAGAGAAAGGAAAAGGAAGAAAAGAAAAGAGGAAAGAGAAGAAAAGAGGAGAAAAAGAAATGGGGGGGTTTGGTACCTGCGCAATAGGTCCCTAAGACCTGTGCGTTTTTACTCTAGAATCGGGATATGTGTGTAGTATTGCCATCGCCTATTTAATCTCTGGTTTCATTATGATGCATTAGTTGGATTAATTGCTTCTCCAGGTGGAGGTCCTGAGTCGACGCCGTCCGCACATCGTTCCACTCTGCTTGGTTAACAGGCAAGTGCATGGTAGAGCGGTAGACCGAAAAGTTTATGAAAATATGTGCTGCTTACATGGTATGATGATGTTTATGTAAAAATGTGATGTTTACATGACATGACGTTGCATGATAAATGATGGTAATGATGCTGGAGTAGGGTGGGCAATGATGCTTACCTGCTAATGATGAGCATGATTATGATAATGGATATATGCATTTGCATCATGTGCACTCAAGAGTGAGGGCAGTGAGAAAGTTCCTAGCTACGAGTACAGCTAGCAGACTAATCCAGAGTGCTCTTGAGTAAGACCTACGTCGGTAGGCCTCCACGGGAGTGGAGAGACCCCCGTGCCGATATGGGCGGGCCCAAGATTTTGGGTGAACATCGACGGGTGTTCACTCAGCAATACCGGTATATGTAATGTGATGAGCAAATGTGCATGTAGAGCAGTGTTGCATTGCATGGGTGATCTGGTAATATCGGAACATGAAAATGCATGCAGAGTTTGTTGTGGTCAATGTGGAACCATGAGAATGATGATATGAGCATGACAATGCATGTGGAGTATGTTATGGTTGGTTGAATTGCTTACATGTTTTGGTAGTGTTTACCGTCCTATTATGTACTTGCTGAGTCTTTGGACTCACTCTTACTTTGTTGTTGTTTTTAGGTGACCGTTGAGGACGACATGCATGGGCGGGTGTAGCACATGAATATCTTCACGTTCTTGCAGCACGTCACATAACCAGCTTTTGTTAGTATGTTTAACTCCACTAGTAAGTTGGAATAGTTACTAAAAAATAGTATGGTGTAAGTGGTCGCTGCTTTATGAAAAAGTAGAGTTTGCTTAAATTGTTTAGCAGATGTTTAAAAGTGGTATTATTATGCAAATGATGGTAGCACTCTAGGCCTAGAGGTTGGGCGGGGTGTTACACGTTGTGAAACCACGGTAGACTACAGAACACAATCTTGTCGTAAGTGTCGTAAGAGTGTCTTCTGTAGTCTCACCGTCGTGCCACAAAGGTGGCGCTACCGCTGTCTCTCCATTGCCGATAATATTCGGCCGCCATCCGATGCCCTCCCCTTTCTTCCTTGATGGCAGGCGTCAAGGACATCGCGCGCTGCATCCATCTTGTTCCTCGACGACACCGACTACCACTGTGAGCTAACGTCTCTGTTGTGACATCACGGTAGACTGCACAACACACTCTTGTCATAAGTGTCGTAAGAGTGTCTTGTGTAGTCTCACCGTTGTGCCACAAAGGTGGCGCTACCGCCGTCTCTCCATTGCCGGTGAAATCCGGCTGCCATCCGATGCATCCAGCTTCTATTGTCTACTAGGATCTTTGCTTTTTATATATTCTTGTCATGTTAAAGAATTGTGTTCATTATCTTGTTATGCTATAATGGTGGATTCTAATCTTAATGAAAATGGAATGTGATGTTGTGTTAATTTATCACTGTATTTGCTTGTTTTCAAAGGGCATATGTAACATTATTCCTTGAGGCTAACCAAAAAACAGAAAAAATTTAGATATAAAGTGAACTATCACAGACGATTTGTGGTATAAATCGTCTATGAAGGACTATCATAGACGGTTCTATATACCAACCGTCTGTGATACTGGTCAATCACAGACGATTGGTAACTAGAATTGTCTATGATGTGTGAGTATCACAAAAGGTTTATAACTAGAGCCGTCTGTAATAGTATTCTTCATAGACAGTTCTGGTTACAAACCGTCTATATTATTTTTTTATCACAGATAGCTCACAAACCATTTGTGATAACCTCCGATTATTACTGACACATAAATATAGGCGGTTCAGAATACCGTCTGTGATGACAGTTCCGAACCATCTGTGATGACCCCCGTCTTGTTTTTCACATTAGCCTCTCCTCTTATATTATAGAGTTGTAACTCTGAACCTTGCATACAAATTGCAACTTTACAACAGCATATTACACCGTAGAAGCTGTTGTTTTCCGCATCGATCATATACAATAGGAATAAGGAATAGAGTACAAACGTAGGCTCAGCTAAAAAGTAATAAGCAACTGCTGTTGATCAGACGATTTACAACAATATTAGATAGGAAAACTGTTGTTGGCGATGGCACATCGACGTTGTTCCGTATAGAGTTCATCACAGGATAAGATGGAGCTGTGCGTGTGGCGTTGTGGTGCCTGGTGCAGGTGGTGTATGCATATGGATCGATGGATGCATCAGCTCAGTTCAATGGCGTGGGTGTGTTGGCAAAAAGAAATCACGATCTCTCACACGAACTCACAATGTTGAGGCAAAAGCAGATGAAGACACAATATTTTTTGTGTTGCCTGATTGCCACACTTTTTTGCTCTTTATTTATAGCAAACCAAGGATCTAAATAGGGCAAGCAAAAACTCCTAAACGAACTCTGAAATGTACTCCGAAACTGAGTCCGCTTGGAACAACCGACTCCTAATCAAACTTGTAAACAATGGATTATACTAACAAACTCCCCTAATCCTGTTGTCTTCACTTGATCCCGATTACACCGATACTGTCGTGGAGCTCCAGGAATCGAACGCGACCAAGTGGCTTCGTCAGGATGTCCGCGAGCTGCCGTCTGGTTTCAGTGAACTCGAGAACAATTTTTCCTCCATTGACCACCTCACAGATGAAGTGAAATCGAGTATCGATGTGTTTGCTTCTTTCATGGAGGATTGGATTCTTGCTAAGAGCGATGGAAGACTTGTTGCCCCGGTGATGATCAGGTCATCGATGTAGACGCCGATGATCAATGGTCCTCCGGGCGCCCGCCGTGTGTACAACACGTGCTCATCCATGCACCCGGTGAAACCCAACTCCAGGAGGCTGGCGTCCAGCTTGGCGTTCCAAGTGCGCGAGGCTTGACGCAACCCATACAACACCTTGCGTAGCTTGAGCACCTTGTGCTCCTGTTTGTTGATGATGAAGCCTGGCGGCTGCTTGACGTAGACTTCCTTTGTAAGGTCCCCGTTCAGGAACGCAGACTTCACGTCCATGTGGTGCACGGATCACCCTTGGTGCGTCGCTAGAGCCAGCAGTAGGCGTACCGACTCTATTCACGCGACAGGGGCAAGTACCTCCTTGAGGTCGATCCCTTCACGCTGCGCTTACCCTTTCATCACGATACGCGCCTTGTGTCTGGTGATGGCACCATTTTCGTCTCGTTTCACCTTGAAGACCCATTTAAGCCCGATCACGTGGTTCCTGGCAGTAAGCTCGACGAGGTCCCAAGTATTGTTCTCCACGATAGCTTTCATCTCCTCCATCATCGCCAGACACCAAGACGGGTCGCGTTCCGCCGCGCCAAACGTGGCTGGCTCTTCTGCACTCACCATGTGCAACTCAGCAGGGGCGACTGGTTCTGGCTCTAGGAACCGTGTCGGGGCACCAGCGAGTGCGGGACCAAGGATGTCTCGCAACATCCTGAACCGGTGTTGAGCACCACCGCTGTTGTCGTGATCGAGCTTGGCGAGGGCCTTGGCCGTTGGCGATACGAACCGCACACCAGGTGCGTGACCTGGAACGCCAGGTGGTGGCGAGTCCTGACGAGGTGATGGCGTGTGCAGCGATGATTTCGTGCTCGACGACAAACGTGCCAGTGATGGACATCTTCTGCTGCTCGCCGGGATTCGCCCAATCCTAGCTTGTCTTCTCGTCGAACACCATGTCACGGGAGAGGTGGACGCGACACGCAACCGAGTCAAACAATCGATACGCTTTCGACCCCGGCTCGATCCCGAGGAGCACCATCTTCACGCTGTGATCATCGAACTTCTTTAGATTTGGGTGAGTTACCTTGGCGTGAGTGATGCATCCGAACGTGTGCAGGAAGGAGATGTCGGGTTTCCTTCCATGCCGTCCAAGCTCTCGGTGGGCGCACGATTCAGGAGAAAGACGACGGTGGTCATCGCCTTCCCCCAAAATTCATATGGCATCCCCTTCGCCTTGAGCAAGCAGCGCGCCATGCCGACGATTGTCTGATTGCCCCGCTCAATAACGCTGTTCTGTTGCGGCGAGTATGGCGCCGTGAGCTGCCGTGCAACTCCCTGATCCGCGCAGTACTGCCCGAACTCGATTGAGGTGAACTCCCCCCTCGATCAGTCCGTAGTATGTGCAGATGCCGTCCGATCTCGACCTCGACACTGGCCTTGAACTGCTTGATGACAGTAGGCGCCTGATCCTTGCTCGTCAGGAGGCGAAGTCAAATGTAGCGGCTGCAATCATCGACGAGAAGGAGAAAGTAGCGCCAGCCACCATGAGTCACCGGTGAGATGGGCCCACACAGGTCACCGTGCACGAGGTCGAGCAATCCCTCGGCATGGTAGTGGGCCACTGCCGGAAATGAGGCGTGCCTTTGCTTGCCAATGAGGTAGCTGTCGCAGATCTCACTGAGATGATTGATCACCGGGAGTCCGCGCACCATCCCGTCTTGGGCCAGCCTATTCAGGGCATCGAAGTTGAGGTGGCCGTAGCGTGCATGCCATAGCCAAGCCTCATCATCTTACCGCACCATTAAGCACACCGGCCTTGCAATCTTCAAGTTGAGCATATACATGTGGTTTTTGGCGCACTTCACCTTGGCAAGAAGTTGACGTTGCTGATCGCGGATCCGCAACACTCCCCTATCAATCAGCACCTGGCAGCCACGCTCATCGAGCTGGCCGATGATGATAATGTTGCTCTTTGAGCCTGGGAATGTAGTAGACGTTGCTAATTGCCCGGTGTTCACTGTTTTGGTAGGTGAACAACACTGTGCCGCACCCGCGGATGTCGAACACTGAGCCGTCGCCGAACTTCACCGATCCGATGATGCCCGTGTCCAATTCCGCGAAGAGGTTGTCGTAACCGGTCATGTGGTTACTGTCCCCAGTGTCCAGGTACCACACGTCGCTCCGCTGTTCTCCATCGCACCACAGATTCATTTGGGCATGCGTTTCATCGAGCTTGTTGAAGTTTGGCAGCATTTGCTCGACGTCGTCAATAAGGGCACACACCTGCGCTATAAGCAGCGTCTGGTCCTCATCATCCTCCTGGGTAAGATGGACCTGCTCGCACTGTGGTTGCCGGTAATCCTTGGTCCAGTGGCCAATCTTGCCACAGTTACGGCACTTGTCGCGACTGATGTTGCGCTCGCGTCCTGGTTGACGTCTGAACCACTGAATTGCAAAAATTAGATGGTTCATATTTATTTTAAAGTATCGTAAAAGAGCTCTCATTTTAGGGTTATATAACAGCAACAGCAGCATGGATACTGTGTACACAATGTACAGTTGCATTTGCAAGGACATATCTCCCTACCATCGTAATGGAAGAAACGTGCAAACGTTTCTGCATTGTTTTCTGAGGCCGATCAAATGCTTAACTCCAGGGGCGTAGCCTGGTCTTAAAACCTGTAAGGTAAACTGTTATAAAATCCTTAGTGTTTTATGAACTTATGAGTAAATATTAGTATTAATTAAGTATTTTTATAAAACCTATAGGATCAGTTAACTCCACAGAAAAAAAACTAGCTACGCCACTGCTTAACTCCATGTGTTAAGCATTAAACCATGTATATGAGCCTTGGTTCAAATTGAGTTAAGCATATCGATTTATCTGAGGCCATAAACCAAACATTAAATTAAAATCCGTTGCGTTCTAGCGCTACTTCAAATTTGGCGCCCCTACTATTTTAATGTCAAGTGAATGCATCAGCTGTTCATATGCAATACCAGTATAGTAAAGTTGTACGTGGGGAGTACATCAGTACATGAAACAGTCAGACGGTGAGGTGACTGGAGGTCGTCGTCTCCAAAGAGCCAAATTCTCCTCTCCTCTCTAAAAACCCGATGGGCCAAATCATGGCGCAAGGCAGGACGCCCTCCTTAAACCTGATTGATAGTCTGGTGTGACGTGCTTGGAGAGAAGCTATTTTTTTTAATCTTTTGCTTCTCATGTGATTGATGTCTTCATGATGTCAGACGGTAATAAATCCCATGCAGAATTTGACACAGGCAACTCCACGGATGGATTCCATTTTCGTTTATTGCGCCGGCACTTCCTGCTACAGGCCTATAGCTCCATGTCTGGAATTCAGCAAATTCACATAAATTTTACTGGAAAAGTTTACTTTTTACTGAAATTAAGAAAGAAAATCTCGCGTTCTAGACACTGACCCACTGTTTTAACTTCTCTCCATGCAGGTACATTCAATTGTAATTTTTATATCGTTTATCAGTTTTGCTTGACGAGCCAAGCATTTTTAGAATTCGGTTGACAGATACACTAGTGTTTGGACAGGACAGATTAGTGGCAAAGCAAGATGTAAATTTCAGAAAGGTGTCTCAGCTTTGTTGTAAGCTGGACCGTCCTTGGTGATCTTTAGGGACGTAGGCTCCACCATCTACCCCACATGATTTGGAATCTTTCCAGGGCTACTGCTAAACTCAAATAACGACGAACAGCAGCAAGCAATGTAGAACACCTCCTGACAGCAGCAATTGTTTTTCAATTCTTGTGCCAGTTCTGCCTGCCAGGGTGCAGTGCTTGCTTCTTCCATTCATGGATTCGAGCCAAAGCCCTTGGTCCTTCTATTCGGCTAAGTAAGACAAGACGGCATCCCACGCTCAAGCCCACTAAACTAACAAAGTAAACCTCTGTTAACTAAGCACGCAGGTGATGATGATGACCTGAGAGGTGAGAACCTCGTGCTATCATTCGATGGGGTGCGCCCAGGACAGCATGCGGCGTCGCCCATGAAGTCCTGCCCCGGCTCGACAGCATCTCAATCCATTCTCATCGTTGCAAGCAGTCCAAAGCAAAAGGAATACTACCAGATGGGACAAAGCTAATTACCCTTTTTATGGAAAAGTGAGGGGTTTGTTGACACAAAACACCAGCCGTAATCATGTAAAGAGCCCCACGCTGGCTCTAGGAAGTCGTAGTGGTAGTACTTACATGGCTCACATGAACTGAATGTCTGAATTAGTACTTACATGGTTCACATGAACTGAATGTCTGAATTAAGTGGGTTCACGCTTACGGGGCATAGAATTGTAGAGGGAAAAGAAAAACAATAAAGCTCATGTCTAAGCAGGAAGTTCTTAAAAATGTTCAATTTACCTCAATCCAAGCCTTCACTACTGTCATTGAGATATGGGGGCCGAACCCACCTGTCAATGACATGAGAAGAAGAAAGTAGAATGTGTTCTGAAAGTTCAGCTACCAGAACAAGAGCTCTGAATCCTGAAATGGTCCAGGTCCAGCGCAAAAGCAATATGATCAAATATAGGACTTGTCCAAGAATTCACTTACATACGTAGTATTTGACATGAACCCTAATCCAAATACAATCACTTTTCATTTTTAACCGGGAACTTTACTGCACTGTGATGCAAGGGAGCTCGACATGGGGAAAGGAGGACCTAAAACTAACGGGAACGTCGGTCTGGACACAAACTGATTTGTGCTGCTGTATGCAGGCGAGCGGGCATTGATCAAATTTCGGTTTCTAACAGTTCCTTGGGTGTGGCGACCCAACTGGCTATATATGCAGGTTGTCAGTAGTCACGCTTCATCTATCTATCCGCGGCAACTGCCAAGGCAACCAGAGGAAGCAACCGGCTGCTCTGCCAGTCTGCCGGGCCGGCCGTCCGCAGCCAGTACCACGAGCACCCATGGCCGTGGCCGATGAGCACCAGAAACGTCGAGCAAGCGGCCGCAGGAGATCACTGCCTCGTCTAGTAGCCCAGTAGGCCAGTACCGCTCGTCTGCTCCTAAGGGAGTTCCTGACAGAAAATTTTCTACCATAGCGCTATTGGTATGGAGTAGTACAGGCAGTAGATATTCTGGCTCATGGGATGGAGAATGGGTGGACCCATCATGATTATAGTATTATTATTGCTATCACTTGTGTCGTGTGAGGGGCATGATTGATGGCCAATGTGGTACCCTCTTTCGGCCTTTTGTTCGAGCACGGCCCTCGATAAAGAGAGAGCCGACTGCAACGTCGCCCCCGTATGTATACGTGTGTATGTACTGTGTATGCTCGAGACGAGACCTCTGCTGTGTCGTACGGTAACAGTAGGAGGCAGGCAGGCATTGTGTCAGGATCACGTACCGTAACGATAAGAAGGCAGGTTATATGGAACCAAAAGTTGCGACATGCATGTTTACAGTAATCCCAATCCAGCTTATGAGGTCAATTTTGACGCACTTGTATAAGGTGTCGCTGTTTCGGTTTAAGTTTCTTATTTTTGATTTATCTTTTACTATTTCTAAATTTCATCTTTTTATAATTTTTTAATTTTTTGAGTCTTTTTTGTCGGTTCTTTTTTTCGTATTCGTTTGCGTTGTTCGTGATAGGCTAACCTATTTTTTCTATTTTTATTTTTTTTAAATTTTGTTACGCCAAATAAGCCACCATCAGCTACAGTGTAATTTTAGCCAACTACAGTGTAATTTCAGCCATAAGCCAACTTATTTTAACTCAACCGAGCGGAACCTAAACATAGGTGCACTATGTAACTCTACTAATTATTTTGGTTAGCTTAGGACCAGACTGGCGATCTGTTGGACTGAGGCTAGGATTGTCTGACTGCTTCCCTGCTTCCAAAATAGTAAATCAGCCCGAGCCAAAACCATGAAAGGTGCAACTCCCAAAATGCTCAATCAAAAGCGATGAAACTATGCATGCATCTTGATAAGGTTCTCATGACCCTATTCCACCCAAAGATTGCACAAATCCTGATCAAAGTTGCAATATTTCTCTAAAACAAGTAAGATTTTACCAAAACTGGTCAAACATCAAAATCTCATAATATGACTTGCTTGTAGGCGAGGATGGTCAAGATGGCTTTAGATGTATTCCCAAAAAAACTCAGGGGTCAAGAAATCTCAAGAGTGGTCCAATCTAAACAAATCCACGTAATTTCGAAATCTTGCAAGAGCTAATGCCTAGATAGATGGAGATTGATCTCCAGAGTCATCTCTATCACTTACATGTCCTTAGCACATAGCAAGATCAAGAAGGGGAGAGAAAAGATCGAAACCAACAAGAATAAGAGCAAATCAACCAAATCAAGAAGACTCCATGAGTGAAGAACAAAGTCAATTTATTACTACTTGAATATAAAGATTTTACAGCTACCCTACCTAGAGGACAAGAGAGCCACATCACAACACTCACAATTCTCAAAACCTAACCCTAGAGCACAAGGTTGGAATGGGATATGGTTGGATGGTTAACTTGCAAGTCTCCATCCCAACCCGTTAAATAGATAAGGCAACCAGTTTTCATCTAACCCCAATGGATACTATCCACTAGCATATTTAGGGGGATCCGTTAACCCAACACAACACGGGTTTTACTCAGACAGTTAACTCATGCAAAAACACATGGGCCTAAATCTGCTATGTCCTTAGCTTTTGATCTAATTGATCTTCTTAGCATCTCCTTCACCTAAAATGCTTTTCCAAGCATCGCTCAAGCACTGCGGTTTTGATCTAATAAAGTTTACAAGTTTTGGCAAGTTACCAAAATACTCTCACCTTGACTTGGTCAACATCTTCTATTGTAAACAATCACCATGCCTGCCACGTGTAGGTGCATCAATGGCTTGCCACACATCGGCACGTCTCCCCCATTCCGGTTTCATCGGACCACACCTCACTTAAATCGACCAAACCACTTAGTGTAACTCGTTGCTTGAAACTTGTCTTCCATATTTTTTGTCTTTCTCGTGCAATGCTTGAGCTCAACCATCTCACTCGACATCAATGACCATTTTGGTCTCGGCTCCTCCATGAGCATAACCCCGATTCTCACTGTTGACCATGGTTAACTCTAAAGCTTTCTGCATATTCAAAGACCAAGAAATCATTTCTGGTACAAGTTCTTCACAACTTAACACACGTTAGTTAAAACATGCATCATGCAACATTAATGAACTAACCAAACATAATTCAAATCACCTCATGACCAAATTACCAAAATCCAAGCACCAAAATTTTGGGGCCGGTCAGACCGCCATCCAGATGCCGGTCGGATCGGTCGTGCACACAGCAAAACAATCTTCTTTGGAAAAATGCAATCACCAACTAAACTCTAGTCATAGCGCATAGCGACCTGATTGCTCGCCTTAGCCGGTCTGACCGACAGCCTCTTAGCAGTCTGACCGCACGCCTTGGACGATCTTACTGGTAGCATCAAGAGGTCTAACTGCTCACCCTGCCCGGTCTGACCAGTAATTAGTAACTAGTTTGACCACTGAAGCATCTAGGCCCCTAAAAATAGTTTTGGTAATTAATGACAATTATGCCAAAGAGACTAACGTGTTTGGTAAGATGATTGAAAGGTTTAGTCCCAATTGATGATATCATAGAAAAGGCATGCAAGGATGACTAAGAATTGACATGGCTGAAGACAAAACTCAAGGCAAAGGTATAAATTAGTCTAAGGACCTGTTTTATAGATTTTACCGGTCTTGACATATGTTGTATTAAGACCGGATTGGTAGGCTAGGTGCTATACTATTAAGAGGGATTATGACAAGTAGTTTGAAGATAATCTTAGGCACATTGATCATTTATAGTGCATGCATGCATTTGGAATTCACTTGTTAACCCTCTCTAAATTTTTCTTAGAAATCTGGTATGACCACTGTCGTAACCGCGATAGTACCACTGCATCGACTGGGGAGCGAAGTCCTAATTCATGAAACTAATGAAGTACTCCTCCTCAAATATGTCTGGCTGATTTGGTTCTTCTTCAGCAACTGAGTAACAATGGATATAGCCGTGAGTACATAGAGTACTCAGCAAGACGTTTGTAACAAAATGCAATATATAATGATGCAACGCTTATCAAAAAATGGGAAAATGGTTATTTTACATAAAGTAATAATTTAGAGTACATACAATAGATAGATTGAAAGCGCACTTTGAAAATGATTAAGTAAATAAACATTTCAAAGGAATTGAGTAAACCACAAGTGAACTGCCATTCACTTCCCAACAAACCCAACCAAGGTTTTATGAAATTCTACCCCTCATGTGAAATCACCAAATATTGTCCATAACCGGGGACACAACTATTTGAATAGTTTTATACTCTTCACAGGTTGCACGACTTTACCCATAAGAGATGATCAACTTATGATGTCAACGTCTGACACACTTCCATGGGTGTGTGACTAAGCGATTATCACAAGTCCCCAATTCCTTTATAATGCTCAACATCAACCCAATTCCGCCTGCTAAGATTTGGTTACCATGTAGGCTTTGACCTAGTTGGTAAATGCCCCCTCTTGCGCCAATGTGAGACAAAGGTTGCGACCACACCCACATTCATCACAATGGCGGAATCAAAATTAAAGTATCATAAATTAGTTAGCCAGGTCCATCCCATACTGGACATGTGGTTGTAAGGTGAGGCTCAGATCAATAGCGGAGAAAGTTAAATCCTTAATCAATACTCAAACGAGGCATCCACATTCCAATGTGCTAATAGCACCACTTTACTGCATGATCACTCATCCAAGTGAAAACCAGTTTGTTTAACCAACACTAATGGCAATACCCATATCATGGTACACAAATTTTATAACTATGGCTACCACCATGATTCAATATCTCAAGTAAGTCAAAATTAATTAATTGATCAACATGTGATTATGAACACAACATAATAATAAGCATGGTAAGCATACTAGATGTATAGCCCAAGTGGATACTAATATTGCATCACTAGATAATTTTCATCCTATAGTGACAATGGAATCATGGCATTCAAATTATCAAGGAAGAATTTAATCAAGATTGGTTGGTAATCAAATTATCAACGCATCATGATTTAAAATAAAATAATAATAAGTAGATTTGAAATAATATGTTCAACATGATCAAAGGTCGTGACTTGCCTTGGTTTTGCTCAATTACCAATTCTTGGTCTTCAAATCATATTTATGTTCCTTCAAAGACATTATCTAATGAGAGAAAAAGCGAACGAAACATAACTAAATTCAAATAAAATCCAAAAATAATTAAACTAGAACCAAAAGATAGAGCTCAATTTTAAATGAACTTAGGAAGAATAATCGGGTCAATCGGAGTCCGGACGAAGGAGAATGGCTCTCAAAATATTGATTGGGTGGGAAATCCTGGAAAAAGAAAGAGGAGATAGAAACTCTATGGCTGACAGGTGGGCCCCATGAATTTTTGGAACTTTTGAAATAAAGGAAATTAAGGAAAAAGGTTTATTTGGCTGACATGTGGGCCATGGCTCTTAGACTGAGTCCATGGGGGTTGACTTGGCCTACCATAGACTTGGTCTACCGGAGTTAGGCTAGGTCTGACGTCGCAATGACCGGGATGTCACACGTGCAATAGATGATGAGGTAGCGATGACATGTCGACACATGGCTGGTTGACGTGGTAGAGCATTATGGTGGGGTGAGTTGGCGAGCTGGGGTAGACATGGAGCCTGGGTGGCTGCCAAATATCTCTGTTCGCTAACATGGCTACAACGGGTTGCTGACATCAGCGTCAGCGTAAGGCTCTCGGACCAAGGATCAACGACAACGGTGAGGCACGGTGGAGCTCATGGAGGGGCACAATGCGGAGTGCACGACGCACAAACTCAACAACGAGGATGGAATGGCAGATGTGGCGCAATACTACCGGTGGCGAGGTTCGAGCGGTGGCTGGATCAAGCGCACAACGAAAGTGGAGCTCTAGTGAATTTTGAGCCTCGATGAAGCTTGGAGGAGGAAAAGGAAAGCATGGTGAGGCTGAGGGAGAAGATGGCGGGGTCGGACACTAATCGGTGGTGGAGAAATTCCTCGCCAGAGTGGAAGCGGCAACGTCAGCCAAAGCTCGATTCTTGGCGCAAGGCAACAAAACCGAGGCAAGGTGGCTCTGGAAAAGAGATATGGGTGCTCGATGCTTCGATCTAGGGGCACAACATGGCTTTTTATAGCATGGGAAGGTGTGTTTGCAAAGGAGACGATGACGGCTTCCATGGCGAACACGACGAGGAAGTTGGGTCAAACACGGGGCAAGGAAAAGACTTCGAGAGGTTGATGGCATGTCTGACAAGGTGGATTGTGTTGTCGATGAGAGAAGGAAGGAGCGAGTGGACTGTGGGCGAGAAAGTGTTGGGCCATGCGATGGACTACGGAGGCCGAGTGGGCTGTGGGCGAGAAGGTGGGCCACGTGGGAGATGGGCCAAGGGAGGAAAAGCGTGAGGAAGGCGGACAAGGCCAAAATGGAGAAGCGGGTCAGGTCGGAAGAGGACTTTTCGCCCAATGGGGTTTCTGGGATTTTCTAGGGTTTTTGGATTATGGTAAAGGGATTAAATCAAATTAAGATCTAGAAAATAGCAAATAAACTGTAAACATCCAAGAAAATATAGAAAATTCCTTGCAACACAAGGAACCCAAATAAAATAGATTTTGAATTGATTGAAGTTTATTTTATTCACATTAAATCTTTTTAATTTTTGAAAATTCAAATTAAGCTTTATTTAATTCAAGAAAAATCCAAATGGTTATTTTATTTTAAGAAACTTTAAAAAGGCATTGAAAACTATGATATTATAGTAAAATTGCTAGAAACTATGATTAGTAACCTCTTATGTCAACTTTGTGCAATAAAACATGCCCAATCTCAGTTAGATGCAAATTGAATTAAATCCCTAAAACTGCTCTTTGGGTGTGGTACCGCCGCTCGCAACAATACGGTACTACCGGCATGTTAAGTGTAGTCATGCCGCTCCTGCAGACAAGTTAGGATTTTTCATGCATAATTACTTGAGCCCATTTCCATCTCTATCCTTATTATCCTTCTCTTTGATCCATTGATTGTGGGAAGAACCAAAGTTTTAGCTCGCAAGAATGCTTCCCCTAAGGGTGAACCAGAAGATTGGTACTCTCCTCTTAGACAAGGAGTATCATCTTCTCATCGCAAGGCCACATCAAGAAAGTCGACTTCCCACAAGTCAATTCCAGCAGCTCAAGAAGATAGCGATCTAGAGACAACATCTTTCTTGCATGACATGATACATTGAGTGTTGGTGATATGCCCTAGAGGCAACATGGAGATGTTGAATATATCACATACTATGTTTATGATACATTGCTTTGTTCCTTGAAATAGACATTATCATTATTGATCAATGAGTATGTGACTTATTCATGAGACTCTTAATGCCAAAATGTTGCTATTTCTAAATGATCCCTGATTATATTTCATATGAGGAACAAATATGATTCAAAGATCAGCATATGTATTGATTGATGATCATGTCTCATGGATCATGGTATGGAGATACCAAATCAATAATATGGACATGTGTTAGTGAACATATGTTGGATAGACCCGCCATGAGACACCGCAGAGATTCCAAGTGTCATCGGTTGGTCTCAAGTAGTGTTTATGTGGAATCCTTAGACTTGAGATCATCATGGTTCCCGGCATGCGTAGTAGCTTACTTTGGGACTACTAAACACTACTCCGTGGCGGGTAGTCATAAAAGTAGTCTTTGGGTTTGCCATGAAACATGTAGTGGGATGTGAATGATCAAGATAGAATTTGCCCCTCCTTATGGGAGAGATATCTGGGCCCCTCGATGTAATGGATTATGAAAGTGCATGGCCATGCCAAGGTGATTGAGGAGTCAATCACGAGTTTATAATCCATCACGGAATCGAGAGAGTGATTGAGCTATTAAGAGGATGACAGGTCTCGCCTTGAGCTTAATCTATATCGTGAGGCAAAGGGATTAGTACATGAGAACATTACAGGTTCGGTAGATATGATCTTTACGTATACTTTGGGGTTAATATGTCTTGCTAGAGGCCGCTATTAATGGGGTGACCGGAAAGGTGTTTACGGTCGCGACCAAGTATACGTGAACCTCTGGTCGCACACTTAACGGGTTGGAACACTAATTCGAATGTGATTCGGATATGGGCTCAATTCGGATAGAGATCCGGATAGACTCCTATTGGGCCTCGGTCCACGAGGCCCAAGTGAGGAGGTCTATATATATGGAGGCGAGGGGTGAGGAACGCACCGATAATCCCGAGCTAATCCGTAGCCGCCACCTCGAGCCAAACCCTAGCCGCTCGCGAGTCTTTGGTACACTCGCGATCGGCGTTCCGCCCGGACGTGTGGATACCGGTGGGCGCTGCTCGTTGCGGCGTTGATCGGCATCAACAACCTCTGATTGGATCCGCTCGTGGTGCGGTTGATCGCGTGGAGGAGACGATCGGTTCGGGACGATCGACTACTTCCACTACTACCTCGGCGTGCGTGGTTGGATCGGCTCCAACTCTTCTTCATTGCTGCTGGCGTCTAGTGGTAACGATCCATGATCCCTCCTTAAGCATGATGTTCTTGTGTGCGCGGTAGAAAAGTTTTGTTTTCTGCTATCGTAGCCTTCGCGCAATCCATTATTGAGATGGAGGGTGTGTGGTGGAGGAAACCCATGAAAAGGAAGAGGCAGCTGATGATGAGGAGGAGGAAGAGAAAAGCTATGTCCAAGAGGAGGAAGAGGATGACAATGACAATAATGATGATGATGAGGGCATGGCAGAGGCTAAGGTACCAAGAATCAATCTCCTTTAGATCGCCAGTGATTAGTATGCATAGCTAAGGCATCCAACCAATTCCATATGCCTGCGAGTAGCACGGATCCTTGATTCTTCACTCAATTCCAAGAGGACGTGTTCAATCAAGTGTACAACCATCACAAGCAGTTCATGGACCACAAGTTTGTGGATTAGTGGCAACTAGATACTCTTCCTCACTTTACTATGCATTCAATATATTTCACGAAGTCGAACTGCATGACATAGTGGCACTCAACTGTGATTAGCAAGTAGAAATCATTAATGAATTTTTATGCCACTTTGTTTGTGTCACATGACTTTGAGTACTTGGTATGGATGACGGAGCATCAACGGTATGGGGCTACCAAGGCATACTTTGAGCAAGCTTTGGGCACTTACTCAAGCCAGTATGAGAAGGTTTATTCCTGTGTAGCACTTCAACTTCCAGGATGGTGCCAATTTTTTTATTCTAGTGTCAGATACACTCCCAACAAGTGGGCAGGCCTTCTTCCTTAACTAAGCATCATCAATCATATTATTAATTATACCATCTATCCATAGAGTGAAAATTTTCATGCCATCTGAGGGCATGCATGGAACATCGTAGATTACATCATGCAAGGTCACAAATTCTATGTGGTGGACCTTATCATTAGGAGAGATTTTCTCCTCCAAGAATGATAGAGTGAAGCAGATTTATTATGCTCCATATATTATGGTACTTATCATGAGGAAGACGGGCTAGTGGTGACCAAGACCTTTAGTTCATAAGCCCTGTGAAGTCCCTCCACTGCCGACATGATCAACCTCATTCTCCACCTCAAGCTCAAGAAGAGCATCCTCAAGAGCAACTTCAAGTGGAAGATCCTATTCTCCTAGCTCTCTCTCAAATCAACCAAACCCTTTCAAAGATTTGGGACACTTAGCTTGACACCAACACTCAGTTGGTGGCTTTGACATAAGGACTGAGTCTACTTGAGCATCCTTCTTGGTCCTCGTAGCCAGCGCAGCTGTCCTCTCCTCTCTACTACTGTCGTCGTCGTGAATCTTTCAGCACTCCTTTCCCCAGCTAGATGGTCCTTTTGGTACTTGATGCCAAAGGGGGAGAAAAAAAGTTAAATCAAGTGAAGACAAGGAAGTCAAGCAAGAAAAGTCAAGTTATCTAGTATTAGCTATATCTAAGTATCTAAGTTGGATCTTCTATAGTGAAATTTTGTATGGTTAAGAAACTTTGATGAAGTTATTGAAATATCTTGGTTGTAAGCTTCCTCATGTTGGATATGTAATTTGCTACAATGTTCACTTTATGTTGGTTATGCTACATTGTCCATGTCAATTATGCCAAATGTTCAGATTTGCTTGATTATGCTAGACTGCTTTGTCATGATGGACTATTATCTATTTTGTTTATGTGTTGTGCATTGCTAGCATCTCAATATTGCTTTAAGTTGATTATTCTTTTAAATTACTTGATGCTTCCTCAAATTCAACTAATAGAGGAAACTCCACCAAAATTTCCTAAAATCCACAAGTGTGTATAAAATCACTTCATGAATCTCTATGCACATATTTAGGGGGAGTTTTGTCTATTTTGTTGAAGACTTTGCTAGCACATAACTCTTTAGCTCCTTTGAACTCATCTCAAGAGTTAAAAGCTATCAAATGTTAAAATCTAGAATATGCAACTTGTTCTTGAACTAGATGTATATTTGAAAAATTTTAATTCACTTAAATTATTTAGGTTGTCATCAATTGCTAAAAAGGGGGAGACTGAAGCATCTAGGCTCTAAAAATGGTTTCGGTAATTAATGACTGCTATGCTTAAGAGACTAATGTATTTGCTAAGATTATTGAAATGTTTAGTCCTAGATTAATGATATCATGGAAAAGGCATGCAAGGATGACTAACAATTGACATAGCTCAAGGCAAAGGTGTAGATTAGTCTAAGGACCTCTTTTGTAGATTTTTTCGGTCTTGGCATATGGTAGATTAAGACCGGATTGGTAGGCTAGATGTTATACTAGGGAATGGGGAATTAGGGATTTCAAGGAGTTTGGTCTTTGGGCCACGGTAGATTGAAATGGGAATTTTGGAATTTAGGTCTTAGGGTTTTAATCCTCGCCAACTCAATTCAATGTGTTATGAGGACCTAAGTATGAAAAAATAGCCTACAAATGGCATGCAAAATCTTGCCATTTCACCCCCAGGCCATGTTAGCATCGGTCAAGGCTACACGTCAGCGATCAAGCCTAGCGAATCATTCCTGGGACCTGTATTGACACACTTAAACAAGTTTAGGTATATAAATCTGCAGTTTTAAAGTTTAGAGATCTAAGTGAACCAACACGACAAGTTTAAGGACCTACCGTGTATTTTACTCTTTTTTATATATATTCCTCTCAATTGTCATTGTACTAAACTCTTCTTTTAGAGGAGAGACGACATGCTAGAGTAGTAATCTTAGGGCTGATGACATTAAGTCACATATTTAAATCTCAAAAAATTGTAGTCATACAGATAGGTTGATTGGAATCAAACTCTGGTCGCAAACCAGAGAACCGATGTGCCGCATGTTTGGGCTATACAACTATTGGCTAATTGTATAGATACGACTAGGATCCATTTTTTTAAAGAGAAAATCCTTATATATCAGAACAGGGGCCGCAATTGGCCTTGTTCTGCTCGGCAACGAATATAGATGGGCTTTGCATCTTTCGCACATGAAAATAGTAGGGCCTACGCACCCGAGTCCCTTGCATCAATAACTATGAAAACAAGATTAAGAGCAGGAAAAACGCACTCACGATCGTTTGATCTATTTTGTGTGACAGTGTGAGCTTCCAACCACTTCAAAATCTTTATCTTTACTAATAAATAGAAGTTGATGGTCGTCGTCTGTTCAACTACAAAAAAGTACCCTTTAAAATTAGAGATAATCACCCACAATGCCATCTATTACCCTTGGTAGGTTCATCAATCTACCTCTCAGTTCCCCTCATCTCAGGAGAAATCGCGCCGCTAGGTGGCCTCGCCCCTCCCCCCGAAGACCTGAATCCCTCACGAAGCATATGCTAGCCCCATTCTTGTTTTCGAAAAAGAAAGAACAAAATTGCATAGTCCAACTATCTCACTGCCTCCCAAACCAAAATCCTTCCTTTCGTCCTCTTGCCCATTCCACAACCAGAGGCTAGAGGTGACACTGGAGGGGGACAATAGATCTAGAGTCGATTTGAGATCTTCTACCAGCGGTGGAGGATTGCATCAGGGGTGCATGATGGAGACCGCATGATCTGGAGGGCAAGATGGTGATAACGGCGAAGACTGTCAAATCTGGAGGTACGTTGGCATCTCTGACCTTCGATTTCGAATTGGGAAACCGACGCTGTGTGCAACCAATAGTGGTGGTTCTTGGTGTCATGGACACTTCGACACATGTGAGGCGTGCTACCCTCGTCGTCGGGGCGGAAGCATTGGTGGCGCATGCCGATAGGTAGGTCCACTCAAGTATTCTATTTTCTTGGCAAGGCAGCGATACTAGATGATGCTTGGGTTGGATTCCAAGCTATCTAATCGATCCAAAGTGAGCTCGAACGTGTGGAATCGGCTCCAACTTCCACGGGGCATCCATTCACTTTCCATTAAAACCCACTGTTTCGCATTTTGCAAATGGCCTGACTAGCCTCTGTAGTCGGATCTTTTGGTTTCAATATTGTCATGGATGCGATGGACATAGAATTTTGCAATATTTTAGTTGTTCAATTATGATGGATGCTATTATATGGGTTACTAGAAATATATGCTTTGACGTTGTATTCGTTTACTGTTTTTACTGTTCATAGCAACAACTAGCGTTTATTTGTTGTGCTTGCACTACACTAGTCATGGGATATTGGTTAATTGATTCATAAATCTTTTGTTATTTAGCATATAAATTTCATGGCAATCGTTTTTTTTGTGGGTTGTAGCAGAACTTGGCCAGGTGTGGTGGAATTGACGCAGCGCAAGCTAAGCATAACGCAGGAGGTGACGCAATTGGCCTTGTTCTGCTCGGCAACGAATATAGATCGGTGAGGCGGTGACGATAGCTTGATACGCTGAAGGTCAAGAGTAGTATACATTTTTAATCCCTAGCGACACAGGCATGTAACTTACTCCACTGTGCGTAACCGATTCACGGAATAATGGGCCTCAAGCATTTCCAATAGCAAACTTCACGTCCGGTAACTCGCATCCTACCAGGTATCCTATTCTGTAAAAAAGCACCCAGCTGCTCCGTGCCATCACTTGCTCCTTGCCATTAAACAAGCTACAATAATTCAGGACACCTTTATTCTTACACATATAGGATCTGCATTCTGCACACTTCGGAGATCCAAGAACACGGCCTATAAATACCTCCTTACATCCGCTTCCAGTCCATCAAGTCCACAGCTGCTTAATCTTCTGAGCCTTCCCTAGTGTTAGAACACAGTAGCATAAGAAGAATGGCATCCCTGGAGAAATTGCTATGGATTAAAAAATTATATTACTCTTAGCCTCTGGCATATCAAGCCATCGCCACCGGTATTGCACGCTTACAGCACACCGATAACTTCATCGGAGTGCACCTGAGCCACACCCTAGCTCATGCCCCGCCTCCTCTGCCGTGCTTAGCCTGCAACCTAGCCAAGATCTCCCACGGCCCACGAAATAAAATAATTACCACAAAATTCACATGCTAAATAACAAAAGATTTATGAATTAGTTAACCAATATCATGTGACTAATGTAACCAACATCCTGTGACTAATGTAGTGCAAGCACAACAAATAAACGCTAGTTGTTGCTATGAACAGTAAAAACAGGAGGTGAATACGACATCACATATATTTTCATGGGCAGACCATGAATCTGTTGCAGAATTACATAGTGATCTGATCAGGATATATTTTGCTCTATTCATACAATATATACTCTTACATGTAGAAATTAACCATAATTCAACAACTAAAAGGTTGCAGAATTCTATGTCCATCTACATCCATGATAACATCGAAACCAGAAGATCCGACAGCATAGGCTAGTCATGCCATCTACAATATGCGAAATAGCAAGTTTTAATGGCAAGTGAATGGATGCCCCTTGAAAGTTGGAACCAATTCCACTTGGAACCAATTCCACTGTTCGAGCTCACTTTGGATCGATATGGCAACTTGAAATCCAACCCAAGCACCATCTTATATCGATACCATGCTAAGAAAGTAGAATACTTGAGTGGACCTACTTGTCGGCATGTACCACTAACGCCTTTTCCCCGACGACAGGAGCAGCACGCCTTACCTACACCGCAAACGGTCATGACGTTGAGAACCACTGTTGTTGGTCGCACATGACATCGGTTGCCCAATTCAAAATCAACGGTCAAAGATGCCATCGCGTCTCTAGATTTGGCGGTCTCCACCGCTAACTCCATCTTGCCCTCCAGATCATGCAGTCTCCACCATACACCCACAATGCAAGCCTCCATCGCCAATAGTAGACATCGAATTGACTCTAGATCTTCTGGCCCCCTTCGGCGTCACCACTGGCCGCTGGTTGTGGAATGGGCAAAAGGATAAGGATTTTAGTTCGAGTGGCAGCAAGATAGTTGGACTATGCAGCTTCTTTCTTTCTTTCTTTAAAACGAGAAGGGGGTTAGCATTGTGCTTCACGAGGGATTCAGGCCTTCAGAGGGAAGGGGGACGGGGTGTTGGACCCGGATTTTACAATCCAGAATCCTCTGTGATTTCACCACATTATTCCTTGGATTAGTAGATAGTGCGCACAGATACAGTACTGAACATCAAAATACATATCATGCGGAAGCGTAAATATAATAGTAGACTTACTCATGGGCCGATCAGGCCGAAATCAATAAAATGCAGCAGCGGAAATGGAACACATAGGTACGACCCTCAGGACGTGCCCACTGGCAGTCAACTGGGGTTCATGACCTAGTGCTTGACCTCTTCATCTTCTTCATCATCATGACCAGGTGTATTGCTGAAGCGTAGTGATCTGACTCCTGATTCTGGATAAATTGAGTGAGCGAGGGTGAGCACAAACCACCGTACTCCCCAAGCCAATACACAGGATGCAAATAGATAACATGCATGGCTTATCAAGAGAAGGCTCGGGTTATTTTATTTGGCATAAATTACTTTTAAAATATAGTACATAGAAGTCTCTTGAGACCTCGCAGTTTTAACTAAAACAGATTTTATCAATGTATGAAATAATGCAATAATAATAGCGATCCAGATCCCATCCACCGTTACATGGTTTCTGCACCATATGCTAACCTTTCAGTGTTATAACCGCTTACCTTATCACTGAGTCGACACCCAGGGCAACACAAATCAGGGTATTTCACTGCCCACCACTTTTCCAATTCCACCCACAAAGTTTTTGAAATAGAACTATATCTGGTTAAATTCCCATGTCCTCCCATGACCATGGGTACGGCTATTCGAATAGTTTTCACTCTGTAGAGTTTGTACATTTTACACACGAGAGACAATCCGCCCGTTGCTCCACATGATTCCTTAGTCATGCGGTTGAGTAGATCATCATAGTAACTTTTCAAAATATCTGGCCCCTTTTGTCATCTCACCCTATAGGCTGATCCCACTTACGGTGGGTCCCATATGTTGCGCAGGATGTTAACCACTGATACTAGCGCATTCGGATTCCACTCTCCACAATGCTAGCTCGACAGAAAAACTTCACCCTCCCCTCGGTGTCCCTTTAGGCATCCCTTTGCCTTGCAATATTTCATTCCTTTCCACTACCGGTGAGATGAATCCGGGGGTTCGATAGATTTACTTAGCCAAGTTGCAATTTACAGACTTGTGATTGTACTGTTTTACATAGGAGATCGTGATAAGATTCAGTCCTTAGGGTTATCTGGGCGGTTCTACCACAATCCACACACTCGTGCTTCCACCGCACCACACCCCTGAGCCATCCGCCCAGATATTTAAGCAAGTTGGGGGTTTTTAGGAGCGTAAAATACTCATGTCAAAATATACTAGTCATTTCCACCCATAACTTCCCAAATCAGTTCTCATGATTGAAAGTGACGCTTGGGGCATTTTGGTGCCCCCGAGTAAGCAGTGCTAAGCATGGCGCATAATTGTAGACTTATTTTTGAAAAGTTACCATTATAATTTTCCTATGGTGACAAGCTCAGATATTCTAATGTTCCAAAAGAGGTGTAACACTAACAAGTTAAATAATGGGTATATAACTAGAATCTTAAAATAAACATGTATTTGCACATGAAATAACAGTATGCAATTTGATAATTTAAAACGGAAATAATTTGCAGAAAATGTAGGTTCAACATAATCAAAGTGTTGACTCGCCTTGTGTGGTTTACTGCGGTCTTAAACTCACTCAAAGCTTTATCATTCGATGGTCTTGAGCTTGTAGTCTTCATCTTTATCTGGATCTCAGTTTCGCTTGATCCATTGAATCTTCAAGACTCCAATTTCTACTTAATTACGCGCTAAACATCTGAATCCAAATAAATGCAAATAAATCAAAAGGCCCAAATAAATCCAAATAAACTCAATTCTTTATTATGAGTTAATGGGTGTTTTGAGACAAGGTTGATTGGGTGCGGAGTATTGACGGAGTTAAATAGGGTTGGAGCGAAGTGATGAATGGCTGAGGGAAATTTGCCGAGACAGATGCCAAGGAAGGTTCATGATAAAGGAATATTCATGAGAATACTCCGCTTAGAACTCAGAGATGGCTTGGCATAACCAATGATAGAACGTCATAACTCGATCTTTTAATTTAACAACTTCTTTTGAGTATTTTTATATTTATTAAGAAAGTTCCATGAGTCGAGCTAAACATATGGATAGGTGTATGAATTTAGTTGGGTATTAAGTATTATATTGGTTGAGCGTTGCCATTTATGAATTAAGGCAAGGGTTCCATAGGCGATGTATACGACTTTTAGTTTATCAAATTAATTAATATTGCTAGTAATTTGATATGTAGCATTTTATGCGGTCCTATTTATCAATTAATTGTATAATTGGTTAAATATTTATTTCAGAATATATATTCGTGAGATCATTTCAATGTTTGATGACCTAGGGCTACTATATTTCGGTACCTATATACTAATACGACCTTTTAATTGGAGGCACTCTAAGAATCAACTGACATTGATATTTTATCCCTTTACTTAGCATCTGGCATAATTTAATCTTATTTAAATTTTATTTACATAGGGCCGAGCTTGCTATACACAACTATATTTCACTATCATTATTAACTAAATTTACTGTTAAGAATTAATTGCAATGTTAGCTTAATAACATGGTTTATATTTTTAATAGGGCCTATGGAGAACACAAGAATTTCCTAAAATGTTAGGCTTTATAGATATTTCCTACATTTTTAACTATTTTCAGAAAAGTCCTTAATTACGGTGGTCACTACAATTTAAATCTTTTAATGGCATACTATTTATAGTTGGGACTTATTTAATTATGTGCAGAGCAATCTTTAATTTTAAGTAGCGTCGTCATAGTTTATGTATTTGTGGCTTAATACTTCAAATCGTTGTTCGAAAAGGATTCTCGTAGGAAGGACGATCATATTTTATAGGGTTAAATTTTGTATTACTAAATTTGATAGTTCTTTTGCCATGCAAGCAATTTTAGGATTTATTCTTTAGGAATTTTCCAAATTATCAATCATCATTTCATGTGGGATGTTAGTCGAAACATAAGCTCCCATTTCACCTTCCAACTTATTTTGTTAATTAGCCAATTAATCTCTTAATTGTTCATATGCATATAATTCTATATTTTGATGTATATGTAAATTTTATTTGAACCCAAATCAATTATCTTAGCTTTCTTGATTTATTTCCTAAATATTTTCTAATTGAAATGGGCTAAAACAATAAAAGCAAAAAGTGGCAAAAAGGGGACTCAAACCCAGCGTCTCGTGCATGAGGCATGCATCAACTAACCAACTGGACAGCTGACCATTTGTGAATGGAAGGGGGAACAAATTAGGAAAGGCAAGCGAAGAGTTTAGGCTCAAAACAGAGCACCCAGGAGGCGCTCGGCGCTGGGCTCGTCGGTGGCAGGCGGTAGCAGGGGAGGGAATGGAAACCACCAAAATGGGTCAAGGGGGAGATGAGCAAGACACAGGAGGCGCCATCATGAGCCGAGGTGAGGTGTAGAGGGCTCGGCGGCGGCTTCGATTGGCCGGAAATGGGGCCGACGGTGGAGATAGCGCCAGAGAGGACGGGGAGGAGAACAGAGGAGAGTATGAGCGAGAGGGGATACCAGGGAACTCACCTGTGGTAGAGGTTTGGTCAAGGGACTGCCTGAGCAAGCCAGTGGCGGTGGCCATGGGCGACGCGAGGAGCTTCATGGTGGTGCCAGGGGGGTGGGAAGCTGCGGCGGTGCTTGGGGAAGCCTCAGGGCATCAATGAGGTGCTCCCACAGCGAGGAATTTGAATGAGAGGCGTCGAAGAAGCAATGGCTATGGTGGAGGCGCCATTGCCCGGCGGTGAAGAAGAAATGCCACTCCGGTGAGCACGGGGCACTTGGGGGCAATTATTCACGGTGGGAAGAGCTATGGAGTGCGAGGAAGATGATGGCGGCCTACCATGGCTTTTATAGGTTTCGAGTGAGGTGGGCGTCGGGGAGCTCTGTGTGACGGTCGTGCCGATGGCACAAAAGACAGGGGATGGCCAACAGGCGCAAGGCATGGGCGGCGACGGACTGACCGCGATAGGGCATGGGCGGCGCTGTAGCTGACGGAGATGGTCGTGGCTGACCTGAGCAGGCGTGTGAGCACAGGGGGAGGTGGGGCTGACTGGTCGGTGCCGAAGAATAGAGAGGAGGGAGGAAGAAAAGAAAGGGGAGGAGGCCGGACCATGGTGACGCGATGGAGGCGACGGGAGCAGGGCTTGGCAGGGCATGGGCGTGGAGGCGGCCGACGCAGGGTGACGAGGGGGCAGGCGTGGTGACACGCGCACAAGGGCGCGACGACGTGTGGCACAGGAGGGTAGAAGTCGGCGCGGCTGACACCAGAATAGGGATGAAGAAAAGAACGGGAGGGAGAAGAAGAAAGAGAAAGGAGGCGGGCTCGGCTACAGAGAAAAGGAACGGGAGGGAGGAGTCGAAAGAAAGAGGAAGGAGAGAGAAGAAAAGAGGTTGGGCCCACTTGGAAGGGAGAGGGAAGAGAGAAGAGAGAAAATGAAAGGCTTAAGCTAAATTTTGGAATTTGGATTTTTAATTTAAATTTTAATTTACATTAAGATTTACTGATTTCAAGTTTTGCATGATGTTCAAAATTTGAATTCTAATTTTCATATTTATCATTCCTTGTCCTAATTTTTTATGTATATTTTGCTGTTATGAGTATTACTTATACTGGGAATTATTCCTAGTTATTAATTTGTGTTGTACACAATTCGGAAACTTTCAAATAAAATTGCAGAAGAAATTCGAATGACAATACTATACAAGAAAAGGTTTTAAAAATCCTATAATTTTGGACTTTCAAAATTTAGGACGGAGCCACCTAGCAGTGCGATTTCTCCCAAGATGAGGGGAAGGGAGAGGCGGATTAATGAATCAACCAGAGTAGTAGATAATATTACCGATAATTATCTCTAACTTTACAAGATATTTTTATGTGAAAGAACGGATAATTACCTCTAACTTTAAAGCGTAACCGACTCACGGAATAACAGGCCTCAAGCATTTCCAATTGCAAACTTCACGTCCGGTAGCTCGCATCATACCTGGCATCCAATTCTGTAAAAAAGCACCCAGCTGCACCGTGCCATCACTTGCTTCGTACTAAACAAGCTATAATAATTCAGGACACTTTTATTCTTGCACATATAGGATTTGTATTCTGCACACTTCGGAGATCCAAGAACACGGCCTATAAATACCTCCTTACATCCGCTTCCAGTTCATCAAGTCCACAGCTGCTTAAGCCTCTGAGCCTTCCCTAGTGTTAGAACACAGTAGCATAAGAAGAATGGCATCCCAGAAGGCCGTGAAGCCCGCCGGACTTGCAGGAGAGGCCAAGGAACCTGCAGCCAAGCCCAGTGATACAGCGACGAAGCCAGCGGCGGCCAAGGGCGGCGTCAAGAAGGTTGAGCAGAAGCCCCGGGAGCCTAAGAAGGTACAAGCCTGCATTTGATTTCATAGTGAGATCCTTACTGCCATCACCTTGCATGCGATCTTTTCGTGAAGATTTAGTGTTTTTCACGTGAAAGCAGGTAAAGAGCAGCAAGCCGGCAGCAGCCAAAAACTGACAATATGGCAGCACAGAAATGGGGCTTGCATAGCGGCCTCCATAGTATGCTATGAATTATGAATCTCGACTTTCCCTTCCTGTCCCGTGATGTCATGATCATGCCTGTAACCTTAGGTCTTGACGGTATATATGTGCAACCCTCATGCATGTGATGGATATTACAAATAAGACTGTATAGTTGTGCCATCCGCTTCATGTTTTCCAGCTTGATGTTTCGGTGCAGTCTCCCACTTACCGGTACGGTGCTTAATTTGTTCGGGTTTCCATTGGGAGATCTCACAACGCATACAATGATCATCTCTGTGGTATCGCCTGAAAAAGAGCACAAACCCATCTCGAAGTCTGCAGTTGATATCATATTGAGATTTGAGAAGACACCTAAAAAATACTATGTAAAAATAATATGAACAATACGCAATTACACATAAGAGAATTCAAGATCAAGCACGAGCACAACCAGCAAACCAGCGGCAATATCACAGCACAAAAGTACAACACTGTCAAATAGTCACAATCATCCATCACAAAACAGTGCATGTATGACCAAACACGCTAACCAAAAACTCAAAGGACATACACTCGAGAAACTTAAAACGGAAGAGTCAAAGAGTGGCCGGGCACTTGCTACAATATCCTGATGCATTAGAAAATATTGCAAAAATATCTTGCTACAATAATCTCAATATAGCATGAACTTTTAGATTAGCTATATATAGTAATATTCTAGTTTTGAGTTTCACACAAATCAGAATATTACAGAAGACATGGCTACAAAGCCTTTATTTGTTAGTGATATAAAATACAACATCATGTACAACTCGCAAAAAATAAAGTGTGTATGTAGTTTCCAATCATGTAGCTTAATTCTTCCTCTTGTATTGCATACCAGCTACAAGTTCCGGATAGAGCTCTACAGGGCCAACATGCCAGGAAAGAAGAGGAAAGAGGTTTATCTTGACTGATCCAAATATCCAATCCAATCCAACCAAGTGACCAACAACTTCCCCCAGCATCCTTTCTTCAGAAGGCCCAAAATACACAGATGCATGCTTAGCCATGCAATACGTTAGATATTTAGCAAACAAATGGCTTCGAAATAATACTGCATATAAACCTTTTAAAAATAAGTAGAAATCTCATTAATATGTATGCAAATTAAACCATTCTGTTGGTATCGATATTAGATATATAGTACTGAATGTGGAAACTGATTTTTTTATAGGCTATATGTGTACTTCAGAGTTAGGAGCGTTAAGACTGTCCCCTTTCTTTTCTAGCAATATCTTACTGAAATAATGTGATAAGCATAAATGTTAAATATAGTGTTCATCAACTGATGAAGAACCAACCACCAGAATACTCTATGAAACAAAATTTCCAAACCTTCATTAGACAACTTGTGTGTCTTTTAAGTCAGTTGTATCATATCACCGCTAATTATTTGGAAGGAAAGAACGACAGGCGGAAGAATAAACAAATATTGTTCTAATGCATCTGGCGTGGAATGGAATATAGATTCTAAAAGTTTTAAAAGACCATAGTTTCAACTGTCCAGGTATAAATTCAGTAAATTATCAAAATGGGCATGTTTTTCTATGTTCCTCTTTTGTAGATTGAATAACAAACGGATAACAAAGAGTTCCAAGTCAATTTTCATGGTGATTGAGAATAAGTTCTCTGTTCTCAAATAGAGCATCTCATCATAATCCCATACCAGAAGATCTAGAACTTAAGAACAAGAAAATATTGGCATTTGAACAATTAGGCGCCATTTGTACGTACCTGCTTAGAATCGATGAGAATCGTAGCAAATCATAACCGTGCAAAAATTATTCTAACAGGGAAAGAGCAGCAAAAGATTGATGTGTGAACAGCAACTACCTTCTAGAAGGGATTAATTTGACAGGCCAACTTTAATTGCCACTCGAAAACCGGGGCCTTGGAGTGGTGCCAAAGCAATCTTTTCACATGCAATTGCATCGTCAGCATGAATAACAGACATCTTCAACCGATGTATCTCTTCCACCCCTAAGAGGATCCTATGAAACAAGTTAGAACAAAACTCAGGACTAACAACTACTGTAAGAGCTCATAATTTGGTCAGATATTATAATAGCACAACCGCATAAATTCTATAGCAATGTCCAGTCAAAAGGTTGGTTCTGCACGTACTAATCAAAGGAAGTTCAAGACAAAACATTATAAGTCCAACATCTGTATCAACCAAAATCGCAAGCGAGTATCTCTTTCCGTAATCTCTATCGCAAATAGTTAAAATTCAAAAATTTCAGCCAAAAACTATAAGCTGTAACCATATCAAACAGGCCCAAGACCTTGCCCTTAATATCTAAAAGCAGATGACGCAACAATCTAACTGATATAGGTATATCTTTGGTGCAAGGTTTTAAGATCCATCTTAAACCTCATTCCCAAAGATCGGCCAATACCAGTTTACTGCCAGGTTTGATGGTTCCAGGGCAGCAAGGGTATTCACCCAAACACTAAGTTCAACTTGGTCAGAAACTGACCAGAAACCAGTAGCTTTTTGTACTAATTATCAAGTACATCAATTTATCAACTTTTCCTTGGTCTTTTTAAACAACTAGCTACGTAAGTGCGGCGTGACGCCGTGCTAGCCACCGCGTGGACCGAAGTAAAAGAGACGATAATTCGTGAGACGTTTCTTAAACAGTGACATATGTGTAATTTCGGAAAAACCAAAGGGTTTTTTCGCAAAAAACCAAGGACCTGCAAGGACCTGTACGTAACTAAACAGGGACCTATACATAATTTTGGAAACCGCGGGTTGCTATCGGTAAAGTGGAGGGTGCTTTTCGGAAATAAAAAACCTGGCAGGGACCGTTTGCGAGAAACAGGGACCTGTTTGCGAGAACAAAGGATCTTTATGCGATTTCGCAAAACACAGGGACTTTCTTGCAAAAAATGACGTGGCACGTGTCTCCATCCAGAGAGTCCCCCATCTTTAATATACTGAGTATGTGCTCGCATAAAATAGCTACTTCAAAATCTACTAGAATCGATAATATTTAGCTAAAACTAAACCATAAGTTGATCTAATTCAGCTAACATGTCGGCCAAGTCATCAGTCATTACTGAATGATATAACAACTGCCACTTTGTTCCCATATAAAACAAACCAACGTTACTACATATTTGGTAGTAAGATACAAGTTTGCCATAATCAAGTAGTCTGAACTGAACTAAGGCTCATGTAACCCCATTCCCAATGCCCCTGAAAGAAATATTCCTACAATGAACTAAGACATCCACCAAATTTAGTTAGTACAGTAAATAGTAAGCCAAATTGCAAAGAAAGTCCTTTTTGTTTCAGTAAATAATAAGAACGCAAATTAAGCTGCACTTAACACATATAAGTACTATCAAATACTAATAAAGCTTGAACAGTAGCAAGCATGACACGAAAAAATTAGTTCATTATCAAAATTGCAGATGTGTTACCTGTAAAAATAGATTTGTATGCTTTTTTCCTTTGTACAACAGTAACTTACAAAAGTTTGACTGCACATGAAAGAACTGGTATCATGAAATTGGGAAACATTATGTTAGTTCAACAAGGAATCAATCAACAATGATCCATCCAAACAACAGATCAACCTTACAGTACAAGCAGCAAAATATAGATGAAGGGAAGTTGACAATAGAAAAACAAGTAGCATGCCACTGCCACAGTCCTATTGTAACTTGTTTGCTCAAAAAGATTTGACACTTAGTGTTGCATATGAGAAGAAGACAGACGTACAATACTCTCATAAAACTTGGCATTCTAGTCAATCAATCCCCTAGGATACCAGTATTTTGACATATATACTACCCTATATATGGAGTGCAATGAAAAGTGTTGTATGAACACTTCTGTTTTGGATCCAATCCTAAAAAACTGCAAATGCTACCCTTCAACTTTCCGGTCTGTCTATATAATTTTGATTTTAATATGCAAGGTGCAAAACGATTTCATGTTCAAGAAGGAATGCTAAAACTGGAAAAGGGAAAAAAGATAGAAGGAAAGAATTGGAAGAAGGAATGCTAAAATTGGAAAAGGGGAAAAATGTTAAAGGGCACGGACGGCCAAGGCGATGTCGGGGCAACTAGATCCGAGGTGGCGGCGGCAATATTCGAGGCAGTGGTGGCCGCGGCCGAATCTGTGGGTGACGGAGCGCGGCGGCCTAGATCTGGAGCGGAGGTGGCCGGATCTGGCGTGGTGATCCCGGATTCGACGACGACGGCTGGGGCGGCGACGGCGGCACGAGAGCGCAGGCGGCCGTGGGCGACAACGGCTGCATGCGAGAAGGCTGGCGGTCGGGAGATGACCGCCTGAGGCGGACACGGGGCACCGACGTGGACGTGAATCTGGCCGACTCCCAGCAGTCGGCTTTGGGAGCGGAGAAGACGGCGCTTCCGGCGGCGACCTCAGAGGTGGCGGTTGCGAAGACTTAATCAATCTCAGGTTTAGGGTTTGAGTCTCACACGAACTACACGGCGCGACTCAATCAATTTATATAATGTGCAGAGCACAGGATACAGAGACGTGTGGTTGCCGGACGAGCTACATGCGCGGCAACCGCAACAGAGATATCTCCAGCATTTCCGGCTGGTTACAGATTAGCCGGCTGTTTACATATTAGCGTGAGAATTACATTTAAACTCAGCTTTATCTATCTATGAACAGATCTATCTTTAACAACCCCCCTCAATCATAATCCATCAAGATTAAGATTGCATCGAAACAACTCGAGCTGCGGCATCATTAGCGGCTTTGTAAATCCATCCACAACTTGATCACCTGATGGAATGAATTGGATGTCAAGAACCTGTCGTGCAACATGTTCACGCACAAAATGGAAGTCAGCTTCAATGTGTTTGGTGCGGGCATGGAATATGGGATTGGCTGATAGATATTTGGTCCCCAAATTATCACACCAAAGACATGCAACTCTCTTCTGAAAAACTCCCAATTCACCTAACAATGATTGGATCCACACAATTTCTGCAGTGGCATTGGCAAGAGCCTTATACTCTACTTCTGTACTAGACCTTGATACAGTCTACTGTTTTCTAGCACTCCAGGAAATGAGATTAGAGCCCAAAAAGACAGTGAAACCCCCAGTAGACCTTCGATCATCAGGACATCTTGCCCAATCCGCATCAAAAAAGGCACTAACAAGAGTTGAAGCAGATTTCTAAATTTTTAAACCGACTGTTGCAGTGAACTTGAGATATCTGCAGATTCTTTTGACTGCGGTCCAATGTTATGAGGTAGGAGCATGGAGGAACTGGCATACTTTATTTACTGAATATGCAACGTCAGGTCACGTAAGAGTGAGGTATTGGAGTGCTCCTACAACACTCCGGTACCTGGTAACATCATTAGGCTCCAATGGCGTTCCTAACATGAGCAGCAACTTCTCTGAGGTGGACAGTGGTGTAGAGACCGGCTTGCAGTGTCGCATGCCCATGCGTTGGAGTAGCTCATCAATATATTTCCTTTGAGATAACTGAATACCACTTTCGGTCTTCCTGATCTCAATGCCTAAAAAGAAATGCAACACCCCAAGATCCTTTAACGGAAAATCACCTCGAAGATCTTGAAGCAACTTTGTAATAGCATTAGTAGAGGAACTTTTGACAATAATATCATCAACATAAATCAGCATGTATATCACTACTCCTCCAGTATTATAGATAAATAGTGAGGTATCAGCCCGAGAGGGTGTAAACCCCAATTCTTGAAGTTTAGAGCTTAACCTTGAGTACCATGCATGAGGTGCTTGTTTTAGACCATACAGGGTTTTGTCCAACTTGCACACATACTGTGACATCCCCGATTGCTCATATCCTGGTGGCTGCCTCATATAGACATCCTCCTCTAGAATGCCATGCAAGAGTGCATTTTGTACATCTAATTGCCAAAGACTCCATCCTCGAGATACAGCAATAGACAAAATTAGCCTGACGGCAGAGCAGAAGAAATCACAACAGACAGTGACAAAGTTCCAGCGTCTGTAGCAGAACCTGCAAAATCGCCTGAAACCTGCACATCACCAGAACCATCAGGATGCTCAGGAAAACTGGAATCAGTATGCACAGTAGCCATATGATCATCCCGAGCTATTTGTGACGGAAGCAAAAGGTATTTAGATAAAAGCTTGGAGCCAGAATTCTGTGGAAGCTGAGCAAATGGGAAGATATCTTCGTCAAAAACATCACAGGACACATACACACGCCCTGTAGTCATATCAAGGCACTTATAGCCCTTGTGCCGACTGCTATATCCAAGAAAGACGCAACACTTGGAGCGGAACTGCAGTTTGCGCTCATTGTATGGACGCAGATTCGGCCAACACGCGCACCCAAAAACTCGAAGGAATGAGTAATTAGGTTTAGATCCAAACAATTTTTCACATGGAGTCAAGGAAGCGATGACTTTACTAGGTGTTCGGTTAATCAGAAATGTGGCCGAAAGAAAAGCCTCATCCCAAAATTTGAGGCATCGATGAATGTGCAAGGAGAGCAAGTCCTCCCTCGACAATGTGTCTATGTTTGCGTTCAGCTGAGCCGTTTTGTTGATGAGCATGGGGACATGACACATGATGTTCCGGGTGGGAGGTGACCCGCACGAGCTAGGGGCAGCCCGAAAGCAAGCCGACGGCGTCGGACGCGGGCGACGGTGGCCGGTAGATAGCCGCGACGGCATGGATCCAGTGGTGATGAGCTCAACGGTGAGGAGATGGCCGCCCTTGGATTAGTCGGCACGGTGGTCCTTGAGATTGCCGCCCCCGGGAGAGGAGATCGATCCTCCCGGGGGCAGCAGTAGCGGAAGTAGATCGAGGTTAGAGTTTTAACCTAATCTCTGATACCGTGTTATGAATGTTGTGTGTATATTGAAGAGGCCCAATGTGAAATATATATAGGGAGTACAAGAGGATATTACAGGGAAATATGCCATATACGGATAAGGAAAGCGAGGAATATAAGGAAATGGATAATACAATTTATATTCTATCTCTAATACCATTAACACATCTGACCTGAGGAATTCCCACACATCATATGTCAAGGACTAAAACTGCTTCTAAATGCTTGTAAACGAAATGAACAACTGTTGCTTCTTGTACTGACTGATTCCTATCTTCAATTGCTTCTTGGTCTCAGCTCAATCAATTCCTAACAACAATGCAAGGAAATTTAGAAGCTCATCTGCTATATTGTATCAATAGATCAAAATAACAAAAGACATGAGTTTTTCAAGTCAAGATATGAATTGTGTCAACCAATGCATAAGCACTAAATAGTCCTTGTTCTGCCCCCATCAAGTTGGTATTACACAGTATTTGCTTTTTGATGACAAATCGAGTCACACTGAGGAAGTTTAATTATACTAAAAGATTTTCAAAGTAACTAACTATTGCACTTGCACTTCCGACCAAACAAAGCAGCTACAAGTTATCATCTTAAGTTTTCTGAAAAGCAAGAGTTTAGTTACAGGAACCACACACTTTTTAAGGACTGATAAAGAGAAGCAAATACTTTCTATACATGTGGTCAAATTAGCAAGAACGTGTTAACGTGAAGGACTAACATTTAACAACCTTGTTAGGTACTATATAGCTCAAAAAAAATAATATTAGAGCATTACCAAGTATGGTTCAAAAATGCTTCGGTACAAGAAATGCTAATGATGCACCATACAAGAATGCTTCACAAATGTGTAAAAGAGCGGGAAACAAGATACAGAGCAAGGAACATCAAGCGATTGGCCTACTCCTGCTACTAATCAAGCTTCGGTACAAGAAAGATTGGGAGCCAACCACGTTAATTAGTGGTTGTGCGTTCACACCGCACGATAAAACAAGAAAGATATACACGCACGCGGCATGCACAGCAAGCTGAGGGGGACGCCACGTGCACTCTTTGGGATAGGCCGGCCGAACCGTCCTATCAGCCTATCCTTCCAGTCGACTAGTGCAGAAGCTAGAACAAGTGCGTCACCCCGAGAGGGAGACCAGTCAAGAACGCGACGTCCTTCAGAGTGACCATCATCTCACCCCAACGAAAGTGAAATGTGTGCGTCTCGGGCCTTCACCTGTCCACTAGTGCCACGGGCAGGCTGCCGTCGATGGTGAACTCATGCCTAGTGGAGACCAGCCTCGCAAAGAGCAACAAGCCCGTGGCCCGCAGGGTTAGGACGTAGCGCTCGTCCAGCACCCATGGATCCCCCTACCCCCCGCAGCTTGAACGGCGAAGGGCCAGCCACATCACCCGTCATCCATGCGTGGCAACAGTATTCCTCATCGTACGAGTGTTCCAAAAGCTCCGGTAAATCCATACCTACCAATACATAGAATAGACGAAATATTAGTGTGAATATTAATAATTACTTTATAATATAAACTACATTAATTATGACTAACTTAATAACAGTAATTATGACTACGACTACGGGAATAACGTCGAAAGCATGCTATAAAAAATTACCTGTCTTTCGGGAGAACAAATCAGTATTTCCGCGTTTTCAATGACTTATGTACTGCCTTCTTCAAATAATTAGCTACGCACTATTAGTTTTGAGAGTACCTTGCAACAAATAGGACAAACGAAATATTAGTGCGAAGATTCATAATAACAACAACAAATTACAAGTTAGTGATTATATGCGTGCGTGTAACTACATACGAATACTTCACTACTTACCGATAATTTAATTAGTCATAAAAAAAATGACAAGTCATTCATTACCGTCGTTCTTAGCTCTAACTCATTACTTACCCCGAACTAACAAATTATGGGTACCGTACGTACACAAAAATAGTATAAACTATGTCTAAATTACTACGATATATTTACATCGTAATACAAACTACATTAATCACGACTAACTAAATAATAGTAATTGACTACGATTACGGGAATAACATCGAAAGCATACGATCAAAATTATCTACCTTTCCAGAGAAGAAATTGTCACTGGCAATTTTGAACTACGCACTGCCTTCTCGAACTAATGAGCTACGCACTCCTAATTTTCAGTAACGACCGCGACAATGACCTTCTGCGATGAGCGACTGGGATGAGCAACGACGAACTGTCAGAGGTGTGTATTTATGCCCGAGCGAAAGGTGAACCCGGTGCACTCACCCCATACATTGATGACCTATTATCATGAGCAGCGCTTTGGGTGAGGGGGGACGACATCGTAACAATGACAAATGTGCAAATAAGGGAGCGGGCGAGAGGGACGACACAGAAATAATGACATTAGTGCGAACGAGAGAGCACGCGAGAGGGGTACATACATAGAGAGTGACAATTGTATGAACCAGATAACAGCAAACAATATATACCACGATTGGCCGACACATGCTACTTCAAAAGATGCGCGAGGATCGTTAAATTCATGATTAAATTAATCCGAATAAACGTGGCAAATTCGGACCACATAAAATTTCCCAAAAAATTACACAATTATTATTACTGTATCGGGAGGCTTCACATAAAATTTTGTAATTTTTAAAGCTCGTTTGCTATATGTAAAAACTAGTAAAAATATCAAAATTGTATAAATTGTTTAGCAATATTCGCTATGGATAAAATTACCCAAAAATTACACTGCGAGGTACATTGTGTCGGAAGACTGTACATAAATTTTCGTAATTTTTTGAGCTCATTTTGATATATTTAAAAATTCAAATAAATACTAAATAAAAAAATTAGGGCAGATAATTAAGCCGGCTACTTGCCGCCCCTCACTGGATGGTAGGCAAGCCCGCTGTAGGATCGAAAATGGCAACAGATGGGAGTGAATGGTGCCTTTAAAAATCGCCCCGAAGTATTTACACGTTTTTCATCTCCAATAGCTATAGAAGCTATGAAGACAGAAGAAATTTACTCACTGAAAGCCGAAAACAATTTTTGCCGAAGGAGAGAAAATCAGACTTACAAAGAATTTCTCTGATCTGACCGAAACAGTTAAATGACCATCTGTTGCTATGCTGCCGAAAACAGAGAGAAGAAATGCTGAAAATACAGAGCACAGTAAATTCAGACTTGAGACTGAAAATGGACGGCAAGATTTCAGATTTGCACATTAATCAGCCGAAAACAAAAGCACAGAAGATTTCAGATTTGCACAGGACTTCACCGAAGCACAGAAGAATCAGCCGAACAGCAGATCTAAAAACAGCAGAAAACTGCAATCTGAAAACAGCAATCTGCAATCTGAAAATAGCAATCTGTAGAAAACAGCAATCTGAAATTTGAGAACATAAACAGTTAAATACTGCAGCAGAGAAAAGAAAGCACCAGCCGAAAACTGATCCTGCAGCAAACGGAAAACTGAATTAGCTGCCGAAAACAGGAGGCACAGTAAATATTGTGTTGCTGAACCGAAATGCAGAGAAAAGGACTAAAGTTTGCAGCTCTTTTCAGGGCAAATGATTTGGTCTTCAAGCTAATTAGCAAATTGAGCTCAGAGGGAAGAAAATGCAGACTAAAACCAAAGCATAACACTGAATACTGCTTTTGCTGAAAAGAAAACAGCAGGAGGGACAAAATCAAATTTCTTGAGATTCTTGAATCCTTTGTCCATGAACTTTTGATTTCACCTGACCAATGACCTCAGGGCTTGAAAACACATGTCTGAACACATGATTTTGAAGTGAAATCAAAGACATCAAACATCCCCTGCCTCCAAACCCTAACTTTTGCAAAACAGAGGAAATGAGCACGAACTGATTTTTGGGAAGAAGTTGGCTGATAAAAGGATTGCTCTCAGGAATATAGCAGCCAAATGGCTTTGAGATGATTCCCCATTCAAAGCTAACCCATCTTGCTACTTCTTGAATAGAGATTCAATTCAAAATCCAAATGACACAGAGAAGAGCAGGGAGCAGAGCTGCAGTCAGAGCAAGCACAACAACCAGAAGAACAGCAAGGAAATCATAAAAACTCAAACTCAGGGCTTCTCAAATAGGTTCATTCCGATGAATGATTACAAAAGAGTTTAGCTCACAGCCTTATCAACCCATTCCCACTACATGCTTCTCACAGAGAAGACCACGCTCAAGAACTCAAGACCACACGCAGAGAACACAACACCATGGGAACAAAGGCAGAACAACCTCCGCCCTTCTCACCAACTCCTCGACAGAAAAAGAGAAAGACTTACACAACACATGGAGAGAAAAAGAAAACCCTAACTCCCACATGCTCTCATGCCTATCCCTCTCTTTTTATAGTCTCCACTAATGGGTTCACAAGCACACTTTACTCATTAGCTCCAACAACTTCAGTGCTTTACCCATTAACTTGAAAGAATCCGCTTCCACTTTTACAGCCTTGCGCATTACCAAAATGTCCCTGCCGCACCTTTCTGGAAGCTTCCTCTTTTCTTGCTGTCCACGCCCCGCAACCACTTCGAATCATCGCCGTCTTCGACACATCCCGACCGCTCCGACCTCAGCACCGCCTATGCCTAGTCCGGTCATCACGTGTCTCGCCACGACTCTGCCTCAAAGTCCTGCAGCCATCACAGCCAAGAAAACACATCACATAGCATCGCTCGAGATAATTGCATTAGTAGAAAAACTCATGCACGAACCACTCAAATCAAACTCAAACTTTCAGAACACGTGTCAATTACTCATCATAAATATAGGAGCACCTCCACATGGTCTCTCACCCGCCGTCCCCCCACCGGACGACAGGTTGTCTGCCGTCTAGTGAGGAGGCGGCAGGCGCGCTGCCACCACGTGTCGCCTTGCGGGCGTTGTCGCATGTCAACGAACGGCAGAAACAATATTTTTATCAATACAATTTATGTATAATTATTTTTGTAAATATAGTACGAAATAGTATCAATAGGCTTTAACTCAGACCGTACAGGCTGTACGACAGTACTATACAACTACACAGAGCTGGGCCAACAAAGAACAAACAAATCAACCCACTAGGCACTAGCTGGCCAGAACACTGCAAGGGCCACCTCGAGCTGAGCGGCTAGCAGCTGCGCACCCGACCCGAGTGGAGTGGCGCACACAACGAATTGCCGCAGGCCGCAGCCCCCGGGCCGGGAGCAAAATGGGCGAGGCGCCCTCACCGTCGTGGTCGTCGGCGGCCGCGGCGTACGACTACGAGCGCGACCCGCGGTGGGCGGAGTACCGCGCCAGCTCCGCCGTGCCGCCCCACCTCGCCCCCCACCTCCACATCCGCGCCCACCTCCAGCACAAGTTCTACCGCCGCTTCGTCGTACGCACTCTCCCACCGAATCTCTTACTGCTCCAACCAGCACGAAGCTTGCATTCCAATTCAGACGCCGCGTTTCGAATCGGGAGTGCGCATCTCATCTGGTGCGGTTGCTTTCGCTCCTTTCCACTCGAATTCCCTTTCCCCTCGTTTTCTCTCGTCCACAGAAAAATAAAGAAAGAGGAACCCTGGAGCCCGTGCGTTTTGCGGTCTCACCCCTGAACTATCCATAATCACGGGGCCCTCGCGGCGCAGTGGTTGCTTCCGTGCCGCGTGGGCGTCATGACGAATAGTAAATGGCCTGCATCGCAAAGAAGAAGAAGAAATCAGCGTTGCGAAAGAGTGGATGGAAAGGAAGGAGAGGGAGACAGGGAGTCAGTCTTCTTCCTCTGTCTCTGTGCTGCCCTGCGCCTTTGCTTCGGAGTTTGCCAAGTTTAGATTCGAGGAGAGCTCTCCCTCTCTTCTCTCTCTCTCTTGTTGCCTGGGCTGTATTGGAATCCGGGATTCGCTCCGTTCCGACAGCACAAGCCAAGAATTATTTTACACGCAGGTTAGGTTTTGCTGCTGCTTGTCTCCATTCTCTGTTCCGTTCTGTGCTGCATCGTTTGACTTTGCTAATCCCCAAATCCGATTTGTCCCCCCGCATTGCGCACAGCTGCCTCTCTCTTGCTGGCGCTCCTGCCACATAAGCCCAAATTGTTCGGCCGTAAATGAAGTTGCAGTTTTGTGGCAAGAAAGATGAAGATGATGATGCCCCAGAGGGATCTTAGGCGAGAGTGTAGGATCGAGTGTTGTAAACCTAAGACTTGCCTATTTCTGATGGGATTGGTTGGGGATGTCTTCCTCTTTAGCGGTTTTCGAGCTTGTGACGAAGCAGGCGATGCAATGGCGCAAAGATCCTATTCTACTACTGAATTAGGCATCTTGAGGAAAGGAAGGGCGGAAATAAGGCTCCTCTCTCTCACTCTCTATTCTTTCGCTGAAGTAATTCGCTGCGTCATTTCCTCTCTGGGAATGTGTGTCAGAGCGAACTCCGCTCTTCTGGCTTCTCCTTTTTAATTCAATATTCTTTTATTTCGTTTTTTATTTTTTAGGTTTTTTATCTTTTTTTCCATATTCCTTCGTATTATCCGCGATAGGACTAACCTGTTTTTTTTTCTAGTTTTAAATTTAGTTATGTAAAATAGGTTACCATCAGTTACAGTAAAACATAAACCAGCTACAGCGAAAAATCATAAACCATCGCCAAACTGAGTACCACTTAAAACTGCTGTTGGTGAATGTCTTAGAATTTAGATTCCATCCGTTGAGATTCATAAAAGGTTGTTTGGTTTTAATTACAAGGTTTAGTACTCAGTTCCTATACAGCTATTTAATTAGCTCTGGATAGAAAGTCAGAGGTGACTGTACATCCTTGCTACACATCGTTAAAGCCATTTGAAAGATGGCATTATGCTGTCAGTGGTCGTTTTGGGAAAGAAAGCATTTCAGCAACAGAGCAGGATATCTGATACTGCTCTGCTAGTGCCCATTTGGCTTTGTGACTTCTATCAGCGTGCTAGGTTATGAGTCTCATTCCTTGCATTATGCAAGATAGAACACTCCCTATATACGATTGTGAAAAATGCAAATAGGAAGGAATAGAGTGAATATTGAAATATGAAACCTTGTGCACCGAGCAGGGCCAAATAATTGAAGTTTTATACTAGTTAAAAGAGTCATAGATTTGCTGTTTAATCTGTTTTAGGACTATGTACATTGTGTAATCAACGTATCAACCTTTTTATTTAAGAAAATTCTGTAAGATGAACAGTACTGTACCATTTTTCTGCTGTTCTAATCGAGTCATTTAATTCTGTCATTATTTTTACACAAACTACCTTCCTTTAATCATGCTATTGATGTCTAAGTTGATATGAAATGATTTAATATAAATTTTTGATCTCCTTCTGGGGATCTACATGTATTTGAATATACAAAACATGGTTCTATAAGAGCTTAGGTTTGTTTGTTGCTGACTCTGGTTATAGGATCCTGATTTTGCTGTTGAAGGAATGTCCTCAACCAGCTCTTCCCAGCCCTCAGCATTGTCAGGGAGAGCATCTACATCAGCTAGCGATAATGCAAGACCTCCTGATTCAGGTGATAAGAAGCATATTGTTGTGTTGTACGATCTCTCTGTACTACAAACCTAATGATCTGTAGCCTTTCTTATCTGCCAATTTGATCTTCTTGGATTTTGCAGGGACTAATTCTGCTGGACTGGCAAGAAGAAGACTTGCATTACAGTTGGATCAGCGGTCATTACATTTTTCCGTTAGTGCTTGGGTAAATGGCTTAAACGAGACAATCATATTTTGTCAGCAATTATTGTATAACCTGTAAATTTATATATGTTGAAATCAATCCATTGCTGAAGATCTCGATGTCTCAATTGGTGCATCTCTTGAAGTAGCAGATCCATCTCAGTTGGAGATTCCACCAGATAATTATGTTTAGTCTTAGTTGAAGGGAGTGTAAAACAACATGTGAGACATCAATAAGACCAACTGCTAGTCCAAGGATATTTTATTTTAGCCAGGCCTGCAAGCTAGCATTCTATGAGCATACCTTCATCTAGAGCTGTCTTTTGCCTAATAGAAGTTCAGTTTCAGAATTCTTCACAAGTGAATGGATTGTCTGGATTCATTAATCATATTATTACAGTAATAGCATACACTATTCCAGATGAACTCAGTGCTCAGCCATTTTATTTATTTATTGGAGTTGAAATACCTGAAGATTGGTCTTTAATTTTCATAGGAACAAGATGTTAGTGCCTATCTTGCTTAAACAACCGACTTAGTGACTGGATCTACTATACTTTTGCATAGCATGCTTTCTTTGTGTATTTTAGCATACATGTTTCTGGGGGATGCATCAAATTATCAATAGATTTTATCAGTATCAGTGCCCCAACTTGTGATAGTACGTACTTTAATCTGTCTTTTAGGCTTTGTTTTTAGCTTCCATGTATAAATGATGATCAATGACACAGTTTTGTGTTGACATGTCCAAAACAATCTAGCTAATGAATAGTCACATTATCTTTATCATACACCATTTGTTTCTTCTTTTTTCTGACAGGTTCTTATTGTTGCGTTGATTGGCATCCTTCCAATGGCACCACGACAACTGCAATACAAGGGATATCGTTTGTCACTTCTTGGCACAACCTGTACCACATGTTATGCTTTATTTGCTTTTTATGGGGTCAGTAACATGAAATTGAATATTCCAATTATTATTTTATTGTTCCCAACTTATATACCTTGCACTACTTATTTACCATTTTCCCTTCCTATCAGCTTCCCAGAGCAGGAAACATGCAGGCTATTCAGGCATGGTGTCACCTTGTAACTTCATCGAAGGATTTTATACCATTCATGTACTGCCTTATGTTTGTTACGTCTAAACTGCACTTGAAGCGTAAGCTTATGAGTTGTTTACTTTGATATCAAATTTGTCATATTACAACCTGAACATATCTGTTTCCTTATGCATAATTAGATAATCTTTTCTGGCAGTTGTTTTGGTGCCGGTAATTTGTTGGGCACTCGAACATGTGGCCAGATTTCTACGGCGCCATTTTAGTAATTCTTCTCTGTATAGGTAAGTGGACCTGACAGATTTCCAGGCACAAAATGTTTTGTCTGCTATGCACACAATGCATGCTATCATTGACAGCTTTAGGATAAAGAAACAATAGTTTAAGCATGATCTGCCTTTTCATTGTTTTAGTTGCTGTCTTGACTTCATTTTTTGATTACATGACATTAGTTACTTTCATCTCTCTGGGCTTGCAAGACCTGTAGAGCCATCATAATACTAGTGAATGGCGCATTCTCTTTGGTGGTCTCTGTAGCCTTTTTATGCAATGGTGAACACAATAGTTAAATATGCCTGAGTCCATCAGTGGTAAAACACAAAACATAAATGCTTTGTGTAGGAAATTTGCATGGTAAAAAGCTGATAATGCACAAAACAATCATTTCTTGTGAACTGAATGCTGCTAACAAGTAACAGGCTTGCAATGTTTGGCCTATTGAAATGCTTGTAAATGGATTATAATGATTGAGTGTGTCGTTAATTTGTAGGACATACCTGGAGCAACCTTGCACATGGGTTGAGACAAACACAACTGCAGTCAACTTTCTGAGATCAAATTCAGAGATTTTGTTGGGCTTTCTTTTGATCTTATCCCTGTTCTCGTTAGTAGACCCTAGCCTTGTTCATTTTTCATTTCCCTCTCCCATTAGCTACTTAACTTTAAATTCTTCTTTTTTACTTGTGTAGGCGACAATGCAATGCTATGCAAACATTCATGTACTGGCAGGTTAGTTTCCACTTAAACATTGATTCATTTCTCCGAATGATCTACTTCTAGTTTTCTATTAACTCCCGTGTTGACTTTTTCACAGATTATACTGAGGTTTGTTTCTGTACACCTCTTTTTAAAAACTTTACGAATCTCAAAGCAAAGTAGTTAATATTAGGTGAGGGCAAATATACATAACATAAGAAACAAATCAAGTCAAAGATTTGCCCCAGCCTAATATTCAAGTCTATATCCATATGTAATACTCAATTTGACTTTTTTTTTATAGGTTGGTAGATTTTCTATCACTTAAGATTAACTATTTTGCTTTAAGATTCGTAAACTTTTCTAAAAGAGGTGTAATGAAGCAAACCCCTTAGGAGTGTTCAATTCTCTGCATCGCTGGCCCTAATTGACATATAGCTTTAGATCTCTAATACAATGATATTTTAGTTGCAGGAAATCTTTTCCCCTATATCAAAGTGTTCATTTAATTCTACAACAAATGGAAAAAGTATCACATAACACTTAATTATTTAGTGTACTTGTAATCTTGTACAGACTTGCATAACGTGAATATGGCTAAAATTTTGGCGGTTTGCCCCATTTGCGTTTAGAAAAGGATCTAGGCAACAACTGTTGCTTCTGCTATTCTGTTAAGCTCTGTTGTCGGGTTGGTGCTGTGGTCAGTACTGTTGTTTGTTTGACAATAGCACTTTGTTGCTTTTGGTTCCCTGAATTGTAAAGCTGGCAAGTGGCAACCCCAGTGACAGGCTGCATGACTCCTGCTTCCTAATAAAACTGGACAGAGGACGATGTCTTTTGGTCTAAATAATCGTTGTTTCTGCATGGCTAAACTGGTAGCATCAGCTGCATCCTGGAATATTTCATAGAAGTACCAATAGGCCTTATTTTCAGCCCAAGAAACAATACTTGTTTGTTTGAAGGCAAAAGAGGAATTCGCATGGTGCTTTCCTTGCAAGTCAGATTGTACTATTGTAGACGAACTTTTTACTGTATTAACAAAATATGATGGATGTCTCAGCAAATTCCCACCTCACTCGCTTTACCCGGTATTGCAGTTGCTGAAGCTCATGTATCACTCTCCTTTCACTGCTGGTTATCACAGAGCTATCTGGCTTAAACTTGGCCGGACAGTGAACCCCTATATCCACCGTTACGCCCCTTTTCTTCATGACCCGATAAATGCTGGCATGAGATGGTGGTTCAGGTAGGATGGATATGGCTCATGTTGTCATGGAAAGGAACAAGAATATTTTTCGTAACATTTCACACTTAACCCAAGTAGGATCTTTGTAGCAAGTTGCAGCTTGTGAGTGACGTGTTATTAGTCCTTTCTTTCTCTCTTTTTTGAGATATTTTGCTGGTGACAATTTTTAGTTAGTGATCAGTAACTCTTGTAACTTTGCCCGTGATTGTAGAACTTAGTCGAGATCTTGAGATTATGGCCAGTTTGCCATGGAGTGAAAATGGAGAAGTAGTTTATTACTATGTGTTCTCACTTGCTGACTTTAGTGATTGCTAACAATTTGTATCAAGTCATATTGTGGAATTGAAATTATTCATCTACACCCCTACGCTTAAGGTTATGTATTTCAGCTCCTGTACATGAGTAGTCAAATATTTTGGATACTGAATTCAATATGGTTCAACCTTACCTTTTCCAGTAGTCGATAGTGTAATCGAACATATTTTACGTAACCATGTTACTGTTTTGTTATCACTTAAACGTAAACATTACTCCCTGCGTATATTCTAGTAAAGTGATTAAAGAGGTTACGAAGCGAGTATGACAGAGAGAAATGACCAGGATATTATTTGACCTTGAGCACACACTAAGTAGTGGCGATCTTGAGACTGAGCGTACGAGGACTGATCAAACAAACAGTTTCACAAGAGTACAGAAGGATCGCCGCGCGCCGTCAGCGTCAGCTCCACGAACGGCATCCATCGTTGAAGGCCGCGCCAGGTCGATGAGGTGAGGTTGGTGTGCATGGGCTGTGGGCATGTGAGCACGGGGGCGAAGTGGGCGCGCGCGACCGGCTCGATGGCGCCGTCCGGCCGTTGCCGTCGGCGCGCCCACGCATGCGGCCCGGCACGTAACGCGCAGAAGTTGTCGCCCGGCGAGCTCCAGCAGCATCGTCAGGCTGCCTGCCATCCCCGTCCGACCGTTCGTGCCGATCGAGGCGCCAGAATATCTCACGGAGCTACTTGCTCTTACCGCCGCGCAACGTAGTTACGTACGGTACAGCTGAAGTCGCCAATTTAAAATTATGATGATATCTCAACCGAAGACACAAACAAAAATTAGGGACTTCAGCTGTACGGCTACTCCCCACTTTTTGTCTGTAGTACGGTCGCTCCCTTGCTGCTGTACAGTCTAACGCCCTCTTCCGATGGCTTCAACTTACTTTTTTTTGTTTTTCTTATTTAAATCAGAAACTATTTAAAACACATCAATTTTTAATTTCAGCTTATTTTGATTTTTTCAGGTTTTTTGTCTTTCTTTTTTCCTTTATTTATTTGTATTGTCTGTGATAATATAACGGTTATTTTTTCTTTTTTTTAATTTTTTATTGAATAATTCAGAAAAGACGGCTAACAGCCGCTACGGTATAATTTCAGCCAAAGCCAACCAACCGCTAAAGCCGTAAGCTTGAAACTTAAGCATGCCCTAATTAGGCTTGCAATGCAAAAAAGATCATTGATATTACAAAATACTAGTATCATTTCACAGGTTCCATATATGTAACCAGTAATCACAAACTACCTAAACTACTGTTGTAAATGTAGGCAATAATTTAATTCCAAGTTTTACTAGGAGACAAAAACAATAAACTAGTCATGCAAAACTCACAACTAACAGCAAGCTACTCATCATACTTCAGAAAATATACAAGTAAATTATATTAACAAAATCGAACGAACGGGCGAACGACTTACAATTGAGTTTATTGAAGAACAGGAAGCAGCGCAGGCTTGGTGTAGTGCAGAACATAGATGATGCAGTGAAGTGAGCTGTCACGCAAATGTGCGCTGCCCAGAAACCTTATTGCCGCCCCGTGCAGGTACTCTCTACGACAACGGTTCGGAGATAGCCGCTCTCCCTCCTTCCAGGTGCACGCTAGGAAGAAAGGTTGGCGAGGTTCAGATGGCACATCACAACAGCACAAGCTCGCAGAGCAGAAAGTAGAGGAATGGAGGTGGAAAAACTCTCTGTTCTTTCCTGGACGTCTCCAGGCCCTTTTAAGGGCGCTGCAGTTATTCACTAGCAGTGTTCTAAAAGCGGTGGCGGCCGCCTAGGCCCCGCCTAAGCTGGCGGCCACCCCGCCGCCGAGGGTGTTGGGCGGGAGGAAGCGGCGGCGCGGAGGCGGCGCGCCTGGCGGCGAGGCGGACGACTAGGCGGCGGCGGCGAGGCGGCGGCGGCTTGAGACAGCGTGAGCACGGTCAAAAGACCAAAAGCGGGACCACAGCAGACAAACCACGTCCACACTCTACAGTAGCACATCCACGGTCAGTCGGCGGTACACACTCTTGCTAGGGTTGTGTGTGCCGCCGCCTCCTCCGCGCCGCCGCGCGCCTCCTCCTCCGCCGTCGCCGCGCCGCCTCCACACCTTTCGCGCCGACTGTGGGTGTGGGGGCTGCTCGACGGTCCGGCCGCCCGCATTGTTGAAGACCGGATGCGGGAGAGGGAGGACCGGAGGAGCTGGGAGCTGGGAGGCGGAGCACCGGACCGGATCTGGAGGAGGGGCTGGGAGCTGTTGAAGCCAAGGAGGGACGGGATGCAGGAGGGCCGCCCATTGTTGAAGGAGGGGACGGGATCTCTGGCGAGTGGCGAAGGAGGATCTGGGCTGAGGGGGATCTGCCGACTGCCGAGCCGAGGGAGGGGATCCGTCCGCCGACGCCGAGGATTTCTCGCCCGATCTCAGGCTCGAGGCGTCGACACGTCTTGATCAACCGAGCTGTGTCGGTCGGCACTCGGCAGTAGCGGCAGCACAGTAAGATTTAGGTACTAGTACTAATTATTTCATTATTTGCTCAGCTAGCACTTCTTTATTTTTTTGAATAATGCACTAATTTGTATATAGAATTATAGATAAACTCATAAACATGTATATATTATAAACTAGGATGTCATCCGCCGCGTCAGCTCCTGATGTGAGTACCGAAGATAGTCTCAAGAGAAAGTCGGGTGACATAGGGTGGGATTATGGGGTGTTAGTGAACCCAAATAATTTGGACAAGGTGAAATGTATGTTGTGCGGAAAGGTTGTTTCCGGGGGCATCTATAGGATCAAGCAACATATTGCACATATTCAAGGAAATGTTGCAAGATGTCCTAAATCTACAAAGAAGACCAAACAAAGTGCCGTAATTCTATTGAGGAGGCAAAAAACAAGAAGAAGTGCAAGAAAGCGCAAGAAGATGAGGTTAGAGAAAATGTGAGCATAATAGGTGGTCATGAAAATGAAGAACAACTTGAAGAGATAGGAGGATCGACACCAAGAAACTTAGGACCTATGGATAGATTTGTGAATCCGATTGGTCCTCAAGAGAGCAATTTGAGCACGCAAGAGTTGAAGAGGCAACAAAAAATTACAGAAACAATTTGGAAAGAGAGACATCACAAAGTGAAGCAATATGTTGCAAGATGGCTTTATGTTTAGGTAAAGATCGTAATTATCATTCATTTTATTCTTATTAGTTATTATTATGTATGCCATTAATTCATTCTTTGCTAACCTTACCTAATTACCTTGTGGCTTGTACATTTGCTCTTTACTCTTTAGGTGTTCCTTTCAATGCCATCAATAACGATGAATTCAAACAAATGTTGGAGGTCGTAGGTCGCTTTGGCCCGGGCTTTGGAGGTCCCTCTCAATACGATGTTCGGGAGCCGTTATTGAAAGAGGAAGTGTTAAGAACTAATGAGTTGTTGAAAGCACATGAAGAAGAAAGAGCCATGACTGGGTGCTCCCTCATGACCGACGCATGGACGGATCAAAAGAGAAGAAGCATCATGAACTTATGTGTTCATTGCAATTTAGGGACAAGTTTCATAGGATCAAAGGAGACGTCGGTAGATGCACACACAAGTGAGTATATCTTTGAGTATGTGGATGGATGCATTGAGACTATTGGTCCTCAAAATGTGGTTCAAATAGTAACGGACAATGCTTCAAATAACATGGGAGCAAAGGAATTAATGAAGGCTAAAAGACCAAATATCTTTTGGAGTTCTTGTGCAACTCACACCATCAACCTTATGCTACAAGGAATTGGCAATATGCCAAAGTACAAGAAGACGTTTGAACAAGCAAAAGCATTGACGGTTTTTATCTACTCACACCACAAGACCTTGGCATTGATGAGAAAACATACAAAGAAAAGAGATATAATAAGGCCGGGGGTGACTAGATTTGCTTCGTCCTTTCTTACGTTGCAAAGTTTAATTGAAAAGAAGACCGAACTAAGGGCGATGGCACTTAGTAAGGAATGGGAAGAATCTGGCCACACTAAAAAAAGCAAAGGCGTCACGGCAACCGCAACACTTATTAGTAGAGCATTTTGGAATGGTGTGAACAATGCTTTAAAGGTATGGTGTGAACACTTTTTGCCATTATGTTAATATGTTATGTATTTGATTTTTTCAATTTGCTAACATGTTATGTTACATTGCTTGAAGGTTTTTGAGCCGTTAGTGAAGGTTCTTCGTATGGTTGATGGGGATGGTCCATCTATGGCATTTCTTTATGGAGAAATTTTAGAGGCAAAGAAGCAAATCAAAGAGGCCTTGAATAATTCGGAGAGCAATTACAACCTAATCATTAATGCTATTGATGGAAAGATGAAGGGAACACTTGATTCTTCATTGCATTTGACAGCATATCTATTAAATCCATATTATAGCTATTGTGATCGATCTATTTTTTTGGAACAAGATATTATGGATGGGTTTATTGAATATGTTGAAATATTTTATCATGGTGATGATGAAGCAATGGATCAAGTACTCAATGTTGATTTTGATTTATTCAAGGATAAAAAAGAGACATTTGGGAAAACCCCCGCCCGACTTGGATGTCAAAAAAGAGATTTTATTCCCGGTATAGTAAACTTGTTCTTACTTCTTAATTCTTACTATTAGCTATTAATAACTCATCTTTCATTCTTACTATTATGTAGCTAATTGGTGGTCGAAGTATGGATGTCATGTTCCCCACTTGCAAAGATTAGCCATAAGAATCCTCTCTTTGACCTCAAGTGCATCGGGATGTGAAAGAAATTGGAGCACTTTTGACATGGTATCTTTCTACTCTTGCTATTAAAAAATACATATTTTAACTCAAGTAGTCAAGAAAGTATAGCACTAAACTTCACTATGTAACTTGTAGGTACATACAAAGAAAAGAAATAAACTAGATGCTCATCGTCTCAATAATCTAGTTTATGTTCAATTCAATGCGAGATTATTGAACAAAAAAGAAAAGAGTAACACGAAGAACATTGATGTCCTTCTAGCTTCACATGCTACTAATGCTCAAGGGTGGATGATTGAAGGGGGGGATGATGATGTTGATCCCGAAACAGGTCTTTCATGGAATCTAATTGATGAGGCGATGGGAGCTAATGAAACCATGCAACCTCGTAGAAGCACTAGAGTGAGAGAGCTTCATGAAGATGATTTCAATTCCGAATCCGAAGAAGAAGAGGTCAATGAGGATCTTCAAAATGTTGAATTTGAATCCGACCAAGATGAAGTGGTGCCAACCAAAGATTATGGACAAGAGGATGAAGATTGACTCATTTCATCATCACATATTCTGATATTCACATTATCATGCTTGCTACTTGCTACTTTAACTATGTTGTTTGTTTGTAATTTGTGAGAAGAACTATGTTTATCACTTTGTGTGTTTAATTGCGTGAATTTGAGATTTGAGAAAAATGCTTATGTGTGTTTTGTTATGAACTTCTTAGTTCATTTATGTATGTCTTATTATATTGCTATCATTTCTTTTATTAGTTTCAATTTACAAGTTTGAAGCACAAATGTACAATAGTTATTCAATACCAAAAAACTCATACATTGCTTAATGTGCAGGTTTTACAATTATACATCAAGTATTTACATCAAAAATTTACATCAATGGATAGAGAGCTATTATTGTTGCTCAAGGTAACAATTTTCCTCATTTAAACATCAAATACATATATATATATGATTGTTTATCTTTGCCTGTTATCCTCATTTTTTATTCCCCGCCTAGGCCCCGCCTAGGCCCCCTAGGCGCTAGGCCCCACCTCACCGCCCGCCTAGCGCCTTCTTGAACATTGTTCACTAGTAACTGCTGCGTTTAAACAGAATTATTCACTGGTAAGTGCTTCATCAAATCACATTATGGTATTTAAGCAGTATTATGACTAGTTAAAAATGTGAGAGATGATGCATAGTTTAGCAAAAAATAAGGTGGACTTGTTTTGCCAAGTGCCACGCCACAAGTCACAAGTCACGCTATTTTAACGCGAAAATACGTGAATACGCGCGCACGTGCATGCGTGTGTGTGTGATTAGCTATAGCCCTCCTCGTGCCATCCCCATCCATGTGTCACATGATTCAAGGAGTGGCAAGGGCTCCACCTTATAAATCGGTCTCATCCACCTTGCATTAGCAATATGGTACTAAACCGTGCATGCTTTGGAATTAAGGAAATGGACCTTACTCATATGGGCCAATTTCTAACAACTACAGCTAGCTAGATCCTAGAGTAACTCTGCTAGTACGTAGTAACTTGGAAGTCTAGAAACCACCACCCCTGAGAGCAAGGGCAAGATGGAGGACAGAGTCGGCCTCCATGTTGTAGTCTTGGGCTGTCTTGTCATCGGGGAGCTGCTTGCTGCCAAGGATGAGCCTCTACTGCACAGGCGGGATCCCCTTCCTCTCCTCGACGTGCTCCTTGATCATGTCCATTGTGTCCGCGGTGGGATCGATGTTGACGTCAGTCTCCTTGTTGGTGAGCGTCTTGACCTTGATCCTGGTGCCGCCTCGGAGGCGGAGGACCAGGTGCAGCATCGACTCCTTCTGCAAGTTGTAGTCGGCCAACGTACGACCGTCCTCCGGCTACTTGCCGACGAAGATGAGCCGATGCTGGTCTGACGGGATCCCCTCCTTGTCCTGGATCTTCGACTTGACGTTGTCGATCGTGTCGCTGCACTCCACCTCTAGGGTGATGATCTTGCTCGTCAGGATCTTCACGAAGATCTGCATCTTCGATCTCGAGTCAACTTGGGTTGCAACGATTTACCACACGAAGCTGGAGAAAGTCGCGAGGCTGCTTTGGTAGTGTGTTTCTCTTGGCTTTGTTTGCTTCGAGGCGTCGATCGATGGGGATGGACGGGGTGGCGGTAAGGTGTTATGTCCGGACTCCAGCGATCGCCGCCGATGACTGGAGATAACAGGGAACGATAAATCGAAGGATGCAATTGGGGATCTGGGGAAGCAGGAGGAGACGGGGAAGAACAAAATTGGGGAGGAGCAAATAACAGATTTCTTATTCCACAATTTAGACGTTACACAGTAACCATCCTTTTAAACCCAGCACATACTCTCCCTGACTACTGGGTCCACCTGATTGGCTGGCCCACACGACACAACTCACGCAAGTGACTCGACCCCACACGCCAGCTAGGCCACACCTCCAATCAGTGGCGGAGCCAGAATTTGATTACGCCCCGGGCTTAGTGGTGGAACGATCTAGGCTATCTGGGTTGGACCATGAAAATATTACCCAGGCTAAACTGAATTCACCCGGAATGTACACTAATATTTTTTCACACCTCGAGCTGAAGCCTATCCTGTCCAGGATTTGACTCCGCCCCTGGCTCCAATTACTCATCACGCCGCAACTGTTCTTCGTCATGCCTTACCGTTGCATCTTGCTTCTCTAGTCCAGGCGTGACATTGCCGCCCCTCTAGAAGGCAATTCAGAATGGACTGGTGTGTAGTCAGGAACAAACGGCTTCAATTGTGAGACATGGAACACAGGGTGAATTAGTGACCATTTTGGCAACTCAATACGATAAGTTGCCTTGCCAATCTCCTCCAGAACTGTAAACGGGCCATAATACTTCAACGCCAATTTATGGAAAAGTTTGTTCGCCACCGATGATTGAGCATAAGGTTGCAACTTTAGGAATACTTCTTTCACCAACCTGAAAGCTGCGTTCAGAGCGACCTTTGTCAGCCACCAATTTCATTCTATTTTGAGCTCTTTGCAATTTAGTCTTCAAGAAATCAGAGAATAATTGTCGTTCCGTTAGTAAGTCAGATACTTCTGTGTGAACTGAGTTTGATAACACTGGAACATTGGGTTCCACACCATACAATGCCCTGAATGAAGAACTGTTAGACCATATGATAGTCGTGCATTTTGTTGATGATGAATAATTGACATTGGATTCATTGGAATTTGTGTTTTGGATGTTCTGGTTGATGCGCTTTTGTATTTGAGTTTTCAGGATGGCAAAACGACCACGTCCGACTTCTACCATGTCTGGTTTCGATCACGACAGACTTTGACCATGTCTGACTTCGACCACGTCCAACTTCGACCACATCCAGTTTCGATCACGACAGATTTTAACTACGCCCGGCTTCAACCACGGCAACCTTCGACTACGACCTTTTCGACCACAGCAGGTAATCATAGATTTCGATCTCGAACATTGAACTAGTTGTAAGCAATATTTAACCGGTCATAAGCGATAGTGAACCGGTTTTAGCTACAGTAAACCAGTCGAAGGTCGTAAGGTCATCTGCTATAGTAACCGGTTGATGGTTGTAGCTAAAATACTTTTCCATTGTGGTAGTTACAGTACATGGTCGATACTCGGTAGTTGTAGGCTTTACTGGTCGATACTCAATATTCGTCAACTTTGCTGGTTGATAATTGATAGTCGTAGATTTTACTGGTCGTACTCGATAGTCGAAGACTTTGTGATCGGTAGTCATAGACTTTGCGGTCTACTGTCGTTGTCTTAGGCTTTTTCGATCGGTTGTGGTAGACCTCGTGATCCATAGTCTTAGGCTTTTGCGATCGGTTGCCGTAGGCTTCACGATCAATACTCATAGAATTCATGGTTGGTTCGAGTGCGTCAATTTTTGCTATTTTCGAGTACTTCGAGTACTTGTGTTAGGCTAGCGGTATGATTGTCTAGTGCATGAAGGTCGGTGATCGGTGAACAATACTAGAAGGATTCGATACTCGGATGATGGAGTCTATGCGATACTCGGTGATCGTTGATGCAGCAATTGGCTAGAGATCGGTAGTCGTAGACTTAGCGATTTGGTGTTTTAGTCATAGCGATCACTACTCGATAGTCAGTCATCGATGATTCTGTGGTCGGTAGCTATGCTTATTATTCTCGAGTGTTTTGAGCGATGGTATTTTTCGAGTACTTGTGTTTGAGTACTCGACCGATCGAAAACATACGAAATGTATACAGAAGGGGTAGATGAGTATCCGGTACTATCCGTGTCTAACTCCGACTCTGAAGAAAAAATACGGAATATGATACGAGATAAGTGATATCTATCCGTATATATCCATATGTCAAATGATATAAGTGTTGGGTTTTCTCAACCCCTAGATTAATTTTGTGGAGTCTTTCGGTCTACCCTCTATTCCTCTGCCTTTTCCGTGGTGCCGCTCTGAAAGCATCTAGGCCCCTAAAAATGATTTTGGTAATTAATGAGTTTATATGAATATGGGACTAATTGTTTAATGAGTGTTTAAAGGTTAAGTCCAGATTATGGTTGACAAATACAAGCAAAAGGACAAGGTTGAAGATCAAATATGGCTCAAAATAAAGGTATATGTAGAATAGGATCCCTTTTCCATTTTATCGGTCTTAGGAGAATGGTGGAAGACCGGATTATAGGTTAAATAATCGTACCATAAAGAGGGATCATGGCAAGTAGCTTGATAGCATTTCTTGAGTGTCCATGGATCAACTAGAATCATGCATTCTTGAAAAATCTGTTTTAAAAGCCAAAATTGTGCTCTGTCTGGACGTGCGGTAGTTCCGCAGTTTTCAACGTCGGTACTACCGTCAAGCGGTAGTATCGCTGGAAAAATCAGAACTACCGGTGATCGGAAGTTCCGAACCTCGAGCGGACCCATTTTTCCAGAGAGCACCCTCCGGACGCATTTCCAAAATTTGAGAAGCGGTAGTTCATTGTCGAGCGGTACTACCGGCCACGTGTAGTTCGGAGGATCGGACCCTTTTCTCCAGAGCACCCTCCGGATGCCCTTTGAGTTTTAAGAGGCGGTAGTTCACTGTCAGAGCGGTACTACCGGCTACAGGTAGTTCCGGAGGGGAACCGGAGCCTTTTTTCCAGAGAGCGACTTTTGGAGCTCGGCTCAAGCGGTAGTACCGCGCCGACTTTGCGGTACTAACGGTGAACGGTAGTACCGGACTTTACAACATCGGTAGTACCGCGCCGACGGTCCAACGGTCACTGCAGAGGCTCTGATATAGCCGTTCTGCTGCGTCAAATAGGGGAGCGGTACTACCGGCCTCAGACCGGCGGTAGTTCCGCTCGCCCTGATTTTTCTGGAATTTGTTCCAAACGGCTAGTTTGGTAGGTGGAAGGTATAAATACCCGTACCACTGCTCAGAAACTTGTGTTAGAGACTCTATTGATCATCCTTGAGCATTGGGCATTCACTCCACACCTACTTTCACTCTTGAGCATTCATTTGAGGTGGTTGAGCAAAAAGTGCATAGCATTTACTAGTTTGATCCTTGGCACTAGTTTGCAATCAAGCGAAGCTCGTGATTTGTTACTCTTGGTGCTTGCCGGCACCTGGACGATTGGGAGAAGCTTGATCGGTGATCTTCTCAAAGGAGATTGTGAGAAGACCCGGTTTTCTTGTGAAGGTTGGAGCTCGCCTACCCGGAGCGGGGAAGAGCTACTTCTAGTGATCGAGGTGCTTCGGCTTAATTTGTGGAGCCGGTTCGATTCGTTCGAGCTAACCTCAACGTGGACTAGTGGGAACCGGCAAGTTTCCGATACCACAGTAAAACATCGAAGTGTGCACATCTCCCTTTTGCTTTCTCATAGTTCTAAGTTTACGTGCTTAGTATCTTGAATTGCCCTTTTAGAACTAGTATTGTTATTTGCTTGACTAGTATTGTGTAGGTTTAAATTGTCTTTCATTCTTGCTCTTAGAATTAAAGAAATTTAATCAAGTTAAAAAGAAAATTTTAAAAACCGCCTATTCACCCCCCTCTAGTCGGTATCCTTGATCCTACACGCTCACAATGTATAATGAGGCTAGAGGGTAGGGACCTATCTATAGACTCCACTTCCAAGTGTTATAAAGTGTCCCACCTGTTTCCGGTATCCCATGAGACTCCTAAACCATGTCACCAACCACGATCAGACAAGCCAGTTTTATGAGTCTAAAATATATCAGTCCCAAGCATACATGTGTGAGTCACATGCTATGGTCAGATTGTTTATGAGGTCAATTCCAATCTGATCATGTGGGTCAACAGCCTGCAGAGCCGATCCTACAAAACAAATCCAGCTATTCCGCCCTGTGCTGTGCCCGGGTTAAACAAATGCATGCATATTAAATTCCAGTATACTTGATCTCAATAAATATGTCTACCATATTCCAGCACAGCCGTCCTCGGTACCTCGAGTATTAATTTCCTCGAGTTAAATTCCGCATCAAAATATTCCCTATCACTTGCATCAGTAATATGAATAATTCCACATTAAGTAAAATAGACAATAACTATAATAAATATTGAAAGCCACATAAAAAATCCCAACAATAAGGAAGTCTGTTGTGACTTCACATAGGAACAAAATAACATATAGACAGATTGTCACATCTAAATAAGCGACAGTATTGAGTGTTCTTCTTTCAACATCTCAGTAATTAGTCTCTCCATGTTCGCTCTGATTATACCATATTGTCCAATGTCCATGTTCGCCGCCTTATACCGACCGTCTGAAAGATTATGGAACGGATACGGGATGGAGAAATAGATATCCAATATTATCCGTATCCGATTATGAGAAAAAAATATAGAATAAGATACATGATAAACAATATTCATCCATATTCGCTTTTTGCACCCCTGGGACTAGCACCAGAGGAGAGAAGAGGTGGAATCGGACGGCCATCCTTTCGAACCTGCCGTACCCCTTGTGATCCATCCGGCCTCCATATTAGATCGCTCGTAGTTCATACTTCATACATGTCACGCTACCCGGGGACTGTTGGGTTGATCTCGGCTAACCAACTCCGAGATTTCAGGGAGACTCCGTCTCAAAAACGCGCCTTGATCGGAAGCAGTTGATGACCCCATTTGGTTTCGGTCCCGGACACCCAACGCCACATATAAGCGGGGTTTCGGCAGGGCAAATAACACGCATGTGATTAAGCCTAACAAAACCTAACAAGCCGATCTATTACGGCGCCGAGGTGAGCGAAGACCGGAATCCGTCCACGACTACGGCGACACCGACCTTCTTCTCATGGCGACCACCTCCGACCACCTCTACTCGTCCTCTTCACCCTCTGACCCCACAACACCTTCATGGCAACTTCTAATGGTTCGGGTATGTTCTTGATGCTTCCGCATTTAGGTTTTATTTTGTGTTCATGTTCTTGAGTCTAGGGATTAAGACTAATGTTTATGCTTTAAGATTTAGATTAAAACTAACATTGGTATCAGAGCTGCCTAGACTCGATTATGAACCCTAACAAAATTAGTACCTCCCGGAGTCGGATCTAAAGATTTGGATGTAAGATAAATGTCTTGGTTTAGAAATTAGAAGGAGGGGATTCAATAATTTTCGCAAAACCCTAATGAATATCCCCAAAATCCCACCACCCGAAGACCCCAAATCCGAATCAAAAACTTAGATCAGGGCGGAAAACTTACGATTTTTCGGGGCTCGGGCGCTGCCGGTGTCGTCTTGCTGTTGCGGTGCCGCTCCACTCGGCGTCGCCGGCCGAGCCCCGCCGACGACTGCGCCATCTTCTCCACCGCTTGGGCCGCCGCCGCGTCGGGCTGCCGCTCGGCAGCGTCTTCGAGCCGCCGCCATTGCTCCGCTTGATCTTGCCGCCTCGGGGCTACACGCATGGCGCCGCTCGCTGCGGCCGCCGCCGCTCGCTTGCGCGCCGCCGCTTTTGGCACCGCCGTGTCGCTCCCGCCTTGCGCCATTGTTGCCACCGCCAGAAGCCGCGCATGGCCGCCGTCTTCGCTTCGCGGTTGCGCGCGATCGCCGTCTTTTTTCCGCTGCACGCCGTCGCCGAGAGTCGCCGCCTCCGGCGGAAGCGTGCGCGCCGCCTTCATGCGGGCGCCGCATGTGCCGCCGCCGCTCCGCGCCGTGATTTTCGGGTGGAGACGATGTAAATGGCGCTAGGGTTAGGTTTTTGCTGCTTTTGACTCGGCTACCGTGCGCGCTGGACTGTTGGATTCGATCCGACGGTGATCATTCTTTTGGGCCGAGGGATTTTGGGCCGGCTATTGTTCTCGGCCGTCGGATCTTGATCCGACGGTGCGCACGTGCTGCGCGTTTTGGCCCATGCGGGGGGTTTGCCGCTTGTCGATTTTTTGGGCTACGCCCGTGCGTGAGTTGGGCCGCGCGCCGTTTTTTTTGGCCCGTGGGGCATTTTTGCCCGAGGGAAACTTTTGGGCCATGTATTTTCGGCCCGAATTTTGCTTTTAGGGCCGTTTTTAAAGCCCAAATTTTTGACAGAAATTTTATATTTTAATTTTCAATGCATTTATTTTGTTTTAGTTTATTATTATGCACTGTTTTAATTAATTTTTCGGATGCCCAAATTATGATGAATAATTATGTTATTTTTATGAATAAATCTCAAATTTAAATTGAACCAACGAGATATTTAAATTTGAGAATTTATGCTTAGTTTTTGGCATTATGTATACATATGATTATATTCTGACCAACGTCGTTTATAATCATATGTCGCCAATGAGATATTTTATTTCTGAAATTTTATGCTTAATTTTGGCATTATGTAAGCATATGATTATATTCTGACCAACGTTGTTTATAATCATATGTCGCCAATTAAATATTTTAAATTTTGTGATTTTATGTTCAAACTTTGGCATTATGTATGCATATGATTATATTCTGACCAACGTTGTTTATGATCATATGTCGCCATCGAGATATTTAATTTTAAGATTTTACGCTTAAATTTGGCATTATGTATTCATATGATTATATTCTGACCAACGTTGTTTATAATCATATGTTGCCATATATAATTAAGTTCTTTTCATTTTACGCCTAACGGTGATATGAATTTGAGCGTAATTTATTTTGCATGTTATTAATCAGACCAACGTAGGGTTAATTACATGCAATATATATTTATGACGTTTCTATTTTTTGCCCTGTATATTGAAATTCAACACTTAATGTTTCAAACGTTGCCGCCACAATATTGAGCAGCTCACGGGGAGTATTTTTTCCTCGTGGAGAGAAAGAATTTATGTTGTCCTTGGCGTTTTGGACCTTGATTATACTTTAAGAGTAGACGTTCCCGTTCCCCCCACCGAAAGTGAGGAGAATTTTGCTAAAAAAATAAAAAAAAATAGGAACGATCTAACCGCCTATCACTTATGATAATGAAGACCTCAATTTCAGTCATGATTAGGGGAGCAATCCCCAATTCCGACAATGCTAAGAAGTACATGTTTTCAATTGAGGAGAAATTTAAAGGTCCTATTAAAGTTTATGTCAGTACCTTAATTCAGAGGCTCCTAACCTCTAAATATGATGGGTCTGGCAGTATAAGAGAGCATATCATGATGATGACTGATATGGCAGAAAAACTCAAGGGCATATGGACAAGGCAATTTCTGATAGTTTTCTAGTTTATTTCATTATGACATCACTTCCTTCTGAGTACACAGCCTTTAAATTTAATTACGACACTCAGAAAGATAAATGGAGCATGAGCGATTTGATCGCCACGTGTGTCCAGGAGGAAGAGAAAATAAGAACAGAAAAGAAGGATTTTGTTTTTAATATCGGTGGCTCTCATAAAAGGAAGTTCCAAGGGGACTTCAAATCTAAGAAGAAGCTGCATTTCTCCTCTAACTCGGATAAATCGGGCCTAGAGTGCACAATGCACCAAAGCCTCATATTGCTTCATTGCAACATCTAAAGATAAGGAGAATGCCATACATGTGACGAGGCATTTTCAGAAAAACCGTGTAGGTTTTCTTAGTTTTAATGTATTTCTATAGACAATAAATGTATTTAAAGAGATGGTCTTGCTTTTAAACAAGAAAAGGTCTATATGTTTTCTCTTAATTATTTCCTTGTATCTTTAGATTAATGATGAGACTTCTTCGAAACTGTGGCACTGTCGTTTAGGCCACATTTCGAGGGGGAGAATGTAGCGTCTCATTAAAGAAGAAATTCTCCACCTTTTAGATTTATTTGACTCGAGACCCTTGCATCGATTGCATTAAAAGATGCCGATTGCATTAAAGAAAAATAAAACAAATAAAGAAGGAACTACTCACGATGCAGGACTCTTAGAATTAATTCACAGTGGATGGTTTTTGATTCTTTCATCACATTCACTGATGATATTGATATTTGCGGTCCTTTTCCTGTGACATCAGTGGATGGTTTTGATTTTTTCATCACATTCGCTAATGTTTTCTACCGTTATGGTTTTATTTTTTCCCCATTAAAGATCGTTTTGAATCACTCGACAAATTCAAGATATTTAAGGCTGAAGTTGAAAATCAGCACAACCTAAGAATTAAAATTGGAGGATGAACTAAAGTCTATAAGCACTAATAATGTATGAGACTTAGTGAAATTCCTGACGGAGTCAAAACAGTAGAGGAAGCTGTAATGGGTCTACAAAACAAAACATAACTCTAAGGAAATATCGAAGATTCAAATCAAGGCTTGTAGCAAAAGGCTTCTCACAAGAGAGGAAGTAACTATAATGACGTCTTTTCTTCCGTCTCAATTAAAGATTCATTCAGAATTGTTATGGCACTTGTAGCTCATTATGATTTAGAGCTGCATCAGATGGATGTTAAAACGGTATTTCTTAATGGCGACTTGCAAGAAAATATTTATATGGCCCAACCGGAAGGTTTTGTCGTGGAAGGCAAGGAGCATATGGGATGTCGACTTAAGAAATCCATTTATGGCTTAAAATAAGTGTCGAGGCAGTGGTATCTCAAATTTGATAAAATCATAAGAAGTTTCGATTTTATGGAAAATAAAGTTGATAACTGCATATATATTAAGTTCAAGGGGAGTAAATCCACCATCTTAGAACTTTATGTGGATGATATTTTATTGGCTAGCAGCGATAAGGATATGCTGTTCCAGATCAAGAGATTCCTTTCATCCAATTTTTGATCTCGGTGATGCCTCTTATGTTCTTGGCATTGAAATTCACCGAGATAGGTCTAAAGGAATATTAGGTTTATCTCAGAATGCATACGTTGACAGAGTACTAAAGAAATACAATATGAATAAGTGCTCTGGCTCGCCTGCTCCTATTGTTAAGGGCGATAAGTCTGGGACATTTCAATGTCCAAGGAACCAATATAAAACTGATCATATGAAGTCGGTTCTTTATGCTTGGTTGTCGGAAGCATTATGTATGTAAGTATGTACATACGATTTAGCTTTTGTGGCGGGATGCTTGCGGATATTAGTCAAATCCAGTAGACCTTTGAAAGCCGTTGAGAAAACTTTGCGTTATGTGCAAGCTACTAAGTATTTCATGCACACATATAAGTCTTCTGATAGCCTTGATGTTGTTGACTATTTAGATTCAGATTTTGCGAGATGTGTTGATACTACGAAATCCATGTCAGGTTATATCTTCACACTCGCTAGAGGAGCTATCTCGTGGAAGAGCTCCAAACAAACCCTTACGGCATCTTCAACGATGCAAGCTGAGTTTGTGGCATGTTATGAGACTATCGGACAGGCTGTATGGCTTAAGAATTTTATCCCGGGACTTAGAGTGGTAGACAGCATCTCTAAACCACTCACTTTATACTGCGATAATGAACCCGCAGTCTTTTATGCAAATAACAACAAGTCAAGTGGTGCTGCCAAACACATTGACATTAAGTATCATGTTGTGAAAGATAGAATCCAGGATCAAACCATAAGTATCAAGCATATCAGTACTAAGTTAATGCTTGCGGATCCGCTTACAAAAGGCTTACCACCCAATATTTTTTGTAATCATGTTGCCGGCATGAGTTTATTGAAAAGCCTCTGATTCTGGATAAAATGACCTTTTAAGTAAACCAACTCTCATTAAGTATAACGAATATCCATTCTAAGATAAACAAGTACACTATAGGTACTGAGGTTGTATGGTACTTTATTGATCATGCAACACATTGCCTTGGTATGCTGTTTTATCAAAGGATGGACTTATGATGTTAGCCTTACGATCAAAGGGGAGAATGTTAGGTTGATCTCGGCTAACCAACTCCGAGATTTCAGGGAGACTCCGTCTCAAAAACGCGCCTTGATCGGAGGCAGTTGATGACCCCATTTGGTTTCGGTCCCGGACACCCAACGCCACATATAAAGCAGGGTTTTCAACAAGGGCAAATAACACGCATGTGATTAAGCCTAACAAAACCCTAACAAGCCGATCTATTACAGGCGAGGTGAACGAAGCGGAATCCGTCCACGACTACGGCGACACCGACCGACCTTCTTCTCATGGCGACCACCTCCCGCCACCTCTACTCTTGTCCTCTTCACCTCCGACCCCACAACACCTTCATGGCAACTTCTAATGGTTCGGGTATGTTCTTGATGCTTCCGCATTTAGGTTTTATTTTGTGTTCATGTTCTTGAGTCTAGAGATTAAGACTAATGTTTATGCTTTAAGATTTAGATTAAAACTAACAGGGACCTCACCGCTTCACCAGCCCTTGAATTCCTGCAGATCTTGCTATTCTGGAGTGCGTTTGAAGCAGCGGCGGATCGAGAATTTTTAGATTGGATGTTCGGAAATATAAAATATTGTTTAATGTAAAATATAAAAATTCATAATAAAAAATAAACTACAAATTATTTATATTAGAAACAACATCTAAAACAATTTAGAGGAATTAAGTCCACGGGGTTTCTCTTCATTTTTGAATACTCTACGGTCTACATTTTCAAAAATCATGCTTCACCTGTTATGAATCAACAAAACACTAACAAAACCGGGAATTGGGGATTTGGGAATTGAGGATGATATGCAGCCGTGTCGTTCTCAGATGCTCAGCTGCTGCCTGATGTTTTTGCACTGCTCCATGCCCCGCCGGTCCAAGCCACGTGCTCCCTGCCCCGCCGCCGGCACGGGCCGGCGTTGGCGCTACACCCTCCATCCCCAGCTCGCCGCGGCCACGCGGTTGGACCCCTGACCTTCGGCTCTGGGCTCCCTTGCGCTGGGCGGTGCTCCTTGCGGGTTTGCGCCTGCCGCTCCATGTCCCGCCAATCGCCGCCGCCCGATCCCTGCCGGCCTGCCCCATGCTTCACTGTGGGCTGCGCCCGTTGTGCAGTGCATCGTGCTCGTGTGCCGCCGCCATGAAGAGAGCTAGAGAAAGTCGAAGAGACAGCCAGGGCGTTAGGCTTGGGACTTCACGACCATGAGTGTGTAAAACCTGTGAGGAGCTCTGTCAGGCTCACAGTAAACTCTAAGCTCGATCTTACGGCAGGCGGGCCAAGCATTAGGATTCTCAGAAAGCATACAAGGATGAAGTTGAAACGTTGAACAGCTCATTCGTGAACAAGCAGGCATTTACATCAGAGAAAAACTTCTCCATTAGCCATAACGGATGTAACTATATTACACTGAGATCTAGCGATCAATCAATCATCGGGTGGGTACTACAACCGTGACGCGATCAGATCATCAAACTGTCAGGGGCCTCGGTACCGACGGAAGCACGACAGGCATCCCTGCGGCTGATCGATTGGGATCATGCCTCCGCCCTTGGACGTGTCGATCGCCTCCAGCATGGACACCACCTCGGCCATCTCAGGCCGCTTGTCGGGGTTCGCGTCCCAGCAGCGCTTCATCACGTGCGCCAAAGAGCTTGGACAGCAGCGCGGTATCTCAGGCCTCAAGTTCTGCACATCAAGGATTGTATATTTTCTTTCAGTGGTTCAGACTTCAGAAACAAGATAGCAGCGACGCGAAAAGCAACAGGGTAGAAGCAGGTTTTTTACCTGGCGAACAACAGCAGAAGTGACTTCTGAGAAGCTCAGGTCAGGATACGGCATGTCGCAGCAGTATGTCTCCCACAGACAGATTCCAAAGCTATAAACATCACACTTCCTGTTGTAAGGATGCCCATTGAGAACCTGCACATAGAAGGCAATAAGGATAAGACAAGCTCAAGTAGGGTTGGGGGCATCCAACTTCATGATCTGTCCTAGGGCTTTCAAGTTTTACTTCAAGAACGAACTGTATTGCATAGAACTGGATGGTGAACAAAATAAGTTTATGATCAACAGAAACAGCTTGCTGCCTTACAGATGAGAAATCGATGTGACACTATGATGCAATGGGTAAGTGCAACTTCGAAAAATCACAAAAACACATGAACAAAAATATGAGGAGGTAATAGAGGAGATGCAATCTTGCAATTTCAACTCTCCAAACAAGAAACTTTGTAGTACCATGGGTCCAATTTTTCCCTACTTAATTTGATAGTTTGGTATAACTAAAGACCTATCAGCACATGATAAATGATATAGGATTAGAAAAATATCTCCAGATGGTTAAAGATCAAATACCTCAGGTGCCATGTAACCAAGTGTGCCTGTTTCACCCGTCATATCACTAGGATTTGAAGCCTCAACTCGAGCAACACCAAAATCAGCAATTTTCACGGTCCTTGTTTTGTCAAGAAGCATATTTTCAGTCTTGACGTCACGATGCACTATCTTCTTTGAGTGAAGATAGCTTAATCTATTGAAATGCAAAGCTCACAATGAGATCTATGAAGATTAAAGGGACAGAATAGAAGATATTTGCAGGCAAACACCAACAAAAAAATCAATTAATTACTTACCCCCTGGCAAGGTCAAGAGCTATTTGGACCACAACTTTAAACGCTAGCTTCCTTCGCCTGTTCTTTATTAGAAAATTTTTCAGTGAACCCCCAGCAACGTAATCAACAACAACGCAACAAATATTACTCGGCATGCCAAGATGTCCATGTTCGGTTTGTACATTTAGATCTCTTGCACCCATTATAGCCCCAATAAACTGTCAATTGTAGTTCAAGATAGTGTTAGGACGGCCAGTTGAGAAGTAGCAGATAACTACCCTCACCAAGAGAATAGAGAAAATAATAATAATTGTTGATAGTCCGCAATGCGTTGCATAGATGGCAAAATTAGAACCTCCTACAAATTGCTTGGTAGATTTTCTACCACATTCTGAGACCAATTTTCATGGCAATATAAATTTACAATGTCAAATGTAATTTTGCTACTATTATTGAAAAAGTGATGTTCCAATTATACAAGGTTGTAACGTTCTTTATCAGGGCTCACGTGGCTAAATACCTTATAATTCTTTTATCAAGAAGAGGAAAATATGCAAACTTTGATAAATATGGAATGGCTCAGATTAAATTATGACATTAAGGGCATTAATACAACTTGCAATGCTGAACATGACCACCCATCCTTATGCTGTCAGATATCTAGCCATGAAAACATGTCACACCAAAGGGATGATTGACCCGCACATTTCAGTATATTGCTATATATATGTCATGTAAAAAACAAGTTTGCCCATGTAGTTGTGATGGACATTATTGGACAATAGTTTCAGCCGGTCACCATTGTAATCGCTGTTTTATGAACCAAAGCTAAATATAAATTGAATTGCTGTAAATTATATCAGCAAAGTGATATAAGCTATGAATTTGAAGGGGTGAAAAAGGGCTTCTTCAGCCAAAGATTACCTTAGTAACATTTGGATGATCAAGCTTATGCCAGACAGAGACCTCTTGTGCAAATGCTGCTCTCAGTGCAGCAATTTCTTGTTCTGATCTATGACCATCCTCCCCCCAGTCAAGCAATTTCACTGGAAAATAAAATTTTAACAATTAATGTTGAAAAAAAGCTGTAAACTTAAAATTTTGCACATGAACAGTTGATAAAAAATCACTACATAATTATTAAGCAGTACATATATTACTATATTAGTGACCTCATATGCTTTGCAATAGTGACTGCTTGTGGAGGAGAGGAAACACATTCCAAGATGCATTTAACACTTCTCAAGGATGACCTCATGCGCTGCTTGTGGACCAAAGGTAACACTTTTTTATGAACCGGATGCATTTAACTGTGCATGTCTCCCTCTGTTTTTTTTCAAAGAGTATTTAGCTGTGTATGTTGAAAAATTAATTAAGGTGTATATCAATATCAGTTACAGTTTTATGTCTGGTGTGGAAAACCGAATCAGCAAGTCCCCTCTTAACGGCTTAACATGTAAATGAAAGATTTAGCCAGATTCAAATCTGCATGGGGGAATATAATGTGACAACTGACAAATTATTCATAGAGAACAGCGAGGAAGCTGATTTCATCGCACAAACCAAAGTAGTAAGGAAAGGCAAGACAAGCCAATCAACAATTTCAGTGAGTTGGTAAATGCTTTGACACATTTGGTATGACATTCCAATCGCACATTATGATTATAAATGATCCTTTTCTTTTTCAAGACACAGAATTGAATTGCCTGGTGAACCAAACATATTGAAAGCAGTATGCAATAGGTGAAGTTCTGGACAGACAAACACATTGCATCTGCTTTGTCCCATGTCATGTGACTATGCCGGGTGAGACAGTGCAAAACTGCTACTTTATATTCCTTTAGCAGCAAAAGTCTGCGCGTTTGGAAAATCCTAACCTGGCTCAGATGCTTTGCAATTTTCCTTGGTCCCCTGAAAAGTACCACGCCTGTTGCAAGTTGCAACTTTTTGTCTAAAAATCAGCTGCTTTAATCTGTAATCTCCAACTTCCAGGGGCTCATCACAAGATGAACACATGAATCACGCCTGTTGAAGTATAAGTGAATTATTCGTCTTTCTTTATCAACTTAGGTTTTTTGGTGAATTAGTTGGTGCATGCAACTAAATATGATATTAGAGCTAAGAGGTCTTGCGTTTAGACTCGATTGGCGCAATTAAAAATAATAATTACAGCCCACTTCTATTCCACATCTTAGGTCTCTGAAGAACACTATATGTGAGAGGAGTGTTGAAGTATAAGTGAATTGCCTGTTTTTTCTTATCAGTTTAGGCTTAACTCGTGAGGGAGGTGCCGAAGTATAAGTGAATTGCCCGTCATTAGTTTAGGCTTAACTTTATTTGTTGGTTGGTTAGAATCACATGAGGGGTGTTACACACCAAAAGCGGGCTTATCTGCCCGAAGTCACGGAATACACCATGGAATCAAGAAAAGCAGAGGTATCGACTTTAACAATTTGCTAACAAGGAAAAGCACCGGTGACACGACCAGAGAAAACTACTCGCAAAAGCACCCGAAGCAACCACCTATAGTAAATGACATTGCCATCTATCGACCAATCAATTCTACTTACCATGGCATCCTAAGCCAGGAAGGACGAACACAAGCACGAAAAACAAAGCGGCAAAGTTCCCTAAGAACTCGCAAAAGTAATAATCGATCAGAACCAGGAAGTATCCAACGCAGGCAGCCAACACTAAGTATTAGGGTAATTTCATCGAGCAGCTTAAGGGTACTGAAACTGGGAGGTAAGTGTACGCGTATATGTGAAGTTGAGATGGTACGGTACCGGCGACGTCCTGGCCATCGTAGACGCCACGGTGGACGGTGCTGAAGGTGCCGCGGGCGATGACGCCCTTGATGACGAGCTTGGAGTGGTCGATCTCCCAGGCCTCCCGGTGCCTATGCTGCTGCAGCAGCTGCGGCTCCTCCCAGCCTGGCTGACTCGCCGCGGCGGCTCCCAGGCTGCGCCGCGGCGGGCCCGCCCCGCTCCGGGCGGCCGAGGTGGCGCTCCAGCTGCTCGTCGAGGCTCTTGAGATCGATCTGGTCCGCCCGCACGAACCCCGCGTCCCCCCTCCCGCCGCCGCCCGCGCTGGGCTGCCTCATGCTTGGAGCCCGCCGGAGGGGTTGGAGGAGCTAGAAACGGCGGTGACCGGCGTGGGTGGGCCGTGGGCGCGGAAGGTCTCAGGTGGTGTGGCTGCCGCGGCGAGGAGCGGGAGGTGGTGGTTATGCTATACTACAGGGGACGGGGATGGGTTGGCGAATGGCGAGGCAGGTGGCTCGTGCTCGTGCGCGGGGCTCCATGTGAGAGCATGGCGTTGGGTTGCCGAAGTAGGCAGGCGCAGCACGGGCGGAAACCAAGTGACCGAGGAGGAGTGACTCGTGTCGCAGGCCCCACCCGAAGTAGTCAGGAGGTTCGTCCGTGCAGTTGTGGTAGGGCTGCGACCGAGCCGAGCTGCTCTTCTTAACTCGAGTCGAGTTGGGCGAGTTTATAGCGGTGTTCGGGAGGTGAGAAGTCGGGTGGCTTCTCATTTTTGTTATAGTACCTAATTTTTAAATAGAATATTTTTTTAAGATAGGGTTTACAAGTTAAACGTAGTACATGTTAAAAGATCAACATCTGTACTAGCCAAAATCGTAAGTGAGTATCGGTCTCTTCGTAATCTGTCACAGTAATGCACCAAAATTCAAAATTTCATTAAAAGCCATAAGCATGACCAAAAGAACACCCCCTATATTTAAGTTTGGACTCGGCTTAGTCTAAATTTAAGTAAACTTAAGTTCGATTTAAGTAAATTTAATAACAGTTAATAATTCAATTTTACTAATTTTTAATAATAAATAAAGTTTAAACTCAAACTCAGCTCTTATAAACTCGATAAGACATCCAACAATATTTAAACTTAAATGGATCTTGATGAGCTATTTAAGTTCGATTTATTAAAATACATGAGTTTAAGATTAGACTCAAGCTCGATTTAGATTGGACTCAAGCACCTTAGGAGCCTGAGCTTTTTTCTTGTTTAGTATACACTTGCGACCGCGATTGCGTCCGATACAGTCCAATGAAATAGTACAGTGGGCTTGGCCTAATAAAAGCACAATGTGCAATCTTGGGCTACACCAGAGAAACAGCCCAAATAGGAAACCGGTCCAGTCTTATCTAAGCCCTGCTCGCGTGGGGGAAAATTCTTAGCCGCGGGAGGTCGCAAGACTACACCAGCCAGGCAAGTTCCCATGGCGGCGCTGCCTCTCCTCCGGTGGGGCGCCTCCTCCCTCCGCGCCCACTCCTCCCCTCCCCCGCCGCGGCGCCTCTTCTCCGCCCTCCGCCGACCATCCTCCATCGCCAGCTGCGAGGCCGGCTCCAAGGTCATGCTCAAGGGGATGGACTACCCAGAACTCGAGGTAAGGGCTCTCTCAACCTCTCAGTTGTCTAAGACAGTGCATGCGTATGAGCTGAATTTGCGGCGGTTCGCCCAGAAATGGGTGCAGTCACAGGGGTTCCGGCCGGGGCAGGCCATGATGCTGTGGAAATGCCTCTACGGGAACAACGTCTGGGCGCATTACCACGACGAGCTCGCTGGTAGGGTGCACTTTTTGTTTTCCTGCCACGAATTATATTCGATATATTTTGATTCTGACTGGTGTAGTTCAGGTATTCAGTGGTAATTTAGTAAATGTGATAGCACACATAGTAGAAAGGTGTGAGGTCCAGGTATACTTGTAGATTAATTCGGATCCAATCTAATAGGAAAGGGATGACAAGAAGATATTAGTTTGTTCGTGGGAGTTTTGATGTGTCAGAGAACGTGCTTACCTGTTAGAACTGAGAAATGATGAGGTTGCTTTGTGTTACTTTGTGAGCATGTGCAAGTATTTGTTGTTTTGTGTTCATTTTATTACCACCTTGCCACCTTCAAAAAGAGTAAACCCATCATATATACTGTATACATGACCTCTTGCTACATTTTGTAAATGGAAAATTTTGAAGAAAAAAAACCTTTGGCCTTGTAACAGTTGCATTTTGAGGGGAAAAAATTTGAAAACCAATGGCATACTCCCAATTCAGCGATATCATTGGCATTTTCAGAAAGTCATGTTCCATTAGTGGAATTTTCAGTACTTTCCCGTTGTAAATATAGAGGACTGCAGAGGATGTTTATCTATCAGGTAGATTTTATTTGTTGATAAGAAAAACCAGTAACTTTACAGGTAGAAGTAGCTCTAACTTTATACTAAGTTTTAGTTGTGTTAGATCCTTCTCTCACTACCTTGACACCATTTTTTATTACTCAGTTTCTGTTTCGGGATCTATCCTAGTTGCTTGGAATTATACTTGTGAAATTGGCAATTTGCTTATGTTTCTTTTCTTTGGTAAATTTTTTTCGTTTGTTGTGTTGTTAGTATATTGGTTGAATGGATTTGGTCCTTTGCCTCTAATCTCGTTCAGGTTTAAACAAGGACTTCAGGAAAATGATAATCGAGGATGCTGATCTCAAGGCATTAACTGTGAAAGACATCCTCACTGCATCGGATGGAACCCGAAAGGTAGCTCTTTCAGTGTTACTGATATCTTCTGTAATGTTTTGGGTATATGATTGATTTCAGAACACAGGATGTTACAGATCCTGTTCTCTCTTGAAGATGGCCCGGTGATTGAAACAGTTGTCATTCCTTGCGCTAGGGGCAGGACAACCATCTGCGTTTCAAGTCAAGTGGGTTGTGCCATGAATTGCCAGTTTTGCTTCACTGGAAGGTCTGTTTACTTTCTTTGAATAGCATTTGGTTTTCTATGGTTTGTAGTGCTTGCTTTATATTTTGCTCTTCTATTTTTTTGGCTTCTGTAGGATGGGTTTGAGAAAACAGTTGTCTACAGCTGAGATTGTTGAGCAGGCTGTCTTTACTCGCAGACTATTTTCAGATGAATTTGGTTCTATTACAAATGTTGTATTTATGGTAAGCATTCTCTTCATGATAACTTATGATACTAGCTATATTATGGTGATTAAGTGAGCAACTGACAATATAGTTAACTGGCAGCATACTGTTCATAATTTATAGTTTTATATCTTGAACCCATATATCTTGCGTTTGCATGCTGTTCATCTTGAATTGCTGACAAAATTATCCTTTATGTGATATCTTAAACTGCAATTGGCAAGTTAGTTGTATATATAATGTTTTTGTTCACTTAGCACTGTTTTCTGACAGTATTACCCTGCTTCTGTCTGCATTCCAATTCAATGGCATCAGTATTCAGTATTGTTGAATTCAGTTTCTTGTTGAATTGTTTGGCCTGGATTTATGGCTTCCTTATCATAGTTTTGGAGTACTGCGTTAGCAAGTCTACTAATATAGTGATAGCAATGTCATGGATGCCTAGGTATGCAGTATTAACTTCTTGTATAGCGTTAATACTGTTTCATTTGTTGATAAGATGCTATCACCTTTTGCCACAATCTTTCATTAACCTCTAATTTTTGTACAGGGCATGGGTGAGCCATTGCACAATGTTGACAATGTACTAAAGGCCTCAGCTATAATGGTTGATGAGCAGGGCCTTCATTTTAGTCCTCGCAAGGTTACTGTCTCCACAAGTGGGCTTGTCCCACAGATAAAACGATTCATCCATGAATCCAATTGTGCCCTGGCCGTGAGTCTTAATGCAACAACTGATGAGGTGAAATCCAATTTTGGTTATTCTATTGTGGTAAAATGGTTTGGCATTATTTTGCTGTTCTGTATACTAACTTTTTCTTCCAGGTTAGAAACTGGATAATGCCCATTAACAGAAAGTACAATCTTAACTTGCTTCTTGGCACTTTAAGGGAGGAACTTCGTTTCAGAACAAAGTACAAAGTGCTATTTGAATATGTCATGCTTGCTGGAGTGAACGACAGGTCAGGAATCTGGATTAAACAATAATTTTCAGTTGTTATCGTGTGTTGTTTTGTGAAATTGTCTTAATAGAGCTTACATATAAAGATATTTTCAGTTGACATATGAATACGTGATTTTCCAATATTTGCAAAAGGCTGCTGTGCTTTCATCTTTTTATTCAGCAGTAGTTCTCTTTTTTCTTCAAATTTCTTAATACATATAGGCCAAGCGACAATCTATGTGATATAGTTGCCACTGTTGTTGTAATCAGTTGCTTGTAGACAAATTAAATCTTCTGTTTTGGTATTAACCTTTTTAAAGCTCTTACAGCAAAAATAAGTTACTCCTTGCACCCTGAACATTTCTGTGGATTTACTATGCTCAGTGTGGACGATGCGAAGAGGCTTATAGAGCTCGTCAGTGGGATCCCTTGCAAGATCAACCTCATCTCTTTCAATCCCCATAGTGGGTCCCAATTCAAGCCCACACCTGATGAGAAAATTATCGAGTTCCGCAACATTTTAATTCAAGCTGGCCTTATTGTTTTTGTTCGGCTAAGCAGAGGGGATGATCAGATGGCTGCCTGCGGTCAGCTAGGAGAGCCTGGAGACTATCAGCTACCACTGCTCCGTGTACCTTCGAAATTTCAGGTCGCCTTGTGATGCTAAATAGTACTAGTACAGTCATTAGTAATGAGGATACAGCCATGCAGTTCTTACAAGTCATGCTCTCCCTAAGCAGCCTGACGACTATCGAAAATTTTCTGATGTGGCATCAACACGACGAGTCTTAGCTGACTTTTGGTATGTAAAACACATTTTGACATAACGCTGCTAATCTGTTGAGTATCAAAAGCTAGATTTCTACATGGACATATAACTCTCGATTTGTCTCCTCATTTAATTTACTATTGGATGGTAAGTTGGTAGGTATCAAATAAAGTTGAGACGAACCTTTCAGCTTGCTCCATGCAACTTTAAATACATGGCATTTGGGCATTTTGCATAGCTTTGTTAGAGTTTATGATCTAGGCCAAACGGCCGAACAGGGAAACGTGGGGTGATGCCCACGTTTACCCGTTTTCTTCTCTAACCAACGCGCCCTGATCGGGGGTGCCTAACCAACCTTGGTTACGGTCCCCCGTTGCAACAGCGCAAGATAAAAAGGGGGTTCGGCCTCTCACACGGTGACTAAGGTTTTTCCGTTCCCGTGAGAGTCATACCCCGCACAAACCCTAAAGTGAACCGATCTCATCTTGTTGTTAAGCAACGGAAGACCGCCGCCGCCGCTACAGACGTCGCCGGCGACTCTCCGGACGACCTTCACCGACTCTTCCTCACGCCTGCATCACGCAGGCACGGGTCTTCGCTCAATGGCGTTCATGGCTGACCGTAAGTCATCTTCCAACCTTATGAATGTCTAGGTGTTCTAGTGCTTAATTAGCAATCATGTGTTATGCATAATCTTTAATGTCTACATTTGGTATCAGAGCCTTTTGCTAATCTCCCTAGAACCTTAGCCCTCTAATATGTTTTGGGTAGCATTGTATTAAAGAGAGATCGGAAGAAATCATCAGTGAACGTAATAAAAGAATCATAACCATCTACTGATGTCACAGGGAAAGGACCACATATGTCAGTATGAATTAATTCTAAAATCCCTGTGCTTCGAGTAGCACCTTTCTTTATTTTCTTTACATACTTGCCTTTGATGCAATCAAGGCAATGATCATCCGAATCGCTAAAATCTAAAGGGTGGAGAATTTCTTCTTTAATGAGACGTTCAATTCTCCCCCTCGAAATGTGGCCCAAACGACAGTGCCACAATTTCGACGAAGTCTCATCAATTCGCTTGCGCTTTTTATTCACATCACATACATTCATGGATATAAGTGAATCTTGCAGGGATAACATGTAAAGCTTGTCGTGTCGGATGGCACGACCAACATTATCATTATTAAAATAAACCAAACACTTTCCGTGTCCAAAATTATAAGAATATCCATCATTATCTAATAATGAAACAGAAATTAAGTTTCTTCTCATCGAGGGAACATAAAGAACATCATTAAGTTTCATTACAAAGCTATTATTCAAGACTAAAGAAACAAATCCAATAGCTTCAATTTTGGCTTCCATCCCATTAGCTACTCTTAGGCTTCTTTCCCCTCTGAGACTTGTCAACATATGGAATCCCTGCAAGGAATTCGTAACATGCACAGTGGCACCAGAATCAATCCACCAAGAGTTTATAGGAAAATCAGCATAAAATGCTTCATCAACAAAAATAATTTCATAAGTACCTTTCTTGGCTAGCCATTTTAGCATCCAGGACAGTTATCTTTGAAGTGGTCCTTTGACTGACAAAAATGGCACTCATCACTTTTCTTTTGTCCATTTGAGCTTCCAGGACCTGAAGCGTTTTATGCGCTTTAGGGTCTTTGTGGATCTTGTGGCTTTTATAAGGGAATATGCTTGCTCCTTCTTTCCCTTTCCTTTATAGCCACCTCTATTTCTAGAGGGACCATTGTATTTGAGAAGTTGATGTGATTCACAAAATCATTAGATCCTCGACTTTAATCCTCTCCTCTTCCTGAGAGACATTAGCGATCAACTCGCTCATTGTCCACTTGTCTTTAATGGTGTTATAGTTCACCTTAAAGGCTTCATATTGCTTAGGAAGAGACATCATAATGTAATGGATAACAAAACCATCGGAAATTTCCATGTCTATTGTCTTAAGTCTAGCAGCAATGTTAATTATGGTCATAATGTGCTCACGGACATTTCCAGTACCATTGTACTTAGTGTTCATGAGTCTGTGCATCAGCGTTGTAGCATAAACCTTAGAAGACCCTTTAAAATGATCCTCTATGAAGGACAAGTACTCCTTCACTTTTTCCTTTTCAGGGATTGCTCCCCTAATGGCTTCATTGATGGAGTTTTCATCATAACAAGTGAAATGCGGTTAGACCGATCCCACTTTTCAGCATTAGCTTTGTATTCCTTCATTTTGTCATCAAATTTTTCCTCCCCTTCATTAGGAGCGACTGGTTCATCGAACCTGAATGCGTAGTCCAGATCCATGAGCTGGAAAGTCGTCATAAGTGCAAACTTCCATTTTGGAAGTTCTTTGCTATAAGTGGCTCAATTGCATTAACTTGAGCGGAAACAGTAGCAGCTGAAAAATTTTAAAATTTTCATTAGGAAAAATATAATTAATTTGCATAAAAGTTAACCTTACGTTGGTATGATTAACAATATGCTCATAAGAATTTTTCGCATCACCGTTGGGCAGAAACGAAAAATTTAACATAATTCATACACATGCAATTACAATTAACGTTGGTCAAAGAGTAATAGCATGGAAAAATTAAACATAACAAACATAATTGATATCATGCAATTACAATTAACGTTGGTCAGAGTAATAGCATGGTAAAAATAAACATAACTCTCCAATTAAATTTCTCGTTGGTTTCATTTAATTAGAGAAAGAACATCAGGCAGCGGAAAAATATCATAATAATTTTAGCAGCTCAAAAAAAATTATTTAGAAATATTTTCATGAGAGACATTAATTATACATGAGATATACTGAAAAAAATACATGAGAAAAAATATACCATGCGCTGCTGGGCCGAAACCCAACAGCCAAAACAAAATGCCTTATTGTTGGGCGAAAACCCAAATAGCCGCCCATCAATCCCACAGCATCACGGTAGTCCATTGGATCGGACGGTGAGATCCCGCGCCAAAACAAAACCACCCCAAAAACCTAGAGGCATAAGCCTCCACTCCACCCGAGAAAAGCGAGCCGACGGCGGGCATGCGCGAAAGGGCGATGGCGGGAGGCGCGCAAGACGGGCGGCGGCGACGCGTCTTAGGGCGGGCGGCGGCAAGACGCTGCAGGGGCGGCTGCGGCATCACGCTGCGGCAGGGCGGCGGCCGCTGCGCGCAGGGGAGCGGCGGCACAGCAGGCAGCGCGAGCAGCGGGGCGGTGGCGGCGGCGCCGCGCGGCGGCGCTTGGCGCGGGCGGCGGCGGCGCCAGCGCGGCGGCCCAATGAGCGCGACAGCAATGAGCGGCGCGAGGCAGCGGCGGCGGCGGCGAATCGCGGCGGCGGCGACGCGACGGTCACGGCGACGCCCCAAAACCCCCGAAAATCGTGAGTTAACCATCCCGATCCGAAAAAAAATTGATTTGGGGATTTTGGGGTTCATCAAATTTTGGGGAAAACTTTAGGATTTGATTTCTATTACTTGATTCCCCTCCTTCTACAATGCTACCCAAAACATATTAGAGGGCTAAGGTTCTAGGGAGATTAGCAAAAGGCTCTGATAACATTTGGTATCAGAGCGAGGTTAAGTTCTTGAGCGGTGTATGCCCAAGTACCTGTGGCTTGAGAAGATGTCGATCGTTGAGGCGGCACCGGCGGCAAGCAAGGAGGGAGGGATGTCTCTCCAGTACCCGGTGCTAAACAAGACGAACTACACAGCTTGGGCAACGAGGATGAAATTCCTCATGAAGGCGCAAGGTGTATGGGAAGCAATTGAGCCCACGAGGAATGCTGCTGTTGATGAGAAGAAAGAAGAGAAGGCCATGGCTATCATCTCCCAGGCGTTGAGCGATGTGACGCTCATGCAGTTGCGACCAAGAACACCGCCTTGGAGGTGTGGACAGCTCTCCGCACCATGCACATGGGGCGATCGAGTCACAGGCGAAGATCCAGACGCTACTGTTGGGAGTTTGAAAATCTCGGCATGGGCAATACGGAATCGGTGGACGATTTCGCAACGAAGGTAACATTGCTTGTTGGCCAGATGCAGGCACTTGGAGAGAAGATAGAAGAGAAGAATGTCGTCAAGAGGTTTCTGCGAGCCGTCTCTGACAAGTTCATCCATATTGCGACGACGATCGAGTATTTTGGCTTCTGATGCAGTCTGAGTAGTCAAAGTTAAAATTCTGTTACTGGTAGTTCCAAAAGGCTCGAATCCTCCTACTGATGAACATGTATGATGTATCAGTGTACGCAAGCCCCACCAGTTGAAGGGCCTGTTCTTTTTGGCTGCGGCTTGTGGCTTTTAGGCTGTTTATACGAGAAATTACAGAGTAACAGAAACTCATGTGCGGTTTTTGCTAATATAAATGAAATCAGTAAAGTATGTACTACAATTTACTAGTAGACCCTATCTTGAAAAAATACCCCGTTTAAAAGTTAGTTACTGTAGAAAAGCCGAAAAGCAGCTTTTAGAAGCTGAAAAGAACAGGCCGAAGTGCCTTCTTTCCAAAAGCACCTCCATTATGCTGCACATATTGGGCGCCTTCAGAGCTAATCTGCTGCCAAACTGTTAGTCTACACGCTACACCTGCACCTTGCTTTAGCAGAATCTTAGATTTCGACGACCCAGAACACTGGCTGATTGTGCAGATGGGCATTCTGCGAGTGATTTTTTTAGGTTTATTTCATTTGATTCGAGATAAGCATTTTTTTCTACTCTGGGGTATAGTTACTCCTTATACTGTATCTCGTACAACAAAAGGTATGTACGTGTAGTATACGACTATATAAGACCATTTATATGTACATTTTTTTGGAAAGTGAATATGGACTTTTTTGAACATACTCTTTTTTATGTAAAGGGATTAGCAAAATATGATAAAAACTACGTGCACCCTTGCAATTTCTTTATGTGATTCGTGTATAAGTATCTTAGAATTAGTATATCATCATAACCAAGGTGATAAAGGAGTACGTTAAGTTTGTTTAGATAGTATGTTATGGGTGTGTATATATATACTATTCTACACCTAAGCTAGAATAAATTATTTTAGGCTTTACCACCTTCCGTAGGTCAAAACCCACATCCCATATTGGTCAAAGGTTGGTCAAAGAATACTCACCACCTCCACCTCTGTCAACCTCTCTATGTCGCTCTCCACCCATCTTTTCTATGCTCAGACGATGTAGTAATTAACTGATTTAGGTACAGTAAATCTAAACTTTCGGTGCAGTGATAGTTCTTTATAGCATCAGCAAACGCTTCAAACGATTATAAATATGGTAAATGGTTTAGGAGATATTGTCGTCCAGAGTTTGCAACCAATCGATGTTTCTCTATCCACAAGCCCCCATTTGTTGTATAGGCTTATTAAAGGCACGATAAGGTCATCGTAAACCTCTTATGGTGTTGTAAACGCAAAGGAAGATTGCAGTAAATCTGTTGTATAGGTTCGGTGAGTGTACAATGAGGTCGTAAAAAACTTTTGTAACATGCAATAAACACATATGGAGGTGGTAGTAAATCTCTTTTAGTGATGCAATAAAAATCGAAATCACACCAGGCCGCGCAGTAATATGTATCTGGACGCCATCACATAATGGTTCTATTTTTTATCTGATCCTTATTCGTTTATTGGTGAGACATATATCATTCTGTTCCTCTCATCATCAATAAGCTAACAGTGAAAACTATTTGTGAATCGAAGTTGCCAATCAAAAGTTATGGTTAAAACATGAATAGAAACATTCTAGTACCAATAAGGAACTCATATTTGTTGGTTAGTTGGCCACATCACTAGTTGGCTTAATTTCCGTATAAAGTGGGTGCACATGGAGTCAGTTGGGCGCGCTCGTCTGACCAGCGCGTAGAATAACTTATTCTACATTCAAGCGTAGAATGATGTGTCCGTGTGCGTACACACACACTCACTATATTATGCCAGAGCATGGAATAAATTATTCTATGCTCTAGCTAGATCCTCCTCCCACCCTGTAACATCCCAGAGATTCATTCCTAAAAGTTAAAATATTAAAAAATTATTTTCTTTTTTTGAATTTTAATTTAGTTTTTTTTTTCTAATTTTCTAAATTTTAAAAAGGTTTTTCCTGTTTTCCATAATTAAAAATTAATTTTTGTGTAAAAATAAAAACCAACTTTATGTTGGAAATATTTTTCCTAGGTTAAAAATTCCTTACGGAATATATGTGAATTTTCCCAAAAGTTTTTAGCCTTGTTTGGTTTTTATTTGACCATATTTGGATTTTCTACATTTTTAAATTCCAAAATCAATTAAAAACCTGCAAATCTTTTCGGCCAAAATTCTCTTTCCATGGCATGTTTCCTTTCTTTTTGGCCTAGCCCGTTCCCTCTTCTCTTCTTCCTTTTCTTCCTTCTGGACCGGCCTATGCAGCCCTTTTTCTTCGCCGACCCACTCGGCCTTTTTCCTTTTTGGCCCAGCCTGTCCGCACCCTCCCTTCCTCTCTCTCTTTCTTCAGTCGACAGTTGGGGCCCTCATGTCAGGTAGCTCTTCTTCTTTCGAATTCAAATATGAAATTCAATTCCAATTCCAATTTTAGAATCCAAACTTCAAAATCCAAATTCTCAATTCAATTCAAATTCGAACCTCAAATTCAAATCTCTAGAAAAATTCCCTCCATGTTTTCCTGGGAGGAAGCCCATTTTCTTTTGGGTTGAGCCCAGTTTTCCTGGTCAGCCGACCCACCTTCCTTTCTTCTTTCCTTTCCTTTGTTTCTCTCTGCTTCCTCTTTGCTATGCTTGTTGTCTGGTCGTGTGCCAAGCCGGCCGCCCATGCAGCCTAAGACATGGTTGCCGCCTACGTCGTCCAGCCGTGCCACCCGCCTCCACATCTATCTAGAAACTACCGCATTCAAGCGACCATCAACCCTCACCATCATCACCATAATTCCAGTTGTTCCTATTTGCGTTCAATGCGTATTGAAGCGATTCAAAACCATCATCATCTACTCCATTGTGGACAAGCTCCTTCCTGCCCCTATAAATTGGAGTCCCAGGACTGCAATGCACACCTTCACACTCCCCTCAAACCCCACCATCTCCTGTGCATCGTCGTAGCTGCGAGCATCGTCTTCCTGAGTGCCGACCGCCACCCCGCCATTGCCATCTTTCTCTCTAGTGAGATTTTTAAGTTTTGTTCACGTCACATCGTGTTCCCAAGCATCTTGATGCTATTCCTCAAGTTAATTTGATTTTGGTGTAGCTAATCACCCGGAATCAAGTTTTTCCCAAAACCGGCTAAATCTGCTTCTCGCAGTTGATTCGTCGTCTCCGATGAGCCATTCTTCAATTCCTGGCACCCGTAGCGTCACCTCGATCCCCTCTACCTTTCCCTTAAAGCAATTTGGCCAATTCTTTGCCATGGAATGTAAAACTTGGCCAAAAGGCCCATACTCGTTTATTTAATAATATCTATCATTATGGATGATATGTATCTTTGTTACCATTGTGAGCACTAGCTTTTTCTAGACTAGTGCGATTGATACAGAGGATCCCGATGTATTTCTCCCGGGTCTGACACGCCTTGACTGACCCGTTCCCCCCACCGATCAGTTCTCGCCTGCTAAAAACACTTACGGGCCACAAACCTCTACGTCTGCTTGTCCCCACCCGCCCGCGGTTTATCCTGGAAGTGAATTGGTACGCATCTAGATGTAAATGTGGTATCCATTTTTACTTTTGTCATCATATGCCCAACATGCACCATGACATGTGTGTCGGTAAACTAGAACAATACGTCTAGTAAATTTGTCAATACAATAAAAGCCATTTCATTTAGCCGTAAGTTGATATGCATCTGGTCATAATTGTGGTTTCCAATTTTATTTCCACTGTCACATGGCCAGCATGAGCCTCAACTAGGAGTGGCAATAAAATCTAACGACGCGTCTAATAAATTCATCAATACAGTAAAAGCGGTTTCATCTGGTCGTAAATTTGTACACATCTAACCATAAAAATGATTGCGCGGGGGTGCCTGGGATCACACGCAGGTGGGTCATGGTTGGATGCGTGGTCAGGTAGTGTTGTTCATATAGGCATAAATTGGTATATATCTGGACATAAATGAGCTATGCTTTTTACTACCATCACATGGCCAGCATGCGCCATGACGGTTGTGTCATTAAACTCTAACGATGCATCCAATAATTTTGCCAGTACAATTTAAGAAGTTTCATCTGACTGTCAAATAGAATATATTTGGTAGTAATTGTGGTTTGCAATTTTACTGCCGCCATCAAATGGCCACATGCGCCATGACTTAGTGTGGCATTAATTTCTAACGACACATGTAGTTTCATCAGTACAACAAAAGCGATTTCGTCTGGTGGTAAATTTGGTATGTATCTGGTTATAAATATGATTTCCAGTTTTACTACCGCTGTCAATAGCTATGGCGTCGGCACGAGGACGACAGTGGAGGCAAAACCACATGACACAGGTGGCGATGATTGATTACTGTCGATCGGTGGGCTACCACGCCTGCGTGTGGATGGCATCGCACCATTTTATCCTCGATTCTGCTCAGTGCCATTATGCGGCGCGGTTGAAGATGGGGGTAGGGCATTGGTGGGCGGGGGTGGCAGCCAGAGTGATTTATAGGCGGTTGCCTAGAATTGCGCAGCGCATGGGAGACCTGGAATCGCACAACACGTAGGAGACTTGGGATCATGCAGTTTTACAATTGGATCTTGTGGCTCCCAATACGGCTCAGGCGTAGAAAAGAGCTATATATATAAGACATCAAAATAGGACACCATGGTGTTAGGGCATCATGATTTTAAATGTGTGAAGTCAACCTAAACTCGGGTATATTTTTCAAAAATTCTAGCTTTAGGGTATATACCCATCTATAACAATTCAAATAAACACATACCTTTGAATAAATATACTTGAATTCAAAGATTTTAAACGAATGTAGATCACATGCTTTGCTGATTTTTATATAAAATCAGCACATACCTATAATCAAACTATCAACAAAAAAAAGTAATTACGGTTTGAATTTTAGTTCAAATTTGTTTAAACTAATTAGAATCAACATCCAAAATTTTAAAAATTTTCACATACGATACATAAGGAAAATACCTATTTTACATCATAGTGCCCAAACACCATGGTGTCCCAGTTAATTATGCTATATATATCACTTTCGGCATACTTAAATATTAATTCTAAGATATTCCAATATGACTTGCTTGAAAAAGTTTCATCAGAACCTTTTGTTTTTACTATATAGCCCTTTTCATATGTCAAAGGTATATACACAAATTATGCTATAAAAAGTGGGTTTTGATAAAATTTTTTATGGAACTCACTTTGGATTATCTTATAATCATTATTAGAGTATGCTCAAAAAGGATAAAAAGGTATATAAGAAGTAGGAAAATGATTCCATACTCTTGGGAGTACATACTCCTATTTCTTATATACCGCTTAAGTGTTGTTGTTATACCTCTTTATCCTTTTAGGCAAACTCTAATGATGATTATAAGATACTCTAAAGTGAGTTCCACGAAAAGTGTAATCAAAATCCACTTTTTATAGCATAATTTATGTGTGTGTATATATAAGAAAACGATTACATACTTCTAAGACTATGTACTCCTACTTCTTATAAACCACTTAAGTGTTGTTGTTATACCTTTTTATCCTTTTGAGCATACTCTAATAATAATTATAAGATATTCCAAAGTGAGTTCCATGATAATTTTTATCAAAATCCATTTTCTATAGCATAATTTGTGTATATACTCTTTTTATATATGGGAAATGATATATAGAAAAAATAAAGGACCCCAATGATTTTTTCAACTAAATTGCATTGGAGTATCTTATAGTCAGTATTTAAGTATACCAAAAGTGATAAATAAGTATGACATATTCGTTTAAGTGATGTATTAGAAGTACGCGTATGTAAGGGGTGCAAACGGAGCTGATAATTTCCAACCGACCGTCCGAAAAAATTCGGATCCTATCCGGAGCGTATTACCGGATATCTAAGTTTTTTGTCGGATAACGGATTCAGGAAGGAGGTATCCGTCAGATTCGAGATATCATGAACATTAGTCGGAATTATCTGGAAAAGTATCCGATAACTATCCGGAATGAATAGCTAATATGCGGCAATACCCAATAGGAAATAATAAATATCCTGAGGTCACCCAACCTGAGTACTTGACTGCAGTCCTCACCCACCCAGTCACTCCCACCACTCCCCCTGACTCCCCCTAAGGCCCTAACCCTACTGTTTTGTGAACAATGGAAAAGCACTGGTATTATTGTCATAGAACCGATGCTCATGTGAACTGATATTATTGTCATAGAACCCATACTCTAGTTTAAGTATTGAAAAGCACGCAGTTTAACCCTATACTCAATATTTAACTCATGTCTAATATTGTTTAGAACTTCTAAGGTGTCTATGACTCTAGAAATAACTATGCTATTTTTTATATGCTTACTTGTATATGGTAATATTATGCTATGTTGTCCCTCGCAGAAATAACTAGCTTTCTTTTTTTGAGAATTCCAATTAGGACCACAGCATAGGTGCGGTTAGGTAACATGCTTCGAAGGCAGACCATGTGCTTGATTTACTTTCTTGTCTTTACTACAGGATGCTTTCTGCTTTGTATTGCATGCGGTATAAAGATTGTGACTTTCTCTGATGTAGACAAGTTTTGTCTACTGATCCTTGGCAATGTCTTGTTCACCTTTATTGAAGGAGCAAAATATGCTACCATTGTTAAACTCTACACTGCAGTTTAGTATCGGAAAGCATGCAATTTAATTCTGTACTCTAGTTTAACTCGTGTTTCTTTACCTATTTGCAGGATATTGATAATTTGAGATGGCTGCTACAAGTGCAAGCATAGGAGCATTCTTTGTTGGTACTGCCACAGCAATCGGTACAGACCACTTGGTGCCATCGCCATCAAATGTTGGTGCATTGATCATGTATGAGACAACAACTATAGGCGGTGAAGAACATGTGGTAGTTGATGTGGATGAAAGGACTTGCATTGGAGAAGTTGAGCATGCTTAGAAGAAGTAGAAGAAATGTACCTCCAAAGTTTGGGAACACTACACTAAGAATTTGATGATTGTTAATACAAATGATGGTGGAAAGGAGCAAGAACTTTGAGCAAAATGCGATAAATATCCTTACAAAGCTTGAGCTGACACCTCAAGAGGCACGAAAGCCTCGTGGAATCATTTGGGATTGAAGCACACCATAAAACAAGGCCAGCAATGACTCCAATTTGAGAAGGGTAAAAATAGTGCAACCGTTCAGACTTTCAGGTAAGATGATGAAGCTAGCCTATGGAAGTTCTATTTGATAATAGTTATGCATGAATATCCCTTTTGTATGATAGAGCATGAGTACTTCACTGATTTCATTAAGTCTCTACATCCTAGTTTTTCATTCAAGTGTCACACAAACCACTAGGAAAGATGCATGGAAAATGTTTGAAGATGAAAAGAAAAGGTTATATGAACAACTAAAATCTCTTTCTTGTCGGTTTTCTACAACTATGGACACATGGATATCTAATCAAAATAAAGGTTATATGTTCATTACTGTGCATTGGATTGATGATAATTGGCAAATGCAAAAAAGATTAGTTAAATTCATTCATGTCAAAGGGAACCATACAAGAAGTAATTTAGCAACTGAATTTGTCAAGAGTGTCATGTCTTGGAACCTTGAGAAGAAATTATTTGCTCTTACTCTACACAATGCATCATCTAATGATAAATGTATTAGAGAAATTGTGATAGAGCTTCATAAATGTTCTCCCTTGATCTGTGATGGTATTTTTTCATGTGAGATGTTTATGTTGCATACTAAACCTTGTTGCCTAAGATGACTTCAAGTAATTATATTTTTAGTCCAGAATATTAGAGCTACTATTATTATTGTGAAGAATTGTCCATTGGAATGGGAGGAATTTCATAAATGTGCAACAGAATGTGACTTAGATAAGAAATATAGTCTTCTATTGGATGTGTCTACAAGGTAGAATTCGACATATGAAATATCGACACCCAACAGTTAGGCAACAAGCCTTTAGTCATCTAACCGTTGGTCGATTTTAAAAAATAATATAATTATTTTATTAATCTGATGGAAATAATTGTGGGAGGTAAATGACAATTGTTGTAGGTAATACATTTAGCAAATCTTGTTTGTAAGTTGTTTTTTAATTGAAAGGGCAAACAATGTCGGTTGATCTGTTTGTTATTTTCGTAGATTGTGAATGGTACAAAATCTGTTAGACTCACAATAACATTTTGCAATCGTCGTGTGTTATTGTAGTGCTAGAAAGGTAAGTAATATTGTGATGCAATAGAGAATTCGTACATAGAGGAAGACAAAGCAAAATACATACACAACAGAAAAAAGTACACAAAGCAAGAGGAAGACTCACTACTAGTCACCAACCACACCACACGCAGCACCTCCTCCGTTGTCGCCATGTCCCACCCCCGGTCGGTGCCCACCCATACGACCCCGCTTGGCCTTCCTCAGCGCGGGTGTCAGTGCCCCAATAGGGTGAGGCGGTCAGGAGCCCTGCTGACCCATTCTCCAAATACCTCAGGGGTGGACTGCACCTGTGACTACGTAGGAACTAGCGTACTGCTAAGCTGCGGCCCGGAAAGGACCTCCGCCGGGTCTTTCGCGAGGAAGTCGCTCACGTCCACCGGGAGATCCTTGTGGGGGGATAGCCGAACTCCTGGCAGTTGCGTCATACCTGCAGGATATGTATTATTTATTCGTGCAATATATCGACACGAAAAAACCTTAATAAACAAGTGTACCTTCCGTGTGGGCCATGGCCTGCAGCCAACTATCGTACCCATCAGACCCACCTTGGCTGAACAACGTGTTCTGCCCTACTGATGTGCAAGTATGTGCCCACGCTAACCCTCTAGCCTAGCCCAGTGGCAATGGTGCTCGGGGGTAGGTACGTGGCCCTCGTAGCCTCCCACCTAAGTTGCAAGACGTGGCGGCCTTGGTGTGCAGGTCGACGTGGCCACCTTCGGGAGCATCCTACACGACGAGAGGGCGAGGGCCTCGATGTAGTGCAGATCCAATAGACAATGTGCAGCAACTCGCCGCAATATCGTCGCCATATCGTTGTGGCGGCTAGCAGCTCCATGCCGTCCGGACGGCATGGAGGTGCGTCGTATCCCGTCCACCATGGCGGCGATATGGCGGTGTGGCGGCGTTGTGACGATAAGTCGCCGCTCTGCGGACGCCATAGGCGTGGGGGTGTTAAAGTCGAGACTCCAGTAGTATTAGTCAGACAGAGACAAACATACCTAGGGTTTTGGCAGTCGGGCGAAAAAGCAAGGAGAGAGTCCTGCCGCCGTCGGATCCGTCGTCTCCACGACCGGATCCGCCGTCGCCGGATCCATCGTCGCTGCCGCCGAAACCGCTGTCGCCGCAGCCAAATCAGCCGAAGCCGCAGTCCACCGCCGCAGCCGGATCTGCCGAAGCCGCAGTCCACCGCCGCCTCCTACTTCCCTGGCCGGCTCTCCGTCGCCTCCACCGTTGAGTGTACTCTCGCTGTCTCGCCACTCGCGGTGTTGCCAGGAATGGAGCAATCCGAGCGGACCTCCACTCCGTCTGTTGACTGTGCTCACGACAATTTTTGTATGTGTGGCTCGGTTGCGCCGTTTCAATCGGAAGAACAGTAACATGTCCGAAGGTTGTGATCGGAAGAATAGTAAAAATCCAAAGAACAGTAAAAAGTCTCCAGAACAGTACTAGTACTCCAGTTATGCTAATACTAATTGCTTGCTTATGCTACTAATTGCTTCCTACTACAGTAGTGCTATATACTTAGTTACTAATTACAATCAATAATCATAATCGTATGTTAATGGTAGTTTGCAACATGCAGAAGCACTACATATCATAAATGGCAATTGAAAGCACATGGGGCTCTAATGCCGACTCATATAATCCAATGACCGATCCTAAACGGATGACAAAATCAAATGATCCGGGATGGAAGTATGGGTTTTGGCCAATAATTGGCAACCGAGATTCGGTGCAATGTTCGCTTTGTGGCAAAATTAGACATGGAGGAATAACGAGACTTAAGGAGCATCTTGTGGGTGGGTTTGGAGATGTTCAAAAGTGTGCCAAAACAACCACAGCAAACACACAAGAGATGCATGATGCTTTGATGAAAAAGAAGAGGGAGGAGAGGCCACTCTTCCAAGATGACGATGAAGGAGGACAAGATGGAGATCATGTGATAGAGGAGTCCCAAGATGTTAGGAGTGTTGTGTAGCCAACTTCAGGGACAGCTACTAAAAGAAAGCAATCTGCCTTCAAGTTCAAGGGTCCACCACTAAAGATGGCAAAGGAGACTAAGAAGCCCATTGGCACATGCAATGGGCTTCTTAAATTCCTTCAACTTACCTATGTCTTCCAACATAAGGTTTAAGCAATGTGCAGCACATGGGGTCCAAAAAAGTGTAGGAATCCTCTCCATGAGAAATTTGCCTGCTGCCTTATAATTAGCACCATTATCGGTGACAACTTGAACAACTTTATCCTTGCCAATGTTTATGATCCGCTTCTTTAGCAAATCAGCTAACATTATTGCATCATGCACTTCACTTGATGCATCAACAGACTCCAAGAAGAAGGTCCCTTCTGGACTGTTGACAAGAAAGTTAATCAAATGTCGCCCCCTTCTATCTGTCCAACCATCCGACATGCGTGTGCAACCATATTGCTTCCACATCTCCTCATGCTTCACCTTTGAATTATCTATCTCCTTAACCACCTCTTCAAGCAATGGCTCTCTTAGCTCATGGTAGCTGGGAGGTTTGTACCCAGAACCATATTGTGCAACGACCTCCATAGCAATCTCGAATTGTTTTGAATTTGCGGCATTAAATGATATGCTACACTCATAAAAGAACTTGGCTATCTCCATATTGACGGCATGCCTTTCTTCCTTGGTTCTCATGCTGGACTAAATGCTACTTTGAGAAGCCCCTTTAGCATATCTTTGCTCTACAGCCTCTATGGGTGTACGTTGAAGCATTGTGCCAATGGACTTCTTAGTCTCCTTTGCCATCTTTGGTGGTGGACCCTTGAACTTGAAGGCAGATTGCTTTCTTTTAGCAGCTGTCTCTGAAGTTGGCTGCACAACACTCCTAACATCTTGGGACTTCTCTATCACATGATCTCCATCTTGTCCTCCTTCATCGTCATTTTGGAAGAGTGGCCTCTCCTCCCTCTTCTTTTTCATCAAAGCATCATGCATCTCTTGTGTGTTTGCTGTGGTTGTTTTGGCACACTTTTGAACATCTCCAAACCCACCCACAAGATGCTCCTTAAGTCTCGTTATTCCTCCATGTACAATTTTGCCACAAAGCGAACATTGCATCGAATCCCGGTTGCCAATTATTGGCTAAAACCCATACTTCCATCCCAGATCATTTGACTTTGCCCTCCGTTTAGGATCGGTCATTGGATCATATGAGTCGGCGTTAGAGCCCCCTGCGCTTTCAATTGCCATTTATGATATGTCGTGCTTCTGCATGTTGCAAACTAGCATTAGCATATGATTACGATTATTGATTGTAATTAGTAACTAAGTATATAGCAGCACTGTAGTAGCAAGCAATTAGCAGTATAAGCAAGTAGCAAGCAATTAGCATTAGCATAATTGGAGTACTAGTACTGTTCTGGAGATTTTTTATTGTTCTTCGGATTTATTCTGTTCTTCCGATCGCAACCTTGGGACGTGTTGCTGTTCTTCCGATCGAAGCAGCGCAACCGCGCAATGCATATAAAATCGGTCGCTACTTCGCTCGTGAGCATAGTCAACAGATGGAGCAGAGGTCCGCTCGGACTGCTCCATTACTGGCGACACTACGAGTGGCGAGACCGCGAGAGTACACTCACCGGTGGAGGCGACGGAGAGATGGCCAGTGAAGCAGGAGGCGGCAGTGGACTACGGCTTCGGCGGATCCAGCTGCGGCTTCAGCGTATTCGGCTGCGGCTGATTTGGCTGTGGCGACAGCGGTTCTGGTGGTGACGATGGCGGATCCGGCAGCGGCGACAACGGATCCGCCGGCGGCGGGATTCTCTCCTCGCTTTTTCGCCCGGCTGCCTAAACCCTAGGTATGTCAGTCTCTGTCTGACTAATACTACTCGCGTCTCGACTTTAACACCCCCTCCCACGCCTATGGCGTCTGCCGAGCGGCGATTTATCATCACAACGCCGCCACGACGACGCAACACCGTCATAGTGGACAGGATACGGCGCAGCTCCATGCCGTCCGGACGGCATAGAGCTGCTGGCCGCCACGACGATATGGCGACGAGATATCGTCAATATCTCGATGCCATAACAACCTTGCCCTGAGGACAATCACAGCAAACCGAATGTTGCACTTCCTTGTCTGAAATCAACATGCAATTGTGTGGCTTAGTTATTTACACCTCAGATGCGCAGGCCAAAGTTCTTAACTAATAGTCCTGTAGTCCGTGAAAATAAAATGAGAAACTACATAAGCATGAACCTTGTGGTAGGCTGGAACCATGCTGGCAATATTGCGGACAATGAAGGGCTCTCCTGGCTTCAGGGCAAGGGTCAACATTGGGCACACACGCAAGTCAGCGCATGCAAACACCATGTACTGCAAGCAACAACGAATTAAGCAAGTTAGACAAAACTCTCCTGTGTATCTGAACCTTACAGGAGACTTGATCTGATGCAGACAAAATTTTTGATGGGTAGATCTGAGCACAAAACTCAAGGACGACAAATTGGGATTATTCATGTCCAACCTAAAGCATATATTGGCAAATCACTCATAGTTGTTACATTGTACTTCTTGAGGAGGGACCGAAGGAGGCATATCTCTGGACTTTTCTCAAAAACTATGATGCCAATTAAACTTCTTCACGGGAACCTGCTCTACAGCGTGCATTCATCAGACGGGGTGACAGTTCCGCAGTTGCATGCATAATATATGGCCAGCACATCAGTAGTCCTCTTGCATGCAAGTTCCAAAGCAAAAATCATAAGAATCTAACACAAGCTTTTAATAGAATAGGAAAACAAACATATACTGTCTGTTAGACAGGCTTATCCATCATATAAGGAAGTAAACACTTATAGCAATCGTCACATGTCAATTATAACAAGCCAAATGACAACAAGGCATCACATGGCAATGAACTATGACCCATGTTAGTTTCTTGATGGTTGACTTTCGAAAAAAAAGTCCACTAGTACTACATGTCCAAGATGAAGATTGTGCCCCATACAACAAACTAGTTTTATTTTTTATCCAATACATTATGCTCAACTGTCCAGTAATGGCGGCAAGCTGTTCTCCTCAGATTTCCTTTTATCTAATTTGACCTCGATCCACAAAATGTGGGAGCCGAAAAGTGAACCACGAGTGGCACGCACATCTTGGGCCCAAATGGCAATGCTGCAAATGAGAAATGGGAATGTGGGGTTGCTGTTTTCTAACTTTATGTACGATGTTGAGTCCCATGACCAGTCTGCCGCATCCTGCAAGCCCAGCCTAGGTAAATATCAGAATATTCACAGATCTACCGAAAACGGCCTTGGGTAAGGTTTCAAATTTTCTCACGAACTTCACGAGCTGCAGAACTTCCAGAATACTTAGACAACATGTTACAAGAGTACATTCTACCTGTACTTGAGAGAAAACGGTGAGTTTTGTCATGTATCACATACCTTGGGGACTGGCCAGCCTTCAACAGCTCAAACAGCTCCGGCTTCTTGCAGCCAACCACCGAACAGCAACAAAAGAAAAAATTGATCATATACCCTCCATTTAGATGGAAATTGATGATTTACCCTCCTGGCCCACGAGTCAGTGACTTATGATGACCCTGCATGTCATTGAGATGTGGAGGGTAAATCCTCAATTTCCCAACTAAAGGGAGGGTATATGATCCAATCTCCCGCAACAAAATCAATTCAGCGCAAGTCCAAATTGAGCACAACAAAGAATACTTTGGGCATCACAACACATACTCGTAGATAGTCCTCTTCCAATTCTCGAACCCAGTCTTCAAGAGCACGACAGCGTTCATGCCCTGCAAGAATCAGCAGCCAGCGCGACCATCGTCGGTCATCAGCCACAACAAGAAGAGCAGATTCCACGGATCATGATTAAGGAGATCGACCTTGTCAGTGTAGGTGATCACCGGGGGCGGTTGATGACAGGTGGTGGTAGGCTTGGGCTTGTGCTGGATGAGTGATTGTGCGGCCGGGTGCATTTGGTTCGCCCCTCGGGGGTTTAACGCAGGGGAAGCAGAAGCAGCAGCCCCCCATCTTCGATCGTCTCCGCGGATTACTAGGCGGGGAAGAAAGTGGGGAAACAAAAAATTAATGGAGAGGCGCCCGTGATTTGCTGCCTAGATCAGCCGCCGGGAGCGGAAGAGCGTTTTATAGATTTGATCGAGACGAGATTTAGCCCTTGAATTGAATGCCATGGATTCTATCTCTTCGTTTCTCCCAGATGCCTATCCGATCCGATTTCCAATAGCTTGCCGTTATTATTACGGAAAGGGGATTAAGTTTCGTCGGATTTAAATAGGTTGCGGATGAATTTCAGGATCATCATGTGGGAGTCTACGCATACGACGAATAATACCTGATCTGCCGTTAGATGGCTTCGATCAAGATGTACGGCCAAGAGGACTTTCGCCGGAAGCGAGGCTGCTCGGCGCTGTTGGGGTGCGAGGGCAGCGCTGTCGTCGCTGGGGGGAGGAAGTGGTTGCCGTCGTCGACGACGACATCAATCGGGAGCATACACCAAGCCGGCAAGCCCCCGACTGGGAGTATGGCGGTGGGTGGCGGCCGGGCAAGTAGGAGATCAATTGGGAAATGGGGCAAGGCGCTGGAACGGCAGAGCTACCGCCGGCGGCCGAGGCGGTGTGGCGCGGGGTTAGGGTGGAGTGTTACAATTATGAGCCATGAGAAAACGTGTGCATTGCTACGAAAGAAATTTTTAGATTCCTTTGTTCTCTTATTTGTTCTCCCACGTTCTTTTCTTTTTTCCTCGCTTATAAAATTAGATACAAACCTCCTTAATATAAAGGCTAATAATTTCCTACTCGTATACGTATTCGGACTTTAAGTTGGACATAACTTTAACTTGAGCTATACTCAAAGACGGACTCTACAACGTCTAGAACTCGAAGTCAATATTATTTCTAACAATCTCCCCCTTAATCTTGACTTAACACACTCTAGTTTTAGTCTCAATGCATTATAAACTACCAGCCATACTTTCACATTAAACGTTCTACATGCAAGCTATATGTAGGAACTCAACTCAACCGATACGGGTCATCCAGATGCAAAGATTCTAAAACATTGAGACAGTCGGTCTCAACTACGACTTACTAAACGCATACTTGATACAGAATGGTGACACATTTTCTCAACGTTCCGATTTCTTTCCACCTTACTTGAGTTTGGACGGCGACACATCTTCTCAACGTCCCCCACTCCTTGAGCCTTCATGTACACTTTTATCTTGATTGCCAATGCTGCATAATTGCTCGTTGCAAGAATCGGATAATGCAGCGAGACAGTGGAATTCTCCTTCGCCATCATACTGAATGATGCCTCGTCACCGGTGACACCACTTCCTAGAGAATGCGACTTGATCTTGAACACGGATCAAGAAATCAAGCTACTTTGAAGCGGCTCTTGAACCAAGAGAATGGAGAGAAAAAAACTGCGCTGTTTTTTTCTTTTTTTCCCCTTGAATTTGCAGAAGAAAATCAAATTTTGCTGGTACGAATCTGTGTGTACCTAGCAAAATTCTCGTAATCTGAAAATCCTGGTACAATTGTTGGGTTCACCTAGCAATTTTAATAAAAAAATCACCAAACCGGCAACTGGGACTTTTTTTCTCTCTGTCCTTGTTTTCCATGCCACTTTTTTCTCCTGTCGCTTTTTTGCTTCTTTCCTGCACGCTATGCGCTTTTCTTTTGCTGACGCTTGCTTCTTCTGTCGTCCACGATGCTGCTGCTTTCGTGTGACTTAGTCGCTGACTCGGAGAGGGATCACGAGCGCATGGATTCGACAAAAACGACTAAGGATGAAGACTTCGGATGCGACACAGATGGTGCGAACGGGCGAGACGCCAACGGATTTTTTCTTTTCGCTCGATCTCTCAAGCGCTAATTCCTGTGCTCTGATACCACTTATTACAATTTTGACCCAGGAGAAAACGCGCACATCGCAAATAATCTGAGAGAACACGGAAGAAATTTATAAATTTCTTTATTCTCTTATTTGCTCCCTCTCTTTCTTTTTTTCTCTCGCTTACAAAATTGGGTACAAGCCTCCTCAATATAAAGGCTAATAATCTCCTACTCGTATACATATTTGGATTTCAAGTTGGACACAATTTCAACTTGAATTATACTCGAAGACGGACTCTACTATGTCTAAGACTCGAAGTCAAGATTATTTCTAACATGGAGATTGGCGGCGGGGAAACGAGGAGGGATTATTAAAGTATGTAGCGAGTGAAGTTAATTACAAAATGAGAACACAACTTCTAAATGAAGTTACCATCAGTAGTGAGTGAAGTTACTACCAATGCTCAAAGTACGTTGCAACGGAGTCATAAAAATAATGAAACGGAACTTATTGTCTGGCCAACTTCACACATCAAACATTGGAGAGCAAGCGACAGAGAGAGAATGGTGGCCAGAATGTGCGAGGAGATGAGAAAAGTGGAGGGGGTGGACTGTTGTATCCTTAGATAGAGAGGAGAAGAGAGACGAATAGTACAGATAAAATCGGATGGCTGAGAAGATAGGAGGGAGAATGGACCAACCGCCAACTCACACTTTTATAATAATAAAGATACACACACACACACACACACACACACACACATATATATATATATATATATTCCATCACTTGTTACAATATATCATTTATCACTCATTATACAAGTTGAGGGAGTTTGAAATTGTGTTTTAGTGTTTCCTTTTTGCATCACAGCTCTCTGTATGTTAATTGTAAAAACTCTTGGCAGTTGGCATTCTAGAACAATATATTTTCCTACTAATTGGAACAGTTGCATAGCATCGAGCAAACCAGCAAAAGGTAGTTAAAAAGGTAAACTCTTCATAATAATATTATTAATTATAGATGATGTCTTTTGATCACAAGACGATCAAATTATGCATCATACAACTCCGCGTTAGAAAGGTAGAAGAAGAAACTTCTATTATTTAATTATTACAATTCACATCGAGCCATCCGGTTCGTAGTATTACTGGTAAATGGTAAGTACTCCATGGCATGCATTCACATCGATCGATCGGGGGCGATATATCTGTATGTACTTGTAGGAGTTTAACTGACGGATGGACTTAGTTCTCCCATGTGTCGAACTTGCCGGCGACGAAGTCGTAGTGGCCGCCGACCAGCTTGAGGGTTCCGTTCGCCAGCCCTTCCTTGACGAACGGGTAGCTCTTGAGGTTCTCCAGCGACACATTCACGGCCTCCTGCAAATGTTCAGGAATCCAAAAATCTTTCGTGAGCAAATCAATCCATGCAGAGCACTTGACATTTGATTAGGAAAGAATGAAGTGGTTGAGTTGACGAGAACCAGTTTTTGTTTGTTTTTTTTTTTTTTGAACGTCGATGAGTACTAGTAGTTAAATGGATTGTTGCTAGTAATACTATGTCAGCCAATAACCATGCTGGCTCGTGCGCACCTTTTCCAAGACGCCGCACTGGTCATCGAAAGGCAATGAGGCGCACGTAGTCTGCACCTTCTTCTTCGCGGGGAAGCCGATCCTGACCCAGTCCTCGACGAAGTGGCTGACCAATCAAACAAGACAGAGATCAAACTCGAGTCAGGAACACATAAGATCGAGAAGCTTATTTTCTCTTCGACCCTCTGCCTGCATATTGGAATATGCATGCCCAATTTGCTTTTAGTTAGCACCAGTGGAGTAAGATTTGAGCAGTTCTGCTGCTTACAAGGTGTCGGCTGCGCCGTCCTGAAGCGAGAGGAGTGCCTTGATTCCACCGCAGCGGCTGTGGCCAATCACCACGATGACCTCAACCTGCCAAGTTAAATTCGATGTATGCCTAACAATCGGGCCCTGCTCTTTACTTTATGTATGTACGAAAAGAAATTTCTAAAGTGCAGTGTTTTCATATGCACATACTTGGAGATCTTATTTAGCACTTAGTTTAGATGGGCTGACAGCAAAGTCGAAATATTAAAACGAGGGCATATTGACCAGCTCTGTTTGACAAAAACTATATACCACCTCCCCCATGAAAGAGCACCCTACATAACACCTATCCTCTATAGTCTCGTTCTAAACAGTTTTCGATTTCGACCTTTCAGAAATTAAAAATCATTTACAATGCGTTGACTTTTTAACATAGTTTTTTTATTTGTATTGTTTATGAAGATATAATGATGTTTTTCATTTAAACTTTTTTCTTTATTTTACTTTAATTGAATGTCTCACAAAAAGCTAATAGTTGCTACAGTGTTATTTCAGATAAAAACCAAAACCCATTAAAAAAGCTGAATTAAACAAGACCTAGGTCAATTTGGCATCAGCTCTAGATCCTTTTTTTTATAAAAAGGCCACGACAAATTATATCTGACCAATCTTCTTTATTCGCTACTAAAATCCAGCATTATTACACTGCTATTGCTTATGGCTTTTATTGAACAAACAAATGAAACGGTTTTCACCGTCTTTTTAAAGTGTCTTATTGGGACAGTCTTTTTGAAACAGTTTATCGGCATTCGGTTCGTTTGCACGAGCTCTCATACTAACATCAAAAACCATAAACCGCAACCGGAAAGAACTCACTCAAAGTTGAAGTGACAGCACTATCAGCAGTAGCTTATCTCCAGTCTTTGAGAAAGAGAGAGAGTTGACCTTGAGGGCACAGACGGCGTACTCGATGGCCGACCCAACGCCGGTGTACTTGTTCTGCAGTTGACAAAAGAGAGCGTGCAAACCATATGTCAATGCATCGCAGCGACCGGCGAAAGCCATTAACCGATGAATATATGTGGTGACGCGAGTACGCACCTTGTCGTAGGGCGGGACCATGCTGGCGATGTTGCGGACGGTGAAGGCCTCGCCGGGCTCCAGGCCTAGGGTCACTGACGGGCACACACGCGAGTCGGCGCATGCGAACACCATGTACTGCAACCCCGATTAACCAACCACAGTTAATTAATTGATTGATCAAATACGGAGTAAATCACTCTGGTTCAGGTTTCGCTCTGTTGGGCTAAAAAATAGTGATTTATAAATGAAACTGATCATCATTTGGCTAAAATTACATCAGAAATGAAGATGACTTATTTGGTGTAATTAAATTTTAAATAATTTAAAAATAGAAAAAAATATTAACTCATCATAAATAACACAAACGAATACGAAAAAAAAGAACCGACAAAAAAGCTCAAAAATATCAAAAATTCAGAAAAAAAAAGCAAAATTTATAAATAGCAAAATATAAGCCAAAAGCCAGAAATTCAAATTAAAATAAGTGGGGCGTCAGTTCACAAGTTCTAATTGATAAGGACATCGGCAGATACTGATAGGCGGAGTACTTTGCGACAAAGGCTGCAACTTTTGATCTCTCTGCCTTTGTTCCGAAGGAGCGAACCAGAAAGCCAAGCAAGTCGCGGGAAGGTTCCGTGGCAGGCTGGTTGTTGCACGCGTACGAGTGGGAGATCGTAGATATTCCGCGCAGGCTTTTGTCTCGCGCTCCTATGGCGACCAACGACGCGCACACAAGGATTAAACCAAACACACGGCACGACTTCACAACGCGCGAGGCGTTCGTAAATTAAATTTGTAATCCCATTATGTGCGGCTACGAATATTTCTAGACAAGTTGACGACAAAAGCGTAACAATTTGAACCAAGGATAACTGTGAGAAGCACGAACAAGGCCCACACTAGATTAAGATGCGTGATAGGAGCTCTAATAAAAAGGACTGAGCTATCGCGCCTGCTTATGACAACAGGCCCACAACCTGCAAGTTGCTGCTCCGATCGCGACAACAACGGACCATGTGTAGGAAAATGAAAGGTTGTTAATTGTGTCGTGAATTAACACCAGTGGAGGCCAGGATTTGTTGGGAGAGGAAAAAAAAAGTGGCTAGAGATGAATGGTGTAACGTAACCTTCAGCTTTAGCCGGTTCTCAAGTACTGCTAGACTTTTGTACTTGCGCATATTAGCATCGCGAGGATCAGCTTGGCCAATGGGATAAGTACGTAATTAGATAGGCTAGCTAAAGGTAGCAAAAAGGTTCTGCCCAGCATATATGCGCCTAACTTTCAGTAAAGACTGTGAGGAGACGTCCAAACAAATATGTGATTGCTAGTCCACAAATTGCTAGCTCCATGATACCTAGTGTCTGGGACTTCTGGTTTTTTGGTTGCAATGACATTGTAGTGGCTACTATTTTTTTTCTGAGATACTCAATTGAAGAAAAATGAAGAAAAAAATATTATTATATCTCTACGGATAATATAAAGAAAAAAGAAGAAAAGTCACGTTAGGAAACTAATATGTTTCAAATATCTTTTGGCTTTCTGAAAACCAGAAGGTATGGTTGTTTGAAACGGAGCCTTAATTATGCCCTATTTTCTGCAAGACAATCGCCATGTAATGCTACTATGCTAGCTACAGCAATGTACATGGCTTTATTTATGCCCTATTTTCTTGTCTGTTTCCATAAACGAAGGCGACTTGCGGTTCACGCTTCTTGTGTGGGGCCTGATGCGCGCTGCCGATGCCAAGATGATGAGATTTCCGAAATGGCCATCATCACACGTTGTCCGTGTTCAAACCCAATAATGCAGGACACCATGGTTTCACTTGGGAGGAAGTTTGGCCTTTGAAATTCAGCACGGCTAGGTTGTTGGTCCTAAATTTTTACCCAAAAATTAGGACGCCAATTTTGGTGGTGCTCCAATCAGTTTACCGCTTAAGCTTCTAGTTATGTATAGTAATTGTTACTTTTTCTGAGAAAAAATAAAAAAAACTATATATCATCACAGACAATGCAAAGAAATAATGAAAAAAAAGAAAAAGAAAAAACCTCAAAAAGTAAGACAAACCAATATTAGGAGACGACATCTTTTAAGTGGCTAAAAGCTCAAATAAGTCAAAAGCTCACATCGTTTGGAGTTACTATTGTTAGGCCTGGAACCTCAACCAGCAACGCCATGCATGTACATAGGTCAGATGGGTTGCGTGCATGGCAATTGAGAGTCCCGAAAGAAACAACAAACGCTTGTAAGGTTCCCACGTCAGGTTGTACTGGTACCCAGCATCTATACATAGTAGAGCATATATAGGCCGGGACGGTGACATGTCAATAATTACTAAGCCAGATCACGACATGGCATGCACATGGGAGTGCGCTTCGGGCCGGGCATGCATGTTGCTAGCCTAGTTTCCTCGTGCTGGCCGGTGGTTGCGAAGGAATTCCACTAGTACTTCCTTTTGTCCTATTAGTTGAAGATTGTGCTGTCTGCTGTGAGCTAATGAACAAACCGTTCTTATTTTTACGGGGAATTCTTGTTTTCGCGTGTGCGTTATTTGGTTCATCTACGCGCACACCTCGGGAGCCGTCGGATCAGGATCATATCATCGTGAATCGTTCATGCGCGTGTGAGCAATGTAGTAACCAGTCATCCAGTTTCCATCGCGTAGCGGGTGGATTTTATTACTCACGTACATCCTAAAATACGAAAGCGTGATCCCATTGGGTAGCGCACTAAGCTGTCAGATCAAATGGAGCAGGACTAGCAGAATTATCATGACTTGCTGCAATCTACACTAATTTGATTTTTAAATTTATTTTGACATTGCTTGCAAATCATACTTATTTTGCTTTCATATTTATTCCAACTTGCTTTCAAATTTATACTAACTTGCTCCAAAATTCACACCAACCTTGTTCTCATATTTAAACTAAGTTAAATTTTTGTACAAAATTTGTTTTAGGTAAATCATGACTTTTGATTCCAAATTTATGAGCTTGCTTGAAAATTATATTGATTTTGCTTCCATGTATATCTCAACTTGCTTTTAAATTTATACCGATTTGCTCCCAAATGTATGCTGACTTTTGTTCCCAAATTTAAATTGATTTGAATTTTTGGACAAAATTAGCTTTTGGTAAATCATGGCTTTGCATCCAAATTATCTTTGATGGGCTTTAGGAGTGCGCGAGCACATGAAGAAATATGTGTGACTGGAGCACCCGCGCGCAAGAAACTCTGATTTTTTTTTAGCGCGCTGTGAGTTAGACAGAAACAATCAGTAAGATTTATAGCGTGTTTTTTATCGTCTAGCTATAAATAGATATACGTATAGACGCGATAAGAGACGCACAGCTGGATTGCAGCAGCGTCCTTATTTTTATATATCCAGTAACACGTAACCTAGTATCAAATGGCCGGTAATGGCGACAAGCTGCTCCCCTTATACTGAGGTATGCAATTAGGACAAGCTTTGGCTGCTTCTTTTGTCAGCTTTGACCTTAACCGGCAAATGCTGTGGGCACCCCCAGAGTGTCCACCGAACCGGCAGGACCCGCCTGCAAATGGGAACGCGGGGCTTTGCGCTAGAACCATACCGACACTCCTGTACTCTACTCCTCCTACCTGGGACGAACGCCGATAGACTTATGTGGGCCAAGGTATTTCTCAGATCCCCAAATCGATCTCCCTCACACGGTTCTGGCTACAAGGCTCCAAGCTTCCTGACGAACTTCACAAGCTGTACTCCTTATTACAGGACAACCGGAGTCACTAGAGACAACATTTCACTACGCTCGTACAAACGTTGGGTTTGTCAGGTATCAGCCAGATGGTACATACCTTAGGGGCCTGGCCGGCCTTGAGCGGCTCGAACACCTCCGGCTTTTTGCTGCCAAGAAACAAACAATCAGAGGATCAATCCACCCAGCAAGATTCACCTCAAACCAAACCAAACCAAACCAAACATCACGAATCAAACACACAGAGATTCTCTTGGCAGCGGGATTAGGGGGGGCTTACTCGTAGACCTCGGTCTTGAACTTGTCGAAGCCGGTCTTCAAGCGCTCGACGGCGGCGTCCATCTGCAAAAAGGATCACCGGTTAGCCGTTGCCATCCACCGCAAGAACATGAATACATGTATACGCGTCATGCAAATATCTTGGGGGGAGAGACTGAGAGAGAGAGAGAGAGAGACGAATTAATCGTGTAGTTTTGGGTGCCCCTGCCCACACGAAGCATGCACAAAGGTGATCTGAAGTGGATGCACGGATCTCCTTTACACCAAAAAGCAGGAAGCTAGCCAGCTACGAATTGGATTAACTGGAAGGGGGGGCAAGAAAGGAAACGAAGGAGACAGAGGGAAGTTAAAGAAGATGGAGGGATGGACGTGATCAGCACCGTATGGGTGGTGCGGGAGGGGGACGGACCTTGGAGGGTGGAGGGCGGGTGGGCTTCAGGAGGAGCGACGAAGAGGAAGAATCTATGGACGGCTTCGCTGCCGGGTTCTGGCTCTGGTTCTCCTCCCCCTTCGGGGGGTGCGTTTTATAGCAGGGGAGGCACAGGCAGCCACTCATCTTCGCTCCTCCCCCCCTTATCGCGTTAGCAGTTTTTGACCTTTGAGCTGGTCTCCCGGTTACTAGCAAGCAAGCCACGTGGAATGCCGTGAGTGAAAAGAAGACGCAAAAAAAAAAAAGAGCAGTAGCAATGGAGGGGCTGGTTTTTTGTGGCCAAATGGCCGATCGGAATGGCAAGAGCTAGCCTCTCTTTCCTTCTAGTATGTACTTGGATCAAATTTAGCCTGTGAATTGGATGTGATTGGTGCGTACTGTCTTTTCTCCTTTTGCATGGGGTGGCTAGTGGTATATATTTATGTGCAATGAGATGTACCAATAGTAGTACGACGTAAGATCAAGGTAAGCCATTTCGAATGGTGATTCACGTGACCTCTCTCAATTCCATACATCCAGATCTGCGCACCTAATAGTATAGTAGACACTTGTACCTGTATCGATCGCAGAGATGTAATGACATGCATGTGTAACTCAGTTTCTTATTCGAAAAACAATGGGCATAGTAGACTAAACTAATCAAGTGCTCTCAGAAATGTTGATTGATCAAGTGTGCTGTTACTAGTGCAAGATAAAAGCGAGTACTTCAAAAACTCGCAATTCTGGCTCTCCTACGTTACAGACATCGACAGGGTCTTCTCCCTTGTTACGTCCTATACCAGTGTAGAATATTTGATTCCTTTAGAAATTCTGGTAACTCAAAAGATATATTTGGCTTGTAAACAAGAAAAAAAAGACAATCCGATAAAGGCTAAGTGACGAGCTAATCATGCATGAAACTATGAAAGTAGCCATTTCTGTATGTGCGATCTAGTTCCCGGATCCAAGGACGATGGCACTAAGAACTCTTTCTATAGCACTAGTTTACTATTGATACTATTGATACTCTTACCCATACTGAATTACCCTTGAAGAGCAAAAACAAGTCCCCAGCATCGGCTGATCTAAGAAGAAAATTTTCTCGACCGGGAGGTCGCTTTACAAGCAGGGCCTACTAATGAGTTTAAACCTAAATTAAAACTAACTTAACCCATATAAGACAAAGAAACTTTCCATCCAAACCTAACTTACAAAAAGATTTTTTACAACCCCACCCAATCCAAACCCATGGGTTCAACCTACTTCCCAATCAATTTACCAACCCATTTATTCGTAAAACTTCGGTATTTAGAATTTTAATCTCGAGTTCACATTATGAATTTTTTACAAAATCAATTGAAATTTATTGTAAATGATTCTGCGTGTAGGTGAGCTACTCTGTATAAATTGGCAGTGCTAGACGTACACGTGGCACTACATACTTTTATAAGAAGTTTTTGTAAAACTTCGGTATTTGCAATTTCAACATCGTGTTCACACCATAAAAGTTTCTTGAAATCAATTAAAATTTATTAGAAATAATTATGCGTATAGGGGAGCTACTTTATGCAAATTGGTAGGGCTAGATGCACGCGTGGCCCGCACATGCTTTTATAGGAAGTTTTCGTAAAACTTCGGTATTAGAAAATTTCAACATCATGTTCACACTACAAAAGTTTTACGAATTCGATTGAAATTTATTGCAAATGATTCTGCATGAAGGGAACCTATTTTATTCAAATTGGCAGAACTAGACACACACGTGGGTTCTATATGTTTTTTATAGAAAGTTTTCGTAAAACTTCAGTATTTAGAATTTCAACTTCACGTTCACACCACAAAAGTTTCACGAAATGAATTAAAATTTATTGGAGATGATAATATGTGTAGGGGAGCTACTTTACGTAGATTGGCGGGGCTAGGCGTACACGTGGGCTCCACATATTTTTATAGGAAGTTTTTGTAAAACTTCGGTATTTGGAATTTCAACATCACATTTACACTACAAAAATTTTACGAAATCAATTGAAGTTTGTTGCAAATGATTGTGTGTATAGAGCTACTCTGTGCAAATTAGCAAATACATGTGCACATATGGTTCTCACATGCTTTTATTGAAAGTTATAACTGAGTATGATAGTCTAAACCTATGGACAATCCAAGTGTCATCCCATTAGGCCACGCCACGGGTTGAACCCATTCATAACCCGATCTCAACCCGAAATTTCCAAACCCACCCCACCCCAACCCAACCCTTTTTAATTTTTATAAGGTAACCCAACCCATTCACCCTTCCAACCCGTTTCCACCCATCCAAAGCCAACCCAATTAAGAACCCACCCCGTTTAACCTATTTGAACCCAACCCATTAGCACCCCTACCAATACCTTGTCATGGGGCCTCTTCATGGAATCTTTATTAGGACTTGTATAATGGTATAGACAACGGTTATCTATAATATGTTTCTATGTTTATCTATAGACAAAATTAAAGACAACTCATATAATAGATTATCTACATAGTTGTCTGTAATGATCCCATATACTTAATTAGTTATCCATATAGTTGTCTATATAATGATATTGATAGTAGAAATTTGTTTATAAGACCGTCTGTTAAATGCTAGATAATATCCTTTTATATCATCTTTCTCTCTCCTTCACATCACCCAAAATTCCATGTGACGTAGACTTACAAACAGCTGACAGATACCATTATACATGCCCTTATCTATGCGCTCAAATTACACATTTATCCCATACCAACTGCTGAGACCATGAGAGTCATGTACTAGGTCTAATATATGTTTATGATGAACAATTGATATTTTGGTTGAGTTGAATTCGAATTTTACAATAGTTTCAGAAAAGGATTATGAAGAGACGAGTTGGCGTATGTGGTGTATCAAGTGATGAGGCCGATGCACGTAGAGACGATTCGGGAGAGTCCAAATGCGTGAAGACGTGATGGCAAGTCATTGGCACTAGGGTTATATGTCAAAACATGGGGAGATACTTTAAGGTGAAGATAAAGGTAGGGTCAAAGGAATGTGCTCGAAAGCTTCATCGAGGGTATTTTAGTAGTTGGCCAAATACTGGGTTAGCGTCTTGATCAAAACCATAGCACGAAAAGGCGCAAAAGAGAAGTGGTTTAGATCAAGGAGAACAAAAATTGACAAGTGGACCAATCACTAAATAGTTAACGGGTTAAGACTTGTAAATGCTTTGAGAAGCATGTGTGAGTGTGTAAAATCCATGTTAGTAGGATTGACGGGTTTCCCGGTAAGCTTATTGGATTGGACCCATTAGGGTTGTGCTGGTTATTTAGAGGAGAGGAGAGGAGGCGGGAGATTCAATGATTCTAGCATTTAGTTTTTGCTCTACCACCTTGTCTTCTTCTATGGTTGTAAGAGAGAACTTGAGAGAGGAAATGGTGGTGCTTTGGGTGCACCTTGTAAATATTCATGAATATGTAGATCTCATTTTTCATTAAATAGATCAAAGCTTTGTCTCAATCATATTCTTGTTTGTGATCTTGCTTGGTTTTGCTAGTTCTTGAGCTAGATTTGAGATTTCGGGTTTGTGTGAGTTCTAGCCTAATTTCTTACTTAAATTATCTTATTTGGATATACGAGAATAGAACTGGAATACTTCATGTCTTCGATCCTCACGAGTAAGAAGTAATTTGTGATTTATGGTTTTTTGATATTTTTGTGAACTAGATTTGATTCTCTTCGATTTGGTAAACTTGAGCCCAAGAACCTTATGAATCTTCATTGGTTTATGTTTCTATTTCATTGAAAAAGTCTTATGCAAAACTTGGATTTATTTGGATGAAACTTGAGAAAGTTCTTGAGATTTGAGCTTTTTGACCCGAAAAGTCTTCAGGTTTGGAAACAAGGGGCCGGTTGGACCGGTCCTAGACCTGCGGCCAGACCGGCCCTCCAATGGCGATCTGATCAGCCCTGTATAGTAGCTGTTGATTTTGTTGGATCTTATTTCTAGTTTTATTTTGCATAGCCGTATTAGTATGATGTAAACTTGATAACGATTGAAGATTTTAAATATCTTGAAAAAAAAGTTTTTGGAATCATCTCCCTCTTCTAATGACTGGCATCGGTCCTACAGACCACTGCTTCCTAAATTATTGGCATGGAATTGAGAGGGATCTCCCTCGTCGGGTAGTACTAATCTGCGCTCCTAATCCGTTATTCGCTGTCCAAGCATATGCTCCCAAATAGTAATTGCTTGCTATAACCATCTGTGGCCAGTGGGTGTTTCTTCTTTTTGGGCGTGCGATACAGGTTTTGTACCACACTACCACACAGTTGCGGTGCAATCAGCGTCAAGCTGTGCATCACATCAGTGTGACCGTTGATCACATCCTTAGGTGGTGTTCAGTTCGGCTTATTTTTGATGGCTTATGGCTGAAAACACTGTGGTAATGAAAAAAACATCAGAATGATGGAGGCTTATTCAACATAATTAAATGTAAAAAAATTAAAAATATAAAAAAATTTGTTAGCCCATCACAGACAACGCAAACGAATACGGGAAAAAAAAGAACCGGCAAAAAAGCTCAAAAAAAGCCAAAAATTCATAAAAAGACGAAATTATGAATAGTGCAAAAATAAGCTAGAACCAAAAGCTCAAACCATATTGAGCGATGCCAAAATCAGAGCTCCCCGGACTGGATAGCGGTGACAAGTTTGGTTGCCACATAAAATCAAAAAAAATCCGCTGGGTTCAACAAGTTACTATCTTGAAGGAATTGAAATACAATAATAATCGCAAGCTTGGCCTTAATTAGTAGTAGTACAATTTGTATAAGAAAAAGAACTGTACATATAGTGCTGGGGGGAAGGATATCGAGTGTTAAAACATAACGAAGTTGATAGTGACTCGATCGCCAATTACCGCATACCTTTTGGATAAGCTACTCGAAAGAGAGAGGACGGACGCTTCTCTTCAAGAGAAAAGGAAACAAAGAAAGAAGAAAAGACGGAGCCTAGCTTCGCCCCTCTGAATTGTACCTATCCGTGGCGGGGCTCCACCTTATCGCTTTAAGGAAAAGCCACTGCAGGTTTGATTTCTTTATGTACCTTGAAGTTGGAACTTTCTTCTTTCCACTCGAGACTTTTGGGGACTTCTTTTTCATCCAAATCACCTTCTTATTTTTGGGCTTGTTCTTTTTGCTACGATTTATAGCTTTTAACTGTGATATGTGGTTTTTAGTCTATTTGTGCGAGAGATTACAGGGTAACAGAAACTCACGTGTGATTTTTTCTGATATAAATGAAATCGGTATAGTATATACTACAATTAACTTGTAGATCATATCTTAAAAAGATACTCGGTTTAAAACCTAGCTACTGTAAAAAGCCGAAAAACGGCTTTTAGAAACCGGAAGGAATAGGACCAAATTAATTAACATTACTATTGGCCACCTCTTGGGAAACCCTCTCTTCCCGAATATTCTATTGAGTTGGACATGCATGTTGATGTTGATGCAACAAAAAATCAAGAACCATGGCTTTGTTCTATATACTATTCAATGATTGCTTCAAAGATAATTAGGAGAGGGTAGGAGGTGATGGCATGCCCCATGTGCTGATGTGCAGTGTTAGCCTTAGATAGAACAGCGCAGCCCCACCATGCTGATCTTACAGATGAAATGACACGTTTCTGGATCACAAGTGCAAGCTGAGCCCGAAACTTAAGGTGTATTAATTCGGTTGGGTTCAACCTTCGCGCGACATTTTGCTTCTGGTCCGTACCCATTCTCCAACACTATGGGAAGAATATTTAATTTATTTTGTGCATGTACGTATGTGCTGCTGTGTAGACGGACCCGTGCCCAAAATAGTAAGGACGTGCGAACTTAGTTAATTAGCTTAAGAAGGGCTCGGCAGATGGAGAGTGCATGGCATATAGGCATGCAGTTGCAGTTGCGGCAGACGTACCACGGCAGGGGCGACGGGGGCGGCGAAGACGGGGGCGTTCCTGATGAGCCTGGGGCGGAAGGAGGGGTTGTTGCTGGAGGAGGACGGCGCGGGGGTGCCGAGGCTGGCGACGACGGTGGAAGCGAGGGCGCGGGGCGCGACGGTGGCGAAGCACGCGGCGGTCGACATTGTGCGAGTGGGCAGTGCCGGGTGCCCTCCTTATACGCCCAACAAATAGTGCGACGCGCCCCGCGTGCCGACAAGGCCAGCCGGGACAGGGCCAGCCGGCGTGCGGCTCGGCTCGGCCGGTGGATCCGGGCCACTCGGCGCCTCATCCTCCACGCTCGCCACTCGCGCTCGGATAGGGCTCGCGATAACGCCCCGCTCGATCGTGGCCAACGGTTCGCGCGCCAACCGCACCACGCGCATCCTGGTCCACGCGCGCGGCCGCGGGCGGATGGGGGCGGAAAACGAAGGATTTGAATGCGCGGCGGGGGCGTGTTGGGTTCCAGCTGCGGTGGATCGATCGTCATATCTCGGTGGATGTGATGCTGCCTCGGGTCAGGGGTGGGTCACTGCGCGGTGTGCGTTCGGGGTTAGCTTCGCGTCGATCCGCACAGCAAATAAATATCCCTCGGTTACGGAGCAGCTAGAGCGGCACAAGTGTGCCTGCCGTTGCTTATTACTATTGAGCAAGATCCAGCGGTATCTGCAGCTGCAGGCCAGAGCCCAGAGTGTGGCTTTCGGGCATGTTCTTTTCCTCTGAAGCCGGCGGTTTTTGAATTTTGCTATAGTACCTAACTTTCAAACGGAGTATTTTCTTAAGACAGGGTCTATAGGTTAAACGATCTACACATTAAAAGCCCAACATCTGTACCTGCCAAAATCATAAGTAAGTATCTGTCTCTCCGTAATCTGTACCGTAAACAGACAAAATTCAAAAATTTCAATCAAAAGCCATAAACCGCAGTCGAAAAGAACAGGCTCAAAGTGTCATAAGTGCGACCTGTCAGATGTAGGTGGTGACTGTGAGGGAAGCACCAATTGGCATGAGATGACATTGGTGGCGCGGCTTTTTTTTTTGGGAGATTTTGTGTCACGCTGCAGTCTCATCCAATGTTCAAACAGGCCCATAAGAGGGGGTACTTGGACAAGAGGGATTTTTTGAAATTTCAAACATGCCCGTATGGCCCTTCAAATAACAGCTGCAGAGCTGCTTCAAGCAACCGAACAAGCTAGTGCACAGATATATCATACTGTGGCACAGCTACGAAACTGTTTACAAGAACAAAGATACCGTATCACATCTGCAGCAGCCAAATACGGAAGAGAAACGCAACAGCAGCAGAAGCGATACCGTATCACACCTGCAGCAGCCAAATACGGAAAGAGCAAAGCAACAGCAGAAGAAATGAGTCCAGTATGTAGCTGTACCTTTTGCCACACGCACAGTATTTCCCTCTGGTTCTCCTGCAGAAACTCCGAGCCCAGGCTTTGCAGATATGCGTTTGCTCCATGTCCGTGGGATCCAAATGTGAAAAAAAAGTAGCAGGGCGTGGCGAAAACCTTGGGGAGCTCCTTCCGACAACTTTATATACGTGATGCTTGCGTTCGCAGAGCGCCCTGGCACACATGGAACTAACGACTTGCGTGTGGAAGGTTCACGAGTTCACATGATGAGCTCATTTTGGCGACATGGTAACGCCATAGTGCTAGTTTGATGTCTAGGTCAAGACACGGCGTCATCGAGTAGGACAAAGTAAGCAAAGGAAAAATACGTACGTACTAACGTTGTTATACGCTTATAGCCGTCCGATCAGTTAATTTCCAATGTAAATTCATAAACTAACTAATATATGTGCATTTAACTATTTGCTGTTGAGTTTGATTTTTCGTGTTAAATTTGTTCTTGTATACATACAGTAGAGAGAACTCCATGCCATCTTAAAAAAATGATGAGCTCAATCATATGTGCTTCCAGACAGTTAGAACTTGCGCATACGGCTCTTCACAAAGGAAGTCACAAATTTCGATTCATGGCTTCCTCAATTTCTTGTGAGAGGTGCGACTAGGATTGAATAACCTCTTAAACATGGTTTTAATATTTAATTACAGCCTTAAGATCTCTATGGTCGTAAGCTTTCTAAAGCTCTTCTCCGAGTACCCTGGTCGGAGGATTACTATACACTTTGCCCGACTAGCTGACCACTCGGAGGGTTCATGAACTAGTGTGAGGGCTCGCTTTCAATGGACTCCTCTCGTGCGATGGATAAGACATATGCTTTATGCATCATAAACAACACGACATTTCGGCTTTGTATCTCTGACAACAACCACTATGCAGCTGTGCCGCACAACTATCTCCCATCAACAACAACTAAAGATCAGTTATCATCAGATCTCTCTCTCTGACAGCAACCACCCATTCAATCAGACTCGTTGATTCCATAAGATGTCTCCTCAAATGGATAACTGGTGCCCCTTCAACCGTATTTAAAGCTTGATGAGAGAAGACAAAAAGGGACATGATTGGTTAGAAATCAATCGAACTTGATATCAATCAAGATGCAATCCAGAAAATAAGTTAAGGCAATTAGAATCTTCCGAGTAGTGGGAGAGTATAGACTAGGGCTAGTTAAGTCCACTTTGTAGGCCACTTTGTAACTAATTCATAGCAATAAAGATCATTCTCTTTTCTGTGGGGAAGAAGGTGCTGATTACCTAAAGTCTTCTTCATCAACAAGTATCACCCTCTCTCGTCTTCTGTCAACATCGCCCATGCGATTATGGCTTGGGATGAGGAGAATTGGTTCGATCTGGCCGACGAATGCATGATTCCGCACTATGGAACACGATGCTTCTTCATCGTCATCCTCCATCCTAGGCTCATTCATCCCTGAGACCAGCGAGATTGACCAGATGGAAGAAGACAAGCCGTCCCCATCATCAGCATTATCCACTGCTACAAAAGAGACTATACTAGACGACTACATCACAGACGGTTCCTATGAACCGTCTGCGCTATAATTATTACAGACGGTTCATACTAACAACCGTTTATGATATTTTCATAGACGATTATTTATACGAACCGTCTGTGATAAACCAATACATCACATACAGTTCGTATTAATACCCGTCTGTGAAAATATCACAAACGGTTGTTAGTATGAACCGTCTGTGATAATGCAAGACATCACAGATGGTTCGTATTAATAATCATATGTGATATTTTCATAGATGGTTATTAATACGAACCGTCTGTGATATGTGCATTATCACAGACGGTTCGTATAATAAACTATCTCTGATAATGCCACGATACCGATCCGTGGCATCTCCCCTAGGATTCTAATTAATTTCACTCGTCTATTATCTCCACATCGAACGACAGGCACCGGTTCCCCCCCATATCTTGCCGCTTATTAATTACTCCCCGTCTCCTTTTCACTCCGAGATACGTGAGTTCTACCAGTTTCTCCTAGCTGGTTCATCCACTCCTAGCTTGCTCCTCGATGACGCCGACTATCGCCGTGAGCTAGCGCCTCCATTGTGACACGACGGTCGACTGCAGAACACACTATTTTCGTAAATATCGTAAGAGTATCTTATGCAATCTCACTATCATGACACAAAGGTGACGCTACTGTCGCCTCTCCTTCGCTGCAAGGCATCGCGGAAGCAGCTAGCTACCAAGACGGTGCTCAAGTCAGCGTCAAGGACATCCATCTCACACGCTGCTAGGATCTCTCATTCTTCTATGTTTTTGCCATGGGTTCGTAGGATTAGGAGATGTGTTCTTGCCATATTTAAGAGTTGGATTCGTATGATTAGGAGATGTATTCTTGCTATGTTTAAGAGTTGGGTTCGTAAGATAAGGATGTATTCTTGCTGCGTTAGATGGGTAACCTGCTCATTATCTTGTGATGCTATAATGGTGGATTCTAATGGAATGTGCTGTTGTATTTGCTTGTTTTCAAAGGGCATAGCTAACCTTATTTCTTGAGGCTAGGCAAAAAATAGAAAAAAATTTAGGTATAGAATAACTATCATAGACGGTTTGTGCTATAAACTGTTTATGAAGGACTATCACAGACGGTTCTATATACCAACTGTCTGTAATATTCACACATCATAGACGGTTGGTAGCTAGAACCGTCTGTGATGTGTGAGTATCATAGACGGTTTTTGGTTCGAGCCGTCTATGATATTGTTCTTCACAGACGGTTCTAGTTACAAACCGTTTATGATGTATTTATCACAGATGGCTCAGAAACCGTCTGTGATAACCTCTGATTATTACTGACACATAAATTCAGACGATTCAAAAAATCATCTATGATGACAGTTTTGAACCGTCTGTGATGACCCTTTTTGTTGTAGTGACCTGAGGAATTGATCGTTCTGACCTCGTCAAAATGCACAAGTAATGCAACAAGCCTGGTACTTTCAACCAGTAAACATGGCAACAAGAGCACAACATCACAATCCAACAGTCAGAGTACTCCCGATGTGGTCATGGGCGACAGCTATTCGCCAATGGCTTCTACGTATAGTAGGAGCCGAATAGCACCTACTCACTGTGTCGATGAAGTTTCCTCTTGTGAGAAGTTAGGAAAAGGTAATAACACTCATCATTCAATCGCAATTCGCCAGATCAGGTTGTGTCCACCACATGGCCTTCCGGAGGTGGTGGTTTCCAATCATTCCCCATCATAGAGACTATTGGCCAAAGCGATGGACGACTCTCTCTCAGTTATGATGGAAGGCTCTTTAACTGCTTCTTTATATTGAAGAGCGCCATCCTTAAACTTGGTCAACCAGTCTTCGATTAACCGGTCCTTATCTTTGAGCATCTCCTCAAGCTTGAGGATGACAACACCCTTCGCCTTAGCCTCTGTTTCATAACCTTCTAATTCTGTCGACCGTGACAAAAAAAGAAGTAAGAAAAAAGGTAAGAAAGCAATAAAAGAAATGATAAGAAGATACCTCTCAATCACAGGCTTTTTCCGTTAAGAGTTATGAGGACCTGCTCATTTTTTTATCAAAGTGGAGCCGAACAGCTCCCTCTCCTTCTTGAGAGTATCTTTGAGCACTTTAATAGTGCTTCCCAACCTGTAGAAACATGAGAAGGTTAAGCAAACAATTCTATGACCAGAATGTAATGACAAGAAAGATCGTTACTATTCGTCGGCCTCTCGGTGGAGGGTAGTCCTTTCCTTCTCTAGAGCTAGCGTTTGCCTGGTCATCTCCCCAACTAGAGCAACTCCCTCCACCATGTGCTGAAAAGAAAAGAGGAGAAAAAGAAACTTAAAAAATTTGAAAAAAAAGTAAAAAAATACATCTTAAGTAGTCCTGAGAACTTACATAGACTGCTTTATTAGCATACGAGGAGTAGAGTACTTTGGGTCCAGTCTTCAACTCCAATTGCACAATCTTCCTCCACCAACGTTCCTCGAGTCTTTGGTTGTTGAAGATCCGTACCCGGTTGGGGATGTCCCTCATATGTGAAGACGAGAAGAGCTCTCCACCTCTGGCCCTTCGAAGAAAGGAGGAAGCATATCTACTCCCTCCTCCTCGACCACTTTCTTTCCAGCAGCAACCAGATCCTGTTGAGACTTCATCTCTGCTTCGACATCCTTTGATGGGGTAGGAGCCACCAAAGGCTCCTTGGTCACAACCGCATCTGTTGATTCCTTTGTTAGCTCGGGGGCTGCTACGACCACTCCTTGTTTAGGAGCCTCTTCACGTGGAGTACTCAGATCAAAACTAATTGGAGTAGTAGAGGTGGTATGAAGAAGGAAGCATAAGAAGAAAGAAATAAGGACTTCAAAATGCCAAAAAAAAATCAAAATGTATGAATTTACACAAATTATTACAACTAGCACATACATAGTCTTTTTTTATTTGAAGTTGAAGCACCCTAGAGCATGGTCCAGATTGCTTGCCTTCCTCTTCTTCTTGTCAACCGATTTCTCCAATATAGTGTTGGTAGGGCTAGTTGGATCCTTTGAGTCTTCCGACTGGATGCTTTCATCCTTAGTCGGTTCCTCCATGGGGTGGTCAGAGACATCTCCTCCGATTGCTTGGTCGGAAGATGGAGCTCCCTTGACCACCGGAGCAGTTGTTTCCTCTGGTGCAGTTGGATCTTTAGGTGTGGCCACCAGGTCTTCGGTCTGATCGGTCACGACTACCTCGGTGCTCATGATCAGTGAATTAGGTATCACCATTGGCTCTATGGTTGTGGTGGCTCCGATTAGTGGCTCTTCCTTCTCTTTTGCCTTGTCATACATCGAGATAAGCTCGGTGGCAAAATCCTTTATCAAAGAAATATACTCTCGTCGGTTCTCTGTTCTCCAAATAATAGAAGGTGTAGACTTGTAAGCAAAACTCTTAGAGTCATAGCAGAAGCCTACCTCTAAGGGGATCTTTGTCTTAGAAGTTTGTGCAGTCGAAGGAGCGGTCGTAGGAGCGGTCAGAGAGGCAATTGGAGGAGCAGTCAAAGTAGTGGTCAAAGGAGCACGACGTGATCCCGATGCTCTATACAACTTCTTTATGCTTTGACGTCTCTTGGCACTTGGAGGAGCTTCCTTCGAGCTCTCAGCCGCCTCTCTACTCGCCGGCCCGACCATCTAGATATCGCAAGAATATTGTGATATACCGATCAAAACATGTAAATCTGGATGGGAAGAATTATCAAGTTACCTTAAATTTTTTGATCATGTTATCTAGAGTGGTGACAGCTAGGATCAAGGGTACCTTCTTTCAGCTTGGGCACTCCCTTGTAGATTGTAACGCCCTCGTTTCCAAGGGCGCGTACGGACACGGCAATCCACAACTATTCACGTATGAACAGTTATGGAATGTCGCGCAAGAGTATACCATTACATGCTTACAACAAAAGACCAGCATATATTTCACATATGGATTAACATCCAGAGTTTGACAGCGGGGCGTGCAAGCCCAAAGTATATTTACATTACAAAAGCTCCAGAATCCGCTTGAGCGCGGCGAAGACCTAAAGCCACGGATCCTCGTCGAAGAAGAGACCCTCGGGGACTTCCTCAACGGGGAGACCTTCACCTTCATCTTGATCTTCTAAAGAATTGATTTAGCAAGCCGTGAGCCAACAACCAGCTCAGCAAATCACAAAGGAACCCTAACTTACTACTTGCACGGATCAACAAAGGAAGGAAGGATACTTGGTTTATTAACCTTGAGTGGATGCAGTTTTATTTGTAAACCTTTTTGTAAAACTTGCTAATAAAAAACTACTCCTTAATCAACAGGGGTTTTCATGAAGAGTTAATTAACCATCTACTCAGATTAAAACGTTCACAAAACTAATTAAGCTTTGCTGATGGGTTCACCCAAGTGACACAGCTCCATTAACCGGGAGCACGGCGTATTCGAATACCATTTATTTGACTCTGCAGAGTTTGCTCAACTTTACCCACACGATCCCTTAACTCCCGCGACAGAGTTAAGAAAGCCCGGTCGTTTCACTGCTCAAATCTTTATATAGGCTCTACCCGATAGAATTCACTCGGGTCTGGCACATGGAAACTCCCGTCCGCTTCGAGTGAACCCTACCGTTATTAGGTGTCCGCAGCACGGCACACCTAATCCAACTACTCAACCTCTTGACTCCTCAACGCCTGTAGAGTTTCAGTCGAGTTGAGCAGCTACTAAACCAGTGTTGACAAGTCAACTCCTGTGGTTGAGCGATCACTATGACATTTGCTCAGCATAAGGGTTTCAGTCCTTATATTTTCACATGGCCCGCAACCTCTCCAGGTCCGCGACCACAACCTAGGATAACCGGTGGGCGATGACCGACTCGCGGTTTCCCACAACACCCTTACCCTTCCCAGCACACCGACACTCTCCGCCCTAGGGTACGGTGTCCCATACCACCCCACCCTAGGGTCGGGTTTTCAAATCTATTGGCCCGCAGCCACAACCTTATTAGTGTAAGACTTTGCATGATAGTAGTGACCTATAGTGATCTAGGTTAACAGATAATTATTTCTAGGGTTACAAAAGGCAGGGTTACAAACTTGACATGGCATTTTTCGGTAGTAGGACGTATCTATATCACATGTCATTCTAAACCTTTTTATTTTACTTTAAACTAGCATTTCACAACTAGCATAATGCAAATAGCATAATATCATAAATTAAAACATGGGATTCAATATGATCAAAGGTTTTGCGTCTTGCCGTGGACTTGGACAATCTCGGTGATCTCGAACGAAGAAACTTCGGGATCCTGGGACTGCACCTGAGCCTCCGGGAACTCTGACACTAGCGTAAACACATAAAATAATTAAATCCTAGCTTGAGAATAATCAAGCAAGGGAAAATAAACTATTAAAAGAAAGAAAAAGAAATAAAATGCATAAAATAACCAATTGGTGAATTTTTAGAATTTTTCTGGGAGGAATTTGGGAAAAAGCAGGTCACCACTGGGTTCAGTATATTATTTGGAGCAAAGTGGTGAAATTTGAGAATTGTTGGGATTTTATGTGATTTTCTAGGATTTATTTGGGTTTTTTGGATTTTTGGAAATTGATAAATCCTGGAAAATCGGAATGAACAGTCTTGGGTTTACCACCGCAACAAGGCTTGACGGCCTTTGTGCGCGGCCCGCGTCAAGGCAGCAGGCCCATGCAGCACATGCCGCGTCCCCCACGCACGCCGCTCTTCCCGGCGGATGGCCGACGCGTGGCCGGGCGTCCGGTGGGGATGGCGCGAGCAGCGGCTCGGATCTGCGGGGGTTATGGAGATCGGACGGCTGAGATGAGAGGGAGGCGGGCAAAGCGGTATGGGGAGATCGGACGGATGAGAAGGGCGGTGTTTAAGAAGATCGGACGGCAGCGAGGATGCGACCATCCGACGACGAGTTTAAAGGATAACGGTTGGGGAGGACGGCGAGGATTCGCCACGTCGGTCGTCTTCAACTGCCGCCGTGGCAGCAGAGGGGCGAGAAAGGGGAGGTTTCGCTCCGGCGACGGCGAGGTCCCCGGCGGCCAGGGAGGGCACTACCGGGTTGGTTTCGACGTGGGGAACTCATTTTGGGGCTCTGGAAGGCCGGAGAACCAACAGGGAGGGCAGGAGACCGAAGGGGAGGATCGGCCTCCCGGCGGTGGAGGAGGGATCCCGGCGACGACCAGGCCAAATCGGCGGTGGGTTTATGATCAGTGGGTCCTGGGGCTCACATTGGTGCTGGTGGCCGAAGCTCGGAGCCCTCCGGCGAGCCGGCCACGGAGAGGGTGATTTGGCCGCGGTGAGCTTGGTCTTTGGAGCTCCACAGCGATCACCGCAAAAGAGTGCACCAAAGTGATTATGGAGTAGTGAGGATGCTCGGGAGCAAGGGATCGGAAAATAAGGGAGAGGGAGGAGATCACCACGGGGTCGCCGGCAGAGGAGAGACGGCGACGAGCTGGAGGCGATGGGGCTCAATCGGTTGCTCGGGGAGGTTGCTAGGAGTGGTGGGAAGCGAATGGGAGGGTGGGAAGCTCGGGAAACCAAGGGAGGCGGGAGCCGAATGGGGTTTTTATACCGGCGGGGAGGGTGAGCCATGGAGGAGAAGGCTCGGGCGTGGGCGGGTCAACCGGAGTGGACGGGAGTGGTGGCGAGTCTCCTCCGCTGATGGGTGACGCCCGCTCCGCAGGGAGTAATGGCGGCGGGAGTGGCGCGTGGCGGCATGGGCGCCGGGCTCCGTCTTGGGGAAGGAAGGAGGGGAGGGTGGGTGGGGCCCACGGGAAGGAGGCGGCGACGCGTGGCGCGGGCGAGGCCGGCCGGACCATGGGAGCCGTCTCAACCGGGGAGGCGTGAGGCGTGCGGGGGGCGCGGGCGCGTCCGCGTCTTGGGAGGAAGGCGGGGAGGCGGGCGCCAACGGAGGGAGGGGCGGGCGGCGGGGAGAAGGAAAGCGGGAGAGGAGGTGGGCGCATGGAGGGAGGCGGAAAGAGGAGAGGCGCCGACGCAGAGGGGGAGGCGGACTGGCCCGAAAAGGAAAGCGCATTTCCGGGGATAGCTTCTGAATTGGGAAAGTTTTCAAAAATTCACCAAAAATTCAGGAAAAATCTAGGAAAAATTTGGTTTGAAATTTTGGGGTCTTTCATAGATCATCTTAGTCCTCTCTCTCACTTCAATGGGAGATAGAGCTAACCAAGTCAAAAAAAGAAGAAAAATCTTAAGGTCAAAAATTACAACCAAATAAAAATAAAAACTCAACTAGTCGGATTTCTCGATGCTTACCTTTTGAGGAGTTCCTGGTCGAGTCCTTTACGCCCTCATACCAGAGCATATGTGGGCACGCAACTTCAGAGGACTGATTCGACGCATGGAAAAAATCTCCTACCACGTGCCATGAAGTGAGTCCTTTGTCCTTGAGATGGATGATGGTATCAATCTACCGCTCTATCTTTCCCTCCTTCAGGGAGGACCTCTACCTCGGATTATCAACTGTGATCCAATCGACGAAGGAGAGGTTGTCTTCTTTGTTGAGTGTCATGTAGAACCACAATTTGAATGTACTCTCCCTTACCTTCATGTTGTGGAGCCGCAGAGAGCAACTCCAGGTGATGTCACCGATTTCCCTGATCTTCCTATCATCCTGTTGAAGTATTTGAGGTACTCCAAATTCACCAAAATCCCCAAGTGTGCTTCATAGAGATGGTTGAAGATGCTTAACAGGCGATTGAATTGGGGGTCAGGTTAACCAATTCGATCCCATAGAACTCTAGGACCTCCAATAAGAATGGATGCACCAACAACCTAAATCTATACTCTAAATATGCCCAAATGATTGGAATTTCACCGTCACTTCTGCTCGGGAAATTCTCTCCCATTGTTGATCTCCATGGAACAAAAACCTTGTTGGGTAGTAACCCCTCCTCTTCCATGGCCTTCAACTTTTTCGATCCAAGCTCAGATATAACCAATCGATAATTAGATATGACATTTTGGCTATAGTGGTCGAAAATCGAAGAGGGGATTGGAAGGATTTGAGGCTACAGTTAAATAGGAGCAAATATGATGGAGCGGAAGAACTTGAAGATAAAAGGTTTTTCAAAGTGTGAAGACAACAGGTACCAAACCAGGGTTTTATAAGGGGGTTTTCAACTGCAAACAGTAGCTATCCAATCTGAAGCCCAATGGACACAAAACCTTTCAATTTTTCAGTTAGTTTTCTTAACATTAAGTGAATGAAAATTGCTTCTTTACTCTTACCATTAAACGAGTAGTTTTTGAATTGAAATTCAATTGGAAAAATTCATATTATAAATTCATTTAAAGCTCGGGAGGTAGCTGATGAGGATTGAATAATCCCTTAAATATGATTTTAATATTTAATTAAGGCCCTAAGACCTCTATGGTCGTAAACTTTCTAAAGCTCTTCCCTGAGTACCATGGTTGAAATATTAATGTACACTCTGCCTGACTAGTATACCACTCGGAGGTTTCATGAACTAATATGAGGGTCCGCTTTTTAGGAGACTCCTCCTGTGTGGCGGATAAGACACATACTTTATCTGTCCTAAACAGCACAACCTTTTGGCCTTGTATCTTTAACAACAACTGCCTGCAGTTGTGCCGCATGATTATCTCCCACTGACAATAACCGAAAACTAGTTCTCATTAGATCTCTCTCTGACAATAACCACCACTCTGGTCAGACACGTTGATTCCATAAGACGCCTTCTTAGATGGATAACTGCGCCCCTTCAACGGTATTTAAGGCTTGACGTGAGAAGACAAAAAGGGGCATGATCACTCCAAAATCAATCGATCAATCAAGACGCAATCTAGAAAAAAAGTTAAGGCAATATGAATCTTCCGAGTAGTGAGAGATTACAGACTAGGGCTAGTTAAGTCCTCTTTATAGACCCCTTTTGTAATCAGTTCATAGCAATAAAAATCATCTCAACCATGTTTCTCATATTATTCGTAAGATCGACAACTTGAGCGTTGACAGGGTGGCTTTTGCAATAGAAAATAATAGCTCAGGGATGAGAGATATTAGATCCATAGAAAAATCACATGTCTCTGTTATTGTTGTTACTATTATTATTGTTGTTGTTTTGAGATGAGGTCTCTGTAATTGTTTTGTTTTTATAGATTACAAAGGAGGACGTACACTTATGCACACTATACACATATGTGTATACGCTCTACCGATACACACGCTAGATCTAGAGTGGAGATTGCTAGATAAATCCTAGATTTATCTAGTATCTCATGGAACACGGGTATACACTTTCTCATTAAACACATACTAGTTAGAGACTCGTGCGTTGCAATAGAGTCATAAAAATGGTAAAACGGAATTTACTGCCTGGTCAACTTCACACATCAAACATTAGAGAGCAAGCGACAGAGAGAGAAGGGTGGCCAGAATGCGTGAGGAGATGGGGAAAGTGGAGGGGGTGGACAGTTATATCCTGAGAGAGAGAGGATGAGAGAGACGAATGATTCAGATCAAATCGGATAGCTGTAGAGAGGGGAAGGAGAACGCAACGACGACTATCAACTCCTCTTTATATAATAATAGAGATATGTGAAGATGAGCACATGCTTCGAATATAGGGTTTGAACGCGAGCGGAGCAGATACTCGACGGAGGTTATTGTCTTGTTAATAACTGTGGATAAAGACTGTATAAAGAGTCACGAATGTGTGGCTTCTGAAGACCCGCTCCATCTTCTTTCGTTTTATGCAGAGGATACCCGGCTTACGTTTTGACCGGCTTCATTAAACCCGTGACCGTACGTCTGTTTTAGTCTGCAATCCCAGAATTTGTTCAAATCCATAACTGGAGTTTTTGTTCATTTTATTTTAGCATACTGCCACTGATTCTTAGAAAATTGAAATTCAGTGCTGTCACCGGCAGTATGGCAGTTTTAACAATGCTTCATCACCAACAACCGAGTGTGTTCGCAGTAATCTCTGGGAGTATTATACATCTGTAATTGAGTAGGTTGTGCAGTTTAAGAAAAGGAACTAGTTGCGAAAATGTGAACTAGTACAGGGTTTCTAGATAAATCTTTCAACAAAAATAAGCAGTAGGAACTAGGAAGTAGGTAAAGCACACTAGCTTGTTCTTTCTCTAACTGGATATAGATTATGGATTATTAACAAGTCAAGATGTGTAGAGTTGGAGGCAATTTAATTTTTTACTTACGTCGACAACTCTCGTTCATTCCCATTAGCTGTTTCCATATCCTTGCGATTGCGGAGCTCAACCAAGAACGATTGACTTTGGTCGGTCAAACCAAAGAACTCGCCAAATTAATTCCAACCTTTACCGCCCAAATGGTAGTACTCTCCATTGATTTAGGGCTCAAACAATCACACCACAAAATAAAGAGCAGTTGTGCCTGAAGGCTGAACAACTCTCTCATCTCATGCACGCACGTACGTTACTACTGCACCAGAAGGAAACCGGCATTAAGATTAGAGTAAGCCTTAGAGGACGTGTATTCCTAGATGCTAAACCAACGCTATAAGAGAGAGAAGTTTCTTAGTACTGATGCCAAAGAATGTAAGAGTGAGTACTATTTGCATAGCACCGAAACAAATCTTATAGCAGACTTACCAATAACTATTAGCCACAACCTAGCAGACTTACCAATAACTAACCTAACCTATATCATACCAAACGCAATCCAGGGACTAGAGGCATGGAGTGCCAAGCTGACCGGTCCAAGAGTACGTACGTATATACATACATACTTCTGTAAGCCAACATGCATGCTTGCAGAATAAACAAACTAGAGAAGAAGTGCTTTGACTATTGCTAGATGATACAGCACTGGCAACGCATCCATTGACATTACTATTTCCTACTTCTCTGTTCGAGCGACCGCGGTCAGGAGCAGCTTAATTTCGGTGCTAATGGGATGGTGTTAGGTACTTGGGTGTTAGGCAACTCTGAATTAACATGATGGAGCCGCACGAGAGATTAGGTACTGTTTGGTTCGTTGTTGCCATCGTAACGGATGTGGGTGTTGGAATACATGTCGAAATTTATTTCTTGTTCCCGGATGCACACTGCTCTTAGATGGACACCCGTCGGACCGGTCGAGCTGACAATTAAATCGATTGATCGCTGGCAATTGACAAATACATTTTTCAGCGACCGATTATATCGTCATGGAGATAACTTTAATCGGCCTGAAATACTAGCACTGATCAAGGAACTCGATGACGATGAGAGCTGGAAGGGTGCAGGTAGCGTCCGGCTTGGGGGAAGAGTAAAAGCAGAGCACCTTTCCAATCGAGAGGTTGTGACATCTGGACTGCCGTGGCAGCGGTGGAATCCGCTTGAGGTGCTCCCGTATGCTTTCCAAGAGACAATAAACAGGCCTGAAGCAGCCAGGCAGGACGCTCAGGCTCAGTACGACGTACTGAACCCGGACTGTTGTCAGGGTCCGGGTGTGAATGACAGAAAAAAGTCGTGGCACATCGGCTTTTAGATTTATCTTATAAATAATAATAATTTATAAAAAAATTTATATAGAGATACATACTCGTACGTTAACTTTATTTCGGAAGAAAACGTACACATCGTAAATAAACTGAGAGAATACAGAAGGATTTTTGAATTTCTCTATTCTCTTACTTGCTCCTCTTTTTTTTACTTTTCTTACAAAACTGACTACAAACCTGCTCAATATATAGGTTAATAACCTCTACTAGTATACGTATTCAGACTTTAAGTTAGACACAACTTCAACTTGAGTTACACACGAAGACGGACTCTACTACGTCTTGAACTCAAAGTCAAGATTATTTCTAACAATCTCCCCCTTAATCTTGACTTGACATACTCTAACTTTAGTCTCAATGCATTATGAACTACCAGTCAGCCTCCATATGAAGCGTTCTACATGCAAGCTACATATAAGAACTCAACTCAACGGGTACAGGTACATCTAGATGCAAAGATTCTAAAACATTGAGACAGTCAGACTCAACTACGACTTACTAAACTCATACTTGACACAGAACAGTGACATATCTCTTCAACGTCCCGATTTCTTTTCACTTTACTTGAGTTTAGACGGCGACATATCTTCTCAACGTTCCTGACTCAACTCATCATCAGAGCACTGTTGATTCATCATCGCTGCAAGAAACGCTTTCTTCATCCTCGGCTTGGGGTTTTCTCTCTTAGCACAAGAATTGTGCTTCGTCTCAGGAGCACTACTGACTGTCTTGTGTGCTGACCAAGATCTGAAAGGAAGCCTGGTGCTGCTGCTTAACTTTCGCTGGACCGAGAAAACAGATGTACGTGCCGCACTCGTCTTTTTTCCCGGGAGAGCTGTGTGAAGATGAGCGATGTGCGCCTCAGGAGCGTCGCGCGAGACGAGCTGAAACAGAATCGCCGAGACGGTTTTTTTCGGCGACTCGGTTCTCGCCTGATCACCTAGGCTCTGATACTACTTGTTAACTTTATTACAGGAGAAAACACACATATCGCAAATAAACTGAGAGAACATAGGAGAATTTCTGAATTTCTCTATTCTCTTACTGGCTCTCCTTTTCTTCTGGCTTTTCTTACAAAACTGGCTACAAGCCTACTCAATATATAGGCTAATAATCTCCTACTAGTATACGTATTCGGACTTCAAGTTGGACACAACTTTAACTTGAGTTACACATGGAGACAGATTCTACTACGTCTTGGACTCAAAGTAAGATTATTTTTAACATCGTGTATGATTTTGGCCGATATAAATGAAGTTACTATAATGTGTATTATAATCAACTAGTAGAGTATGTATTAAAAAGATACTTTATTTAAAAGTTAGATATTATAAGAAAGATATATATTTTAGAAAAACAAATTTTAAAAATTAATATGAACATAACCTCACGTCGCCATCAGCTAGCGCCGGGGCGGGGGCCTCGCTTTGCCGGGAGGCGGCATGGCTCACAGCTATTCTACCTGCATCGCCAGACGTACTTTACTTCATGCCCGTGCCGCGTACCAACTCGAATTCGGGAAAACGAACGGGCATTGAAGCTATAACTATGCTACAGTGCGCGTGAGGTCAAGTGTCCCCATCCACACCGTAATGACAAGTGGGAACTGATCTTTGTTCGAGCGGATCCTCTTCTTTTGTAGAAGTGCAAGATGCCTTTACTTATCAATAGGGATATAAACAAAGTAGATAATTTTTATTTGATCATCGATCAAAGACTCACGGAGCGAATATAGAAGAGATAAATAAGTATCTGGTATTAGCCGTGTCCGACTCCGACTCCAAGGAAAAGATATAGAATAAGATACGGAATAAGTGATATTCATCCGTATATATCCGTATATCAAGTGATATGAGAAAATCTATCGTGACTTTACTTAGAAACAAGATAATATATATGCGGATTATCACATTTAAATAAGTGGGAAATATTGAATGCTTTTCTTTCGACATCTCTATGTATTCGCTCCGATTGTACCTTACTATCCAATATACTGTGTAAAGAAATGGATAATTTTCGTCCGATCGATCGTCTGAAGACTTATGAAATGAATATGGAATAGATAAATATGTATACGGTATTATTCGTGTCGGCTCTGACTTAAAAAAACATAATAGAATATTATACAGGATGGATGATTTTCGTTCGTATTCCGATTGCATCCCTTACCATCAGGCATTGGACGGAGAAACAAGGGTTACGTGGCCACTGTAGCAGTACGGCAGCAAATTCAATTTAGCAGCTTTGGTGCCACACTGTTTTATTGTCGCGACAGATCTCGCTAGGCACGTAATTGTGCTTCACAGCAAATTCAATTAAGAAGTGTGAAGTCATGTACTACGTTTAGTATATAAAAACAAAATAATGCTCTAGAATATGGACCAGGTGAAGATTCAAACCATTAATTACATGGCCAAGCGGTTCTAATTGAAATCCATACAATCCTGATATGCACTAGCACATCCAAGTGACCAAGTCACGGGGAACACAAATAATCTAGCCAACTTTTCCAAAAGGAGCAGTACTAGAATTAGAATGTCATGCTGCTTAGACGCTAATCCTCTTCAAAAAAAAAACAAATTGTTGATGAGGGTTAAAATATCTATTAAATACGGCTTTAATACTTAATTAAGACTTTAAGACCTTGTGCTCGTAAGTTTTTTCAAGCTATTCCCTGAGTAAGCTGGTCGGAGGTCTATTGTGCACTTTTTTCGACTAGTAGACCACTCAGATAGTTTGTGAACTAGTATGAAGGCACACTTCCAAGGAACTCCCGTGCAATGGATAAAACACGTGTTTCATCTGTCCCAAACATCACGACGTTTTGGCTCTGTATCTCTGACAACAACTATCACACACTTGTTCCAATGATTATCTCCCACTGACAATAATTGAAGACCAGTTATCATCAGATATCTCTATCTGACAGCAACTGCCACTCCGATCAGACACGCTTATTCCATAAGACGTCTCCTCAATGGATAACTGGCGTCCTTTATTTAAAGGTTGATGAGAGAAGGTAAAAGAACAATCTCGAATCCGAACAAGAATTCAGAGGACAAGTCAAGGCAACTAGTATCATCTGAGTATTGGGAGATTATAGATTATGGCTAGTTAAGTCCTTTTGTAAGTCTTTTGTAACTAGTTCATAACAATAAAGATCATCCCCTTTCTCTTGCTAAACACTTATAAGGAATCTAGCCTCCTTTTTCATATTATTCGTAAGATTAGCAACTCGATCGTCCACAGCTGGCGCCGTTCGCGGGGAAGAAGGCACTGAATTCTTGAAGTTTCTTCATCAACAAGCATTATCCTTTCCTGTCTTCTGTCAACATCGCCATGAGATCATGGCTGCAACTTGAGGTGAGAAGAACTAGTTTGATCTGGTTGGCTACACCGACCTCAACATGGACTCATGCATCCGCACCATAGAACACGACGCTTCTTCATCATCGTCCTTTATCATAGGCTCACCAGTCTTTGAGACTAGCGAGATCGATCAGATAGAAGAAGACAAGCCGTCCCCATCATCAACATTACCAGAGGAACCAATTGTTCCGACTTCGTCGAAATGCCTAAGCAACGTGGTAGGTCTGGTACTTTCGACCGAGAAACATGGTGACAAGAGCGCATCGCCACGATTCAAGAGTTAGAGTACTTTCAGTACGGTCATGGGCGATCTCTATTCCCTAGTTGCTCCTACGTATAGTGGGAGCAAGACGACACCTAGTCATGGTGTTGATAAGATTGCTTCCAGCGGGAAGCCAGGAGAAGATAATAACACTCATCATTCGATCAACGATCCGTCAGATTAGGTTGAGTCCACCGCACAACCTTCCATAGGTAGTAGTCTCTAATCGTCCCCCATCGTGGAGGCTACGAGCCAAAGCGACGGAAGGCTCTCCCTCAGTTACAATAGGAGTTCATAGGGAGATTCCTATTGGAGATATCACTGTAAATCCTGTGCAAGGTTCTACATGACAGACTCCCCCACAACCCACTAGTTGGATTGCTGCAAACGCTCTTGCATCACCTAAAGGGAATGAAAATAGCGGAGCTGGTGGACATCGACCATATAATTTGCCTGTTTCTACCCCTTTGTGCCTGCTAACTTGTGTGAAATGAGTAGGGAACTCGGGGTGAAGCTTGAGTCGTCGTACCCGGCAGAAACGCTCTGAGGCCCTTAGTAACTATCTAAAACCTACAATGAGTCCATGATATTCTGAACAACTCAGACCCTGCTTTGGTAGAAACATTAGGACATGCTTACATCGCAGGTCAGGTATGGATATTCTGCAGCAAACCATGCGATGAACAGAGATTCATCGAGAGCAAAGGCACTCCCAGAGCCAGACGTAGACTTCCTCTATGGACTCCACGCATGATAGAAGCCAACGTGGCCGGGCTAACAATAATCCGTCAGTAGGCCCAAGACCCACTTAAAGATTTGTCAAGGAGGACACGACGGAAGAATACTCTTTGAGAATGAAGCAACTCCTCCCCTTCGTCATGAAAGATGATATCAGGATATGGTTCGGATGATGTACGTCATCATATGAACCATGTATCTGGCTGGAGGCACAACTTTAGTGTTCACGACCAGATGGGGGCACTAGTTCCCCATGATGACTAATAGAGGAAGGGTGTGGACATGCAGTTATATGATCCATGATCGATGGAGATGGTTATATTTCTAAGAAACCGATAACTTATTCTGATAAATGATTTTCTTCTATAGAAACTTATACTTCAATTATTTTTTCGAGTTATATTTTTCTTCAATATTCTATTGTCATTTCTAATATTTACGGTGTCTTAAAAATCTACATAACTTATAAGATACGTAAATATATTTTTAAGCGTCTAAATTATATAATTATATACTAGAGCAAATCTAAACATGCAAATACGTGGGCCACCTGTTAGTTATACAAGTATGTACAAGTACAAATAATCACATCCATTGAGCCAAAGCCACTTTTCGCACTGTTTTGCACCGTATTTACAAAAATAGCAGTATGTCGAGCGTATTGACAAAAATATCGTTTCTACCGTCCCGCGACCGGGCGGCAGTGCCCGTGAGGTGACACGCGGCACTGCCGCCAGCAGCAGGCGCCTATCGCCCCCTCACTGGCCTGCCGTCCAGGGAGGGGCGGCAGGTAATTAGGATGGCTAATTAGCCGGCCTAATTACCTGCTCTAATTGTTTTTGTTTAGTGTTTGTTTGAATTTTTAAATATATCAAATGAGCTCAAAAAATTACGAACTTTATGTACAATCTCCCTACGCAATGTACCTCGCAGTGTAATTTTTGGGTAATTTTATCTATTGCGAATGTTGCTCCAAAATTCATACAATTTCGATAGTTTTACGAGTTTTTACATATAGCAAACGAGCTCCAAAAATTACGAAATTTTATGTCAAGCTTCCCGGTAAAGTATTAGTTTTTGTACAATTTTTTGAGAATTTTATGTGGTCCGAACTTTCCACATTTATTCAGATTATCTTAATCTTGAATTTATAAATATTTCATATTTTTTTACAATTTTATACATTACAAATTTATACAATTAAAAGTACCGATGAGGAGGTAAATTACGTACAAACCGATATTTTTTCCTATCACGCCTTGCGTTCCACTAACATCATGATGTTCTCCCGTCGCAGGTCCGTCATCGAGATGCATATCTTTTGTCGTCCGCACCACCTGCATAGACTACCACTCCCGTCGTTCATCTCCGCTGTACATTCGGGAGATATGAGATTCATATTGTACATCTAGAATATTTATTGTGACTAATATCATTTCATCTTGCAGCCTGCAATTCAACATGGAGGTGACGAGTCCACTGATGATGACATGGGTCTCTCAGATGCTTCTAGAGAGCAGTACACGGCGCCAGGGTTTGCAGCACACCCAAGGCGAGGTACGTTGTATCGGGAGGCTATACATAAATTTTCGTAATTTTTAAGCTCATTTGATATATTTAATAATTCAAACGAACACTAAATGAAAAATTTATGGTAGGTAATTAGGCCGGCTAATTAGCCGGCCTAATTATCTGTCACCCCCTCTCTAGACGGCAGGCTACCTGCCTGCCTGCCCTACGGTGAAGGGGCGGCAGGCGTCTGTCGCCGACGGCAGCACTGCGTGTCACCTCACAGGCGCCGCCCGTTCCTTGGATGGTAGAAACGATATTTTTATCAATATACTCGACATACTGCTATTGTTATAAATACAATACGAAAAGTGCTAAAATGGCTTTGCTCCGCATCCACCTGCTAGTTCTACATGTATGTACAAGTACAAATGATCACACGCAAACTTTTCTCAGCGAGCTTCTCCGTATGTCACTCGCCAACCACGTTCACAAGTCGTTCACGCTGACTCGCAGAGCTCAAATCCCCAACCAAATCCAAAAATGAGGCCCCACATTTCCCCTGCTCTGACTGCGTGTTGCTAATTGCACAAACTTTTTAAAATCACAGGAAGCTCCTAGTCAAAAGGTTCGAAATTTAAAATCCCCGAATTCTAACTTGAAAATCTCACATTTGGAACCAGTCCTTCACGGCGGTGCGACGCCAACGCTTCTCCTCGGAAGTCAGAACGGGTGGTGGTGGCTCCGGCTGAGCCCGCTCACGTTGGCGAAGAGCCCCATGAGGTCCTGCCGGTACGGCAAGAACGTCCGCCGCGCCCCGCCGGTGGGCGTCTTGATGCCGTAGGACATCCGGTAGCCGGCGGCGACCGTGTCGTGCTCGGTGGCGGCCTTGTTGTGGCGACCTCTTGGCTTGTTGGCCTTCGATTCCCTGGCCGGGGACGGCGGCGCGGAGAGGAAGAGGAACTTCTTGCCGTCGCTGTGGCTGCGGCCGATGACAAGCTCGCTGATGCGGCGCCACCGCGCCATGGACCCCGTGGACCCGCTCTTCCGCGGCGGCCGCGACGGCGAGGACGCCGGCGACGACCCTGGCGTCCAGAGGCAGTAGCTGTCCGGGGACACGCCGTCGAGGTCCGCGGTGTCCGTGGTCGCCGAGGACGACGACGACGTCGACCCGACGGACGAGTTCCGCGCCTCCTCGAGGAACAGCCGCCCGAGCGGCTGCCTCCTCTCCGGCACGGGCGGCACGTGCGCGTCGTCGAAGACCCGGCCGAACACCGGGTAGAACGTCCGGATGCGCCCGTCCGCGAAGAGCTCGTCCGCCGCCGCCGCAGCCCCACCTGCAGGGTCTCGTCTCACGAAGGGGAACTCGAACTCGCCGTCGGAGTCGTCGCCGGACACCACACCACCGTCCTCTCTGGTGACGGTGGGTTCTCGGCGATCGCTGGACCTCTGTTCCATGTGTTTCCTTTGCTTGTTTGGCTTGTTTTCTTGGGGATTGGGGGAAGGTATCTATTGTTGGTTGGGGAAAAGGGAGCGGCGTTTATATAGGGGAAAGGGAGGCGACCTTCCCGAAGGTCTCTACTGGCGCTGCAGCCCTGTTTAGTTTTGGCCTTTTGGGCCAGGTGGCCACGGCACACCGTAGACGTCACTCGTGAGGCACGCGGTGGGTTCCTTCGCTTCCAGGCCCCCTCTGTTTTGGTTCCGTGTGACCTCGTTTCATCCATCTCTTTTTCGGTTTTACACCTGTATTCTAACGATATTTCTCGAAGCGCCTCGCCGGGTGCCTACAGAACGTTTGCGCTTGCTTGTGAGACAAGGAGTTAATTCAGTTGGTTTGTAAGGATACGTTGGGCAGGCGGCTGACTTTTTTAAGCCCCGCTTATTTAGGTTTGGTCTTTTGATTTTCACCTTATTTTTTACTATTTCTAAATTTTAACCTTTTTCTGATTTTTAGTTTATTTTGAGCTTTTTTGTCCGTTCTTTTTTCTGTATTTGATTGCATTATATGCAATGGGCTAACATATTTTTTATTTTTAAAAATTTTAAATTTAATTATGACAAATAAACTACCATCAGCTACAGTGTAATTTCAGTTAGTTACACTAAAAATTCAGCCATAAGCCACTAAAATTGAATTCCACCTCAATTATAAAGAAAGATACACATTCAAGCAAGTCATATTTACACCATACCATACCATACAATATATATATATATATATATATATATATATATATATATTAAAACATGCTGTCACTAAATTTTAGATTTATCTAGTATCTTATAAAACATAAACAAATACTTTTTCCATCGAACACATAAACGTGTGTGAAGGTAAGGACGTGCGTCGAATCTGGAATCCGAATGTGTAGGATCAAATGCTGGACGGTAGTCGTAGCCGTATGGGCGTGCAGCTCTCGGCAGGCGGCTGACTTACGTCTCGCTCAATTTGATTTTGAGCTTTTGATTTTTTGTTTATATTTTACTATTTATAAAAGTTAAATAAATTATTTTCAGCTATAGTGTAATTTTATCAGTTATAGTATAATTTTAATCATAAGGCACTATATGAATGAATGAATAATAAATATCTCATAGAATATTAGTTTCGTGGCCACGAGGAAATCGAGACTAAGGTGGTGTTCAATATGGCTTAAGCTTATGGCTTAAGTTTATTTTTGCACTATTCATAATTTCATTTTTTTTCTGAATTTTTAATTTTTTTGAGCTTTTTTGTCGGTTCTTTTTTTCTCATATTCGTTTGCGTTGTCTGTGATGGGCTAACATATTTTTTAAATTTTTTAATTTTTAAATTTAATTATGTTAAATAAGCCTCTCTCGATTCTGATGTTTTTTTCAAATTACTGATGTTTTCAGTCATAAGCTTTCAGCTTTCAGCCGAACCGATCACCACCTAAGCTCAGGGTGTCAAGGACACGTGGGCATTCTTCGTGGCCAGAAGGAAATCGAAACTAAGCTCAGGGTGTCAGGGACACGTCGGCAATCTCTAAAGATTGTTACGCTACTTGGTAAAATCCTAATTGTCTGGCAGTGCTTATTTGTGCTTAGCCTTATGGTTTATATGTTTTTAGCACTGTTTAAGATTTTATTCACTTTAATCGCTGTAAGTTTTTTAACGTAATTAAATTTAAAAATATTAAAAAATAAAAAAAGATTTTCATAATAGATAATATAAAAAATACAGAAAAAAGACAAAATAACCTTAAAAATCAAAAGATTAAGCCCAATAAGCAGGGCCATACAGTACATGGCACCTTCGTTTTTGCTCCTTCACCTGTCCAAGCAATCACCACATGTTGGCTTATGTTTAGTTTTCTACGGTAATTAGTTTCAAACGAAATATCTTTTTAAGGCAATGTCTATAAATCGATTGTAATAGATACTATTTTGCCCTCACCTATATCGACTAAAATCACACGCGAGTATCTCTCTCCGTACTCTCTCACGAATAACTATAATTCAAAAAATTAAACAAAAAACTATAAATTATAGTCTAAAAGAACTCACCAACTGTGATTGCTCCCCATTAATCACCTGTGCATGCAACACAATTGGGACTAGGGGTGAAAACGGATCGGATAGCTTTTGACTGATCCGGATGAAAATGAATACGAATTGTGTTAGATCGGATAATTCTCGGATCAGAAACAAATACGGATTTTTGTGTTGGAAACGAATACGAATATAGTAGGCATGATATCCGGTGAATACCATACGAATACGAATTATCTAAATAATACAAAATCGGATATCCAGGATTTCAGCCCAACATTGCCCAGCCCAAGCCAGCCTCTCTCATCTCCCCTGCCACCAGCCCACTAGTCCAACCAAGCCATAAGTCTCCATTACCATTAGGCATTATGTTTCCTAGCCATATTAAATTACAAACACCACTAGCAAATATTTATGTTTATTAAAAATAAATTTAGTATTGTCGGTAGATTAAAATTTGTACCGATTAAATTGATGTACTGCCATTTAAATCATTCTGATGCAAATTTAAATTCTTAATTAATTTATTAGTCGCATGTAAATGGTAGAAATCCGTTAAGAATTATTTAGGACTTTAGAAAAAATTAACTACCATTTGAAGATTTAAAATCTGTACAATGGTATGACTATTGTGGATTAAAATATTTATGCTTATTTAGATTTCATTAATGTTTTTACAAGATAAACTATTTATGTGTTTTCATTGATTTTGGATGTATAGTTTAAGGGTTTTCATGTTCTGATAAATATTCATGACCGTATTCGTTTCGATTCGTATTCGCTCCGTATCTATATTCGATATTATTATTTATATTCGTATCCGAGTATCCGTATTCATATCTGTATCCGAGAAAAATATGAAAATAAATATAGTAGATATTATCCATCCATATTCAATCCATTTGCATCTCTAATTGGGACTCCTATCACGAGAATCACTAAACTTTAGTTGCCCTGTGCGTAAAAGAGTTAACAAGAGGTGTGGCAGCCTGGCAGTGACGGACAGGTGGAGCTAGAGTTTTGACTTAGAGGAGTTTATTGTACATTACACAAAGAGGAGTTTATTGTACATTACACAAACATGTAGGGTGTATTCTTTAGACTAGTAGATTTATTCATTAAATTATATAGCTAGATATTATGATATAATTATTTTTAATATATAAATCTACTATCTATAATTAAAATTTAATTATATTTACTATATAACTCTAATATACATATATAATTAATCTGTACCATCGACTCACTAAAATACACCTGTGCGTTGCAACACAATTGGGACACCTATCACGAGAATCACTAAACTTTAGTTGCCCTGTGCGTAAAAGAGTTAGGGCCTGTTTGTTTTGGATTCTGGACAAGCTAGCTACTTCTAGTAGCCAAAAGCTCCCCCAAACAGTCCAGCTTTTAGGCTAGCTTCTGAGAATCTAAAATCCTGGTAAAGCACAGTTGTACTAGAATCAAGAAGCTGCAGTAGCCGAGCTTCCCGCAGATTCTACAAACTAATAGGCCTTAAATTTGAAGCTAATTACCCATAAATGCCCATGAATAAAACCCCGCCCACCACCTCACTCCCCGCCCCAAGCATTTCGCCCCATCATTTGCTCCCCGGTCCCCCGCCTGCTCCTCCCCTGCCTCGCCCCTCCCACCTCCCCGCCGACGCCCTCTCCCGCCTGTTCCTCCCCGCCGCCCACCCCTGCCCCTCCTCCCGCCGCCTCCCGGATCCCCCCACCCCCCGCCTCTCCTCCCCGCCGCCCACCCGGCCCTCCTCCCCGCCCCTCCCGGATCCCCGCCGCCCCACTCCCGGTGTCCCTCCCCAGCCCCCCTCCCGGTGTCCCTCCCTAGATCTCCCGCCGCCCACGCCTTTCCTCCTCCCCGCCGCCCACCCGGCCCCCTCCTGGCGCCCTCCCGGTGCCCCTCCCGGATCTCCCGCCGCCCCACGCCTCTCCTCCCCGACTCTCCTCCCCCTCCCCTGTCCCTCCCTAGATCTCCCGCCGCCCCACGCCTTTCCTCCCCCGCCGCCCACCCCGGCCCCTCCCGGCCCTCCCGGATCTCCCGCCGCCCCACGCCTCTCTCCTCCCCCGACTCTCCTCCTCCTCCCCGCCGCCCACCCGCCCCTCCCGCCGCCACCCTCCCCCCGCCGCCCACCCTGCCCCTCCCGCCGCCCACCCCGCCCCTCCTCCCCACGCCTCTCTTTGCATCAAGGTAATGCCGCAATTAGTGCTCTGTCAATTGTTATTTCTGGGATTATTTGGTGCAATTGTATGAATTAGTGCTCTGTCAATTGTTAGTTGGTTGTGAATTTGTGCTCTGTCTGTCAATTGTTGGAAACTAGTTATGCATGGCTGTTGGAAACAAGGGGTGGCTGCTATTGTTATGCATATCTGTTATTTTGTTGCTACAATTGCTCTGTCCCCCTTTTAGGTTGAAGCTTTCTGTAGCTTCAATTAGCTGCAATTTGCCATGTCTGTTATTTTGTTGCCACAACAATGGTACTACAAGGATTGAGTAATGCTGGAAACTAGTTTGAGGTGGATTTGTCAATATCCTAAGTGGATATAATTATTGCTTATCTGGAGTTTTGAGACCACATACTGCAGAACACTGATATGACAAATTACTCTTTGTTACCTCATCTGTAGATAACTACAATGGTTGGGCTGCTACTCTGCATTACAATGGTGTAATGAAACCTTGACTTGAGTGTTGACTGCGGCACAACATGACAGCATGTACAGAGATGACCTCCATTGATGGCATGATAAATGGCTGTCTTGATATTTAATATTTGAGATCTTTATGTTCTGCAAATTCCAATTTGTTTCTGTAAAAATGAACTTCAGAACTCGGATGGTTGTACCTCAGAAGGGTTGTATTGTATTGTATTGTTGTGGTTGAAATCAATTTTCTTACATGTTATTGTCTCTGTTTTTATGCTAAAATGTTATTGTGATCAAATGTGACTTGAAATTTTTAGAAGATCAAATTGCTGACCCACATTTGTGGTAGTTGCTTCAAAAGAATAAGAGGATCTGTGACCGACCGACTACTTTACTGTCAGTTACAAAATTTTGCAATTTGATGTTTCACTGTGATCTGGAAGCAAGAAGTGTTGGGCTGTGAAGGTTTTTAACAAAGTATATAGTCTTTCTTAACTATTTATTTTGTGTGTCAAAAGAACAGCATCATGTTGCATCTCTGAACAACCGAAAGACCTACAGTATTCAATCCAATGCAGTTCAGTTTATTATGATGGACAAATAGGCATGATAGCAATTAACCCACAAAAGACACTATAGCATGATTACATATTTCTAGCTTCATTACATACTCTCAGATATGATCTTAATTATCAATAGGTAAGAATATAGAAGAGTTAAAGAATTACTGAAGAAAACATTTGTAACCATACCATCAACGTGATCATGATGATGATGTGTAACAAGGACCACTAACTTTTTTTGGAAGGGAATTGACAAGATCTGCAAACTAAACATCATAGGGATGTAGTCATTTGTTCGAATAGAAGAACCAGTACATATGGATAGCTTCTTTTAAAATAGCATTCAATATAAACAGTATCTATTGTAGGCCTACAGGTGCGCAACATAATCGCGTATTGACACTGCCTTTTGTATGTTCCTTTTGTATGGAGACATGATAGTTATCCATATTAATATTTAAAATTATGATTTGGAATCAAATTTATTGTCATGAAATTTTAATATTACTTTTCAATGTTTGAACTAAGTACTATAAATTTACAGCATGTATATCTCTTCTATCAATACATAATCAGGACATCAAATCACCTAAGGGCATTTCAGTCAATACATCTATCAGGATACAAGCCGCACGGCTAGAATCCAGATGCCAAACAGTTAGCTACTCGGACCACTGCTACTCGGACTAGCCACCACTGAATCTCCACTAGCTACTCGGACCAGCTAGCTACTCGTAATCTGACTCCCCAAACAGGGCCTTAACATGAGATGTAGCAGCCTGGCAGGTGGCGGACAGCTGGAGCCATAATTTTGATTTAGTGGAGTTTATTGTACATTACACAGAAATAGGATGTGTTCTTTACAACTAGCAGATTTACTTATATAATTACATAACTAAATATTATAATACAGTTATTTTTAATATATAATTTTACTATCTATAATTAAAATAAAATTATATTTGCTATATAATTTTAATATACATATATGATTAATCTGCAGTATTATAATCTGGTCTTATCAAAATAAAGGGTAGAGATGCTTCTATTTTCTCTCGATTAATGTGAGATTTTTTTAGAATATTTTTTTTAGAATTATTGTGGGATTTTTTTGCTCTCAAAATGAAGAAGGTACTTGAATATTATCAGTTGTTTTTATTTATATAGATTTCACCAAATATTTAACCTCACTGATATAATCTAGCAAAGAAAAACAACAATGCCGAACTTATCTGAAAAGGCAAGTAGACAACCAAATCTTGAAATTGCCCATTAAGGACAATCAACTTTGCCACGAGCACTGCATTGAGATTGGGCATCATGCTAACAGATCATATTTTGGCCGTGAAGAAAACCAAAGCCAAATCTAGTTAGCATGGCCCAATTTTTCTTCAGTATTTTAATTGTGTATTTTGGAACTGATGTCCAAGTACTCCTCATTCCTCAGCCACACATGACACCACGGGTCTGTTCTTTTTGACTGAAACTAGTAGTTTTTGGTTTTTGCTACAGTACTTAACTTTCAAACGAGGTCTACAAGTTAATTATAGTACATGTTAAAAAACTAACATCTGTATCAACTAAAATCGCAAACGAGTATCTCTCTATAATCTATATCGTAAATAGCTAAAATTTAAAAATTTTAATTAAAAATTATAAATCGTAGCTATGCCAAATAGGCCCCACATGCCATGGTGCGCTTTCAGTGTACAGTTCTGCTGTCCTGCATGCCAAGCTGACGCACGCACAGTTTCTCCAAGACTCCAACTGCTCTGCAACCTGTTCCCGATAAGATTCGGAGTACCGGAGCCGTCCGCGATATCGCCAAATCGCCGTGGACGGGGACGCAAGATTCGCGCGAGCAGCAAGGAACGCAAGCTTCCCAACCTTTTTGTGCACGTGTCACCTTGACGCGCGCGCGGTGCGCCATGTAAATTCACGCGTTGCGGTTGCGTATTGCATGCTGGGTACTTTTAATTTTGGTGGTAGTAACTCATTTTTAAATAAAATATTTTAAAAATAAGATTTATTAGTTGATTGTAGTAGATATTATATTAAATTCATCTATATCGTTTAAAATCATACATAAGTGTCTTTCCACACTCTCTCTTGTGAATAATCAAAATTAAAAAATTTAAATCAAAAACTATAAATTATAGTTTAAAAGAATCCAAGCCTTAGGATCGTTCTGGGTTCCCGCTTGCTTGGAAAGGGAGGCGCGCGTACGCGCGTGTACGTGTGGCCCGTGTGCAAATGGCCAACCTGCCCGGCCCGTGCATGCGTGGTTCTGCATCCGACCATCTGAATTTAGGCTTTGTTCCAGAAGTCCTGAAACAGTTAAAATTTAGTAATTCCCGGAAGGTTCTGTTCTGCTCGCTCTCTCGGGACAAACTTCAACAGAAAAAAAAAGTGAGGTTTCCTTTCCCGCGGGAGATTGTTTTTTTCTCGGAGGAATGGGAGCTCTCTTCGGTTGGATTGCATGTCAGCGTTTTCTCTTTGAAACCATCTCTATGTTTCATAATTGTGAGCAGGTTTGCAGTTTAGTTTATTTTCCAGATGGTTAGTGCAAACGTTTTAAGATTTTTAAAATAAACCAATGATAACGTGATTATGTCTGAAACAATCCATAAATGATCCACGTTGTCAGCAGAATTCAAATTGTAGCCTTAAGGTAGATCGGACTATCCAAAGGTTAGCTAATCTGGATGCAAAATTCACTCCAATGTATGGTTTCCCTTTTTTCTGTTGCAAGGGATTGGGTGCAGAGCGACGAGGGATTGAAAAGAAGGGTACTTGTAAGTTCCAATCTATGGGCACATAAGAGAAGGAAAAACTACCAGGCAGCATCTTACCTCCACTGCCGATTGGCCGCCCATGGCTGCCGCGTTCTTCCCCTCCCCTAGCCTCCTTTAATCCTTTTCGTCCCAACTTTCCACGTCACCCTCCGCCCCCACCTGTCAGTTCCGACACCACTCTGCCACCTTCACCACCCCAAAACTTCACTTGTACCATGGGTGCATTCTACCGAAACTTATACCCGCTCGGTTAGACTGAAAAATAGTGATTTATAGCTAAAATTATATTGTAACTTACTAAAATTACACTATAGTTGAAGATAACATATTTGATATAATTAAATTTAAAAAAATAGGAAAAATATATTAGCTCATCACGAACAACGCAAACGAATACGAAAAAAAACCGATAAAAAACTCAAAAAAATCAAAAAATAAAAAAACGAAATTTATAAATAGTAAAAAATAAGCCAAAACGTCAGCAATGGACTATCGCCCGCGTGAGATCTTCCTGACATAAATTCGAGCACAAAAGGATACATCTTCCGCGTGAGATCGATCGAGCAAGGAACTATCGTCCGACGCATGCATGGCTTTTCGTCGTATGTACAACTTTCCTGACATAAATTCGAGCACAAAAGGGTAACTCCGCGTGAGATCGATCGAGCAAGGAACTATCGTCCGATGCATGCATGGCTTGTTAAAGCGCTCCTTGCTTTTATCGATCAAAAGGCATGAACTTCTGGTTTATAGTTTATTTTTTATTATTTTTAAATTTTATTATTTTTATTTTTTAGCTTTCTTTAGTTTTTATTGGTTCTTTTTTCGTATTCTTTTGTATTTTTCGTGATAGACTAGCCTATTTTTTTATTTATAAATTTTTTAAAATTTAGTTACGTCAAATAAACATCACCAGTTACGATGTAATTTTAATTAACTATAATACAATTTTAATCATAAACTATTTTATTTCAGTCCAACCCGAGTCCACGTGCTCGCAACCTCCTTGAGAGGGTTAGGCCGTTAAGCTTCCGAACGAAGCGAGCGCGTTCTGATTGTTTCGCGCAACTTTCTGTGGTGCTACCTTGTCCTTGTCGCATCAGTCGACCTCCATTTAATTCTTCGTAACTGAAGCATCCATAATTTACGTGAACCAAATACGCGAGTTGCCGGTTGGTCTCTCTCACACTCGTTTTCAGAGTAGCTGTAAGCAAATATATATTTTTTATTAATATTAAAAAAATTACATAAATAACCTACTGTCATCATTCCAAAAGACGACAATAATCTATCGCTATTTGGAACGACGACAATTCTACGAAAAATTATGCATGATAGTCTGTAGATCTCTGTCGCCAAATGAATTGACGGCATATGCGCTATCGTCAATTCAACTGACGACAAAGGCCCTGTTGTCAACTGAATTGACGACAGAGTTCTGTCCTCAATTATAGTGGCGATAGAGGCCCTGTCGTCAATTTAACTAGTGACAATGGATTTGCCATCAGTTGAAATAGCGCCAGAGTCATTTTTAATCTTTTTAAATAATACACTTTGTCTTAATAAAAATGTATTATTTGTAAAATTTATTGCATTTTTGGATTTAATAGTTTTAAAATAATACCTAATTATTAAAGCGAGAATTTGACTAGTGCGTCTCAAGTTACATTAATGATTTTTGTTTAAATAAATCATTTCAAGCCCGATATAACATTTCGTAATGAATGTGCGAATTACACGACGCGTAGGGTTTAGTTACGTGCATATGTTTGCCTCACTACTCCTATATACAAATGGTAACATGCACGAATCATGAACCCAAACTACATGTAAGATATATGTGTGGCTTGTGAAATGAAATGACATGGTGGTTATAGATCTAATAGGGCTCGTAGGCGAATGTTGCACATGGCTGGTTATCGCGGTAGTGGCAGACACAATTGCAGCTCGAGTTGGCGTAGTAGCAGTACATGTGATAGCTGCTGCCAAGGTGGACCACATTATCATTGTTTGTCTCCCTGATCATCTACCTGTGAAGCTCGTCATTGTTAATCCTCTCAGTGTGGAGCTCCTCCCACAACTTTTCCAGACGTGTTTGGAAAGTGTGGATGTAAATCTCGGTAGGTATTAAATACGGTTGATCCATCCACACTAGTACAGAAAGGGTCATCACAGGCAGTTCAAAACTGTCGTCATAGGCGGATCTGAATCGGCTAAATTTATGTGTCTGTGATAACAGGTGGTTATCACAGACATCTCTTGAACCGTCTGTGATAAGTTACAACACAGACGGTTTTTCAAAACAACTATCTATGATATGTGTAAGATCGAGGAGGCCGACTAGAGTGGGTGAATAGGAAATTTAAAAATTCTCTACAAATTAATACTAATCAATTCAAGAGCTTTCCTATTTGCCTAAACCAAGTATATAATGCGGAAGTGTAAATCAATTTGGTTTAGCTCAAATAGCGCCTACAACAATTAAATTCGCCTAAGTGCACCAACAATTCTAGCCTAGGTCAATGTTTGCAATCATAGGAATACAAGAAACCAATTTAATTCTATGAATGTAAATTGCTTGAATATAAATTGAGTACAAGAAAGCAAACCACAATTGACACAATGATGTTTTACTGTGGAGCTCAAAGAGTTGCCGCTCTCCCCGAATCCACGTTGAGGTTAGCCCGAACAAATTGGACCGGCTCCACGAATTAAGCCGAAACACCTCAATCCACTAGTGGTAGCTCTTTCCCGCTCCGGGTAGGTGAGCTCCGACCTTCACAATTTCGTCGGGTCTTCTCACAACCTTCTTGAGAAGATCTCCGCGCACGACACCTCCAACGTCGTCTAGGAGTCGGCAAACTCCAAAAGTAATAAGTCAAATCCCTCACTTGACTCTCACCTCGTGCAACGAATGCACAAACTCACTAGGACACAAAGTCCACAACTAGAGGCAACACATGCACTCTAGAACCTCTTCTCCCTTCTCACAAAGTGCAACATATGCACAATTTGGGTGGAGAACCTCACTCTAGCACAAAGTTCACAAATGAGTCCACCAGCAACTTCTCCAACTAGCCACAAGGGGCATAAATACCCCACACCAAAAACTAGTCGTTGGAGCCAAAGTCCTGAAAAATCAGGACGGACGGAACTACCGCCGGCCAATGGCCGGTAGTTCCGCTCCAGCTCGACGCCACTGTAACGGCAATGTCAGAGCTCTAAACTAGCCGTTACATTGTCGGCACGGTAGTACCGCCGTTCATTTTGCCGGTACTTCCGCTCAACGGTAGTACCGCAAAGTTGGTGCGGTACTTCCGCTCTAGCTGAGCCAGAAGTTGGCGCTCTCTGGAAAAAGGTTCCGCATGAGGGTCCGGAGCTTCCGACGTCCGGTAGTACCACACAACACATGTCGGTACTTTCGCTCCCTACGGTAGTACCGCTCACACAGAGCCGGTACTTCCGCTTGCCGGACCAGCCGCTCACACAGAGCCGACCTCTCACACGTCCGGTAGTACCGCAACACATGCCGGTACTTCCTTCTGCGGTAGTACCGCTCACACAGAGCCGGTAGTTCCGATTTTCCTAAGAAGTGCAGATATCTCAACTGTCTTTACAAAACACATTTGCAAACTACGATATCATACACACAAGGCTCAAACATGTTTTGCAACAAGTTGCAAAACACATTCGCACACTTTTGAAATCATGACACAAAGATTAAATATGAGCTTCAACCATTTGCAAAACACATTTGCAAATATAAGCCTTATATCCAAAGGAATAGAAACGTAGACTTCAAGTACTTGCAAAACACATTCGCAATGCATAGTTCTATGTTACAAAGAGTCAACACATAAGCTTCAACTATTTGCAAAACACATGAGCCTCATGTCACAATGAGCTAGGCGAGTTGAGGTTGAGTCATCAACACATGATGAGACTCAAACTACTAGACATGACCCCTCTTAATAGTACGGCAAACCTTATACTAGCAATCCGGTCTTCCAACCAAACACCAAGACCGGTAAAAGACTAGGAACACATTCTTATCCCTAACTAGTTCATACCTTTGCCTTAAATCATCGTCTTGATATGCATTAACACACAATACATCTTTCCCATCAACTCCATCAACACATGATGGTATTTACTTGATCAACACATGATCACCATGCATCAACTCATGATGCATCTTTTGATGGCCTTCAACACATGAAGCTATTTTCTTCTCGCATCTTGACTTGATGATCTTCAACACATGAAGTCATCCTCATTTGTGGAACCTAATATATTCATCCAACTCATGGAAAACGTTAGTGCACAAAACAATTGTCATCAATTACCAAACTTCACCATTAACACATAAGAGAGGGACAAGATTCAACAATCTTCACTTTTTAGTTATTCATGACAATCTCAACAACTCATGAGATATAAAAATTGATTTGCGAGTATACAACTTGTACACAACAATTTGTATAATCTAAGATAAGCTTTTAGACAAAGCTTACTTATCCGGTTGTCATTAATCATTCAACCATTAACACATAATGGAGAAGTTAGTTGAAAACTCGATTTCACATGAGTATATATGAACAGCACAAGTTATATATATACTCAAGAATGTATTTCAGAGTAAAGATCCCAAATATGTATATTAAAAGAAGCAAAGATCCATACTTATGAAACTCCAAAACATAGAGAGCTCCCACTAAATGTGTGCATACAAGTGTATATAATAAAGACGTATACACATATTCATTTTGTAGTAATAGTGAAGTTCAATCTATATTTGGATCTAAGGAATGCATTAGTATGTCAGAAAGTGATTTCGAATGCATACCTCTTTGATTTCACCTTTTCATCAAAATGAGACTAAGCATAAATAAACTTAAAAATATATTAGTCTCATATATGCATTTGTCATTATCACCAACATAATATAAAATTATTTTTCATTAACATTACATTATAAAAGCATTTGTCATTAACACCAAAACCAACTTAATCGGAGTTTGTTCTTTCAATATGTCAGATATCACAGACATTTCTTAAAAATAGCTGTGTGTGATATCTGATATAGTATAGAGGGCTAATACTAAAAACCGTATGTGATATGTCAGATATCACAAACGGTTCTTAAACATAACCGTTTGTGATATCTGACATATCACAAATGGCTAATACCAAAAACTGTTTGTGATATGTTAGATATCATAGACGGTTTTGAGATATAGCCTTTTGTGACATCTGATACATCACAGACAACTAATACCATGGTTTTTAGACATAACCGTCTGTGATATACATATCACAGACGGTTTAGTGTTACAAACCGTATATGATAACTATTTGAATAGTTAAATTATTTTCTGTTTTTCTGCTAGCCTTAGGAAATGCTAGCTATGCCCTCTGAAAATAACCAAGTATATCACATATATAGCACACGACAATTATTATACATGTTTCACAAATGAATTAAACAACTGAGTGAATTACAATTGAATCAAATGTTTGAACATCTAATCATCTTCACCGGGGTTGAACTCTCCCTTTGGGTTAATGACCACGTCACCAAGAATTTAGGGAACTTTCCTCGAATTTCGGCGAGTTTGTCAAGATCGAATGCACTTAAGTCGAATTCCACGCCCTGTCGCTAGGCGTGTTAAAGTCATTAGCATATATATATATATATATATATATATATATATATATATATATATATAAATTGATAATCATGAAATAAATATTGGCATATTGACAAACCTCTGGATCTTTCATCTTAGTGCCAATGATTTCCTGCATGTCTGCAGACGTAGAATCCACATACGTTGCTCTGTAGCTGCTGATGGCACTGTAAAAATAGAATTACATACATAGCTATTGTCAGTTCTAGAGGCATTATTACGAAGTGTGATACAGGGTTGTTGTGTTGTAACGGGTACCAAAAATTGCGTCCTATGTCACAGTGTAGTGCTGGACCTTTTGTGTCTCCCTCCCCGAGCAAAGTTGAGAGACCATGTGGAGGTCATCCCATTGTGAGTGATGAGTAATTGACATCTGTTTTCAAAAGTCGAGTTTGAGTCGGTTTGTTCGGACCCAGACGTTGCATGGTGCAACGGGCTCGGTCGGACTTTGGTCAAACTTAGTCGTCTGGGTTAGGATGTATATTCCATTGTTGCGACATGTTTGATCTTGCTAATGCTATTTGCGTTCATGTATCGGCGGTGCTATGTGACGTGTTTTCTTGTCGTGTCTGCGGACGGCGAGGCGAGTCGTGGCGAGACACGGTGGACCGGACTAGGCGCAGTGGGCCGAGGTCGAACGGTCGATGTGTCAAGACGACGTGGACTCGAGGTGGTTGCGAGGCGTGCGAGGCCAGGAGCGCGGAAGCTTCCGGAAGGTGCGGGAGGCGAATCGGTAATTCGCAAGGCTGCACAAGCGGAAACGGCTCCGTTAGGGTTTAGCGCGAACGGGTTGGAAACCCGTTAGCCAAGGGCTATAATAGAGGTGAGGGCTGCATACCCTTAGGACACTTGAGAGCTTATTCATATCTTTGTGTGTGTTGTGTTCCACCCAAGAAGCTTGTGAGGCTCTTGGTGTTTTTGAGGATTGAGAGGGAGAAGATGGATTGAGAGTCATGTATGGGGATTCAATGTATGGAGTATGTTCTTATTTTCACTGTGTTTTGTGACTACTCTTTTCTTCTTTGCTTGAGAATTCTCTAGTTCTTGTATTGCTCTGGACATGGATTTGTTCAAAGAGGCCTCACGTTTCTCTTTCTTCATCACAAGTTCACATGGTTACTCTTTGTCTGTGACTTGCAAACTGACCATAGCAAAGAGTTTTTGCTTCCTCTTGGGAATTTCTTTGTTAAAGAACTTGATCCTGCTAGGATTCAAGCCTTGCGTTTCTTGATTTTTCTGCAGCAGAGACATCTTTTGGCCAACAGTAATATTCAGTTTTGTCTCTCGGCTAGCAGCAGAAGAAAACAAACAAAAATCCGTAGAGCAGCGACAAGCTCATTTCTCTGAATTATGTTTTTCTCAGTTTAGTCTACTCTGTCCATGTTTCCTTCGGCTGAATTTATTTTGTGCTAAGTTTATGCTGCCGATAATTCTTGATCAGCAATCTTATTTACTGCATGTCTGCTTCTCAGTTGCTTAAGTTTTTCTCTCCAGTGGTTGTCTTCATTTTAGCATCTGAGTGCTCTCTGATTCTTTGTCCTTCGTCCTTCTTAGCTTCAGGCAATCAATCCCTCTTTTTGAATCTCTTTTTGGTTCTCTTTATCTTTTCTGTCTTGCAGTTTCTGTCTCATTCTTTTCAGTACCGATTTTTGTCTTAGTGCCTGCTCCCTGTTCGGCTAGTCTGCTTTGTGCTCTGCTTTCTGTTGGTGCAACTCAAGTCACTTTTCTTTTTTGCTTTGCAGCATTTGGTTTAAATCTTTAAAGTCTGTTTGTCTTCTCCATTAACTGGGAGCTTGTTTGGTACCTCTGTTGGGAAGTAGTGAAAAGGCAGTCCGGCTGGTACATCTGTTTTTTAGATTGGTTCCTTTGGCAGCAAAGACAGCATTCGGTTTCCAGTGTTTTTCTTTTTGTTGTTTTCAAGAACCACTGCTTTAGGGAGAAACTAATTACTTAGGGGAGAATTTTTTAAAGAGGCACCATTCACCCCCCCTCTGTTGCCATATCCGATCCTACAAAAGTAAGCGCTGAACGACTAACATGGTTCTAAAAAGTTAGCCTCATCTGTTGCAAATGAAGGGATGACTACAATAGAGTTATGTATGGAGAAAATGAGTTTAGCTATCATTGGCTTGTTGCACACGGGTGAATTTGTAGTTGTTCCTAAGTAGAGAATTAAGGTATATTACCTTGCTCCATTTGGTACAATCACAATCATAATTCAGTGAGACATAGTCATGTATGTCGCCATAATGATTAATCCTAAATTCATGTTGCATATAAAGTACAAATGAAACTTCTATGGCACTAGTGAAACACTTGCCCCTAGTTGAAGGGTACCAGGATGTAGTCTTTGTCACTCTGAGTAGGCAATATCGACGTTATGTAATCTTCGACGAATAATGTGTTTTCCTTGATAGATTGCACAAAGACCAAATGTGGGTCGAGGAAACCCACCGGTTCTTGCCATCGCCGAACTTAATAAGACTACGAATTCATCGTAGAAGTGAGGCGTCGAGTTCATCGAGGTTGTTATAGTAAGAATAAGTTTTTGGATGTCACAATGAAGTAGCCCAAGTTGTGGAGAAAATGTACCTCCATGTATCTCACGGTGATTCCAATTTGTCAGTTTGACTTCTTGTTGGACCTTTGCATGTACTAGGTATGCGAAGTCCTGCAAACCAATCCATAGGAGCCACTGGACGAGCCTCTCCAGCGGGACGTCCCTCAAAATGTCATTAATTATGTCCACCTGGACCTTCACGAAATCGGTCCCTAGCTAAACATTGTGCACCAACGTCCCTAGTAGGCATGGATACGCCATCCCCCACCCAGCATAAATGGGAATGGAGTCAACAAACCTGACTCTGAGGGTGCACAGCATAGGCTTCTACATAACGATACACGATGAGCTAAGGCGTCTAATAGGTCTATCTATATACCATTCTAGAGAGGTACATTACGTGGATGTCGTCGATAGGTAAGTTGACGTTGCTATGTTCAGAAAATGGTGCAGACACGCAGCTAATCCGACATTGAGGGGGACTGGGTACCGTAATAACGGGGTGCCTTGCAAGTGGCCACTGACTTCTCTCAGTTCTTCCCATAATGAATCTATCTCTCCTCAAAGTGAGGCAGTTATCTTCTCAAGTTTTGCATCAAAGTCCTATTTCATACATTCCTCGCGCTCAGTCTTGGATCTCTTCCTACTCCTATATGCCTTAGAGTCATTTGGGAATCCGTGCCTCCAAGATACGTAAAGCCACAGGCCTCACATACGACCTAGGTTCTTCTTGTTTAATAGGGCCGTGGATAGTATATCCCTCTCCCTGTGTACTTCGAAGGATCCTTTGAAAGATTCGGTAGTCAATGTTTGCTGCAAGAGGCAATCATATTATTTTAGTCCCCATGAAGTTATGGACATATTAACAACTAGGTAGCTTGACATATCTTACCAGGTATTGTGACACTTCTTCGTCTGTGGGGTTTTTGAAAGAGGCGACGCCCAAAGACATGGTTGATGACCTCGCTCTAAACCAGTTTCGGGCGCGCTCATTTGTGATTCCGACAAATGGTAGGGAGGCCTATAATCAGAAGACATCATCTCTCTTACAAGAAAAAACTAATTATAGTGAGTTGTGAGTGTAAACATTGGCACATGGTTGATCTTAAAAGAAATAAGAACATTCAGCGACGTATATTATTGCCACATGATCTCTTTGCAATACTAACATCCCAAATCACACAGTCTAGTGTCTTAAGTTTTACAAAGTAAGTTATGGCTAGAGTCTCTTCCTCCTCATCATTCTATATGTTGGGTTTATTTGTTGTCTTAGGCGTAAGAAAACATTTGGGCTACCGCACACCTTCATTTATAAATGAATGGCGCGGCAGCGTAAAGGTTCTTTTATGCCTAAAACAGGAACCAAGCCTAATATACAGCATGATGAGGAGGAAGAAACAACAGTCATAACTTACTATGTAGAACCTGACACACTAAAATGTGTGATTTTTTATTCCAAATAGATTTTTGGAAATAACAAAGTGAATCACAGAGGACACTAGAGTATGTGATTTGCTTCATGCCCTTTGATCATCCCTTTGGCATATATTATACTACAAGGTCTCTTTAGAATACTAACTTGCCATTCCAAATAGATTTTTTAGCAATAACACGACCCTCCTTAAGGTTGTCTCTAAGAACTCTAACTCACTTAGAAACAACAACTCCAACAATTTATCTCTAAAATCATTCGCTAGCTATTTTTTTATTATTTTCACCACAACTTCCATCCTCATACACCCTCAGAACATGTTTCTCCCCCAACTATGATTTTGAGTAATGTGACATGTATTTCTCAACAACTATAAGACGAATATTAAAGCACCATACATATGAGCTTGAAAAGGCATGAAGCAAATTCATTTGCATCAAGCCTTTTAAAGCTCACATGTATAGTGATGTAATATTCATCTTGTACAACTACTACTCTAACTAACAGTGTTTCATGCCCTTTTTTTACTTAAAGCAGCAGCCCATCCGTAGAAATAAGAAGAGAAGAGTCGGAGGAGGAGGAGAGACAAGAACATAGTGGAAGCCAAAGGAGAACGTGGACCACCAGGGACCTAGAAGACCGACCGTTTGGACCACATGAAGATGACATTTTTGGCAATGACAAGGGACCACCATCTACATCTTCATCCTCATGAGGACCACACCGAGACCACCCCCAACAATCTTACCATTTCTAGCCCAACACAAATAGGCCCACCTTCTCTCCCACATCCATTTCCCCCATTCCTTTTTGGGTTCCACATAAAAAAGATATTAATAGATATGGACAGATGTAACACACATTAGGTAAAAAGTGAGATTTAAGATCCATACCTTCGGGAGGAGAGGCGATGGGGAGGAGAGAACTCATGAACACACATTAACAGATATACAGGGATCTATTACACATGAGGTAAAGAGGTGGGATTTGGGATCCATACCTTCAGGAGGAGAGGTGATAGGAAGGAGAGGCGGCATCGGGATGAGAGGTGATAGGAAGGAGAGGCGGCGTCGGGAGGAGATGCGACGGGGCCACCACACTAGGTGAGGAAGGACAAGACAGAGACGTCGGGTTCTTCGACAGCGGCGGTGGTGGTGGGGGGACGAGGAGATGGAGGGGTGTGCGAGTGAGGAGTCGGAGTGCAAAACCTAGCAGGGGCCCTACTTATAGAAGAACTATCACAGATGGTTCTATTAAATAACCATATGTGATATTAATATCATAGACGTTTCTATAATGGAACCGTCTGTGATGTGGTGCATATCATAGATGGTTCTATTGTGGAACCGTCTATGATGTTGTAGCATATCACAGACGGTTCTACATATATCACATACGGTTTGTGGTACTAAACCACCTATGATAGTTCCTTTTGTATACAACATAGCTGGTTTTTCGACTAGCCTCAGCAAATGCTAGTCATACGCTCTGAAAATAAGCAAGCAGATACAATTGCAGATGTAATTATTTCTAAATTATTGAATCAATTATAATAAATTAATTCCTTAATTACATACTGATTTTCTTAATTCCACATGACTATTTTCCTTTTAAATAAAGCCTTTCACAATGATCGACACGCATATTGCTTGCTTCATCTCTTGGTTCTTCCTCGAACCTGATACTGTCTCCGAATGGAGGTAACTCTCAAATTGATTGTATTCTTCCTCATCCACGACATTCTCAACTCTAACAATCCTTCTTTTTCCATGAAGAACTACGTGGTACTTATTTGCCGGGTCGGCTACACACAAAACTTGAACAACTTGCCTCACGAGTATGAATGGTTCATCTTTGTATCCTACACGTTCGAGGTCCGTAGTAGTGACGCCATACTTACCGACCTTTACACCCTATGGGAGTTGGACCCAATGGCACCAAAAGAGAGGGACACCTATCGGTTCGACCTGAGCCATATAATCGATGCAGAACTCAATAACCTCTTTGGTTGCATAACCTTCGATGATGCTGCCCTTCAGCCAAGATTGATTGGGTACATAGGACTTGAGAATTTTCATGTACCTCTCGAACGTGTACATATGATGTAGAAATATGGGTTCACATATCTTTATCTCTTTCACAAGGTGGATAATGAGATGGACCATGATATCGTAAAATGACTAAGGAAAATACATCTCAAGATGACATAGAGTCGTCACCACCTCGGTCTACAGATCATCCAGTCCATCAGGATCGATGACCTTCTGAGCAATCATGTTAAAGAAATATCACAATCTCATGATTGTTACTCGAATCTTGTTCGGTAAAATACTTCTAATTGCAACAGAAAACAATTATGTCATTAGCACATGAAGTCATGAGACTTCGTGCCAATTAATTTCAAATCTTCCATAGAAACAAGTTTCTTGATGTTGACGGAGTAACCGGATGGAACTTTCAGACCATGCAAGCACTGACATAGCTCAGTTCTCTTGGACTTAGACAGAGTGTAGCAAGCTGGGGAAAGGTATATCCGGCCTTTGTCGATCTCTATCGGTGCTAACTCGGTCCTGATGTTCATAGCAACTAAGCCACGTCGTGCGTTGACACCATCCTTTGTTTTGTCACGAATGTTCAGTAAGAGACCAATCAAACTATCACATACATTCTTTTCTATGAGTATGACATTGATGTAATTGTAAACTTCTAAATGCTCCCAACAAGGTAAGTCCCAAACTTCTAAACTTGTTCTGACGGGTCCTCAACTTACATCCCTTTTCAAGCACAACATCGATATCCTTAACCATATCATAGACTTCTTTTCCGCTAAAAGATCTTGGTGCTAAATCATCCTATTTTTTCATTAAATTATTTCTTCATCTTGCGATATAGGTGATACCTTGGAAGGAACCTACGGTGACGCATGTACACTTTTTTGCGCGAGTTGTTCAACCACACACTCTCGGTATAATCTAAGAAGTGCAAACAAGCTTTGGCTCCTTTCGTACTCAACCCCGATAGGTTACGAAGGGTAGGAAAATCATTGATGGTGCAAAACAACATGGCGCGCAGAGTGATGTTTTCTCATTTGTCTGCATCCCATACCTGTACCTCTTCGTTACACAGTGTCACAAGATCTTCCACCAATGGTGCTAGGTACACATTAATATCGTTATCAGGTTGCTCAGCCCTTGGATAAGTAGTGACATCAAAATGTACTTCCGCTTCATACATAGCGAAGGAGGAAGGTTGTACATGCATACATTCATGGGTCAGGTGCAATGTCAGCTGCTCAAGTTACCGAAAGGATTCATTCCATACGTACTCAACCCAAACCTTATATTTCTTGGTTCCACACTGAAGTCTACAAATATCATATCTATATTCCTCCATTGGGCATAATCAACAGTGTGCCTTATCATTCCATCTTTCTTACACTACTCCGAGTGCCAACGCAGCAATGTTGCATACTTTCAGTTCACAAATAAATACTTTAAATGGGGAATTATAGGAAGATACCACAACATCTTAGCAGGAGGTTCTTGCTTCACCTTGATGTCCTCATTGTCATTGGAGTCATTCTTACGCTTGTATCGGAATGCTTTACGCAATGGACAAATATGTAAGTTTGCATACTCTTTACGGTAGATGATACAATCGTTCGGATATGCATGTATTCTTTCTACTTCTATTCCCAATGGACAAAGAATCTTCTTTACTTGGTAGGTAATTCTCGGCAACACATTTCTCTCTGGAATGATGTTCGCTAGGAAACCTAATAACGCCATGAAACTCTTGTCGGACCAACTATTGCTTGCCTTCAATTTTAGTAGCTCAAGAAGATATGACAACCTTGTGTACTGCGGCTTGCAGTCAGGGAACAAAGGTTTTTTCAAGTCCTCCATCAAACCCTCGAATTTACTAAACTCTCTCTCACTATAGTTCCCTTTTGCATCACGTAGCATCTGATCTAGATTGTTACCATGTGACCTATCCTCATCAAAAGTACAGTCCACAACCGGCCTAATACTTACACATAATTGTCATTCACCTTATAATAAATTGTTCATATCTAAATTAAGTAGCTAGCTACGTTCTATTCATGAAGCAATATATATCAAGCAAGAATATATTGAAGTAAACTAGGAGTAGTGACCCATTCTTAAATTGGAGAAAACTACTAATTAAGCTAGATCTAAACCTAGCTATCATATCTCTTTATTACAAGGCATATAATTATAAGCAAATACTAACATCTAATCTCCAAGAATAAATAGATCTACAAGTTAGATCTATAAGCAGTATGGTTTCACTAAACTCTCAAAGCTGGCCGCCTCCTTCAATGCAGCACATTGAGGGCATATTTATCGGGACCCCACTAGCTAGGCATTTAATAACATGGCGTATCCCAGACACATCCAACCACAAACTATCTGTAATATAATTATCACAGACGTTTCTCATTGAGAACCGTCTGTGATAATGTAGATTTCACATACAGTTATTATTACGAACTGTTTGTGATAATTACTTATCATAGACAGTTTGTATTGATAACCATCTACGAATATACATCATAGATGGTTCTAAAGTAGAACCATCTATGATAAATACACTACAGGTTGTTCTAAATGCATTCTCATGTATACATAAATGCAAATTCACATATATATGAAATATTCTCATATACATAAATGAAAAATAAGTAATGCCTCAGAGTAAATATGTATTACTTTATTTTTTTTACCAGTCAGTAATGGCGTCGATCATGTCATTATAGCGAGACCGTTTACATATATAAAAGACAATAAATACAAATTCAACTGCTTGTATTTACATGTAGCCAAACAGTGTGGCCAGTCACTTCTTACAAAAGATAAAAAAAGTAGAAACCTAACTGTTTTGAAGTTTTTCTAATGGCGGAGATAGCATGATAGCTCTGTCTTCAAAACTTCATAGGCGACGTGGTCAGCATCGGACAGTTTAGGATCATCAGTGAATAAAGCCCGAAATGCGTCCACCCACTGACACGCTCATTTGAGTGTCTCCCGAACACCATCTGACCGAACAATCAAGTCGAATTTAGTCCATAGACTCTCTTTCCTTTCTTCATAGCTCTCGTCAAGGTTCACTCGTCGCTCGCTACCTCGACTAAGCACTCCAAGTGATGGTAAGCCTCCTGAAGACATGCAACATCATTGTAGAGAACCACGTCGATGGTGAAGTTAGCTTGCCGAAAGCGAGAGACCAACCGGAAGGCACGGTGGAGGAGGATGTTAAGACAGTGGACGGTGACCTTCAACTGCTTTGGTAAATGCTCGGACATAGAAGAGAAGACACTGTTGTCATAGTGTCCTTCCACACCATCAGCCAGCGTACGACCGACGAGGTGCTCGTAGAGTTTGGCTAGGCTGGCCATCAATGCCGGTGATAAGGAAGAGTAGGGAGCTATTTATTTATTCTTGATAGACAAGGAAGATAGATGGGCGACCGGCGAGGTGCTCGTACAAGATTAGCGATATGGGGATTAATCTTCGGTGGTAGACGATTATTTTTATACAACAAGGAATACATCCAACACATGAGGTGATGAGACGCATCGGGGAGCTGAAATGATCGAAGAGGCGTGCATTGAGGAGACGAAGCACCATTTGTGCGTACAAATACATATCACATACGGTTCCAACCACAAGCTGTCTATGATACACAACTATCACAGGTGGTTCATATTAATAACTATCTATGAACTATCACATACGATTCTAAGTAAAAACTGTCTGTGATATTTGTAGTTATCACAGATGGTTCGTATTAATAACTGTCCGTGCACCATCATAGACGGTTATTAACAAGAACCATCTGTGATAGTTGAGTATCATAGATGGTACACGATCACGCTTGTAAAATCGTCTGTGATGATTATAGAACCATTTGTGATGAGGCGTCTAGTATAGCTTATTTTGTAGTAGTGCCACTTGGTGAACTTGCAATCCATGGTCTACAAGGAAGATGAGGTCATTACAAGTAATGCATGCATGGAACTATAAATAGAAAATGAACTACTTACCAATAACTGAGGACAACGAAAGAATCGATGTGCTAGGTTCCCCATGTTGTCAGAAACCTGGACCACCGCGTCAAGTTTGTACTCCCATCACAGCCAAGGCTTAGGGATGTGTGGATAGTCGCAGAGGGGATTTCTAGGGTTGTAGGACTCCTTGGTTTCGAGCAGTAGACCGGAGCTTGGAGGGTCAGGGTTCAGGGGACCGTAGATGTGTGTGTCTTTCAGGTAAGTTTAATGGCCTCAAAACCCAATCTGCGTCAATTGTCCCCTCCCATGCCTTGCGCTACCTACCTTGTCCTCCATGTTGTGGTTGGAGTGTATTCGAGATACGTGGGTTCTTTGTGTGAGATAAGTTATAGGCCCTCTCAGATTTGGGTGACAGACTTGAGGCACATAGAGTGTGTGTTAAGGGGGGAAGGTGCAGTCATTTTGGTCCGAAAAGCAGGTGGTAGTGTGTTGTCACCTCAGTTTGAAAAAGGCATGTAGGAGTGTTCTCACTTCACGCTGAAAAAGGAGGTGCCATGGTGTTGTTCTTTCTAACAGAAAGGCTATGGACTCGCTTTGTCGCGATGCATGGTGTTACCATTACCCATTCTTCGTGCTGCTGAGAAGGGAAGGCTATCTCATAGTCATAGCACAAATGATGTAATAGGTCATGAGGCCTAGTTGATTGCCTGTGGGCATATACTGAGGGTTCCACCTATGAGAAGTTTCCGTTTTCGCTGCTACTCTTTAAAGGTTTCGGCCTAATCGGCCTATGTGTACATCTACTATTGTAGTAGTTATGCTTCCGAAAGATATGTATTTGATGTTCAGTAACATATCTGTGAGCACTGTCTACTAATCCAAAGAATAGTGTTGTGAAATTATAGGTTTTTAGATTATATATTTGTGGTCCAATAATTGTGTAGTGGAACCTCTGCTCCATCACAAGAATGATGGAATGCGACTCAAATCTAGGTTGTCCGCAATCTCTTCATACATGATATTTACAACAAAGTCTGAAGACATATTTATGTAGGATTGCATAAACTCTGTCACCACACAAGTGTGTGAAACGACCATGGAGCACTTCCAATGGGTGTCCCACATAGGTTGATATGCATGGACTCACCAAGGGCATCCCTCTATCTCACACTTCACGTCGTACATATGCGAACTGGATTTCACTACCTTGAATGTCCTCCTCAATGACACTACCAAGAACTTGATTGCTTCCTGCACCTACTCCTTACTTTTGTAAAACGCTCTTTGCCTAATCTCATTCTATCGGTACTTCTAGGCCACCCGCTTACCTTTACTCACTACTAGTTTATCGAATTAGTGTGCGTTTCACTCGACGGAACGATCTGATTACCTCCACCTTACTCGTCATCAGAAACTTCATCATTTGACATTGCCTCGTAGTCATGGTCTTCGAGCTCAATTCGTTCCACTAAGGTTTCGATCTTCTCACCTTCATCTGCAAACCCTATAGGTTCCTACGCCTCGGCCATAGGAAGGTCTACAGTCTCAGCTTCAACTGAGTTAGTACCACCTCCCTTTCTTGGTTCAAACAATATGGCGCACTTTGGCTAGACTCCCCAACTTCTTCATCATTACCACCTATGGCATCTTCCTGCATCACATAAGCCAGAGGGACGTCCTCATAGGCTTGGGCCAACAGGGCTAGTAGCCATCCATGCTCCTTCGCCAATCTCATGTATGAGCTCCACAAATTTTGCCCCTTCAGGTTCACTAACCCCTAGTATGTGCATTGTTGTGCCCGGGTATCAATGCATGCAACTTCAGGTTGTGTAATCAATGATCCAGCAAGAATAACTGATACAACCACTTCATAACAGTGCTCCATGGACGCTGCTCTACATTTGATAGACTAGCCATCACAGATAAAAAATCATGCAAATTGACTCCTTCTGCACCCATATGTGGAACCTCTTCTTCATAGTGTATTTTGAAAGCTACTCATTCAGTCATACTTGTCGATCATTTTGATAACTAATCTAATGTTAATGATAGCTTCTCATTCAATTAAATAAATGCGAAATAGACATAATAATGAATCCACTAGTCACTAACAAACTTGTATAGAAGGGGATTTCCCTAACATATAACATCCTAAAGAAAGTCAAGCCACCGTATGTCTTGTAAAAATCTAACTTACCATGCATGTTTTATTTGTGTAGCACACATATAATAATCTGCGTAGCACACATAGCTAATAATAGATCCTACACATATTGTACTCTCCATATTTTGAATAGACCTAATTAGTAAATCTAATATTCTAAAACTAATTGGTGTGCTACAACTTAAGACTATGAGAAATTAATAGTTCTATAATAATTTATTTTATACAAATTACTCTAAATAACTGCATATATCTATAACCACACTATTTACGCATCTACCTACTACCCCAATATAACTACACATCTAATCATTTTATTTACTAATCTACCATGGTTTCAAATAAAATCTACAAAGAAACAGAAAACCCACCTCTACGATATAGAAATCTACTCCTCCCGCTCTCTTCTCTCCTCTCCTCTTCCCTTTTTTTACCATATTACAATGAATTTTGTCAGGTTTAGGCCCTTTTATGCATGACTTCTGTTGCCATTTCAAATAGCGACAGAGAGTGCGGGTGCCTCTGTCACTATTTTAAATGACGATTGAAGCCGTGGGGGCTTCTATCACTATTTTAATTGATGATTTCTCTCTCTTGCCAATTGAAATGGCGATAGATGTTGTACCGCCGATATGGTACTATATTGTCTATTCATTCTATGATAGAGACAGAAGCTATGTCCCAATTTCAAAATGTGACATAGCCATTATTGCTATTTGAAATAGCGACCAAAGGTTATTTATATATTTTTTAAACAATAATATATTAATGAAATATTAATAAAAATATATTATTAAAAAATCGCCTTCCTCACTTATTCTCTTATCAGTCTCACCGGAACCGGAGATGAGTACTGAGTAGTCTAATACCTCTGATCATAGTTATTTAAGCTGGACCGGTCATCTACCTGGTGGGTCTTCCGGCTCACCGTTCATCGGTCCAACCAGCGTTTAGCCGGTTAGATCACCTGTTCAATATGAATTAATATTATTGTGCTTTCTTATGCATCACACATCCAACTTACTCACTTGATCACGCGAGCAAGCGCGTGAGGGGGACTTCATAGGAGGTTGTGGGTTCAATCCCGTCCCGTGCAATATTTTTCCGCTGAGCACACCTCCGGTTTATCCATGCCACTTTTTCTCCGGTTTTATTCAAAACCTCCGGTTTAACCAAATCCCGGTTCACGACTGTTTAATTACACAACCGGTCTAATAATAAAACCAGACCGTCTAAGCTTTAGTTTCGGTTTTTTTTTTTGTCAAACCGCAAGGTCCGACTTTAATAACTGTGCCTCTGATAAGCATGTTGCATCTTTCCAGCAGGCATTTATCAGAGCTTGACCGGTCGGCCACATTTTGGTCAGGCATCTGACCTGTCATTGGCCCGTTTCAAATGGTTTTAATTTCTATTTTATTTTAGTTTTTGATTTATTTAAGCTAGAAATTACTTGAAACGTATCGGCTTTTAATTCAATTTATTTTAGCTTTTTTAGGATTTTTTGGTTTTTCTTTTTCCCTTATTCTTTTATATTGTCTGTAACGATATAACTTTTTTTCATTTGTTTTCCTATTTTCTATTTTTTAGAAAAAATTTAACAGTCGATACTATATAATCTCAACTATAAACTAAAAGTCACCGAAAAAAATTTGAGCCTAAGCTAGTTGGAGCAGAGCCATAAATACATGCATGCATCGGACGCTTGACCCTCCAAACTGCCAAGGAGCGCATGCATTGTTTTGTTTCTACTCGGGCTGCCGTACAATGCATTTGACTTCACGCTCGACTGGAAATTCTAGAACCTGTGCTCATGCACTCCGTACGAAAAAGAGCGGCCATGATTTTTTTTCCAAGGGTATGACGCAGCGCACGCTCGACGCACACTATATATACGCGTGTGTATCTACTACACACATCTACAGATAACTGATAATCAAAGGCTATAGAATCATCGGAGCACTGATACATACTGTCCTACTTAGCGCACACGTATGTGTGTATCCATTTAATAAATTGAGCACGAGCGCCGAATTACGGATTCAAACACAGGTGGGCTGGGCGCAGGACTGCTGCCTAAGCCAACTGGGCTTGTTCGGTTGAGCACAGGTCAGATGATTTTTGATTTTTGTTATAATATCTAACTTTTAAACAGAGTATTTTCTCAAAATGAGGTCTACAAATTAAACGTAGTACACGTTAAAAGCCTAACATCTGTACCAGCCAAAATCGTAAGTGAGTACGGTCTCTCCGTAATCTGTACCGTAAACAGCCAAATTCAAAAATTTCAGTCAAAAACCATAAGTCGTAGCTAAAAAGAACACCCACAGCTACCCTCACTTAGCGGAGATGAAATTGACACAACTAGTTTCGTGTGCGCCAACTATTAAAAGGAGAGGGAAAAGGAAGGAAGATATTGGCGGTTAAGTGTTGTAGTCGCGGTTTCTAGAACAGGCTATCCTCTGGATCGATCAAGTAGGCACAATTGAGTGGAGACCCAGTAGGCAAGTACTGGGAAAGCGAACCAAATGTGTGTACATGTCTAAAATTGATGTGGCTTATGGCTGAAATTGCACTATAGTGGTTGAAATTTTACTGTAACTGAAGGTGACTTATTTGACGTAATTAAATTTAAAAAAATTTAAAAATAGAAAAAATATGCTAGCTCATCACGGACAGCGCAAACGAATACGGGAAAAAAAAACCGGCAAAAAAGCTCAAAAAAGCTAAAAGTTTAGAAAAAGACGAAATTTATGAATAGTAAAAAATAAGTCAGAAGGCAGAAGTTGATGCCAAAACGAGCGGGACCTAAGGGCCTGTTCTTTTCCTCCGAAGCTGACGCCTTTTGGCTTTTGCTACAGTACCTAACTTTCAAACGGAGTATTTTCTCAAGACGGAGTCTACAAGTTAAATGATGTACACGTTAAAAATCCAATATCTGTACCATCCAAAATCGCAAGTGAGGATCTCTCTATGGGCTGTTCTTTTAATTTTATGGCTTATAGCTTTTGGTGAAATTTTGAATTTTATTTGTTTACAGATGCATTACGAGAGATAGATACTCACTTGTGATTTTGGCGGTGCGGATGTTAGGCTTTTAACGTGTAGATCGTTTAACCTGTAGACCTCGTCTTGAGAAAATACTCCGTTTAAAAGTTAGGTACTGTAGCAAAAGCCAAAAGCCGCCGGCTTCGGAGGAGAAGAACAGGCCCTATAATCTGTACCATAAATAGCTAAAATTCAAAAATTTCAACTAAAAGTCATAAACCGTTGCCGTTGCCAAATAGGCCCTAAATACAGCTTTAGGCAATGTTATCTCTGCGACCAAACGAACCTACTGCATCCACCAACCGCTGAACCACGCACTGTAAATTGACGGGCCGGATGTTGGTTAGTGTAGACTACGGGCCTGTTCTTTTCCTCCGAAGCCGGCGGCTTTTGGCTTTTGCTCTGATACCTAACTTTTAAACGGAGTATTTTCTCAAGACGGGTCTCTGGTAAAACGATCTACACATTAAAAGCCCAACATCTGTACCATCCAAAATCGCAAGTGAGTATCTGTCTCTCCGTAATCTGTACCGTAAACAGCCAAAATTCAAAAATTTCAGTTAAAAGTCATAAACCACAGCCAAAAAGAAAAAAGCCCTACAGAAGAATTTGCTCCATTAGCTACGCGCAAGCTGCGTCTGCCTACCAGTCCGGGCCAAGCAGCCAAGACGTTGGATGGAGATGCATGGGGTATTATTGTTGCGGCAGGAAAACTCCGATAAATCCGACAGGATTCTCACCAGCTGGACCAACAGAACGGATAAGTAGGCGAGCTTTGAATAAGCGGCGGGTCAACCTTCCATGGACGCAGTGCTAGAGTCACACTGCGGTCCTTCATTTGTCAATGGAGTATTAATATTCCTTCTAGACGAAGACCAGACCGGCTTGCCGGCCAAGGCAAGCAGCAGGAAGTTTCTGAATTATGATCATTGCTTGCTTTGCACTCCACCAACACAAGCCGGCGAGCCGCAACGCTGAGTCGCTAAGGAATGGTTTTCTTGTTAATTGGTGCTACTAGCTAGGAGTACTTCGTTCTAAAGTTGAACAGGATGCCCGGTCCTTATTTTGTAAGTGGCGCCTTAACTGGGTTTTGACATTCTAGGTTAGTTAGCGCCGTCGAAGCAAAGGGCAAAGTACAGGAACATGCTTAGAACATGTGAGATTAAAACGTCATTGTTTATTCTTAAGCAATCGAAGTACTACGACGTGATTCTAAGAAGAAGTACTATGACGTGGATGATTATGGAACTTCGTACAAATTACATGTATTTCCTTGAAAAATTGAGAACTTGCATCGAAAGTTAGATAGGTATGTAGGCAGAACATCGAACATTATTAAATGGTGCTAAATAATCTATTAAACAGCCATTTTAATACGTAATTCAAGCCCTTAAACTAGTGTTAGAATAGCTTATGCATGCTACAACATGTCCCGAGTACCCCAAGTCAAAGAATCATTGTTCATCTACCCGACCAACTGTTACTTGAAAGCTCTATAACCTGACACGTGGGCCTCCGTTGTGGTGATGCCTTGTGTGGTTAAAGGGCAGAACACGTGTGCTCATGTTCCGTCGATTGCTCTACGTTCGGTCCTGTGTCTCTGACAACAATCACCCTGTGGTTATTTCCTGAGACTTCCCCTCACTGACATTAACCAATCAACGGTAGTTGCTAGGCCTCTCTCATCACTAGCAACTATTTACATGTGCTGATGGAAGGAATTGTTGAGGTGTCTATTCGTGCAAACAACTAATGCTCTTTGGTGCTATTTAAGCCTTACTTGGAAGAGAGGAAGGAGAAGAGAAAGATTATTCTGCATTAGGGCAAGAGCATTTCCCCATGTAATTGCTCATTTAGAGCAGGTTATAATCTCAATATAGCAATAAGAACCAATTTTTTCTGTTTATCCTTCTGTGAGGCTCGGGTTTTCCTACTATTCATAAGATTGATGATTTGATCATTGATGGTTGGTACTATCAATAGGGAAGAAGCGTCGAGCCTCTCAAGGTTCTAACCAACATCGCCGCCCTTCCTTGGTCCCATCGGCATCGCCTGTGCGATCATGGCACGGACCTGGGACGGGGAAAATTCGTTCAACTTAGCATACTATGCCAATCTCGACAGGGACATATGCCTCGCACCATAGAACATGATCTTCATCGTCATCCTTCTTCATCCCAGGATCTCCAGTCCTAGCGCCCAGCAAGGTCAACTGAATGAAATAAGACATGATGCCCTTATCATCAACACCTCTTGGGGAATCAGGCGTCCCAACCTTGTCAGAGTGCCAGAAACGCATTTGTCATGATCTGAGGGTTAGAGTACTATCAATTTAATCATGGGTGACCTCTATTCGTCAACAGCACCTACGTGTTTTGGGAGCCGATCGACACTTTGTGAGACCGAGAACACGACTAGAGGGGGTGAATAGGAGCCAACCATATTAAAAGCTTTTTAAAAATCTTTTCTAAAGGAGAAAGCAAAGATCTTCACTTCAATAGCTATAAGAAACTATGAAGATCAGGGATCAATCACCCATAGGGCAAGATCTAAGAAAAATCGAGCTAGACGAACCAAAACTTTCCTAGGTGGTCTAACTGTAGTGTATAGGGCAGTCTGACTAGCCTAGAGCGGTCTGACGAGTCTAGTGCAGTCTGACTAGCCTAGGACGATCTCACCTCTCGTAGGGGCGGTTTAACCTATCACAATAGAACAAATTTTTAGCACTATTTCAAATCCAAAAATCGATAAAAATTTTGATCTACATATTGGGGTGGTTGAGGTGGGAGTGGAGGGGTGATGGGCCCACCTATCAGTAGCTTGGGGTGGGTAATCGGATGAAGTGGGCATGGGTGGAGCTCCCCTGTGCACGTGCCCATTTGCCCGTTGGGCAAAGATTTGCCTCAACAAATATGCCCACAGGCCCTACAGAGGAATATATCTATAACTGTAGGATCGGAAATGACAACAGAGGGGGGGTGAATGGTGCCTATTAAAATCAACCCCCAAAGTATCCAGGAAAACTCAACTCCGATAGCTATGGTAGCTATGAAGTTGAAAAGGAACGAGCGCCAACAAGATTAAGACAACTGAGCTCAAAACAAAGTCACAGTAAAAATGAAGCTCAATGTATTATCACGGCAACAAACCATCAGTAAAATATTGCCACGGCGGGCACTGTGCTCAAAACATTGTCATGGCAGCTGATATTGGGAAAATCGGCTGCCATGGCAAAGCAAATCATCTGCCACGGCTGCCACGGCAGGGAAAACGCAGATTTTGCTGCCAGCCGAGAGGAATTAAAGAGGTATCAAAAGCTACGGCTAAGGCCGAAAAATGTAGCTGGCTAAAGGGAGTCTTTGCTGCTACAAACAATAAAAATCTGCATTAAAAGAAAACTGCAAACACAACTAAAAGGAAAACAGATTCACTGCAGGGGGCAGAGAGTATAGACGCTGCAAACACTCTGCTAGCCGAACAAACAAAGCAAAGGATGGCGAAACCGAATCAGACAAAAGGAAAACAGATTCACTGCTGGAGACAGAGAGCACGGACACTTCTGCCGAGACCCAATTTTTACTAAGTTCAAACGGCAGCAAGCTGCAGCATCTTGTCTGAAAATTGCCAACCAAAAAGTGACTTAATTAATTTGCAAGAAGGAATCTGAACAGAACCATAAACACTAAGATTGCAAGAAAGAATCTGAACGTCACTAAGAAGCTTGGAGACAGCCAATAAATAAGGAGATTAATTGATTGCAGCTCTTTTCCAACAAACTCAATCGGTTGAAACCATGACCACTTACTGCTGTCGGCACAACAAGGGGTTTAGAACTGCCGCTCATGACAATCGACTCATGAAGAAAAAAAGCGAATCAAGTGCGGTCGTGAGAGAAAGAATGAAAGCCGAGAGCTATTTTGTTGCCGAAAGATCAAAGAAGATCAGGATTGACATCTTGGCCGTGAGTCTTGTCTTTCTCAAAACAAGGTTTGAACTTCAACTCAAAAACAGCAGATCAATAGAGAAATCTCAACTCATGAGGCCAACAGAGAACAAACGAAGTAATCAACAACCAAACAAAAATATCACAGAGAGAACTAAACAGAGGGCAATCACACAGAGGGGCAAGGCAAGAAAATGAAGCACCCAAAAACAAATAGCAGCAAGGGAGATAGAGCTGAAAATCAGAGAAACTCAAGAACCGAGAAAGGAAAGCACAGGAAAATAAGCACAACAGGAAGAAACTGCTCAAAACATCTTAAATGCATGATTACAGAGGTATCCCCATACATGATTGAAACAAGAGGAATGATTACAAGACTCCCAATCCATCATCTCCCTCTCAATCCTCAAGAACACCAAGAGCCTCACATGCTTCTTGGGAGTAATACACACAAAATGGAGAGCAAATGCACAAAAACCCTAAGGGGGTATGCAGCCCCCAACACCTATTTATAGCCCTTGGCTAACGGGTCTCCAACCCGTTACGCCGGCTAAACCCTAACGGAGCCGTCTCCCGCTTGTGCAGCCTTGCGAATTTACCGATTCGCCCCTCCTGCACCTTCCGGGAAGCTTCCGCGCTCCTTGTCGTGTACGCCTCGCAACCACATCGAATCTCCGCCGTCTTCGACACATCCGACCGTTCTGACCTCAACACCACCTGCGTCTAGTCCGGTCACCTCGTGTCTCGCGACGACTCCGCCTCGACGTCCTGCAGCCAACACAGACAAGAAACACATCAAATAGCACCGCTCGACACATGAAAGCATAAATAGTATCAGTGACACAATATTAAGCCCAAACCTGTCAAATCATCGAATAATCATCCTAAACCTATTGACGGGTTTGACCAAGTCCGACCGAGCCCGTTGCACCCGCAGCGACATGGTCCGAACCAACCAACTCAAACTCGACTTCCCTAAGCCGATGTCAATTACTCATCATACACATGGGATGACCTCACATGGTGTGTCAATAACATCCCAATTTCAGAGTTTATTTGAAGCTTTCAAAAGAAAATTCACCATTTTGATTTTTTGGAATTAATAAAAGCTTAAACTAAATTTTTATTAATTAAAAAGATTTAATATGACTAAATTAAACATTAAGATTTGAGGGAAGTATCTTAATTGTGTTCCTTGTGCTCCAAGAAATTTTCTGTATTTTTTATGGATTTATTTGCTATTTTCTAGAGCTCAAATAAATTTATTTAAATATCTGAAATAAGAAAAATCCCCAAAACCCTAAAAATCCAAATGGCCCGAAAGCCCATTCCCTTTGGCCCGCTCCCCCCACTGGCTTGGCCCGCCTCTTGTCGGCCACGCGTCGCGCATCCGCCCGCCGTCCTCTTCGCTGGATGGTCGCCGCGTGTCGACCATCAGTCGCATCTTCCCGCCCACACCATAATCCCGGTCGTGCTCTCTTTGCCTCACCGACAGGTGGGGCCCACCTGTCAGCTTCATCATCTCTGACTAGGACTCCCTCGACGTCTGTGTTTGACCCACGTGCATTGCTAGCCATCTCCGCTACGGACACCGCGCTCATGCCCGAGACGGACTCTCTACCTGCGGGCATTAAATATCTAGCACAGCCCCTGTTTTCAGCACCTGCAGCCGAGTTTGCCTCTCGCCCTCACCTCGCATCACCGTAGAAGCTCGCTACTATCGTCACCATCCTCGAGGTTTTCCACCGTCTTCATCTTCACCTTCGGCCATCACCGTCAACTCCTCGCCGGTAAGCCTCTCTGTCTTGCTTAGCCACATCGCCCTCACCCACGGCTAGTCACCGCATCACACCATCGCGCTGTCCTTAGTTCGTGAGCCATCGCCCTTAGCTGTCATGCCACACCGCGTCCCCTCGCGCACTGAAGCGACGCCTTGCACTGCGCGCCCACCACGTTGCCCTGCAACCACACCCGGCCGACTTTTCGGCTACCCCATGAATCACGTCTTCGTGCACCGAGAGAATGACATGCAGGTCCTGCGTGTCAGAGCCACTGTGCCATGATCGAGCTTCATCAGCACCCTCCACGCTAGTAGCCACGTAAGCTGTATGCCTACGTGTCGGCCACGTGTCAGTCCCCGTGGATGCCACATCAGCCCTAATACCTAGTCAGCCGCCACATCAGCAGAGCCGTTAGCCGTACCTATTCTTTTCCAATCTATTTATTTATTATTTTATTTTAAATTATGATGCATATTTTAGTACAATCTTTGTATTTGGTTGTTATCATCCAACTTGATTAATTCCTCCTTGATAATTTGAATGCAAGATTCTATTGTCACCATAGGATGGGTATTTATCTAGTGATGCAATACTAGTATCCACATGGGTTGTATGTTTAGTATGCTTAGCCATGCTTTTAGTTACGTTGGGTTTATCATTACATGTGATCAATTAATTAATTTGACTTAATGAGATATTGAATCGTGGTCATAGCCACAGTTATAAAATTTGTGTGCCATAACATTGGTGTGACATTGGTGTTGGTTATACAAAATTAGTTTTTACTTGGGCGAGTGATCATGGAGTAAAGGGGGAAGTGTTGATTCATTTCGAAGGATGTGGATGTCCCGTCTGGGTAATGTTTAAGGATTTAACTTTGTGTGCCATTGATCTGGGTCTTATCGTACAAACCACATGTCTAGTGTGAGATAGACATGGCTGACTAATTTGTGATATTTCAATCTCAATCCCGCCGTTGTGATGAACATGGATGTTGATTTCAATAAGGTGCAAGAGGTGGCTAGGATGGCGAAACCTTATTGGGGGTGGAATTGAGTTTAGATGGAGTATTGTAAATGCCTTATTGTGATTTTCTTTAACGTAGAGATAATCATATCATGTGCGTAAAAGTTGTGCAACCTTTGCAGAGTCACCACATTTTCTCTCAAAGGCTAGCAATTGTCTTGTTAATCGATGGAAAAGACATAGATCTACTCCGTTGATTGTGGTGGATCTAAATTATAACGGTCTACATTTAAAGAAAGAACCCATGTCAAGTATAATCTAGAGATATCCAAAATTCGGAATAAAGAATAAAGTAAATTTAGTAATTTGACTCCCATATGAATTTCTAAGTAGAATCCCTAAACAAATGTAATTTTGAATAAAATTAAATAAAAATTAGAAATTGGATTTGTATACGAATTCCAAAAAAATAACAGAAATTTGGAATAGATAATAAAATAAATTTAGCAATTTGATTTTGATACGAATACCAAAGTAAAATCCCTAAATAACTGTAATTCAGAATAAAAGTTAAAGAAAAATGGCAATTCGATTGTATATGAACTCCAACAAAAAATAACTAAAATTTTGAATGAAAAATAAAAGGAAATTTTAATTTGATTTCCATTCGAATTTTGAAGTAAAATACCTAAATAAAAAAATTCAGAATAGATTAAATAAAATTAGCAATTTGATTTGTATACAAACTCAATAAAAATAATTGAGATTTTGAATAAAAATAAAGTTATAACAAGGATAGAACGAACGATGTCAAAGGAGACCATGAAGAGTTTAATGGCATTGATTTGTCCTGCAAGAAGACATAAACAAAGAGTCGAGGAGGCGGCAATGGAATTGTGGACAATGTTGTGCTACTCATCTTAGCCATTTGACGAGGACAATATTGTGTTGCTCATCAAAGCCGTTGAAGAGAAAGGCAGAGTCGTAGGAGCCAAGGGTTGTGACGATCGGTGATGAGTGTCGGCATTGTTGAAGAAACCAATGGCGAAAGAAGCTCAATAATGGGGAAACCCTAGTAGAGAGGAGATGAAATTTTGCATTGAAGACGGGCTATAGACGATATGAGGGCATCGAGTAGCTAGGAGCGTGTCACAGTGTCACCGCTGAAGGCATTGAGTACGTATAACATCATGTATATTTATATACATGTATGCATCCGTATGAATAGAAACACATGCGTACTAAAGCAGGGGAGCAAGATATCTCGGAGTTAGGCTCGAGGCCACCAGAGAGAGCATGACGAGTGTCCTCGGTAGGGATTAGCGATAGTTGCACGTGTATGTGTCAACATAAAGTAATAATTGAAGAGAAGTAGAAGATAACTATGTGGTAGAGTATTGCATTGGAAGGATTAGCAGCTAAGAGGGATAGATCAAGAAATTGTGTTTCTGTTGGAGGTTGAAGCAGAAAAAATGTGGAGATGAGAATACATATGTGTTGGTAGGGCAACCGGCGTGTGAGGAAAAATAAGTTCAAAGTAGATCACCCATGGTGCATCGATGTATACATGAGCAAGATACTCTAATACTATGTAAACTAATAAGATAATTTATCATACACATAAGCAACACATTGTTTGAGATTAAATAGAGGAACATGTTGCATGCATACATTTTGAAAAAGAATAACTCATGTAGTAAAAATAGGCGCATGCAGCTACATAATCCATGCATGATGGATAATTGTTGCGTTTCTCAGAACCCCAATAATTTATTATGCTCAACAATTTTCTTCCATCAAAACTCATACTTTAATTATGTTTCTCAAGTTGTATTTTTCTTTAAGTTTCTATTGTCATTTCTAATATTTATGATATCTTAAATATCTAAATACCCTACAGATTTTGAAATAATTATAGTCGCACAAATACGTGGTTGGCCATGGTAGTTTTCTTTCTAAAGTAGTAGCGGCGTAAATTGTTAGGATTACCATCATGTATTTAGGATTAGCTTTGTAAATTTTCCTAATTGATTTGATACACTAATTAAAATAATCAGCATATAATCAACAATGTAATTTTCTCAATTCCTATAAGAACTATCTTGTGAAATTCTTGCGAAACTTATGTTCCAAACGGATCTCAAATTTTGTGTGCTCGAGCTCAAGGTGTCATGTTATGGTATCTACTCTTAGGTCTTGTTTGGGAGCCCATAATTTCTGGCTTATAATGGATGGGCTGGGAATTATGGGCTCCCACATGATGAGTTAGAAATTATGGACTCCTAAACAAAGCTTTATTGATGCCTGTTTGGAATCTTGGGAAAGTCACAGGAAATTTTGGCAAGAAACATAACAAATCCTCTAAAAAACCTAACCAATCTTCCATCCAAACAGGTCTTCATTTTGGCAGTGTTGTTCTTAATTTGTTTTTTGAAAGACCCCAAAATTTCAACCCAAATTTTTTCCTAAATTTTCCTGAATTTTTGATGAATTTTTGAAAACTTTCCAAATTTGGAAATTCCCGGCTCTTTCCGCTTTCCCTTCTCGTCTTCCCGTTTTCCTCTTCGCGCCGGCGCCTTTCTTCCCTTCTCGCTTCTCTCTGCCGCTGGCGCCCCCTCTCTTTTCCGCCTCCTCCTCGCGCTGCGCCACGCCTGGGACAGTGCGCCGCGGTTTCCGCCTCGCCCGCCACGACCGGTCCGAACCGGCGGCGCCTCGAGCCACGTGTCGCACCGACGCTCCTCGGGTCCCTTTGCCGCCTCCCGCTCGTTCCCTCCGTCGGCAGCGCCCCGCCCCAACTCCGCCTTTCCACCTCGCCACGCAGCCAGCGGGAGCGCTCGCCCGCGCGCCACGTCGCCAATGACTCCGCCTGTTAGCCGCCGCGATCTCGCCTCTCTCCGCGCGGAACGCCACCGCCGGTACGCCGCCAACTGCTCCCGCACTCCCGCTCCTCCGCATTAACTCCCCTCTGCGTCCTGTCCTATCCCTGTCACTCGGACAACCCTCCTGTCGCCTCCACCGCCCACCCGTGCCACTTCCCTTTTCCCCCCTCTTTTTCTCCCCCTCCGCCGGAGCGTGCGGTCACTCGTTGCCACTCACGCTCCCGTGCTCCAGAGACACTCCCACTCCTCCGCTAGCCTCCTGCCACCCTCGGTATTCTCCGAAAGCCGCCGATTGAAACGCCATCGTCTCCAGCTCTGTCGCTGCTCTCCCCTGAGCCGGCGACCTCCGTAGGGCAATCTTCGGCTCCTCTCCTCTACTCTTCAATTCTTTTCGTTCTGAGCATCCCTACTGTCTTCTGACAACTTGAGTGACCTCCCCTAGCCAGGTGATTGACCGAGGAACCCCTGGCACCGAAGCTCACCGCCGACCGGAACGCTTTCCCGTGGCCAGCCTTCCTGGGAACTCCTGAGCTAAAACCGCTCCAACCATTGTGAGCTCCAAGCCCCACAGATCGTGAAACCACTCCCCTTTTCGCTAAGTGACCGCCGGTGAGCCGTTGCGCCGCTGTGAGGCCAAGGTTACCCCCTTCTGCCGCCAGCCGCCACCTTTGGTCCCCTTCCTCCCCTAACCCCTGAAATGGGTTTACCGCACCGAGAGCTACCCATTAGTGCCCTTAATCGCCGTGAAGAACCCTCGCCGTTGTCGTATGGCAGAGGTGCTCGCGCCTCTGTTCCTCTCCGGCGAGAACGGCGGGAGGTTGAAGAAGCCCCCTCCCCGCAACGTGGCCACATCCCCACCCTCCTTTCCCTCATCGCCGTTTAAAGTCGACCGTCTGATGGCTTCGCCTCGGAGCCGTCCGATTTCACTTAAGACCTGACTCCGTAGCCGTCCGATCCGAGCCCCACTCAGTGGCCATCCGATGTGCCCTACCGCCGATCCGCACTGTTCCGCCCCTCATCCCGTCGCCCACCCGTGGCGTATCGGCCATCGGGCGGCGTAGCATGCAGCGTAAGCCTTCGCCGCGGCGTGTGATGGACTGGGCCGCACTGTAACGATGGGCCGGCCCATCACTATTCATCCGAATTTCCCGAATTTATCAATTTCCAAAATCCAGAAAATCCAAATAAATCCTAGAAAATCACAGAAAATCCCAAAAATTCCCAAATTTCACCACCTTTCTCATTTCAATTCCTTGAGTCTATCTGTGATCACCAATTCACAAAATTCCTCTCCAGTAAAATCTAAAAATTCAAAAAAGCCTTTTTCATTTGAATATTTATGCAATTTATTCCTTTTTGTAGATTATTTTTCCTTGCTTGATTAGACTCAAGCTGAACTTATGTTATTTTTGTGTGTTTACGCTAGTGTCGGAGATCCCGGAAGTCTCAGTGTAGGACCAGGATTCGGGAGTTGCCGCCTACGAGATCGCCGAGATCGTCCAGATTCACGGCAAGTCGCAATCCTTGATCATGTTGAATCCCATGTCCATTAAATTATGTCTTTATACTATTTGCACTATTGATAGTTGTAAAATGCTAGTTTGTGTAAAATAAAATGTTTAGAATGACATGCTATTTAGATAAAACCTGCCACCGATAAATGTCATGTTAAATTTGCAACCATTCTTTGATAACCCTAGAAATATCTACATTATTGTATAATCAATTGTAGGTTATATTCATATCATGCAAATCTTTACACTACTAAGGTTTGCAGCCGTGGGCTGATAGACTTGGAAAACCCGAAGTTAGGGTAGGGTGGTATGGGACACCGTACCCTAGGTTGGTTGTGCCGGTGCGTACAAGTTTAGGGTAAGAGTGTTGTGGGAAACCGCGAGACGATCTTCGCCCACCGTTTATCCTGAGGTAGAGGTTGCGGACCTCATGAGAAAATATAAAGACTAAACCCTTGCGCTGAGCAAATGACATAGTGATCGCTCAACCATCGGTGTTGACTTGTCAACCCTGGTTTAGTAGCTGCTTAAGCCCAAGTGGAGCCCTGCATGGGGAGTTGGTATCTGGGACAATGAACCCATACACAACAACGATGGGTCCCCATGACTCGGGCTTGGCGTTCCGTTTTGGCCTACAGATACCCGAGGGTATGCGGATTTCGAACCCATCGGGTAGAGTGTAAGCGAAGGTCTGAGCAGTGAAAAGACCCGGTTTCTCAACTCAGTCATGAGGGTTAAGAATGCTTGTGGGTAAAGTTGAGCAACTCTGCAGAGTCAATTAAATGGTATTCGAATACGCCGTGCTCCCGGTTAATGGAGCTGTGTCAATTGGGTGATTTCCAGCTACGAAGCATAAGTAGTTTTCACAAGTATTTTAACTTGATTAGTTGGTAAATCAAACTTTGAAAACCCCTATGAACTTAAGGAGTAGTCTTGATTTTGATATTCCAAAAGATTTATCAAATAAAACTGCATCCACCCAAGTAAGAAACCAAATATACTCCCAACCTTTGTAGACCCGTGCAAATAGTTAAGATAAGTTTCCCTTGTGGCTTGCTGAGCTGGTTAGCTCACGGCTTGTTGAACACTTCAGATGACCAAGATGCTGGTGAGGGTTGCCCTGTCGAGGAAGCCCCTGAGGAGTCGTTCTTCGACGAGGATCAGTGGTTCTAGGTCTCAGTTACGCTCGAGATTTCCTGGAGGTTCTTTTGTAATGTAATATATTTCGGGCTTGCACGCCCGCTGCTGTAAAACTGGGTTGTTAAACCTTATTTGGTAATATAAGTTGGTCTTTTGTTGTAAGCATATGATGGTATACTCTTGCGCGACATTTCATAACTGTTCATGCGTGAATAGTTGCGGGATGCTGTGTCCTCGCAGCACCCTGGCAACGGAGGTGTTACATTTTTCTCCTATCTACTGTTGCATCTGCGTGTAGCTAAATTTAGCACGCATTACCTTACAGAGAGGTTAGCAGTTAACTCTTGCTGGGGAGCAGCGGCAATGCGGTGTCTTCCTCGCGAGCTTAAAACAATCTAGTTGGCGCCGGTTTCCTCGTACGGCCGCCCTGATTTCTCGACGCCCCCTGCAGCTGCTCTGTTCCTCCACCCATCCAAGGAAAGCAAGAGAAAATACCTGCAAAAAAGAAAAATCTAACAGAGGAAAACGGAAAAGGCACGACGACATTACACCGCGCCCGTCTTCTTGGCAAGGCGAGGCGCATTCCGTCGTCTCCATTGGCGCGCCCCCACGCTGCTTCCATCTGCCGCCCGCACCAGTGCCAGTGTGAGAGCCCGGCCGCGGCCCACGCCGACGCGCGAGATGCCATTTTGTTCCTCGGAACGCGTCGGCATCGGCGACAACTCAGCTGAATGCGCGGCTGTGTAATGCCGCGCGTCCTCATGGCATCCGCCGAACACCTGGCCTCCGCCCCGCGGCGGGCCCACCGGCGCCCCACCGCACTCGTCGGCCTCACCGCCGCCACTGGCATCGTCGTCTCTTAGGCCGCCCACACCGTCGCCGCCTCTGCCTTCGCCCCGCCCCGCCCCGCCGGCCACACCGTCCCCGCCTCCTCCGGCATCTTCCAGCCGCAACCATAGTCCGGCTTCGCCGTTCAAACAATCTATGATAACAGCACCTCCCGTGACGGCCGGATCGCCTCCGCCGGCTACGTCCCCTGCATCGTCCCCACCTCCTCATGTTTCGCCTCCGCCCTCACCCCGCCAACAAGCCAGTCCCCTCCTCCCTCTTCTCCCCCGCCATCGTCCCCGTCTCAACCTCTGCAACATTCGTCGCCGCCACCTGCGACATCAACACCACCGTCCCCTGCGGCCTCAACACCGCCGTCGCCTGAGGCATCGACACCTCCATCACAGCAATCACCACCGCCTCCATCACAGCAATCACCACCGGCGTCGCCACCACCTTCGCGATCAGAGAACTCCGCACCAGCGACCCCAACCCCTTCGCCTCCCCCCGATGCGGAGTCGGCTTCTACACCTCTCACCGGGGCAGGAACATCACCGTCACCGGTAGAAACAGCGACGCCTGGGACGCCACTGTCGCCACCGGTCACCCCAGCTCAGGCGACCCCTTCCTCTACTCCGCAAATGCTGCATCCACCAATGGGCGTGACGATGATAATGCCGGCCTCCGGACCTCCTGCTGGCACGTGGCGGAACCCTCCCGACCCCACGGTCGGCACGGCGACTGCACCGCCTCTGGCTCCCCCGGCGGGAGGTTCGGGTGGCAACGTGCCGAGCGGAGTACTCGTTGGGGTCGCCGTGGCCGGGTTCCTCCTGTCATTGGCCTCGCTGTTCATGTTCGCGTGCTTCAACAACCGGGGGAAGAAGCGGGCTGCCCAGATGAACAAACTCACGCGCAAGAACACCATCGTCGTGCCGGAACGTCAGTGTCCATCAACAAGCAGGCCTCTCATTTGCGCTGCTCATATATGTGGTCGTGTGTACTTTTCGTATGTTATGTGACATGCACGTGCATGCATGCAGGTGTGGTGTCGCCGGACGTGTACCACCCGTCGAACGGGCCGGCGGCGTCGCCGAGCGGGACGAACTCGTACGACTTCTCGGGGTCCAAATCGTGGTTCACGTACGACGAGCTGGTGGGCATCACGGGCGGGTTCACGGCAGAGAACGTGATCGGCGAGGGCGGGTTCGGGAAGGTGTACATGGGCGCGCTGGGCGACGGGCGGCGAGTGGCGGTGAAGCAGCTCAAGGTGGGCGGCGGGCAGGGGGAGAAGGAGTTCCGCGCCGAGGTGGAGATCATCAGCCGCATCCACCACCGCCACCTCGTCACGCTCGTCGGGTACTGCGTCACCGAGCACCAGCGCCTCCTCGTCTACGAGTTCGTCTCCAACAAGACGCTCGAGCACCACCTGCACAGTCAGCTTCTTGCTCTGAGCTTCCTCCCTTCCTTCTTGTATGAATTTGCTCGTACGTATTGCGCAACTACCTTGCATGAATTTGCGAATGTGATCTGCAGGAAAAGGACTTCCCGTGATGGATTGGTCGAAGCGGATGAAGATTGCAATCGGATCAGCCCGTGGATTGACCTACTTGCACGAAGACTGTACGTGACAGTTTGCTCGTTCGTGTGCTGTTCTGCCTTTTCTTTTCGACAAGTGACTGTTTTATTAACTTGTTTTGTACTTTTGCAGGCCAACCTAGGATCATACATCGGGACATCAAGTCGGCCAACATTCTCCTGGATGACGCCTTCGAGGCAAAGGTTTGCAGCACAAGTTCACCGTCCATGCATGCTTGGCCTTCTGAATTTCTTCTTTTGCCCTTCATGTACTGACGATGGATTTCGGTCGTTTCTTGGCTTCCGTTGGGGAAAAAAAAACAGGTTGCAGATTTCGGTCTTGCTAAGTTGACAAACGATTCGCTGACTCATATCTCGACGCGTGTGATGGGCACATTCGGGTAAGCACTTCGTGCTGATGCAGATTATGCAATGTGTACTCAAATTCAGCAGAGGGTCTGGTTGGGTTACACAGTCATCTTCATTGGTACGATCACTAGTTTTGGGACGGTCGGGCCTAGGCAGAGTCTAGCGAGCCCTAGCATTATTATAGGCTTTTGGGCTTATGTCCTGGACTGTAGTTTTCCTAGAGAATTGGAAGTTTGGAACTGCTGCCAAATCCATCTCTGAATGTCACATTGCTACACAGGTACATGGCACCAGAGTACGCGTCAAGCGGGAAGCTGACCGACAGATCTGACGTGTTTTCGTTCGGAGTGGTGCTCCTGGAGCTTATCACTGGGCGGAAGCCTGTAGACGCGTCTCAACCCCTGGGAGAAGAAAGCCTAGTTGAATGGGTATGTGCATGCGATGTTTAGCTGGATGGGAATTCTTATTTTCTTGAGTTACTACAGGTTTATTACAGCTGGTCATCTTGCTGCGTGTGTCAATCTGTCTTGCAGGCTCGGCCTCTCCTCGTGGACGCCTTGGAGACGGACGACTTCAGAGAAATCGCTGACCCTGCACTGGAGCGTAGGTATTCCAAGACCGAGATGCGAAGGATGGTGGAGGCGGCGGCCGCTTGCATTCGCCACTCTGTCGCGAAGAGACCGAGGATGGTGCAGGTAATTAATTAATCTTGTCGAGCTTAACTAGTTTTTGTAAATGCCGAATCTTTACTGGGTTACAGCGTCACTGGACTACGCTCATTTCTTTTTCTTTGACAAAACGAAGAAAGGAAGAAACTTGGTACTTAGTGGAATCAAACACTTTTTGTTTTATGGAATCAGGTGTGGCGGTCGCTGGACGTGGACGGGAGCTCGACGGACCTGACCAACGGCGTCAAGCTCGGGCAGAGCACGGCGTACGACTCCAGCGAGTACTCGGCGGACATCGAGCTCTTCCGGCGGATGGCGTTCGCCAACGATCTATCCACCGCCGAGTTCGGCTTCTCCGACGAGGAAGAGCACCACGCTGGTTCCAGGAGGCGAAAGTGAACAGAACAGCAGCTAGACCATGAGACCCATCGAACCAACAAACTCGATGCGCCGGTCAAATCCTCCCAGGAGCTGCCTCGATCGCAGGAGGTGCTATATATGGAACGCAGAGCAGAATCTGGTGTGATCAAGCGTGCCGCGCTGCACTCATGCGCTTCGGTTTGGGGAACAGTTTCTTTTCTAAGCTTGGTACGTGTGTTTATGCTGTTGTTATGTGCGTTGTACCTTGTAGCTTCTAAGAGATAACAAGCTTGGCATATGCTAACCATCGTGGTGACACCGTTCATCGATTAAGTACTGGTGCTGTTGCTATTAGATTTGTGGCCATGGTAGAGATGTACATATGTACACACATATATATGTCTACCGTTTTGAACGCCTGGAGTACATGGATTCTTGTTTCGAGCAGCACCTGAAGCGGATCCCTACCCAGGGTTCGGTTCAGGGGTGGTTTCTTCTTTCAGACTGGTTTTGATGCACCAATGTATTGAGTTGCATGCACCAACCAGTTCACCCAAAAGCTTAAGCTGATGAGGAAAGACACCCCCCCTCACGTGTAGGCTCCCTTAGGTCTAATACGTGGAATAGAAGTAGACTGCAATTAATTTTTTTTAATTGCGTCAGCCAGGTCTTGAACTCAGGACCTCTTGGCTCTAATACCATATTGAGTTGCATGCACCAACCAGTTCACCCAAAAGCTTAAGCTGATGAGGAAAGATGAATAATTTACTTATACTTCAACACAATGTATCCCACGTATTGTGATTTGGGGCCGATTCGGACAGAATCAAACCGATTTTGACCCCTTTTACAATTTTGTTTGTGCTGAACTTCGCGAACCACCGGTTAACCAATCCATTTCCTGTTCTGTGAAAACCCTTCGCCTACATTCCTAACCAGTTGAGGAGCTGAACAATCTGCCTGCCTATGTGTAGTGTTTAATATTTGCGGTATAAGTATATTTTCAATTTTAATTCCAGTAATAATAATAATAAACACCCAAACATGACATATAAATGACTTAATCAACATATTAACATATGAATCATTTAAGTCATCGCAAAAGGAACGTATGCTCAACATGAATGTCATATATGAGTTTAAAATCAGCATGGCATTAAGCACATTAATGTATCTACATGCAAATCTTATTGAAGACTTAACATATATGACCGGATCAAGCATATATTCAAATTTAAGATAATAACATGCTGCCATCATATATAGCCAAACATAAATGACTAAAATCAGCATGTTTTTGAGTGGTTTTAGTTGCTCTCAGATATAGGGTTGCACAAGATTTCAATCTTGGCCGTCCCGCTACTTTGGTCTATACTCTTCCTAAATTGAATATGTCAAGAGAGATTCAAATTTTGAGCTCTAAAAATCAATTTGCCAATCTCAACTTTAAACTGTCATCAACAAATACTTTCGGCCAGCAGAGGAAACAATATCAAGTGATCACATAAACAACACTTAATTAGTCAAATAACTTGATCAACTTTCACAGTTTGGAATCACAATTTTAGCAAGTTATACAGCAAACCGAACTGACTAATCAAGGTGCAGCCAACACAAAACTAGTGATCACAGCATGTACAAACTTCCAAAAATTTCTAACTGTAGAACAGGGAGACAAATGACAGCAAAGGTAAAGATCTAGAGCTCAAATTTGATCATTCAATTTCAGTATTAGACCACAGTTATCCTCATCGAGCATATGACAGACCCACATGCATCTCTTTCTACAGCAGATTACTGAATGAACAGAGATAACACTCACTGTGCAGTGATATTCGAAATTACTTGAAGTAACCGAAGATAGTAAGGCACGATGAAATCGCTGTCCCAGAAAACCTATCGACCCACTGTAACAAGCAGGAAGATGGTTCACGGAGATACAATGCCGCTCTTCCTCTCTCAGCCGAAGCCAAGAAGGAAGCCGGGGTACAGGGATGCCGCACAAGACCACAAGAGTGTTCCGGCCAAGAACACTCAAATCACAAATCAACACTCCAAATCTCTCAGTGATTTTCTCGGTCCAAGCTCAGATCAAGACCCCTAATCAAAGGTCAAGTCCCTCGGCTGCCGGCGGAGCACAGAGAACCGGCCAACAACCCAAAGACCAGAAATCGCCAACCGAGAGTATAGAGAGGAGGGGAAGAGAGCTCACTGTTTTTTCCGAATACCCAAAAGAGAGGAGAAGCCCTGAGCTTTATAGCGGAGCGGAAAGAGGAGGGGAACGGCGGGCTGAGGTGCAGCTGGTGCCGAAACGCCTGCGCCGATGCCGCCAACGCTCCCCACGACCCAGCCGCCGCCGTCGCCCCGCGGGAGTCGCCAGATCCGAACGAATCGCCCACTCGCACCGGCCTCTCAGGAGGATCTCCTCCTTATCTCCTTAGCCAGCCCACCGACAGGTGGGCCCCACCAGCATTTTTTTCTCTTTTTTTTCTTTTTAAATTGATGAATTACCAGAACACCCTTCAGAATTCAACATGTAGTACGGCAAGAAGTACTAGTTGCATGTCACTACTAGTTGATGTCAAAGTATGAGATGAGTTTGAGTTTCTTTTTGAGAACATACTGGAGACTTGGAGAGCTGTGTATCATCGCGTTAAAGAGGAAGAAACTAAAACAGTTTGTACAACAACCCTCGGGCAAGCTCGTCGCTCCATTGTTGTCCATTTCCAAAGGCTCTCCATTTCCAGACGAGCTCGTCCCTCGTCTGGTTGCAGTTGGACTCCGCCGAGACGAGTTTGAGTTTCATGACGCGATCCAATCTTATATGAGCCCAAGTTGAACTTAACGCTGAAGGATGGTATACCATAAAAAGAGTCATCATAGATGGTTAAGAACCATCATCATAAACGGTTTTTCAAACCGTCTGAATTTATGTGTCAGTGATAATCGGAAGTTATCACAGACGGTTCGTGAGGCGTCTGTGATAATCACATTACAGACGGTTTGTAACTAGAACCGTCTGTGATACTCACACATCACAGACGATTCTAGCTACCGACCGTCTGTAATGCATTAGTATCACAGACGGTTTGTAACTAGAACTATCTGTGATACTCACACATCACAGACGGTTCTAGTTACCAATCGTCTGTGATATTTTTTCATCACGGACGGTTGGTAGATAGAACCGTCTGTAAAACTAGTGTCACAGACGGTTTTTGGTTTGAACCGTCTGCGATAATCCTTCACAGATGGTTTATATCACAAAATCATCTGTGATAGTACATTCTATACCTATTTTAATAAAAACCATCTGTAATACTCTCTATCACAGACAGTTGGTAGCTAGAACCGTCTGTGATATTCATTCATCACAGACGGTTCTATATACCAACCGTCTGTGAATTAGAACACAAAATTTTATATACTGATGCAATATAAACAACTAGTATGAAAAGATAAAATAACAAAGTTTTATATGCCTAATATATACTCATTTGAAAGGTTTCAATGAGATCTACAACCTTTTAGTTGAAGCTAAATCTAAATTCCGAAGGGAAGACCAAGAAAAATGGCAAAAACAGAAACTAAAAACTTGCAACACAGGTTTAGGTCCAAAGATGGCCGATTTTTGGGGTCTTGGAGGGCGACTGGGAAACTCTAGTCATTTGTTTTGGATTGGGCTCGTCGTTAACTTTCCAATGAGTACAAGAACGTTGAAAATGGACACTGTATGCAAAAGTTATGCCCGTTTTACTGAAAGTGTCTCAAAACTGAATCCTACTCGGACTCAAGCGGGAAATTATGAAATTTTAGGGGATTGCAAGGCGAGAAACATATCACAGATGGTTTTTAATATGAACTGTCTGTGATATTACCACAGACGTTTTTAATACAAACCGTCTGTGAAGTATCACAGATGGTTCTTGATAAGAACTGTCTGTGATGTCTGCCATTATCACAGACGGTTCTTATCTAGAACCGTCTGTAATACTTCACAGATAGTTTGTATTAAATACGGTCTGTGATAATGAAGTTATCACAGATGGTTCGTATTAAAAATCGTTTGTGAAAATACCACATACGGTTATTCGTATGAACCGTCTGTGATACTTGTAGCACAGACGGTTCTTAGGAACCATCTATAATGTAAGCGTCTAGTTTAACCTCTTTTATAGTAGTGGTATGACAGTGAAACTTATTGATCGAGACATGCATAGTGGTGCAAGCTTTCATGCTTGAAATTAATTTAGGAGCAGATGCATGGACATGTAATGCTACTAGATGAGTACACGCTTTCATGCTTGAAATTAATTTAGGAGCAGATGCATGGACATGTAATACTACTATATAAGTGAAATAAATGTAGAGTAAATTTTACGAAACAACATTTAGTCTTATCAATCGTTTCAAAGAACGACATTTTCGTCACCTGTAACTATTTTGATAGGGTGGGTTCGTATGCCATTTAGATTCTAGAGACTAACCCCGTTATGCCAATATGGAAGGTATTGGTGCATGGCCAACCGACATGGCATGTGGCTAGAGGTGAAAATGGATTGAATAGTGCCCTTACCACATTCTATTCGTATTTTGTAAACAAATATGAATATAAATTTGAATATTCTCGAATACGAATATGAATTGAATATTGTAACGATATGAATTCAAATCGAATATCTACTCAATTCGGTCGGATTCGGATATCCTCATAACTTATATAGTATAAAGATATTAATGATATTTTATCCTCACACAATCACGCTTAATCATTCTAATTCATTTACTTCTCGTACATAAACACAAATTCGTATTGAATTAAAAAACTTGTTCAAGTATTAGTCGTATTGTAATAAAATATGCATATTGCTTCATCGAATACGAATATGGATACAGGTAGTCCGGATAAAATAGCATTTCGGATGGTAAAAGTCCATACCATATTCACATCAATATTTTTATGCAAATTCAAATACGAATAGGATAGAAATTGTTAATTGGATAGAAAAATCTACACCATATTCATATCCTATCGAATATAGTAACCGAATAATATAGATAATTTGTATCCATTTTCACCCCTACATGTGACTAGCTTCACTGCAACTCAACTTCCTTCTTCTGCAACAGAGTGCCGTGAGATTCTTCAGAGAAAATAACATTCTCCACATCGATTGGCTGCGCAGTAGGCCAGCAGCACCCTCTATTTCGACGTAACGGGTTATGAGCTGGAGTTTCAATGACATGTGGGCTCACCTTGTCAAAATGATTGCAGTTGAAAAAAATATGGTTCTTTGAAATGATTGGTAAGAATAAATATTATTTTGTAAACTAATTCTAAAAATATAGTTTTATAATAGTTTTGTAAGAATAGGTATGATTTTATGTAATTTACACGTAAACATATGGTGCAGTTGGGCACGTCACATGAGGCAACAACAGAAATGTTCTAGCAAGAAGAAAAAGAAATATTCGACTGGTCCATACCGACTTACACTTTTTGTAAATACTCCCTTTATCTAAGTAATGTTATTCAAGGTGTCGACACATCTCTAGCTAGGATAAATATTCGATAAAAAGTTAAAGCTTAAATTTTTAGTGTATATTTAACTGTGTACATCCGGAAACGACATCAATTTGAAAGCTAAGGGAGTATAGCGAAATTAAAATTTGTTAGAATATTTAGTAATTTAGTGATTGAATAATTTCGCAAATAAATCATGACTACAAAAACAACATAAATACTAAATATGGATAAAAGCATAAAATGGATAGTAAACATATGAATCTCATGAGCATGAACTAGCAAGATAAGTATTATAAACAACGAAACATATCTATTCATATTATCAGTATAACAAAAATTTCGGACTACTAGATGTTACCGAAGCAAAGTGAAGGGCGGTGCAGAGAAGAGGAAGTGGTTGTTGGTGAGAAGGTGCAGAAGCAGTTGATGCAGAGAACAGCAAGCAGTTATGTAAGTTGCTTCCCAAAAACCTAATTTGCCCTCTCCCATAGTGGATCGCAAGGACGATGGCTTCGGAGACCTGCTCTCCCCACGCCCTGTGCACGCTGGTGAAGGGATGGAGTAACCGGCAACAACGTAGAGGCAAAGGAACGCAGAACCGAACGCATTCAGATTCAGATTCGAAAGAGTAGGTAGAGTTTCTCTCTTATAGACTTTAGAAGGAAACCTCGGTCACAATTTTCAGAAACAGAAGGCGCATTAATCATAACTAATGCGCGCGTGATTAGAGAATTTTTAAACATCTCCTTCCATTCTGACACAAGTGCATGGTAAAGTAAATTTGCAAAAGAAAGTTGCGGCTGGACCTTCTGCTGAGCCCTTAATAGCCGGACCACCTCGAGGGCATGATCCACCTCGAGGGCGGTGGCGGTCAAAATATATCTTCCAAGCTCAGACGCAATCACATCTCTTGTAAATATCTCTGCAACATCCTCATGAACGTGTATGAACTCAATTTTATTTCTACATACAATTAGTCATATATAATTTAGGAAAATGCATATTTTTGTTCCAAGGCATATAATCAATTTTAAATTTCATTTTATGTTACGCGTGTAAATGGAGTACTGAATACCTCGTATCCATTAGGGCTAACTCCCTAACTCCTAGTGGATAATCAATTTCGAAGTCCATATGGCCCAGATTTATGACTAGAGCGGTGATATCTTTTGAAAAAAAAATGAAGTTGATATGTGAAAATAGTAGTTTGCATATAATTACTGATGCACATAAAACAAATTAAAAAGAACATCATACTGATGATTGAGCCCATCCGGCTGTTGAAGGCTTCGGAGAAAGAGTTAACTGTCTGGATCGACATTGTATAAATCTGTGTAGGAAAGAACATATATTTTAAAATTCAAGTAAAATAGTAATGAACTTTCAACGAATAGGAAGAAAAATAAACATACAATAGTACGATGGCATCAAGAGGTGTGTAGATAAAATCAACTTTCAATGAAAAGTTTGAACCAAGAAATGTGCAGGACGGTATGGCCAACTGAACTAAGAAAGCAGAAGGTTGCATGGTACAAGTCGTATGCCATTGCACATATGGTACTTATAGCCAAGAGGTTGCATAGATTATGGAAAAAAATCTTGCATTATGTATGGAATGTACAGATTTGCTTTCCGTATGTTTCCATTTACTTTCCATATGGAATGGAAGGGGCGTATGGAATGGAAAATTAAATCCTTATGTTTTCATATGTTTTTATTTGCTGTTGAAGGTTAATACACTATTTGCTTTCCGTATGTTTCCATTTGCATGCGTCACCAATCAATGTGTAATTAATTAATTCTAGAAACCAAAAGCAATTAAGCAAGGAAGGTCGGTCGGTAATTTCGATCAAAATAATGCTAACATTCCATCCTTATGTAGGTCAAGGTACTATAAGGAAATTAATATTCCGTATAGAAACAATACTAAATGTTTAGTGTATGGAAACATAAGGAAATTAACATTCTGTATGGGAACATTCCATTTCGTAATCTCGCTATTGATTATGTGACTAAACATTCTATTCTATGCCGTCTGTTTCGTATGGAAACAGGACATGCTAAATGTTTAGTGTTTGTGAAAGACGTGTATGTTAATGTTCCGTATGGAAACAAGCCTTGTGTTAGTCGAGGCATGGATGTGTTATGCCAGCGTAGTGGGTCATGGGCGGCGTCGAGCTGGAGGGTGGGGTCAGCGGTAGACTGCATGACATACGTCGTCGGACAAGAGGAGGGGGCGCAGGGCACGGGTGTCAGAGGAGGAGGCACAAGGCACGGACTGGAGAGGGGTAGAGTGTGGCGGAGCGGCGCCGCAGGAGCCGAGTGGGGTGGAGAGCGGAGTGCGGTGGTGCGGCGGAGTAGGGGTGGCGAGGAGGCGGATGGCGGCGGGGGTGTATGGGACGGAGGCGGTGGAGGCAGGGGTGGGCGGGAGCAGAGGGAGAGAGTGGCGGCACGGGGCGGAGTGGGGAGGAGGCGGAGCATGGGGAGGGAGGTGCGGCATGGAGAGGTGGAGCATGGGGTAGGGCGTAGCGACGGATCAGGGGGCATCGTGGGAGCACGGAGCATTAGGGTGGTGCTGATGGATTGCAAGCGTGATGCGGGGACATGATTGCCGAGGGGCGCCTTGCGTGAGGCATTGGTGCCCGGGCAGGCGAACGCGTGAGGTAGCAAGATTGGCATGACCAACTTGTAATCATGGACATTGGAAGAATTGAATAAACGGTATAGATATTCAGATGGCAGGACCAACTTACAATATTAGTCATGGATTATGTTGATCTAACCATCAAGAGATGAGGGTATTAACACAGTTAGGTGACAAATGATTTAATTAAATGGATGTTTTTTATATTAGTGTATATAATAGACCCTTCTACTAGCCTGGTGAGGAGGTCCACATGTTAATTTTTGAACCCTTCGGTTGGTAGGTAATTAATGTCTAATATGAAGCAGGTACATACTTTCCAACTATGAATATACTCGGAGCCTATGACTAAACTTTGTTCTGACAGATTGTAAGCTATTTATTATGGATTATTTAACCCTCACCCTATATCCAGCCAGTATTTCATAGAAACCGATAGGATCCGAAATTTCCGTGGTAACTGATCGGTTATATACTCTCAAGGCTGCCTCCCTTTAGTCTCAAGGGGCAATGCAGCTTGCTAAATTTCTCGAAGCAGAGACGTGGGATGTCGAGGCACGAGGAGTTCCAAAGTGTCCTTTGATAAATGTTAAGAGCTTCAAAGTCTCGTGCTGGATCACGGCCAGTCATCGCCACCACAGGAAACAAAATTGGAGGTTCTAAAAAAGGACAGAAGAATAGGAGGAGGTTGGTTGGTTGAGGCTGCTTCGTCCTCTGAACTTACCACGCAGGGCTAGACCGTCAGACCGGAACGGCCAAGCGATCCCAGCCGCGCAGCGCAACTACCACCGCGCAGAGCTCTGCCTACCTAAACAAAACCGCGCGACAACAGCGAGCTGCGAGTGCGAGGCTGCGCGCCCCCCTCTCCTATTTATCCACGTCTCGCAACGCGCACCCGACCCACCCCACAGCTGACACTTGCAAATCACTCCCCCAACGAGAGGCAGGGGAACCCGAGCAGGCCGCTGCAAGGACACGTGCGGGCGCGGGCTCGTACGCATACGCAGCAGCAGCGCGCGCGCCGCCGGGCGGTCCGGCGGCATGGGCGTCCTACGGAGCACGCAGAGCATGCAGGCCGAGGTGGAGGAGATGCGCGCCGCGCTGCTCCACGGGGGCGCGGCCGCCGGGGCCGGGTGGCTCCGCTCGGCCGGCGACGCCGACCTCAAGCGCGCGCCAGGCAGCGAGGGGGGCGCGGCCGGCCCGCGCACCGTCTGCGTCACCGGCGGCATATCGTTCGTCGGGTTCGCCGTCGTCGACCGCCTCCTCCGCCACGGCTACACCGTGCGCCTCGCCCTCGAGACCCAAGGTCAGCCAGAGTCACCCCCAGCTTCTCTTCACCGTTTACCCTTTTCCGCGGTTGGGTGATTTTCTGAGCAGCTGACACGCGGGTCCCAGTTACCGAGTTGACGTTCTTTTCCCAACCTTACATGTGCGGATGCATCCTCGCACCTTGGCGGAGTTGACTACTCCCCGTCGTTTCCTGTTCACAAAGCCTCCATTCACCGGTGTGAATCCACGCGTGATTCACAGAGCTGTGAACTCAACTGACATGCACATCGCTAAGTATTTAGTGCCTGTTTTTTATTATTTCGGTCTATGGTTTATAGCTTTGAATTATGTTTTTGGATTGTTTACGAGTAAAAGTATGTGTAGAAACTTAGGTACTGTTTTAGCTGATATAAATAAAATTGTTATAATATATATTACAATCAATTTGTAAACTCTTTCTTAAAAAGATACTATTTTAAATCTAATTATTATAAAAAAACTGAAAATTAGCTTTTAAAAGCTAAAAAGGAAGAAGCCCTTGCACACTTAGAGCAGCGACAACGGCCTTGCTCTGTATGGACATCTACACAGTATAGTACTTGGAGCAACATACAGCAGCTCAGCATCCTGTTTCGTCTGGCTAGTCTTTTCTCTTAACAAGTTCGCTTGTTAGTTCTTACTATGATTTTAACTTACAAGCCCAATGGCTTATTGCCACTTTAAATGATCTCCTTTTAGCATAATGTTCTGGGTCCTGCAAGTGTTGTTGGGGATGGCACCGTGCCACCAACCAGTGCACTGGGTTTGGACTGGTGCATTGCGTCACCAGTTCGTCACATAACCAAGCACTAGGTAGCTAGTAGCTCCTACTGCACTACGTTTGATTTTGTTTTGCCTTCGGAATGACATCTTATTGGCCAGATGGATTTTATGAAGTTTTCTCACGACGGTGGCTATGATAGCCATCTCCTATGCACAGGCACAGTTTCGTCATATCACACATAGCTTTCACACTGTCACGTAAGGCCCCTTTTTTCTACCGGGGGAGTCTACCTAACGATGATTATTTCTCTCTGTGAATCAAATCAACTTATCTACGGGTAAATGACCGAAAGAAACATGCAAAAGAGAAGTGGAAAAAAAATGGTCGATCTAACTTGCTTGCCCAAGAAAAAATAAAAGAAAAAATGCTAACAGGTTGGATTAGTGTGCATGTACGGTAGTAGTTGAACGTAACCATCTATCTGCCGAGCATTGAACGTTGATCATATAAAACTATCAGGAGTATTATACTGCGCGGAGTAGTACTCGCGTCCATCAGGTCATGCGTATGGCGTTTCCTGAAATTTTCCCCTGCTTTTCCTGTTCGCGCCTTCCTATTGGTCAATCGGTTGCTTTGAAGGTGGAAACTGATCAAAATTCTCAAGTCTCTGTATGGCTCGTCCGGTTGGTGATGAATTATTCCACAAAACAGACACTCGCAGAAAAGACTGTATTTTCCACTGCAGCACCGTGTTTTTTTTGACAAGGGAAATCTTCAGGTCAGCCGCATCATGATTAGTTTTCGGCTGGTGCTCCAACTCTGCCACCCATTTTAACCATGTGCTACTAATAGGTCAACTTGACTTAGTCGAGCCAAATTTTGTGCGGGGATTTTTGATCTGTCACATCAGCTAGCAAATTGTTGGGCAAGCAGTAGTGTGTAGTTAGTATGTACCTAACCTGAACCAAAATCTTTCATTGCCGTTCCCTTAATTCCCTAGCAAGAAAGCACAAAACCTTTTTGACAAACGAACAATAATGGTCCTATAATTCATTTGGAGAACTAGGACAGGACAAGAGCGTTGGGTTCTTGATAGGTTCACTCCAACTTCCCAGTATGCACAATTGGCCATCTGGAAAACTCAACTGATGCTAGCTTATCCGGAGTCATTTTCTGACGCGCAGTGTACTGTCCATTAGCCGTTTTGCTAGTACTATCATCAGGGTTCACAAATTCGTCCGAATGGGTCCGAAATTTCGGAAATTTCGGCCCTTTCGCTAGGCAACGAAAGAAAAATAATTCGGTCAAATTTTGGCCGAATTTGGTCATATTTAAAATTTCTGTAAATTTCATTCAAAATTTGGTTAAATTTCATCAAAATTCAAATTCTATTTGAATTCAACGAAATTCCGAAATTTCGTTGCTTTCGGTCCTTTCGCTGGGCAACGAAAATTTTCCTGTGCTGAAAGATTTTTCCCTGACTATCATCCGCTGTGCGTTCTGTGCACCAATTGTCCTCTATAAGAAACGGTCGGTAAGATTAGGATGGGCAAGGAGAATTTCGAGCACATCGCAATAAGATCCAAATCCTCCGTCGACCTCTCTAATCTGATGGAAAACACACGCACAACGAACGGTGTCCTTTTTTGTACTGTTTCGTTTGACTGTGCGAAGGATACAAATCGTCCTGTATGACTGTGCTAATGATAGTAACTAATTTTGGTATTTTTTGTTGTTCTGGTAATTTTGGGAAGAAGGGTGTAAGGGTGGAGTTGCTATTTGCTTAAGTAGCCTTCCTAGCATTCTTATCCTTATTGCGTCATCATCAATCATGTGATAACCGAAAGTTAATCCTGGCTAAGATCCACGTTGATTTACTGAAAGAACTTTTATGGAGACTGATCAGAAGAGATGTATCCATTACCTTTTTTTAAAAAAAAAAAGAAAAATAGATGTAGCTGTGGCTTAGTTTAATCCTCTTGATGTAATCGTGACTTATCAGAAGTGAAGGATTGCAAAGATCAGTTTGACTACGGCATTTATGCAGTGATGCCCGTCTTAAACTTTTATAAATTGAATGGCATAGAAATAATACTTTCCATCTGCCGACAGTCTTGATTGTGAATTTTGACAAGTTTTGGCACTGTGCTATTGGCAGAGGACCTGGACAAGCTGAGGGAGATGGAGATGTTCGGCGAGGATGGCAGGGACGGGGTGTGCACGGTGATGGCGAACGTTGTGGACCCCGAGAGCCTGCACCGGGCGTTCGACGGCTGCGCCGGCGTGTTCCACACCTCAGCGTTCGTGGATCCGGGCGGCATGTCCGGCTACACGGTGAGCACACCAAACTCCTTAACTTTTAGCTTAAAATCTGAGGTGTTCGTATTGGCTTATGACTTTTAGCTTTTTGCTGAATGTATTATGTAAGAAAGAAAGCAAACGACGGTGCAATGCAAGATGCTACAACATTCAGACCGTCATACGACTTACGAAATTGTGATATAATAAAATACGTAGTACGTTAGAATATAGCTTACAGTAGTGACTAATGAATATAAGTGGTTGATTAAAGCGGTTTATAAAAACTGAGACGTTTATATTGATTTTGACTTCTCTAAACAGAAACCATAAATCAAAGTCAATACAAATGGATCCATAGTCTTGTTGAATGGTTGGTGTAGGCGCAATTAAACACTGAATTGACACAAAACGGCCTTTCTGTAATAATTAAGGGCAGCAGAGATAGATCATTTTCGGTATTAATGGAACATGTTCTTTTCTGCTTCGGTTTATAGTTTTTAGCTATGGCTTATGATTTTTGAGTTATTCATAAGAGAGAGTACGAAGCAACATAAACTCGTGTACAATTTTAATTGATATAAATAAAGTTACTATAATATATACTATAATCAATTTATAGACCATATATTGAAAAGATTCTTTGTTTGAAAACTAGGTATTATAAAAAAAATTAAAAAGCGGCTTCTAACAACTGAAAAGAGGAGGTCTAATGCCTGATAGCACTAGGGTACAGGGCCAGAGAAACGTTAACACAGTTAGCACAAGAGTTTGCGTCCCCATGGCCACTGTAAAATGAAACGCACTACACGTGGTGACGTGGAGACACTAATGCCTTGGAAAGATCTTGTGAGGTCCTGTTTGAGACACCGTAACATGTGTCACAGGTTCTCGCCTATTCTTGCCTTCTTTTTTAGATAGCTAGTCTGTTTTTTTTTTGTTTTTCTGCTATTTTTTAGCTGTAACTTCTTTTAACAATTATTTACTATATTAACAAGCTATAGCCAAAAATTACGGCCCAAAAAAACGCCCCTTTAATAAGAGATATTCTGATGCTGCTACATGGTCATGGTAATCCATTACGGCATCGTTGGCCAGTGTGGTGTGCATCACTCATGTTAATTGTCAATCCTACCATGAAAAGTTAAATTAAGACCTTGCCGGTCACATTGTTAAATATAGTACATGGTACGTTCCTTGCTCTCTTTTCCACGTGCTTCACTCTATGTCCCGTTTTGAAACACGAAAATTTTTTCATGTTCCTGCAAAAAAATGAATTGAGCCCTGTAAGATTTTTATAAAATTCATGTGTTTGAAGCATGCCCTCAACGTGTGAAGAGTGGTAGATGCCCTATGTGCTGACCAGGTGAAAGAACAGTGTCTTCAGTACGCACTCACCAACTTTCTGTTTAGGAGTCTCTGTCTTGTTAGTTGCAAAAAGGCAAGGATATGTAGGAAGAGGCTAGGCTAGAAGGAACACTATGAACAAAATTAAGGAGCTTTCTCTGAACAAGTGTTCTTTGGACCTTCCAGCTGTACCTTGCTGACGCCCTTACCTTTGACATCGTGCCATTCCGACAACACTAATGCCTAATGGGTGACCTGAAGTCCTCCAATTGCGATGGGTAATAGTCCCCTAGGCAAGTGCTATCAATTTAGTCTGGTTAATCTGCACCTATCTAATCCATGAAGCCGGGCTTGTCCAACACACCATTGGTAGGTGCACGCCCATCGACCCAGTCAGCTAATTCAGTGACAGAAATCACTTGTCCAAGTGAGGAGGCCAGGTTTACCATCTGGAACAGATATTGGTAATTTCTAAGTGTGATGGGAGTTGACATAGCAACGCCAGCTGGACAATTCAACCACCGAATTCACTCCGTTCAGTGCGGTGGAGCCGTGATCAGAACGACGTTGTTGGGGAGGGTCTCGACGCCACCTCAGGCCCACAACAGTCTCGGAGCAACGGCGCCCATTAAGAGATCTACCCGAGCTAAGTCCACAAACCAACCTCGGTAAGGTCCACGAACCAACCTTGGTGAAGTTCACGAGCCAACCTCGGCTGAATCCACGGGCCAATCTCGAAAGGGGTCCAAAGCCAGCCCTGAAGGAGGTCCGGAGCTAGCCACAAACTGACCCTGGAGTCTCCAACATAGCGGGACCCACGACCGACCCCGTAGTCTTAGACATGGCGAGACTCGTGCGGGGTCAAGGACGAAGATACCTCTATAAGTAAGCTAGACCTCAAGAGCAAACTTGTAACTTTACTCGCCTTCCCCCTGTTGGGATACAGGTAGGCTACACTAGCGCAGATTAAAATTTTTCTACCACGTAAACCAGGAAGCCACGCGAGTAAGAGATCATAGATCATTACCACTAGACACGTAGTGCAACGGAAGTATGGTTGAAGCAGCTGATTCAATGAAGAGCGCGTCGGTGTTACGGTAGTAATCGAACGTCCTCCGTCCAACCGTCTCCTCCTCGTGATCATCCCGATCAGCGCCGCAGTTGCAGCAGTACCTCTACCGAAGTCCACATGTCCAAGGATGGAGCACTGTGCGTCGATGTGCTAGCACCAGTGCGCACGACAGGGGATACGAGAGGTGGCGGCTAGGGTTTCGACGGGTGTATTTTTTGGGATACTTCCCTTAGCCCCCGCACCTCTCCATATATAGCCTCCAATCGGATCCATATCCGATACGAGTAGAGATCGAATCCTACTCGGAAACTATCATCCGACCCCTTATCGTTCCAGCCCATTAAGTGTGTGACCCTGTAGGTTCATGTGTATTTGTCCATAGGCCGAAAACTCTTTTTCGGCCCATAAATCAGTAGCGGTCCGTAGCAGGACATAATGACTCCTAAACATACGTAAAGATCATAATAGACGAACATATAAAGTGCTTATGTACTGATCCCTTTGCCTTATGATACCAGATCGAATTCAAGGCGAGAAACGTGCCATCCTATGATAGCTCGATCCTTCACTCGAACCCGTAGTGGATTACTCAGTTGTGATTGACTCCTCAACCACATTTGGCATGGCCATGCACTTTCTTAATCCAACTATATCGATGGGCCCAGAGATATCTCTCCTATTATATAGGAGGGGCAAATTCCATCTTGAACCCGAAAGCTACCTTTATTACCACCCAGTTACGGAGTAGTGTTTGGTAATCCCTAAGCAAACTATTACACATGTAGAAAACAATGACGACCTCTGGTCTAAGGATCATGCATACACTATATATGACACCAACTAATGACACTTAAGAATATAACAATTCTCGCAGTGTCTTATGATGGGTCAATCCAACATCATGTTCTCTAACATGAGTTCACATTATTGATTTGATATCTCATATCCATAATCCGTGAAACAAGTTCATTAATCAATACATGTGCTGATCTATAAATCATAATCATCCCACATAATGATATAAGATCAGAGATAATTTAGAATAACATCAAAACATGAATAAAGAGTTTCACGAACAAGTCACATACTTGTTGATCAATATAAAAGATATTTATTCAAGGGACAAAATAACATTTTATTCAAATATTCATAAACTAGAAGTGATAAAATCATCTCCATGATTGCCTGTAAGGCATATCACTGACACCCCCCCTCTATAAATAGGACTCTTTGTAATAGGAGAGAGGGAGGCCATTCTTGTAACCCTAGATACTCATATTGAATACACTTGGACATTAATGTGTGTATCTCGTTTGAGTCTCTTCGTATCCTTGGCGGTCTTTGAATTCGACCGGAGGTATTTACAAGTTTACTGTCTAATCTCGTATCGACGACAGATGTCTTTGTTATAACCAACACAATTAGAAAATAGATAGAGCCTTAAAAACCCTTCCAGTTACGTGCTACTAATTTTGTATGCTAGCTAATATGCTAGTACCTAATAAACATCTCTTGCGTTTCCTATGTGAATTCGTCGCCAGCAGCAACCGTCTTTTACTTGTCACGCGAAGCATTCCCCATATGTTGAAATGTTGATTGCTCGTCCCCATTTCGAAGGCCATTCAATGCACGTTATTTCGTGGAATACTCTAGTACAGACATTGAGATCGCTGTTACATTTTTTTTTGTCTCCGGTGCCTCATCCACACTACACATTTTAGGGGAGTCAACATTATATTTTGGTAGCTTAATTGCTTAACGTATCAGTTGCTGATTGCTTACCTTGCACTAGCTCAATCACTTCACGGTTTGCAATTTATCTGTAGTGGCCTAGTAGGCACTAGGCAAGCACGACTACAAAAAAAGTTATCATAGACGGATCACAGACGACTTTCTGAACTATCTGAATTTATGTGTCTATGATAATCAAAGGTTATCACAGACGGTTTGTAAACTATCTGTGACAATCACAGCACGGACAACTTATAATTAGAACCGCCTATGAAGAACACTATCACAGACGGTTCAAATCAAAAACCGTCAGTGATACTCACACATCACAGACGGTTCTAACTACCGACTGTCTGTGATGGGCGAGTATCATAGACGGTTAGTATATAGAACCGTCTGTAATACTTTCTTATCATAGACGGTTGGGAGATAGAACCGTCTGTGATGTGCGAGTATCACAGACGGTTTTTGATTCGAGCCATCTGTGATAATACTTCACAGACGGTTTGTACCACAAAACTGTCTGTGACCAGTTCATTCTATACATAATTTTTTTTCTATTTTTCAGTTAGCCTCAGGAAATGTTAACTATGCCATCTGAAAATAAGCAAATACAGCAACAAACACAGCAGCACATTCCATTTTCATTAAGATTAGAATCCACCATTATAACATCATAAGATAACGAGTAGGTTACCCATCTAGCTAACACAGTAAGAACATAAAAAGAACACATCTCCTAATCCTACGAATCTAACTCTTAAACATGGTAAGAATAGAGAAAAAACAGAAATCCTATTAGATAGTAGAAACTCAACCGCGCCGACGAGGTTTCTATGCCTAGGCCCTCTCGCCCCTGATGCAGCGTGTGAACTAGATGTCCTTGACGCCCACCATCGTTGACATCGACTTGAGTGTCGCCTTGGTAGCCAGCTGCTTCCGCGGCGTCTTGCCTCCCATAGACTTGCGCGTCGCCTTGGTAGCCAGCTGCTTCCGCGACGCCTTGCCTCCCATAGACTTGCGCGTCATTTGCTTCGTACGGGATGACGAGGAGGCTGTGTTTGGGTGAATATTGTTAGGGGACAAACAGGCGGGAGTGCGAAAATTTTTGGCATAGGGACGGAGAGGTGAAGCTACGATCCGTGGGATAGGGGTTGGTGGGTTTCTACTGGCTAGAATTGGGTTGAAGAGGATCGACGGGCCCAGCGGTCAGGGACATAATTATTACAAATGGTTTGAATCACAAACCGTCTGTGATACATAATTATTACAGATGGTTTGAATTACAATCCGTCTGTGAAACATAATTGCAATATATATAGGTATAATGTAAACAACTAGTCTCAAAAGATAAAATAGCAAAATTTTATATAGCTTATATATGCTCATTTGAAATGTTTCGATGAGATATACAACTTTGCAGTTGAGGCGAACCCCAAATTCCAAAGGAAAGATCAAAATTTTTGGCAAAAACAGAAATCGAAAACTTGCGATACAAATGTGGTGCTAAAGATGGCCAACTTTGGCTGTCATAGAGGTTGATTAGCGCAAGCAAGTTATTTTTTTTGGATCAGGCTCGTCGTTAGCTTTCCAGCGAGTATAAGAACATCAAAAACGGACACCGTATACAAAAGTTATGCTCGTTTTAGTAAAGATGTCTCGGAACGGAATCCTACTCGGACTCGAATTCATCTCGGGCAGGAGATTATGAAATTTTAGAGGATTACAAGGTGGGAAACAAATCACAGATGATTTTTTGTACAAACTGCCTGTATCACAGGCAGTTTGTATAAAAACCGTCTGTGAAATATCACAGACGGTTTAAATAAATAACCATATGTGATGTTTACTATTATCATAGACAGTTTTTATTAATAACTGTCTGTGAATTATCACAGACGAGTATTAGTAAGAACCGTCTGTGATGTCTTACATTATATCATAGACTGTTCGTATAAATAACCATTTGTGAAAATATCATAGACGGTTATTCGTATGAACAGTCTGTGATAATTACAGTATAGACGATTCCACATAGACGGTTATTCGTATGAACAGTCTGTGATAATTACAGTATAGACGGTTCCTAAAAGTCGTTTGTGATGTAAGTATCTAGTATAGGCGTTTTTTTGTAGTAGGGAGGACAATTCATTTGTTGATTTTTACCCGTGAACTGTGTGGTCTCTCCGCTACATTCTTTTCTTTTTTTCCGACAACACCTCTCAGCAACATTCTTGGGAGTCAATTTTTGAGTAGTCCGATGAATATTAAAATGTTAAACTGTCACCTCTCACCAGAATTAAACTGTATGACGAACTTAACTTTTCACTGTCAATCTTACTCTTAACAGAAACATATGGCAAGCCTGGAAGCCAAAGCCGCAGAGCGGGTGATTGAAGCATGCGTGAGGACAGAGTCCGTCAGGAAGTGTGTCTTCACCTCGTCCTTACTAGCCTGTGTGCGGAGGCAAAACTACTCTCATTACAGACGGTTTCCAACTATCATTGACGAGAACTGCTGGAGCGACGAGAACTTCTGCCGCGATAATAAGGTGGGTATTTTCTACAGCGCAGAATTTCTGTTTGCAATTGCATGCATTTTTGTCCGCATTCAGATTATAGCGTGATATTCTCATATCATAGTACGGTTCGGTGAAGCTTAGACAACATGTTCATTGAAAATCCACACAACCATCTTCCAGAAAAATCCACGAAAATTTACTTCACGCCGAATACATGGAGCATATTTTTACCACCCACCAACAGTACCTTTTTTCTGTGGAAAATTGAGCAATCTAATGATGTAGAATGAAACTTTTCAGCTCTGGTTTGCACTTGGCAAGACGGCAGCGGAGAAGGCAGCCTGGAGGGCAGCCCGGGGAAGAGACCTGAAACTGGTCACCATCTGCCCTGCGCTGGTCACCGGACCGGGATTCCGCCGCCGCAACTCTACCGCGTCCATCGCATACCTCAAAGGTACAAACTTGATATATGTCGTGAAACGGAGGGAGGACAAAACAGCACGAGGTTTTCAGCACACTGACAAACTTGCTTTTTACACGTCTGCAGGAGCCCGCGCCATGCTTGCTGAAGGCCTGCTCGCCACGGCGAACGTCGAGACGGTGGCCGAGGCGCACGTCCGGGTGTACGAGGCCATGAGCAACAACACGGCCGGCGGGAGGTACATCTGCTACGACCATGTGATCCAGAGAGCCGAGGAGTTCGCTGAGCTGGAACGCCAGCTTGGGCTGCCGGGCAGAACGGCGGCCGTGCAGAGCTCCGACGACGACCGGCCGGCGAGATTCGAGCTCTGCAAAGGGAAGCTGGCCAGGCTCATGTCCTCGAGGAGGAGGTGCACGTACGACGACTTTCTACCCCGTCACGTTTGAGCAAGGTGTGAGAAGAAGGCTTTGCAGAGGTAGCTACTGATGGATTTGAAGGCAGTTTAACTGGGTTTGCATGACGGTTATGATCGTCGAGCAAGGATTGCAGCAAGGGCCAGGACTGGCTGCACAATATGCCCTCAGTGGCTCATGCTGCTTGATGAGATGAAAACTGGAAGGGAAGCGAAGAAATATAGTAGTTAACTGTCCTTGTGATTGGAAGGGGCAGCGTGTGCGCGATGATGTACATAGTGCAATGATGTAGGTTGTGTTGATTGCATCAATAATGTTGGATCGAGGTTTTTTTTTCTGACCACTGTCCGGTGATCCAACTTCAGCTCACAATAGATACGAGACTAAACAACAAACTTTGGGCACCCCGGTCGGACACGTTGACCTCCGGCCTCGGAGGATGCAAAGGGGAGTTCGTGAAGAAGTAAACACGCCGAATCGGTACAATTCATGGCTTGAGAGCTGAATGAGTTATGAGGAGTTGATCCCCCTCCCACTGTTACAAAGGCCCTATTTATAGATGGGCGAAAAGGAAGTTACAAATTTGCCCTCGAATCATGGTACGGACCTAGGGGTATTCTGGACATCCAAGTTTCGCAGGGTCGCTTCCCGGGAATTTCGGGACGTTGTTACCCTCATGATGCCGTGGGGTCTACCTTCGTACCTCAGGACACTCAAACGGGACCTAGGGATACAAAGCTTTGTCGCCCGGCTTCGACCCACATTGTCGCCCAAGGTAAGGAGGTCTGGTACGCCCCGTCCGAGGGTGCCTTGGCAAGGAGACTTAGGTCTGGACGCGGGGTGGTCCGCTCCCCCGCGGCGTTAGTTGAGGCTAGTCCGGCCCAGGTTTTTGGCCAGGTGTGACCATCGTGGCCCGCTCAGTTCCTTAGTGTGATGTAGGGGGTGAAAATTGTACAAGTTAATCCGGATTAATCTGGTACCAAATCCGGTTAGTACCAAATATGGAAAGGTAATTTAGTATCTGGTGTCGGATTCGGTCGGTACCGGATAGTTGTTGCTGTATACGGTAGTGGAAACGGGAGAGCTAAAATCCGATCGAATAGTGTCAGTAAATGGTAAACCAGACTATCCGACTAGATATCCGATAAAAAAGTTGGTACTCTAATCGGCTCAGCCCATCAACCATCATTTACACTAACTGGCCTAAATTTTACCCTAGTCCTAACCTAACTCCAGAGTGTAGGCAGTCACCATAAATCCTCCCCGCTTATGTTAAACTTGCGTATGAATTTATCGGTTTTCAAACTTATGTATGAATTTATCTCTTATGTTGAACTTGTATTGTGTCAGGTAACGTACTTAACTAATCTAAATGAATTTATTGCTAGTTGAAGGTTTAAAGTGATAGTGGTACGGTTCAGTGTATATTCCTTTATGTATGCACATACTGTTCGCCTATATTATCCATTTCCGAGTTGAAACTATCATGTATCCGTCCCGACTGTATGGTATCTAAAACTCCGAATACTCTAAATTCCTATTCATATCTGGTCTTACCGTATCTGACTCCGAATTTGGGGAAAAATGGGTTAGGATATGGTGTGAATAATATCCGTCCGAATATGATCCGATTGCACCCCTAGGGCGATGTGTGGATTGTCATACTAATTAATTGCACAATCGTTTGAGACTTGATTTGTCTTACTACTTTGTTAACCATAAAAAAGGTTCCCCTAGGGTTTAGGTGGTGACGCCCCTGAACATATGGTGTGGAATCTGAGGGACCATGTGAAAAGGTCTGGTATTTTACATGATGAACCATAGCCAAGTGTGTAGAGTGGAGATTTGAATTTTACAGAGTTTGCATTTCTTCAGAGGGGAACCGGCCAGAGCATGCGATCGACCGCCGGGCTCGGTGGTCAACCGACGACCATCGTGGTCGGACCAATTAGCGTCGTGATGCAGTTGGCGAGTTGTTTTTGGTTGGAAATTTGTTATTTGGAGATTTTGCTCTGGTTTGGTCTGTTTTGATCTAGGTTAGTGCATTTTATGTTGCGTGAAACATGCTTTGGCTAATATAGGTCAAGTTATGAAGAACTTGTGTCAAAAAATGATTTCTTTATCTTTGAATGTGTAGGGAAGCTTGGAGTCAACCATCATCAACAGCGAGGATCGGAGCTATGCTAAGGAGCTGAGACCCAAAATGATCAAGAATGCTGAGTGAGATGGCTGAACTTAGCATGGCACAAGGAAGGCCAGAAATGGTAAAGGGAAGGTTCAAGCGATAGGTTGCACGAAGTGGCTTAGTCAGTCCAAGTGAAATGTGGTCCAGTAGAAGCAGAATGGGAGAGACTTGTCGACACGTTTCAAGCTAGTGGTGCACCTACATGTGATAAGCATAGGGATTGTTTGTAAGGAAAGATGAAGACCAGGTCAAGAAAGGGTATGTTGGTAAGGAGCCCAAATACCAGAAAACACGTGAATCAAAATAGCAGTGCTTGAGCAGAGTTTGGGAAAGCAGTTTAAGGGCCCTTTCATATTAGTTTTTGGCTTTATCTTATGAATAGTAACAGCTTATGGAGAAGCTTGTATAGAGAGAGACACTCACGTGCAATTTTTGCCAATATAAATAAAGTCACTAAAGTGTATACTATAATCAACTAGTAGACTCTATCTTGAAAAGACACTCCGTTTGAAAGCTAGGTATTGTAAAAAAGGTATTTACTATAGAAAAATAGCTTTTAGAAGCCAATACAAATAGGGCTTAAGTCAAGGACGTGCTGAGAAGATCAATTGGATGAAGGGCTAAGGACTTAGCAGATTCGAGCTCATGTGCTTTGAAAAGCGTGTATAAGTTAAGTATGTAAGTAAAACATGTGTTGTGTGGGGTTAATGGGTTTTTTCATTTATGCTAGTGGATAGTAGTTAATAGGGCTAGATGTGAGCTGGTTGCCTTATCTATTTAACGGGTTGTGGATGAAAGCTCACAAGCTAACCATCTAGTCATCCAACCATTCCAACCTTGTGTTATAGGTTAAGGTTAGAAGAGTGAGTGTTGTGATGTGTTCTCTTATTCTCTAGGTGGAGTGACTGTAAAACCTTCATCACCAAGTAGTAATAGATCAACTTTATCCATCACTCGAGGTGTCTTCTTGATTTGCTCTTGTTCTTATTGATTTTGATCTCTTCTCTCTCCTTCTTGATCTTACTGTGTGCCAAGGATATGTAAGTGATAGACATGACTTATGGAGACTAATCCTCATCCATCTAAGCACAGGTCTTGCAAATGTTGATGTTGCTCGGCTTTGCTTGGATTTAATCTCATCTTGAAATTTCTTAATCCCTGGATGTTTGCTTGAACTCTTTGGAAGAATAGCTTGCTATGATATATGGAAACTCATTTGAAGCCATCTTGGCTATCCTCCACCCACGAGCAAGTCATATTCCAAGATTTTAAAGTTTGACCGATTTTGGTGCTATTTTACTTGTCCTTGGGAAAGGTTGCAACTTTGACCAAGATTCATGCCATCTTTTGTGGAATAGATTCCTGAGACCCTAAGCAAGGTGCATGCAAAGTTTCATCTATTTTGGTTAAGGGTTTTGGGAGTTGCACTATTCGTGATCTTGGCTTGCGCTGATTTACTATTCTATGAGTAGGGGAGCAGTCATACTGCCCCTAGGCCCGGTCCACCTAGGCACTGGTCAGAGCACCGTTGTCAAGCTAGTTAGATCGGCCGGCGGTTATACTATTGGTGACTTGCCAATCAGACCACCCATCGGTCAGACCACACTCTTAGTGGCTATCAAACAAGTGAGAAGCTGAAATCTTCATCTCTTGGGTTTTTGAGCTTGATTTCTACTCTTGGCTTTTAATTCTAATCTTTATAGCTTTGTAACTATTAGAGTGAAAAATTGATGAATACTTAGGAAAAATTTCAAAGGCACCATTCATCCCCTCTGTTGCTATATCGATCCTACAAAATCCTTATTGGATACATCTTCCACTAAAAATCCAGGGTAGTGGGTGGTGAATGAGAAGGTAGGTGGCATGATGGCTATGCTAGATCGTCTCAACTTGCCAGTTGGGGAGGATGAGGCGGTGGTGATGAGCGATGAGGAGGAGGATGGAACCCCCTCGTTGAAGTGGTTACTCATCGGTATGGTAATGTCTTTGTCTGTGCTGCTTCTGTAGACGATTATGGTGGCAATAAAATCTGCATGGGGAAACCGTAGAAGCTTACGGCCAGATCAGTTGGTGATTGTCGATGTTTTAATATCGATTTCTTATGTATGATTTGTTTGGATTTAGGGAAACTCTAGAAGACTCGGACTATGAACATGTAGAATAGAGACATATGAATTTTATACAAGTTCGGGCCTTCTCCTATGAGAATAATAATCTTATGTCATGTGTGGCTATTACTCAGAGAATTGATTACAACTGAGAGAGTAATGTGAATTGCTTAGCACTATCTCCTGATTGGATCTCCTTCCATCTTTTCCTCTGGCGTTAACTTTTATATAGTTGATGAAAAGATTATTGTTGTTCTACGCCAAAAGACATCTCAACGCTTCGGGAGATAATCGTCTTGCGAAAGTTATTGTCAGAGAAACATGGTGGCCCGTTCGTTGTGTGGTGGTTGTTGTCAGAGAGAGAGATCATGTGCGGTTTATTAGGAATAAGTGCACATTCTAACTGCCTTGTCAGACGAACCCATGATATAATAGATCGTCGTAGACAAGCCAATTGGAGATAGACTAGTGAAAGATCAAGCTCCGTTTAAATTGGTTTTGGTGTTAATGACAATGCCACTATGAGATTTTGGTGTTAATGACAAATATCATAATGTGATTTTAATGATAATATCATATACAATTATGTTGCTTCAATAATATTGACAAATGCATATATGAGACTAATATGTTTGTTGAAGTTTATTTATGATTAGTCTCATTTGATGGAAAGGTGAAATCAAAGAGGTATGCATTCGAAATTATTCTCTCATATATTAGTGCATTCCTTAAATCCAAAATATAGATTGAACTCCACTAACTGTTCAAAATGAATATGTGCATATGTATTCAATATACACTTTTGTATGCACATATTTAGGGGGAGCTCTCTATATTGTTTAGAGTTTCATGAGTAATGATCCATGCTTGTCTCAATATGCATATTTGGGATCCTTACTTTGAAATACATTGTTGGGTATATGTAACTTGTGTAGTTCATATATATACTCATGTGTAATCGGGTTATCAACTAACTTCTCTATTATATGTTAATGGTTGAATAGTCAAATGACAACCGGATAAGTAAGCTTTGTGCTCATCTAAAGAGTATACAAATTGTTGTGTACAAGTTGTATACTCACAAATCAATTTTATATCTCATAATTTGTTGAGATTGTCATGAATTACCAAAAAGGGAAGATTGTTGAATCTTGTCCCTCCATTATGTGTTAATGGTGAAGTTTGGCAATTGATGACAATTGTTTTCTGAACTAACGGTTTCCATGAGTTGGATGAATAGGTTAGGTTCCAAAAATGAGGATGACTTGGGATGACTTCATGTGTTGAAGATCATCAAGTCAAGATGCGAGGAGAAGATAGATTCATGAGTTGAATGCTATCAAGAAGAAGATAGATTCATGTGTTGAAGGCCACCAAAAAGATGTGTCATGAGTTGATGCATGAAGGTGATCATATGTTGATCAAGAAAAGACCATCATGTGTTGATGGAGTTGATAAGGAAGATGCATCATATGTTAATGCATATCAAGATGATGACCCAAAGCAAAGGTATGACTAGCTAGGGCTAAGGATTTGTTCCTAGTCTTTTACCGGTCTTGGTGTTTGGTTGGAAGACCGGATTGCTAGTATAGGTTACCGTACTATTAAGAGGGGTCATGTCTAGTAGTTTGAGTCTCATCATGTGTTGATGGCTCATCCTCACCTCGCTAGCTCAAATTGACATGAGGCTTGTGTTTGCGAATGTGTTTTGGAAATAGTTGAAGATCATGTGTTGAACATCTTTGCAACATGGGACTATGCATTGCAAATGTGTTTTGCAAGTGCTTGAAGTCCATGTTTCTATTCTTTGTAATATGAGGCTTAAATTTGCAAATGTGTTTTGCAAATGGTTGTGGCTCATATTTAATCTTTGTGTCATGATTTCAAAAGTATGCAAATGTGTTTTGCAACTTGTTGGAAATCATGTGTGATCCTTGTGTGCACGATATCGTAGTTTGCAAATGTGTTTTGCAAAATCTATTGAGATATCTGACCGCTCAGAAAATCGAATCTTGGCTCAGATGAGCGGTACTACGGCGAGCGAAGTACCGGCATGTGTTGAGCGGTACTACCGGCTCCCGGAAGCTCCGAGTCCCGAGCGGACCCTTTTTTCCGGAGAGCACCAAGTTTGGGCTCGACTCGAGCGGAAGTACCGCGCCGACTTTGCGGTACTACCGGCGAGCGGAAGTACCAGAAAATGAACGGCGGTACTACCGCTCTGACCGTGTAACGGCTAGTTCAGAGGCTCTGACATAGCCGTTACGGTAGCGTCGTAACCGGAGCGTACTACGGCCGTTGGCACACAGTGATACCGCTCGTCCTGAATTTTTCAGGACTTTGCTCCAACGGCTAGTTTTCTTGTGTGGGGTATTTATAACCCCTTGAGGCCGGTTGGAGAAGTGGCTGGAGTATTTATTTGTGATCCCTTGAGCTAGTTTGAGGTTCTCCACTCTATTGTGCATGTGTTGCACTTTGTGAAAAGGGAGAAGAGGACTAGAGTGCATGTGTTGCCTCTAGGTGAGGACTTTGTGTCCAGCGAGCTTGTGCATCCGTTGCACGTGGTGAGAGTCAAGCGAGGGGCTTGGCTTATTACTCTTGGAGTTTGCCGACTCCTAGACGGTGTTGGAGGCGTCGTGCGCGGTGATCTTCTCAAGAAACTTGTGAGAAGGCCCGGCAAAGTTGTGAAGGTCGGAGCTCACCTACCCGGAGCGGGAAAGAGCTACCACTAGTGGATTGAGGTGTTTCAGCTTAATTCGTGGAGCCGGTCCGATTAGTTCGGGCTAACCTCAACGTGGATTAGGAGAGAGCGGCAACTCTCCGAACACCACAGTAAAAAGAGACCGTGTCAAATTATGGTTTGTTTCCTTGTTCCTTATTTACATTCAAGCAATTTACATTCATAGAATTAAATTAATTGCTTGTATACCTAGGATTGCAAACCTTGACCTAGGATAGATTTTGGTGCACTTAGGCGATATTCTTGTTGTATGCGCTATTTGAGCTAAACCAAATTAATTTACGCTTCCGCATTATATACTTGGTTTAGGCAAATAGAAAAGCTCTCGAATTAATTAGCAATAATTTGTAGATAATTTTTTTAGACCGCCTATTCACCCCCCTCTAGTCGGCCACCTCGATCTTACAACTAGTCGCAGGAAGGTCTATGACCACGAGGTGGTCATAGGATGACTTATGACTATGTGATCGTAGAAAAAACTTACGACTTATATAATCGTAAAAAAAACTTGATGAAATGATCTCTTTTATGCAAAAACTTGAATATCAGCAATTCTTCTTCATGAGACTGCTTGTTATTCATTTGCATAAAATCAAAGGGGTTTTGTATGACCAAGATCATTCTTTTACGTGTAATGTTTGAGATGGTCAATAATAACTTGAGACCAAAGAAAATGAAAACAACTCAAATTGGTTGAAGCTTATGGGCAGTTGTGGATGGATCTTTGTTTAGGACTTACTTTATTGAGATAGATCATAAAAATGTAGTTAATGGTTGAAGCTTATGAGGTAGTTATGGATGACTCCTAGTACATGACTTGTTTTTGGTAAGATAAGGCCTAAATGATTTCTAAAATATCTAGAATGGATTTTATCTAGTACTTGAGCATAGTTGGCTAAAATTGAACTTCTAGCTATTTAAATGTTTCAACTTGAGCTTCTTCATTCCATTTAGCCTTCTTGACATTGCTTAGCTTACAGTTGGATACATTTAGTTGAACCTGTCAATTTTGAAGTCTTACTTAATTTGAAACTAAATTGAATGCTCTAAATTGTGCTATCTTATTTAGATTGGATACATACGACTTATCATGATCTAGATGCTTTGTATGCATTTTGTGGCCTTAAGTGGTATCTTTTTAGCTTGAACCCCACTTTGGATAATTTTCAAAGTCTCTTTTAGGTTATGCATTTTCATCCATGCATACATATTCTTTCTTGCTCTCCTATTGTTTATAAGTGGTATCATGCGTCATTTTAGGAGGGAGAATGAGTATTTGTAAGCTTGCATTGCTTCCTTGACCTTTGATGACTATTGTGCCAAAAGAGGGAGAATGTTTAAGGCAAAACTTGGGAATTGGTCCAAATAGGGTGAATTTCATGAGAATGAACTTAAAAAAAGGAGAAAATGCTTAAAAATATTAAAAAGGGGGAGAATGAGCTTTGTGAGGTTGCATTAGAGCAAATCGAGCTTTTATGTGAGAAAAACGCATGTTTGGGTCATAATTGATCTTGTGTTCTCAAGTGGTATTTTGTTTGTTCTTATTTACTATTTTGTGTTTTTTTTACTATGACAATAGTCATGATTAACAATTATTCTTTTATTTTGACCATAAAAAAGATTATGCTATTTGAGGAGTTTTAGGTGCGGATTGGAGCTTTTTTGTGAAAACTTGCTCTTTCTGTGTCTTAGCACCATTTCTCATCTTGCCACTATAGTTATGTTCTTTTCTTTCTCTTAAAAATGGACCACAAGTGGCTCTTTCAACTTATTTGCTTTAAAAGTCCAAAATTCAAACTCAAATTCTTGCCTTTTGGGTGTTTGTCAAATTATTCATCAAGGGGGAGATTGTAAGACCATGTGGTGGCAGCCCCATGAGAGTGATTGGTATTTGACATTGCTTATGACTTGCTTTTGTTGTTTCAGTTTGATTTTTGTTAAATTGCATTTCGGTCTGTGCTTTTCTGGAAGCACTGGTCAGACAGGCCTGGGCAGGCGTTCTGACCATTAGGAGGTTGTGGTCAGACCAGTCTGGGATGGTGGTCTGCCCGATGGAGTGTGACCGACCAAGTGGAGGTCCAACCAGCCTATCTTGGGTAGTGTGATCGGTCTGGTGGCCGCGGTCAGAACAACCCCTATTGAGGTTGCTGAGTGAAGTTGGTTTGAGTTGAGTTGTTATAGTGGTGTTAGTCACAGTAGGAGTTGTGCAGTGTTATTCATAGTGTTTCCATGCGTGGGTTAGTTATGGTGTAGGTCCATGCATATGGTTTGCTAATTGATAGTCAAATACATGTCATTTGTACTTGGATCGATTGCTTTGTTCTTTAGTGTGTAGGTGCTTTGATGATTGTTAGAGCCTGCGGCGAGACCGACACTACCGAAGGGGTCCTAAGGCCCTGGCATGCCACATAAGTTCGGGTGGAGCAACATTTCAAGCTGAGAAGCATGAGAAAAGACAAGGGTTGTAAAGAGGCAATGCATGTGGTGTTCCAATTGGACTTGTGCATTTCAAGTGGTGACATTTCTCGGAGCATGGGTACAATCTTGGTAGCAAGACGTTGGGCATCATGAACTCTGGAGTGATGTGGTTTGCCATAGGACTTGGGCATTTTAATTGGTGATGGCCTCGGTGTAGATGTACAATCTTGGCAACAAGTCATGGGCATCGTATCTTCGTGAAGACCGGTAGGTGGAAATTATGAAAATTATAAAATACTAGGTGGAGTGGCGATTTGCAAAACCACGGCACTGGCATAAATGTTTTAGGTCATGTCTTTGTGGATGGAATGTCTTATCGGTCTATTAGAGCCTTTGCGAAGTGATGCTCTAAAAAGTGTGCAAGTGTGTGTAATGTAAAACCTGTTTGTGTGTAGGTTACCAGGTTTCCCCATATGTAAGTAGTGTGATCCACTAAGGAGTGCTGGTTGTTAGGATTAAGTATGAGGTGACGAGCCTCCCCTATATAAGCATTGTGTTGAGTTGAGTCATGCAAGAGACTTTAGAGATTAGGGTTAGGATTTTCTTCTGTTGGAGCCTTATGTGTGTGCTCTAGGCACAGAGCTCTGCTGTCCTAAGAGATTGGCTGTAAAATGTTCATCTCCATGTGAAACGAATATCTAACGTTTGCCCAAGTGAGTTGTGTCATGGATGCTCTCTTGTGCTTTTGATTTTCTTGGCTTTCTTATTTGGATTTCTCTTCTCTTAATCTTTTCTAGTGCTAAGGATATGTAAGAGATGAAGATATCTCCTGGAGAGAAGATCCTATTCATCTATGCATGATCTGAAGGAAGTTCTTTAGTTTGCCCAGTTTTATTAAGAGAGAGGTGATTTGAGAGTTTTGCTCTTGTGGGTATTTTGGGTTAAATTCATGGTGTGATTTAGTGCAACCTTCAGCAAGGTTTGCTTAGTTTTATTTTGGGTTAAATTCATGATATGTGATAGTCCATATAAGGTCACCTAGATCATCTAGTACTCACGAGCAAGAGTAGATCGAGATTTCCCTCTTTTGCCCGGTTTTAGTGCAACCTTCGACAAAATGAGAAAAGGTCACAACTTTGGCAATGCTTCTATTGATCATTGATTGGAATATGTTTGTGACATCATGGAGAAGGTGAATATCATGTTTCAAGTCATTTGGATCATCAGATCAAAAGTTACATAGATTTTTGGATTTAAAATAGTGCTGATTGTACTGTTCATCTGGTCAGACCGATTTTAGATAGAAGTCTTATTGGTTTTCATTAGAAGTCTGATCGGTTTTGGGGTGCTTTTCTGGAGTTTTGCCTCTTGTGGCTTTGGGCTTTGATGAATAATTGAATTTGTGTTTCCGCTACGTGTTGTTGTTAATATTTGGTGAAAGATTTTGAAATATCCATTCACCCCCTCAGCCTCGCCATACTTGATCCTACAAATCATATCCGGACTTAAAATTGCATAGTAAAATTATAGCATAAATTTCACAAAACCACACTTTTAAGCAAGATTTTCGTAGAGCAACGAGGGCTGCACAACGAACTATAAAGACATGAAAAAAGGAAAATTACATAAATGCTCTCCTTCTATTGTCAACTACTTTTAAGCATCAGTTTTAAAGTTTCATAACTACACGAGCATCATTCTTAGAGCATATTTAATTGATTCAACAGTACATATGTGATGGATACTAAAGGAACTGCATGCCGAAGAATAAAGGGTTGCAGATCACATGAAATAATTTGAATATTATAATTTTTAGAATATTATCAATTTGATTTAATTTTCATGTTTTGTAGAATTTGTTTTATTTGTGATATTGATGTAGAGTAGTATATGTTAAACAAAGAATATAGATTATATATTTGGGGAAAAATAGTTGTCAATCATTTATAGCTAGATGATGTTTGTAGTCACGCTATCCTTATCATCTTTTTATAAGCCATCCGTATTAGATATATTAATTTCCCGAATATGTATGACATGTTCTTTATAATTTTTAATCAGCATCTCCAATAATAGTGACAATAGTTGTATCTATATTAATACAACTAAAAAATGCAAATTATAATAGATATTGTAGGTAAGTTTGTGTCTGTGCGTGGATCACTTGAGTTCAATTATATCTCTACCATCTCATGTCTTAATTTCAACCAAGAGTTCCCCAACTATACGCGCATGCATATCACGGTGCAAATCAACTTTATGCACACTTCCATAGATCAAGAAAAATCATTGGTTGTGATTTGTTAATCATAAGAAAGGTCCACCTAATTAAAAGCTATATGTTTTTCTTTTTGTGAGAAATTCTAGTAATTATTCTCATTTATCAGGTAACATCCATTGGTTATGGATTACTAAACATAATTTTGTCCCACCAAATTAAGGGCCAAATGTTTTTATTTTTTATGAGAATTTCTACAATATTTATTTTTTCTTAGCTAATATAATCAACCAACCAAAGCTTTTATTGTGTGATAGATAACACCCAACGGTTGTTATAGTTCATCTTTCATTAGAATCCCCCACATCGATGGCGGTTCTAGAAAAAATTAAAGTTGTAAACACTCATTTTTCATTTCTCCTTTTTTCTTGCCAAGTGCCACTTTTTCTTTTTTTTTCCATGCATGGCTTTTACTCATTTATTTTACAAGTCCATGCCCTTTTTTTTCTCTCATACGTGGCTTTTAGTACGAGCCATCTAGGATTCTTTTTATTTATTGGGTTCATCTAAATCTATAATGAGTAGTCTTGTCTTATCTAAGACATCCAATGTAATAGCCTACTAACCATAATAAGGGTTCACAGAATTGAGGGGCGGATATTTTCTTTTTTAAGAAATTCTAGCTTATTTCTCTTTTTTCTTAGTAACAGTAAAACTCATGTCATCGACTTTTAGTATCTAATAAGTAAATTTTGTTTATCCAGGGATTTACTTTGGAATTCATATGGAAATCAAATTGCTAAATTTCTTTTTTGCCTCAAATTTTAGTTAATTTGGATTGTACTTAACATGTATTTTTTTAAAAAAAAATTAACTTCCATTTATTATTATTTTGAATTTATTTATTTTTGGATGTTACTTTAAATGTTGCATGGAAATAAAATTGCTAATTTTGTTTTTTTGTTTTTCTGAATTTTAGTTAATTTAGATCGTATTTGACATGGACTCTTTCTTTTAATCTGAGCTATTTTACTTGGGTTAGTGAGATTGATGACTAAATCTTTCTGGTTAATACAAGAGCTTCCTAAGAGTGCTTAACTAGTATATGTTTACAAATTTTAATATTTTTTGGATTTAGGTTTCAAATTTATTTACAAATGAAATATCCAATCATCCCTTAATTTTCATTCTGAATTTGCATGTTTTGGATCGTACTCGTCGTGTATTTCATTTTAGTTTTAGGCTGGAAATCATACGAGAAACCAATTTGCATTATCTTTTAATTATTATTTCGAATTTAAGTTTTTAGGGGGTGTACTTTGAAATTCATATGGAAATCAAATTGCTAATTTTATTTATTTTCTATTCCGAATTTTAGTTCATTTCGATTGTACTTGACGTGAACTCCTTCATTTTTAATTTGCTAATTTTATTTGATTATTATTTTTAATTTTTGTAATTTATGGATGTTTATTTAGAAGTCGTATAGAAATCAAATTGCTAACTTTTATTTATTTTTAATTCCATGTTTCTCTTAATTTAGATTGTACTTGGCATGTACTCTTTTTTTAATTTGAGGTATTATAACTTGGTCCACCAGATTGAAGGCTAGATTTTTCTCTAAGTGTATAATTAGTATAGATATAGATAGATTAAATCTAAGCTTTTGAAATTAGAATCCAGCAACTTAAGGGCTAGATGTTTTGCCTTTTTGTGAGAATTTCCAAATTTCTTTTTAGTTTTAGGCTAGAATTTGTATAAAAAACTAGTTTCAATTTTTTAATTATTATTAGAAATTTAGTTTTTTGAGAGGTTTATTTTGAAAATCATATGAAAATCAAACAACTACTTTTATTTTATTTTTTTGTTCAAATTTTAGTTAATTTGGATTGTACTTGACATGAACTCTTTCTTTTAATTTGCTATTTTTTATTTAATTATTATGGTGATTTTTAGTTATTTATGGATGTTAATTTGGAAGTCATATGGAAATCCAATCGCTAATTTTTTTTAATTTCAAATTTCTCTTAATTTGAATTGTACTTGATATGTACTGTTTCTTTTACTCTAAGTTGTTATAACTCGGGTCCGCCAGATTGATGGTAAGATGTTTCTCTAAGTGTATAATTAGTATAGATATAGATAGATTTTTATATCTCTAAGTAAACTATCAATTCTAATCTTTTAAAATTAGGACTCACCAAATTAAGGGTTAGATGTTTGCCTTTTTTTGAGAATTTCTAGCATATTTATCTTTTTTTCTTAGCAACTCTAAACGGCATATTATCGTCTTTTTACACATAATAGATTAGGGATCGGGTGTTTTTCCTTTTGTGAGAATTCTTAGCATATTTCTCTTTTTTCTTAATAGTTCTAAAGCGTCTATCATTGATTTTTAGTATATAATAGATAGATGGATGGATGACAAAAAAATGCTATGCCAAATTAAAGCAACACATGCTCTTCTAAATGACTATAGAAAAACATGCTCTGAAGAAACAAACAAGTAAATAAACATGCAGGCATAAGGCCTTGAAATTCATACAAAATTCATGTGTTCCAAACGGTGTCCGAATGTGATAATTTTAGCTAGGGCATGACGACTAGATATTCTACTCACAATAACGAAAAGTACAATCATCTCAAAACAAAACTAAAAATACAGAGAGTTGGAGTACATCAAGTCTGCGAGACTCTATGCAATCAAGTCGGCGGCAAGCATGGGTATAGCTGTACAGACACTTCGCATCCAGTGGGATCTGTTCCGGGATGCGAACAGCAAACTGCTGCTACATATGTTTCTTTTTTGGGAACATTTCTTCTGTAGCACTGAAAGTTTACTGATTCTGAAAAATACCACCGAAAAAATCGGGTTCCGGAAATTACCACCAAAAGATTCACCTCATTTCGAGATTTAGCAGTTTGTTAGTTTCCGTTCGTGTAACTCTCATTTTTCGTCAGATGACGAATGTGTAATGTTATTTTTGCCCCTCATCATGAATGTGTAATCTTTCAATCCCCCACGGCCACTCAGGCCCTCGGCCAGTCCTCAATCCCGACCTCAATTCCCCATTCATAACCCTAACCCCCGTCCTAAATTTCCACGGACATCGAGCGGCGCCAGCGAGCAACAAGCTAACGAGCGCCGGGCGGCGGCCATCCTCATCCCTATCCTTTAACTCTGCGAGAAGACCCAGTGGCTGGCGGCGGAGTCCAAACTGGGATCCGGCGACCTTGGCTCTGGCAACACAGATCGGCTTTGGGATTTTCGGCAAGAGCAACGGCCGATCTCACCAGAGGGGCGGGCGGCGTTCGGGCGACGGGCGGAAGAAGGAGCTCGGCCTCTGCGGCTTCTAGATCTGCTGCCTCCACCGAAGAAAAGAGGGGCTCTCAGTATCTGCCGACTCCACCGAAGAAAGCCTGAGCAATTGGGCATGTGAGCAGGAAAAGAACGAGTGGAGGATGCATCCACCTGAGATCCTTGAAGGGTAAGACTCGAACCCTAACTGTACTGTTGCTTTTTTCTTGCTGTAATTTGCGGACGATTTGACCTGAGGATGTGCAGCGGTACAGTTTGTTAACTCTCTGTACTGCTACTCTTTCAGGATCGATTCGCATAATGCTTGTAAAGTAGAGATTGTGTTACTTCCTTCCAAACGGTAGAGGATGGGCGATCTGTGTACCGCAAGGGTAGGCGCTTGGATTGGTGGGTGAATTCAGAGGAGTATTCCATAGTTGATATGGAGAAAGATGTCTTCGAACACTATAGCTGGGCGAGTAATCAGGAGGCATTTTTTTGGTATGATGGACCTGATGGTGAAACAGTTCGTCTTGATACTGACCAGGAGCTCTTATCCTTGTTATGGTCTTCAAAAGTAGTGAAGTTTATCATGACTGTTGGTAGGTCTGACCACTTGGTTGTTGCAAGTGAGGTGAATGAGCTCCAGATTAAACCAAGAATTGGGGATAGTGAGCTGCAGATTGTAGTCAGAAACGAGTTTCCGGCTGAAAATGGTGGTCCAGAGTGGGCAGAGGAACCAGAACATGGCCTCACAACAGCTGGTCCTAATAGAGCTGAGGAGGAAGAGATGGAGCACTATATGGATCCTGGTTTTGATGCAGAAGGAGATGATCCAACTGGAGCCGATGAAGAATGGAGATATTTCAAGAAGCAACCAAAGACTACAGATGCAGGTGCTCAAAGAGAAAACAGTGACAAAGTAGAACCTCCAAAGGAGAAAAGGAAGGTGGGGGGACTGAAAGATTTTGATCCTGATGATGTTGTACCAAATGATGAAGCCGCTATGATCGGTGATGCAACTGCTGCAGAAACCACATATGTTCGAGACAATCGTGAAATAAAAGAGGGATCCACATTTGCTGACAAGGATGCCTTTATGCTAGTTATCAAACAATATGCAATCAAAAAGGAATTTGAAACTTTTGTAGAGCATAGTGATAAAAAAAGGTATAGGGCAAAATGTGCGGATCCAGAATGTGATTGGAAGATTTATGCAAAGAAACTTCTTGGTTGTCCTACATCCATGGTGAATTTTCTTTTTGTTTTGTTTAATATGCGGCATCTTTTTGTACTTGCTGAATTATCAATTTGAAGTTCTGACCAATCCATTTTCTTGTCCTTGCAGATTATTTCTCTTTCAGAGGGCCGCACATGTGCTAGCACAAGCAAGGTGATGGGAAAGGAGGCTACAAAAGGTTGGATAGCCAATAGGGCAACTGAGATATTGAGAACGAATCCTACAATGGGAGCAAAGAAGCTGCAGGTTCAACTTGAGCAGCAGTTCCCAATCAAAGTGTCGTATGGCAAGGTATGGGAAGGAATGCAATGCGCAATGCAAGAACTCCATGGCACTTGGGAGAACATTTTTAAAATGTTGTGGAGTTTTAAAGCTCAGCTAGAAGAAACATGCCCAGAAAGCATAGTGGAGATTGATTGGAAGAAGATAGGTGGTCGTATTCATTTTAGTAGGATGTTTGTGGCAATTAAAGCATGTGTGGATGGCTTTCTTGTGGGATGCAGGCCTTGGAGTTGACTCTACTCACCTCACAAGCAGGTATAGTGGGCAGCTAGCAGCAGCAACTTCAATTGATGGGCATAACTGGATGTATCCTGTAGCTTATGGGATCTTTGACAAGGAGAACGAATCTAACTGGACTTGGTTCTTGAAGCAATTGAAGATAGCAATTGGGACACCCCATGGATTGATAACCCACACAGATTCATGCAAAGGTTTGGAGAATGCAGTCCACAAGGTCTTCAAAGATGTAGCTGAGCATAGAGAGTGTTTTAGACACCTCATGAAGAATTTCAGGAAAAGGTTCCAAGGTGATGTGTTAAAGTACATGTGGCCCTGTGCTTGGGCATGTACACCTCATAGGCACCAGATCCTATGGGACAAAATTAGAGAAAGTAGTCCAGAAGCTATTGTTTACTTGGAAACACACCATAAACAAAAATGGTCAAGAGCTAAGTTCCAGAAGCTATTGTTTACTTGGAAACACACCATAAACAAATATGGTCAAGAGCTAAGTTCAGCGGGGAGTGCATGGTTGATTATGTGAATAACAACATTTCAGAGTGCTTCAACAACTGGATTAAGGATTACAAGAGTTTCCCAATAAATATTCTCATGGACAACATAAGGGGCAGGATCATGGAAAAGATAGCAATAAGGCAGCTAATTGCTGGAAGGCTTACAGGACGAATACTTCCTAGTGTTATCAATGAGCTGAACATAAAGAGCAGATCGTTGAAATATACAATCAAGGGTAGTGGTTGCCTTAAGGCCGAGGTATCTCGATTAACTAGGGACAATACTCCTTGGAGGCATGGAGTGGACCTTGACAAGAAAACATGCTCATGTGGTCAATGGCAGAGGCGGTCAGGATGTCACGCGAGCTGATCAAGCTCATGCTGGAGCACGTGGAGGTCAAATGTGATGCTGCATGGAGGCGTGGAGACGGTTACGGTCGGTGATGAGGAGGACCGGGACTAGGAGGGGTAAACTGAGGTCCAGGCAGTCAGGATGTCACGCGAGGTGATCGGACTCACGCGAGAGCACGTGGTGATGGTGCACGATGGAGATACAGGAGGGGATATCCTTGAGGCTTCGTCGTGGGAAGTTGTGGATGGAGTCTATGACTTGTACGAGGTGGTTAAAACCCGTGTTAGGAAGGGTTTCGGGTCCCTTGATTTGAAGAAGAGATAGGATCCCATGTCTAGGTGGATAAAGACACGGTTTGAGATGTTCAAGTGGAACACGCTTTGTGCGCTGGCCAATAAAAGCAGGGGAGATTGTAGGTTAACGTATGGGGTTTTAGGATTTTCGTGGAGAAGGTTTTTAGGGGTGTTATGAGGCGCTTTGTAGCCAAGAAATTGATGAAGAAATAATAGATCAGATTCTTTCCAGAAAAAGTTCTTCGACGACTTGGTTGCTCTCTGTTTTTCGTGCTTTGTTTTATCTTCGACGTGTACTGGTTCGGGTGGTGGTCGAACGGCTGGGGATTTCAGGCAGAAGAAGGTCATGACTTCGTGCGTCATTATTGTACCAAGCGATCGGAACGAACAGGCGGTCAATCCGAGATCGGGCCAAGCGATCGGAACGAACGGGTGATCAATCCGAGCACTCGTAAGCGAGCGGTCGAAGCGAGCGTTCAGGACAAGCGGTCATAAGCGAGCGGTCGAAGCGAGCGTTCAGGACAAGCGGTCGTAACGAGCGGTCGTAACGAGCAGTTGGACGACAGAGGCTCTTCGAGTATGTGGTAAAAGCGGAGAGAATCATTCACCCCCTCTCTGATCGTTCTATAGCTTCTTTCCTTGCAAGTAATTCTAAGTTCTAGCTTATGAAGTACCAGAGTTGGCCTCAAAGTGCCAAGCTTAACCGAGAAAGGCAAAAAAAAAAGCGAGATCAAGCTTCGCGAAACAGCAGTATACAATAACAGAAATATAACATCGAGTTCTGTAGTTCTATGTAGTTTCTCCCTATCGTTAGCTAGTTGCTGCAGTGTGTTCTGTCTAGAGTGCTTCATACTGTGTCTGAAACCGCCATTGTCTCCCAGAAGTTGTCGACAACGTTCCAAAAGCTGTCATTGAACTCCGACGAGAAGAACTGTGTCGTCATCGCGTCCACATCGGCCATTTCGAGGTGGTCAGCGACCGAGCTTAGCTCTGCGTAAGGGAGGCTCGTCCGCATGTAGCCATCTCCGACGGTGGAGCTGGCCTGGCTGGTTGACGCCGATTGGCTCGTCGTCATGGCGTCCTGGCACGGTGGCTGCTGGCTCTTGTGCGGTTTCTTGTGTATCCGGGTCCTCCAGTAGTTCTTGACCTCGTTGTCGGTCCGGCCGGGGAGGTGCTTGGCGATCTTGGACCACTTGTTCCCCCACCTCGCGTGGAGCTCCCGGATGACCATGTCCTCCTCCGGCGAGATGCTGCCGCGCCGCACCCCCGGCCTGAGGTAGTTGAGCCACCGCAGCCTGCAACTCTTCCCAATCCGGTTCAGACCTGGCCGAATTGACACATCAGACAGACAAAAAAATTCTGTAAGCTTCGATCATTCAACACTCAATTAGTGCATGCCAATGCCATTGGCCATCGTACGAACAAATTAATTAATTAATTAATCGGAGAGCACGGCGAAGCAAGCTAATTAAGCTAGGTAGTACCAATTGGTCACCAAGTCTTACCAGCAGAGCGCGCGAGGTTGTCCCAAGAGCCTTCCCCGTGCTGGGAGATGTAGCTGACGAGGATGAGGTCCTCCTCCAGCGTCCACGGGCCCTTGCGCACCGCCGGCTCGCCGGCGCGGCCGCACATCCTGGCCATCGTGGTCAGCTACCTTCTTCTTGAACCGACTTACTACTGCACTTGCTAGTGTGTCGACGAGAGCTGAGCAGAGACGAGTCGTGCTGATGGATTGCTGCTCTCTTGATTGAATCTTGGTTGATAGGCCGGCGCCGGTGTCTATATAGGCGCGCCGAGGGCGGGGATTGGAGTATTGAGCACATGTTTTATGTTGGAACCACATGCTCTTATTTTGTGGCTGGCTTGCAGCTCGCAACCTTGCCTTGTTTGGGAAAAGAAGTAGGCTGCTTTCTTCCGAAGCGCTTCCATTTCGGGGGGGCGAGTACAAGTCTAAACCAACTCCAAACTGATGGATCGATCAGCTTACGAGAAAGTCCTAATCCACACTTTGGATTAACCGCAAAAATATTTGAACTCAAAATTGGTCTTGTAAACTAGCTAGGAGCTATCTGCTGGGCCTTCACTTGACATGCAGCCTACAGTTTCAGTACACTTGCTCAAACTCTGAGTGAAGAAGAACACACGTACACAGCTGTAATCCTGCCGTTTCCAGCAAAGCAGAGCATAGATCATATCCGAGTGGATGCATGGGCGCTGTCTTGTGTCATCGCTTGCCCCGAAATGGAAGCGGCTCGCGAGCTTGGAACGGGTTAGGCGACCTGCCGGATTTGGACAGGGGTTCTCGACGGGTCGAGAGATGTGATGAGGAACGTGGCCACGTAGGCCCGTGCTACTCAGCTGTAGGCACGTTTTCCTGGTGGGAAAACAAGATGCACAGCACTTCACTCGCGAAAGAGAAGACGATTCAAGTGAGCGAACAGGCATTTTGGAAGAGATAATTGAATAAGAGCATAGTCCTTTTGTCCCGGGAAGACTCGTCACAGATAACGTACGTGTTGATTTCCTATGAATGTATCCATTATCTCGAACGGAAGAAGGGAAAATCGGGTGCTTGTGCAATCAAACTCGACATGGCGAAAGCATATGATAAGAGTAGAATGGATATATCTGGGAAGCATCATGTTGAAGCTAGGTTTTGACAACAGATGGATAGATATCATCATGAAATGTGTTGGAACTGCTAGCTGTTCGGTCGGGGTCAATGGAAATTACTTGGAATCTTTCAAGCCGTCGAGGGGTATCAGGCAAGGTGATCCCATTTCACACTACTTGTCTCTTATTTGTGCCCAAGGATTGTCGAGTTTGCTTAAATTTTCAGGACCACCATTCCTGGCGAGAGGGATCAGAGTGGGTGTCCATGCACCATGGATCTCACACCTCATGCTTGTCAAAAAATATCAAAAGAATAGTTTGCAGCTGACATATATTTGTCTTTTATTGATCATCTATTTATATACAAGTATATGAGTGTGAACACTCTCACATGTAAATACTAAGCACTACCTCTAGTAGAAACATCAGCATTAATGGAAATACTAAACAACAGTGGAAACACACACTAATAGGAATACTAAACACCAGTGAAAATATAACTATCCTAGTTGTTTAACACTCCCCCTTAGTTACAACCGATGAGGTTGAGATTGCATTGTAGGTCTTCTGTTTATTTTAATCTAATTGGTTTGGTAAGATCATCGGCTAATTGATCTCGTGATGATATGAACCGAATCTCCAACGCTTTTCTTGCCACTCATTCTCGGAAAAAAATGAAAGTCCACCTCAATATGTTTAGTTCTGGCATGGAACACATGATTAATACAAAAATATGTGACTCCAAGATTATCACACCATAAGACAAGCGCTTGCGATTTATAAATTCTAAGTTCTCCCAATAGTGATTGTATCCAGATGATTTCTGCTGTGGCATTTGTAAGAGCTTTGTACTCTGCCTCAGTACTAGATCTTGCCACTATGGCTTACTTCCTTGAACTCCATGATATGATATTGGAGCCAAAGAAAACCGTAAAACCATTAGTTGACCTTCTGTCATCTGCTGATCCTGTCCAATCTGCATCAGAGAATGCACTAACCAAACTAGAAGTAGACTTACGAATATAGAGTCCGACACTCACCATGTGTCGTACATATCGTAAAATTCTTGTCACTGTTATCCAATGATGTTCGATTGGCATATGCAAAAATTGACACACTTTGTTGACAACATATGATATAGCTGGTCGTGTCAATATTAGGTATTGTAAAGCACCTACTATACTCATGTACCATTTTTCTTCTCCAATTGATAACTCTGTCCTGTCGGACTTTGACAATTTTTCTGTTGTCGACATTGGAGAAGTTACTGGTTTGCATGTTGTTATACCGGTCCGTTGCAAAAGGTCGGTGAAATATTTACACTGAACAAGGACGAGATCCTCCCCTGATCGACATACTTCGATGCCCAATAAGTAATGAAGATCACCGAGATCGTTGAAAGGAAACTCTAACTATAATTTTTGAATCAAGGTATGAATAGCCTGAGGAGATAAGCTAGTGACAATAATGTCATCAATATAAACCAAAAAATATGATCATGCCACTATGATTATAGATGAACAAGGACGTGTCAGCTTAGGAAGGAACAAAACCAAGTTCTTGTAAATAAGAACTGAGTCGAGAATACCAGGCATGAGGTGATTGCTTCAACCCATAAAGAGTTTTATCCAATTTGCACACATGATATGGAAACTATGGATCCTCATAACCCGGTGATTGTCGCATGAACACATCCTCTTCCAAAACGCCATAAAAATGTATTCTATACATCCAATTGATGAAACAACCATCTATGTGACACTCCTAATGATAGAACAATACGAATTGTAGTGGGTTTCATAACCAGGCTGAACATTTTTTCATAATCAATCCTGTACTTTTGTTTGAATTCTTTTACAACCAATCTAGCATTATTGCGTTCAATAGAACCGTCAGCCTTCTTCTTCAATTCTTCTGATCACTAAGAAGACGTATATAGATCTATAAGCGATATGTTTTCACCAAACTCCCTAAAGCCGGCCGCCTCGCTCCACCAATGCAGCGCAATGAAGACAGATCAATCTGTGTTGAGCCCACGTACGCCCAGTGTTTAATAGCTCAGATTATCCCAGACGGTTCCTACCACGAACGATCTGTGATACCAATATATCACAGACAGTTTGTATAAGAACTGTCTGTCATGTCCAGAATATCAGAGACAGTTTTTTATATGAACCGTCTGTGATGTCCTAAACTTTCATAGACGGTTCTTAACACGAATCGTTTGTGATGTCCCACTTATCACAGACGGTTCGTGTTAAGAATCGTATGTGAAAGTTCACAGACGATTCTTAACACGAACCGTCTATGATGTCTCAATAATCACAGACAATTCGTGTTAATAACCGTCTATAAAAATATCACAGACAATTGCTAATATAAACCGTCTGTGATAGTTTAAGCACAAACAATTCCGTATGAACCGTCTACGACCATATGACCACTTATAGCTACCGACAACTGGAGCTTACGACTACTATAGCTATCAACAAGAGGGGCTTATGACCACTGACTATGGTACTTACAACTATCGACCGGTGCTATGATTTACAACTATCTTCCGCACTTACAACCGATCTACCGTACTCGAGGATTACGAGTGTGGCTACAGTCAAAGGTTTTGACTACGACTACGGTTGAAGATTTTGACAACATAGCGGTCGAAGATTTCGACAACGGCTACGGTCGAAGATTTTGACAACACTGCGGTCGAAGATTTCGGCAATGTCTGCGGTCGAAGATTTCAACAACGGCTGCGATCAAACATTTTGATAATGGCTACAGTCAAAGATTTTGACAATGCAGCGATCAAAGATTTCAACAACGGCTGCGTCAAAGATTTTGACAATGCAGTGGTCGAAGATCACTGCCACGCCAGCGGTCGAAGATCACGAGCAGGCCAGTGGTCAAAGATCATGACCACGCAAGTGGTCGAAGATCTCGTCTACTCAAGCGGTCGAAGAACACGACTACGCAAGCGGTCCAAGATCATGACTACGCAAGCAGTCCAAGATCATGACTACGCAAGCGGTCCAAGATCTCGACTACTCAAGCAGTCGAAGATCACGACTACACAAACGGTCAAAGATCTCGACTACGCTAGCGGTCCAAGATTTATGACAACGCTACCAGATTTTGACTTCGACTGCTATAGCTCCGTTCTCGCATTCGACTGTTACAATTCCTTCTATGAGTTTGACTACTTTAGTTCTTTTCTTGACTACGATTATTTTTAGTTCCTCTTTCGACTATGATTACTTTAGTTCTCCTTTTGATTTCACATTCTCTACGAGGGAGTTCACTGAAGACAATGACAGCACTCGAGAAAGAGTGAAAGAGGCCAGTGTTGGAGACCTCATCAGCAGTGAAGGGGTCTACGGCGACAACGATTTCCTGGCAGCAAAGAAGCTACAAAAGGGGGCACATAAGCTTGCATGCATGCGGAAGTACGAGTGGTAGGAATCGAGGTACTGCTCACCGGAGAGAACGATCACCGGAGAGAACGATCTTACGGTGGCATCTGGCCAGAGATGAAGAAGAAGGCCTAGCTCGAGGGATCCACTGCATGAAAGGTCAAACAAATGAGTGGGGTGCTCAAGGGAGAGGTAAGCCACGATAAGAAAAGGTCAAGAAGGAGAGAAGCTCACCAGAGTAACCAGCACATGGTGGTGTGCTCGCCAAAGTCGTGTACGACTTTGGTTTTCTCGTCGTTCTAGAGAGCGGAGTACTCAAGGATCGTGCGCAAGAGACCAACTGGCGAGCTGAAGAGCTATGACACAGTCGGGGTGGGTTTTTATAGGCACAATCTCGGGCTCTCACCGTGGAGTGCAAGGTGAAGAAGACGACAATAGGGAAGAGAACTATCGCGTCAGAGCGATGGGTTAGGAAGGAGTGGGCAACAGCAGAGGGGAAACCGCGAGCGCGGTGTCTAATACCGAGGGCAGCTCGAGCCATGACTACAATGGAGCTGGCACATGCACTGTTAGAACTAATCTTGATGAGTTGTAAGTAGTCGAAGCCAATGGTCAGAGCAGTTGTCGAAACCACAGTGGTTGAAACTGTGGTTGAAGCCACGAAGCAGTGGTCGAAGCTACATCTAAAGCCATAGTCGAAGACTATGAGTATGAAGGCTGTCAAAGACTCTGAGTACACGAGAAGCCGTGGACGTAGCATCGAGATGATGCGTCGTCGTCGAAGCAGCAGTTGGAAGTTTGAGAACCCGGTCGGTGCTCGGATGTGGTCGTGGCAACGTGGTTGAAAGCACCATGGTTGTAAGGCGGTCTTGGTCGTAAGGCACCATGGTCATAAGGCAACCGTGGTCGTAAGGCACCATGGTCTTTAGTCGTAGTCGGATGAACACTGTAACAGTCGAAAGAACAATGTTGTAGTCGTAAGAGCACTGTAGCAATTGGAAGAACAATGTGGCAGTCGGAAGCGTCTGAGTGTGTGTTGTGATCAAAAGTCGGACGTAGTTGACTGTAGTCGGAGCGTTCGAGTACTAAGGGAAGTCAGAAATTGAAGCGCCATGAGAAGCGATCGTAACCGTGAGAAGTGGTCTTGTGTGATCGTGGAGAGATTCCACGAGGCATAAGAATAGGCCTAAGTTAGTGGGTGTGTGGAGATCGTGTGTGTGTGCATGAGGCTTATTTAAGCTGTGTAATTGTAATTCTTGTGAAGGTCAAGCTGTAAGAAGCTGAAAAAGAGTTGAGAAAAATAGAGATTGAGCAATTCAATCTCAAGAACTTTTCTCTGTACGTTAGTCTCCCTCTACGTGCATATATCCAGAGTGACAAGAGAGAGGATTGAGCGATTCAGTCCTAACATGCGCGCGAGGTGGAAGACAATTGCTGCCAATGGGCCCAACGCATCAGCGAGTGAAGAGATGTCCTGACGGGATGACGTTCGACTAGCAACAGGTAGTAACGAAGATCAGACGACGTTCTACTAGCAGAGGAGTATCAGACGATATCTTAGTGGTATCATTCGAACTTTCCGAGCAGTGCGGTTGAAGTGCTTCGAGTACGAAGCAATCGAAGCAGAGCGATCAGAGATTCCGAGTAAGCGGTCAGAAATCCTATGAGACGGAGCGGTCGGAGGCTGTGGTGGTCGGATCCAACATGTCTAAGCACTCGTGGCAGAACTTGCTAGCAAGTCAAAGCTCTTGAGGGCCAACTTAGTGGTCGAGAGGCAATGGTGTGAATACAACTTATCATTTATTTATATACAAATACATGAGTGTGAATACTCTCATGTGTGAATACTAAGTATTGTCTATAATGGGAACATCAGCACTAATGAAAATACTAAACAATAGTAAAAACACACACTAATAGGAATACTAAACAACAGTGAAAACACAACTATCCTAGTTGTATAACATTGTTTTCAGACGACCGTCTGATTTTCACACAAGCATCGCAGCGCGGTACAGAAAGGTTACATGGTATTTTGGAGGTGTATAAAAGTGGCTCTGGACAGATGGTGAATCGCTCTAAATCTGCTACCTTTTTTAGTGCAAATTGCAATGAAGCTATGAAAGTAGCAGTAAGCCAAGGCACTAATGTTGAGACAGAAGCATTGAGAGAAAAGTACATGGGGCTGCCAAGTGCCAACTGCTCTAGGAAGGAGCACTACAGAAGCTTTTGAGCATATCCCTAGCCGAGTAAAATCGCTGGTAGGAGGATGGTGTGAGAAGAAGCTGAGTAGTGTTGGATGGGAAGTTCTTATCAAGCAATCCCAATTTATTTCGTGAGTTGCTTTGAGCTCTCGACGACTATTAGGGGTGCAAACGGAGCGAATAATTTTCGTTCATCCGACTGACCGACTGAAGGTATGCGGAACAGATACAGAAGGGATAGATGGGTATCCGGCACTATCCGTGTCCGATTCCGACTCCGAGGAAAAATATATAGAATAGGATACGGGATTAGTGATATCCGTTCGTATATATCTGTATGTCAAATGATACAAGGAAATCTGTTGTGACTTCACCAAGGAATAAAATAATATATAGGCAGATTATCACATCTAAACAAACGGGAGTACTGAGTGTTCTTCCTTTAACATCTCAGTAATTAGTCTCTCCATGTTCGCTTTGATTGTACCATACTGTCTAATGTCCTATGTAAAGAAACAGATGATTTCTGTTCGATCGACCGTCTGAAAGATTATGGAACGGATACAGAATATAGAAATAGATATCCGATATTATCCATGTCTGACTCTAACTCCGAGAAAAAAATATAGAATATGATATAGGATAAGCGATATCTATCCGTATCCGCTCCGATTGCACAAGTGTGGTTTCAAGGTTATCGTGGGGAGGAACTTTTGACAGCTGCAACATTCAATGGAGGAGATGGCCGGATCTTGCACAACAGAAGATCATGGGTGGAATGGAATTCTAGGATCTCAAGAATTTCAATCTGGCGAAGTTGGGAAAACAGGGTTGGAGGCTCCTGACTAAACCAGACTCGCTGTGCGGCCACGTTCTAAAGGGCAAGTACTTCCCAAATGGCAATTTTATGTCGGCCAAGAAGAAGAAACACTCCTTGGATACGTGGCGAGCAAACACGCTGCGTACCAGTTGCTGCGTACCACAGCAAAGGAACAGGAGAATGCTAAGTCTGGAGCAGCGTCGGATATTCAGGTTCCGCCTAAAGTGTGTACCTTCTGGTGGCGCGTCATCAATGATTTTATGCCGGTTCGTGCTAATCTCCTCAGGAAACACGTAGAACGAATTGATTTTTGTGAAGCTTGTGGTGCTTCGGATGAATCGACCTACCATGCTTTAGTGGAGTGCAATTGTGCACGTTCATTCTGGACAGCTATATGGAGTTTGTGCAGGTGAAGCTGCCGAAGCTGAATCCAAGTTCTTGGGTGCTCGACTTGGTTGACAGCAATATCTGCAAGCAGCAGGACATATGCATAATCCTGTGCAGGATGTGATCACTATGGGCATGGTGAGGCACATATAAAACTTCCCCGGGCTTGCAGGTGAGCACAGGACACTGCACTCGACCTGCCGACCAGCTTGTACATGCATTACGCAATGCGTCTCGCCAGGGGCCTATTGCTCGGGATATAAAATGGCATCCACCTCCTCCACGCTCGATTAAGGTAGATGCGGATGTGGCTTTTGATGGCAATAGTATGTGTTATGGATACACACCAAATAGTGGATAATGAGAGCTACCAAGAGATCATAGAGAGGCTGTCTGAAGCACAAGACTAGTAGTGGGGAGTGGATGTAGAAAATATTTATTATGCTTTGTGCTACTGCTTAACGTACACTTTCTCTAAAGCATGAATCATCTCCCCCATGGTGCCCTTATGGACATATTTATAGAAATGTAAAGGTTGTTTACACAATACCCCTCTTGAGGTTGCACTAGTAAGGACAAACATGTCTTTTCCCTGACATAGCTATTTTGAGTTAGCCACAATCACATACATAATGGGTCTTTTGGCGCAATGGCCAATTGGCCCAAGTTGGAGGCCGCTCTCCCAAAAGTAGATTCTCATGGCAAAGGGCTTCGTTACCGGTAGACCGAAACCATGCTACTTACTCCTTAGCCCCCTCCGTCCACACTGGTTACCTGCACAATCGGTTTCCCCGCCTTTTTTCGATTGATGTCGTGGGCGCGCGTGATGTGCGAGACTAAGGTCCACGTGGAGACCGTGTTGTTGTTGGTCGTGCAATGCAGGCCCACATGTCGGTTACGAGGGTGCACACATCCCCTGAAAAGACACTCCTACACTGCCGCCATTAATTGAACCTGTCACATTGGTACTTAAGCATCGTGGCACTTGGATTTCGATTGCTTGCTTCTTCCTTCTCGCACTTGTTCATTGCCACTTGCAGTTCCTTTGCTCGCCATCGTGCTTTCATTGTTTAGGATGGGCTGTGGAAATGAGCATGCCAGTCATGGTGGCACGTCGGCCGCCTCTAGCAGTTGTGATGGTGATGATGAGCAGCCCAAGCCCACCACCGACTAGCGATGGAAGGCATTGGAGAAGGTGACTGGCGTGTGCATGAACACTCTCGGGTGGTCGATTGCGACAGACAAGCTCCTTGATGCCCTCATGTGTGATGGGGTGGTCTCCAACCGCAAGTTTTTTTACCTTTCGGTGGACGATGAGCTCGTCCCACGGTCACGGGAGGGCAAAACGCTAATCTTTATGGTCTACTTCGACACCGTGCTTCGTATTCCTACAACACGCTTTGTGGGTGAGGTTCTCCGTGCATACGAATTGGAGCTCCTGCAACTTACAGCGAACGCCATTGCTCGCCTTACAATCTACTCTTGGGCGGCCCGTTTGGAGGTCGTCATTTCCAGCACACCGGTCTTCATCTCCCTGTACGACGCGTGGTGCCAACCAAAGCAACTAGATGACAAGCAATACTCGAACGTGGGTAGCGTCAGCTTCTAGGTTCGGTCCGTCTGTTCGAAGGATTTCCCTACAAATTCAACACGGATGAAATAGGAGTCGAACTGGCTCTAGAGGTGGTTCTTCCACAAGGTCGAACCCAGGAGTAGCTTTCGCTGGACTAGGCGCATCATTGACTTTGTCTCCTCACCGCACTTGAAGCTTGACCAAGACAATGACGTGCAAAAGGAGGCTTCTCAGGGTCACGCTTCGCATGAATATGCGCAATCTCACAAAGGAGTTTTGCACGCTCCGTCTCTCTCCACTGGCACGTCGGTGGGATGTGCAGACCGGGCCTACCCGGTATGATGGAATCGATCCCTCCATGATGACCCTGGTGAAGCCTGCTGGTTCAGGTAAGTTTATTGTGTTCCGTCTCACATACATGGTTTGATCAGCCCTCTGTCCTATTGGCACACTGACCTTCGCCAAGTGTGTTTTCTGCAGTCCTATCGTTGCTGGAGGCCGAACATGCAGCGGTGGTGTTTCTAGGACCGTACATTCCAAAGGAGCACAGCCTTTAGGCAACCACTACGTCGAACGGTCCATGCATCAACTGCATGTGCAAAGCTCTGGGGCTCCCTATGCCAGATCGTCCTATTCCTACCATGAGCGAAGGTTGTGCTCGTGGCTCACACGGTAGCAATGACGAAGATAACGGCAGCCATAATGACCCTAAAGGACGTGAAGGCTCTCGTCTAGCCATTGCCGTCATACCTTTGGCCTCAGCTCCCTACCCCACTAGATATCGACGCCAACCCGGATGAATTCAGTGGCGGTATGGACACTGAAGTAGTGGGGGACGATTGGGCGGCATAGGGAGTGGCGACGCAGTGCGTCAAGTTTAGGGTTATGAAGATGATGAAAGGTGCATAACAAAGGACAACGAGGGGCGTGAGGTGGACGACTTCGAGGCGTGCATGTTGGGCATTGTGGAAGGTGGAACGAAGCCCACTTTGTCCTCATCACCTGTCTACCCTGTGAAGCGTGCTCGACTGGAGCCATCTCCCGCTGTCCTCGAGACAGGGTATCGCATTTGAGAGACCATGTGGAGGTGCTCCCATGTTTGTGATGAGTAATTGACACGTGTTCTGAAAGTTTGAGTTTGATTTGGTCGGTTCGCGCCGAGTCGGTGCATGGCGCGGTCTGGTTCGGTTGAGGTTGGTCGATCGCGGTCGAGAGTGCTTAGGACGCTTGTTTTCCTTCTCGATCGGTCGATTTGGGTTTTTCATGCTTGAGTACCTTTTGTTAATGCTAATGTTGTTTATACTATTTTGAGTGGTGCTATGTGACAGTTTGCTTGTCTGTAATGGCTGTAGGACTTTGAGCGGAGTCGTGGCGAGGCATGGATGGCTGGACTAGGCACAGACAGTGCTGAGGTCAAAGCGGTCGGGAGATGCCGAAGACGACAAGGACTCGAGGTGGTTGCGAGTCGGGAGACGAGGAATCAGAGCTAGAGCTACCGGAGATGGACACGACGGGCAACGACGAATGGACCGGGACTAGGCTTAGGGAGGAGTTGAGGTCCAGACGGTCAGGATGCCGGGTGCAGTCGTATGCGGCGGAATGGACCGAGAACTAGACTCAGGAGGAGTCGGAGGTCCAGTCGGTCGGAGTCAGCTGCGGTCGTACGTGATCGACAAGAAAAGAGGAAGCTTCCCGGAAGATACAGTAGGGGCGTTTCGGTAAAAGCGCAAAGCTGCATGAGGAAGCGGATTGGGTCTTTGGTTTAGTAGGTAATGCAAGGGAGAAACCCTATAAGCAAAGACTATAATTAGAGGAGGTGTGTCTCCTGGAGAAGGCATGGATTCAAAAGGTTGTTAAGGGCTTTTGCTTTTAAGTGGCTCTTTTTCTTTCTGTTGAGGGGAGAGGAGTTAGGGTTTTTACCTTTTTCCCTCCTCCTCTGTGAGTTCCTTTTTATCATGAGTAGGAGTTGTTGGATGTAACAGGGTTTTTCTGTTTTGCTTTGTCTGTGTGAGTCTAAGAGATTGAGGAGTGTTCTTGATTTTTCCCTTATGTGGATATGCGTATGGGAAGGTGTGTGAGATGGTTGTAAGAAAACATGTGTAATCATTCATGTCTATGAATCCATTTGAGTTGTCTTTTGCTGTTCTAATTTCCAGTTTGTGTTTCTCTGCATCTGCCCCTTTATTCTTCTCTGTTTTCTCTTTTTGATTCTGAGTTGAAGTCTTGAGTTTCTGCAGAATTTTGATGCTCTGAACTAGGGTTCTACTCAAAGCCTCTTGGCTAGTCTATCCCGAGAGCAAAAGATTTTGGTTGCAGCTTTGCTTCCAAGAATTTGATCTCTACAATCTTCCTCTATTTCTTGTTATTCTAGGGTTTACTATTCCCATTGACAGAGCATTCTCATTCTTGTTGTTTCGGCAGAGATTTTGTGTTGGCTGCGTATTTTCTTGATCTAAGGACATAACTCGGTTATGACCAAAAGACTCATGATGAAAAGATTCAAGAACCAAAAGATTTGAGATCTCAAGCACTTCAGAGATCGATCTCATTTTCTATTGAGAATCTCTTTCTTCAGTTCAGTTCTCGGTCTATCTGCTCTCTTTCTGCAGTCGAATCATCTTTTATTTGTATTTTCATGGTACTGAGGTTCATCTGCTATTTTGTTTGAGGTTTTGTTCAGCCAACCTGTGAAGAACAGCAATTGATCCTCTTTGATTTCAGTTCTTCCCCGCTTCTTCAGTAATGATTGTTCCTGTATAATTTCAGTGGCCTCGTCGATTGATCTCATCCAATATTTGAGTCTTTCTTGGTTTGAATTATGAGAATTATGTTTCTTTCAGATTCTTCTCTCAGGTTGTCTTGGACAGTAGAGAAGATATCCAGCTGAAATCTTTTGTTCTTGGTACAGTTGCTCGGCTGTCCCCAGTAGCTAATGTTTTCGGTTTGCAGTTTCTATTTCTGTTCTTTGCCAGCCGAAATAGAAGTTCTGTTCTATCTAAAGAAGGGCAGCAAGCACTTGATCTTCTCTCCGTTGTCTTCAGTTTGCCTGATTTCTTTTTAGCTTTACTTTTCTCTTGCTTTTTGTTTTAGTCAGTTGTTTCTGTCCATTTTCAGCAGCTTTGCAGTCTGTTATTTTCGGCTGCTTCCTATTTTGCTTTTAGTTAGAGCTAGATGGTGCAACAACTCATGGTGGCTGGCTGTCCTGATTTCAGTTTTCGGCAGCAAAGACAGCTCTCGGCTGGCTGTAGAATTTAGTCTTGTCTCTCGGTTGACTGCAGTCTTTGATGTCGGTTTGATCTCTCTCTGTTTTTCAGTTCTTCGGCCACTTCATTATGTGTTGCTTCCGTTCTGTGTTTGTTCCTTCCGAGAAGATTTTTGTCAATCTGCCGCTCCGGTCTATGCAGTGATTTAACTCGATTGTCGGTCTGTTTTTCGGCTTCTAGTAAGCGAATCTCTTCTATCTTCATAGCTGCTATATCTATCGGAGAAGAAGATTTTGTGGATACTCAGGGGCGGTTTTAAAGGCACCATTCACCCCCCCTCTGTTGCCATTTCGGTCCTACAACGTTGCGATGGGCATATTGGAGGATGACTCAAGCTCCAAGGCTGAGATGCCTCCACCCCCTTTAGGCATCACTGTGGACTCTTCGCCAACATCAACTCCTATGAGAACCCTCGTGCGTGACACAGACGACTCTCCCGTGCGTACCTCTTGTAGGCCTACCACAGGTTTGAGCCCTTCTTTCTATTCATGGGACTTCACAAGGCTGTCTCTCATATGCTCTCTCATGTTGTCGCCATCATCAGTGGCCCACCATCTCCATCAGCAGGAGCATAGCAGTGTAGCGATGGCGTTGCTCGGGGACCCGAAGGCACCGTTGGTGCGAAAGATGCTTCATTGAGCCATCTCTACTCGCGGCTTCTATGGCCACCTCATAGATGTGCAGGAATTTATGAAGGTCCATGTCCCCTTTATGTGGCTCTATCGTGGGCATCTTGAACTTCTCTAGCCAAACGCTCCGGTGCAAACCAGCACTGAGTGGGGATTCAAAGTCCACTTGCTAAGGGGGGCGCTGCAGGCGCCCACATCGGCCTCACGACTTTCTATCCCTTCCATTGCCACCTCTGTCACCGCCGCAATAAGAGTCTACTGACTCTAGGTCTCTTGCATCTCATGCATGCCCCTCCGCAGGTCTGCCAACTCCCACTACAACATTCCGTAGATCGTCTCTAAGGCGCCCCCGCCCGTGCCTGCATGGTGATAGTGAGGGTGTTGGGGCCGACAGAGGCTGCCACTTGGGTGCCGTCGGCATTGCCAGGAGGGGGTGTAGTTGGGTTCTCTGTCTGCGAGGCTTCCTGCTCCGTCGTTGGCGTAGCTACCGGAGGGCCGCCTTCATTACTGTCATGCCCCGGATGCGATCGCCCGTGCTGTGGTTTGATTCTGCAATTTGATGCAGCATTCTTGGGACCAGGTCGTATGCCTCCTTATACGTCCCAAACATACACTGCAACACCTTCTGTTTCGCCTACCATACCTTCTTGTAGCTGACTTCGAACCCCATCATATTCGCTACATCTACCATTAGAAGCTTCGGAGAAATAGACACATCTGTCATGATGAGGTGGCTTACCAGCTTCGTAACATATGATGATGTCATGTTGCGGTGCCTATGTACTGGTCCCGTAAGCTTGCAACTGTGATCCTTTAGCACCATTATCCGGAACTCCGTGCCAACGCCCTTAAACCGCTGTGCACAAACTTTACTAGGACAGGACCCGTCGACACACTTCACAATGTACGTGTCTGGGTTTGACCTGTGCACCTGATACGTCTGGCTAATGTTGACGGCGTATCTAGCAATAGCCTGCTGTGCAGCACTCTTTTATGGTAGCACTGCCCCAAAATGAGTGTGGCCTTGCTGACCCCCAATTTGCCTCCTCCGCTTGTGGTAGAACTAGGGTTGCCGCTGCGCTGTCGTCCAGTCTAGACGACACATACGCAACGTCGGTGCTCACAACACCACCTACCACCCCTCCAATTGTAGCATCGCCATCTTCGTCCTCTCCAGAACTATCTGTTTCCACATCCTCGTCCTCCTCACTGCCCACTTCTTCCACTTGGTCCGCAAGGTACTCATGACAATCAACACGGGCAGCCCACCACCTCTCCACACCTTCGTTGGCCTGGAAATTCTCCACACGCCTCCTAAGGTCTTCATCGCCCACTTCCTTGCCCACATGTTCTCCCGCACTAGCATCTTCATGACCGCCGGAGGAGAACCCAGACACTACATCTCCACCAACGGCATCAGAACTAGCCATGGCAGATGATTCTATCCTCTCCACGAAGTCAACATACACCATTGCCCTGTCATATATCGCAGCTGCAGGGTTGCACACGACCTCCATGTAGTTGGCCCATGAGGCGTCACTGGTCACCTTCAGAAGTTGCTAGATGGTCTCCCCTGCAGCACCCACCACTGAGGCATAGACTGCCTCGATCCGTAACTTCTTCCTTACGGTGTACCAATCGAACGCCGAACGGACACACCTCCATAGCTCAGACAAACTCATGGCGTTCAGACCGGGTGCCCAGATCACGGTCCGATCACAATTTGACAAGTCCGTCCCGTACGGCCCATCGCGTACGAGACCACTCCCGTAAAACATGAACAAGTCTTGAATGTCACCTATGACGTATCTAACATAAGTGCATAATCGACCATCTTAGTACACAACATGCAACAATCGTACCATCAAACACCCACTACCGCACTTTAAGATTTACGTGTTAATTTCATACCTCTTCCTATCACCTACAAAATCGATTAGTAATTTTTTTTATTTTCTCAATCTAAATTTTATTTTTCAATCACTAAATTTCCTTCATTTCTTTCCTAAAATTTTACTTAACGTGGTCTTTCACTTACGAATTCGTATGAATATTAAATTACATTTTTCTTGTATTTTCACTACTACTTTATATTGCATGTTTTTTCAGTTAATGCAAAAATCCAATTACTCATTTTCCTTCATTTCTTTTCTAACTTTTACTTAATGCGGGCTTTCACTTATGGATTCGTACATAAATAGAAATATCCTTCTAACTTCATGTCCTCACTTTATTTAATTCTACTATAACTTTGTATTACTATTGTTGTATTTTAATTCTAATGCACTAAATTTATTTCCAATTTATTTTTATCACCTCCCGCATTATATCTGGTGCTTCCCTAAGCGTATTAATTGTATATTTTTAATCCTGCTACTATTGTTATCACCTACAAATGGTCTAACATAAATATGTACTTTCTCAACGTCTACACATTTACAAGTTCATATTTTCACACAAATTAAACTACATTACAATACGTATGTTCACAGAAAACAAAGTACAACATTATATACACCACAATACATCATGCATGACATATGGAAGTTTTGCTATAAATACACAGTGTATCAAAGATTGACATAAAATAACATTAACAAAAGACGATTTGCTTAATTATGGACTAATGACATATATAAAAATATAGTTGCACGGGCACAAGACTTACTTCTTCTTGAAGCTCACGAGGCGATCTACAACTTTTGTACTTGCCAAATCCGCTGATTCCAAACGAAAACAACTCACTTCGTGTTTTCACTCATCACTTCTCTTCACTACCTCCCTTGCTCTGTCTTCACTCCAACTGCAAATGAGCTTCTTATCTTCGTATGAGACCATACACATCTGTTGTTCGAGCTATTTAAGTGTGCATTCATTAGTCATAGGGAGAGGCCATGGAAACAGGCTGCAGACGCGTGTGCGAGCGGGTGTGAAAAAGGGCAGGTCACGGTGTTTTCGGCGGAGCGACCGGACAACAGAGAGACGTGCGGTCAGATGGGGGTCGTGCAGTCACCAAGCCATTCATGCGGTCGGGCACCGCATCACCACCAGTTACAATAGAGTCATGCGGTCTGGGACCGCACGATCTAGCTACAGTGCAGTTGTGCGTTTCCGGACCGCACGACCGGCCACAAGTCACCCTCCAGTCCCACAGGTGGAACAGGCCCAGAAATGAAATTTGTGTGCTCAGAGGTTAGAATTGGAATTTTCAGCCAAAATTCAATAGATGATAAGTAAGGGCCTGTTTGGGGAGTCAGATTCGAGTAGCTAGTGGTCCGAGTAGCTAGTGGAGATTACGAGTAGTGGCTAGTCTGAGTAGCAACTGGTCTGAGTAGCTAGCCTGTTTGGCATCCTGGATTCTAGCTGTGCAGCTGGTATCATGATAGATGTATTGACTGAAATGCCCTTAGGTGAGTTGATGTCCTGATTATGTATTGATAGAAGAGATATCCATGATGTAAATTTGTAGTACTTAGTTCAAGCATTGAAAAACTAATATTAAAATTTCATGACAATAAATTTGACTCCAAATCATAATTTTAGATATTAATATGGATAGCTACCATGTCTCCATACAAAAGAAACGTACAAAAGATGTTCATAAGCATATGAGACGCGCATATCACCATCAAAGAGAGAACAACTCGACACAATCTCGACATAACCTCTCAGAGCGGTGACACGTAACCAAACCTAACCCAAACTAGCACAAGCACCTCCTCTGTAGCAGTACTTATTTCTGGTCATCAATCAGAAACCGCTTTTTATTACATTACAGACCGGCGTTACTACATAAGGTTTGCCTCGTAGCACAACATCTGCATTTTGTCACCAGTTCTTCCCCCTAGTTCTTTTGTCACCGTTCGTGACCTCAAGACTCTTGTACACATCTTGATTGCCAATAGCAACCTGCACTTAAAAAAGCAAAACATCAAGAAATGCCAAAACCTTAGTGGAATTGCTGCAGGGAAAAAGATAGTACAAAACATGAGCATATGCATTTTGCTGAAAACACTGATTCTCAGTTCTCATAAGCCAGATCAATATCATACGCCACCATGAAAACAGTTGAGTTGTTGACTAATCAGTATCAATCTTCCCCTCAACAAACAACATGACTAATCAGCAAATTTTATAGTATCAACGCTCAGTGATTATAGTATCACATACAAGGATGGTTGATGGATCAATGCTCAATGATTATAGTATCACATACAAGGATGGCTGATGGATCACATGCACAGAGAACGCAAGCATTTTCCCTCTAATGCGCAAATCAGTAGCAAACACAGCAATACCACAACAGTTTCAACATTATCTATCTTTGGCCATTACAAAGCAAATATCGCATTTCGAACATTGAGGAGCTCGCGAATCAAATAATCCAATGGTTTTTAAACAACTCATCTCAACATCCTTGTAGGATGATGGCATAGTGAGAACGAGGGTAGTCCTCAAACTTTTGATGGTACCATTTGTGTGTTTGTACAGTTTGCAAGCGACGTGTTTGTTATCCGCACAAAAAAGGTGAGTTTAGTCGTTGATTACGATTGGTGCAAAATTTGTCAGAATAGTATGTGTAACATACTGAATATGAGATAACAATGGAGGCACTCACTAGTTCAGCAAGGTAATGAGGGCAAGACAGCTCACTGTCCATACTCAGAGAACAAAATTCAAGAAAATCTTAAACTGCACCAATTGATACTCCTACTTGATAACAATATAACAAATGATTGCAAATCAAAATCAACATCTGTGGGGCACAGGCGGGGAGGGAGGAGGAGAGGCGGAGGAGGGGGGCGGGATGGGAGGAGAGAGCCTGGGAGGAGAGAGGGTGGCAGGGGATCCGGGGAGGGGGCGTGGGGGGGGTCTGGGGAAGGAGGCGGGGGTCATGCGGGGAGGAGGAGGCGTGGGCGTGGGGATTTGGGAGGGGTGGGGGGGGGGGAGGGGAGGGTCTGGGGAAGAGAGGCGGGCGGTGGCGGGGATCCGGGAGGGGCGGGGGGCGGGAGGGAGAAGAGGCGTGGGGAGAGAGGCGGGGGGCATGGGGATCCGGGAGGGGGGGTGGGCGGCGGGAGGAGGAGAGGCGTGGGGAGAGAGGCGGGGGAGGCGGGGGGGTGGCGGCGGGAGGAGGAGGCGAGGGGAGAGAGAGGGGGGGCGAAATGGTGGGGGTCGGTGGGTTTTATCCGGTGGTATTTGCGGGTAAATAATTGCAATTTTAAGTGGTATTAGTTCGCAAAATCTGTGAGAAGCTCGGCTATTGCAGCTTCTTGATCCTAGTACAATTGTGGCTTTTCAGATTTTCAGATTCTTAGAAGCTAACCTAAAAGCTGGACTATTTAAGAGAGATTTTGGCTACTATAAGTATCTAGCTTGCTTAGAATCCAAAACAAACCGGGCCTAAATTTGCTTTGGTACGACTGGGATCCGGCCAACCTCGAGCTCTCAGCATCAGATCTTGCAGCCGTCACTCGCCAGGTTCGGCCTCTTGGGCGGCCACCTCAGTCCTCGCCATCATCACATCGTCGCCTGCTCGCGCCTCTGGGTCGCCGACGTCCTCTTCAGGGGCGGCCACGTCACCGGATCCCGCCTCTCCCGCTCGGATCCGCCCGGATCAGGCCGCTGCCGGCCACGGCCCGCCCGGCTCTGGCGCACCTTGTCGCCGCTAACCTCGGATCATGTCAGATCCGGGATTCATCTTCCGGCGAGCTGCGCCTCGAGTCGCGCCTCCACCTCGGCTCGTGTCCACCTCGGCTCGGCGGTGGGGACTCTCTGGCCTCGACGGCGGCGTTCCCCTCTTCTGGCCGCCAGCCGTCGACCGCCTCCTTAGCGGCGGGAATTGATATTCAAGGGAAGTGATATCACATTGCTAAGGTTCAATAGGTGTTGGAAAATAGCTGATTGTAGCTGAGGTATAATGCTAGAAAAGATGGTAAAAATGCATATGCATGAACTTTTTATTATAAGTTATAACCTAATTAATAAATTGGCACTTCTATGTAATGTTCTTAGAGTAGCTCACTCATCCTATTTATGTTTATTATTCTTCTGCAATTGCTTTGATCTCCTTGGAACATTTTTGACTATCCATTTGTCAAAATCTTTCCAGCTAAACCTATCAAAATGACATTTCCTTTTTCCACTACGCTGCAATATATCTTGAATATTGAATTTGTACACTACAATTGCTGTTAGCATTTGTTAGTTGTTACCTAGAAACTGGGTATATTGCACTTGTTCATTTTTTATAACTATTTTCCAGTTTTCTTAAACAACAATTTTCTGTTCCTTTGACCCAACTGCTGAAGTAATTTTTCTTTCCATTAATCAGTATATCTGTAGTTAATCTAAACAATTTTCTATATTTTAGGAATATGTTTCTGAATATCAATTCGATTATTCAAGATTGTACATTGAACGTTGTCCTTACGATCCTTTGCCTACTTTATTAACAGTTGCTTCACCTTCACCAAGTGATCTGTTGTCATTATGTTTACTTCATAATAGCATTTATCAATGTACAAAGATGGTGTATTATATTTGTTTTGAACACTTAATCAAGATTTTGTGATCAATTAGAAGTATGTTTGATATTTTTTCAACTCAAATACATATTCTTGCTGCGTGACCATTTCATATGAAAATATCTATGTTTGCTTTGATGGAAAGGTGACACATGCCGTAACAACAAGACATAAAAAAAATAACTGTATATCTGCACACCACCAAGCAATGGTGCAAAGGGGTCGGAAGTATCACAACGACCACTCGTGGATAAGCACCAATCAATGGATGAAGGTATTAAATGTGTTTCAACATACGTCGTGGTATGACTGTAAGTTGTTCCCAGCTGGTTTTCCAATCTGCAGGCAAGCTATGGGAGGGATGGTTGGAGTGTAGAGTTCACCAAAAGCATGCCAGCAGAATGGGTCGTTTAGGTGGTAGTGGGGTATTTGCACGGGTTTGAGTTGAACTCCGGTAAGAGTGATCCCTGAACAAGGTGAGCTGTCACTGCATGCAAAATGGACAGGCTTGATTGTAAATGTCCCTCTGATGTTCTCATACTGAACGCCTGATACTGCCACTGCTGATGTTTGATTTGTACAGGTTCTTTTGTCACAATAAAACTGGTCTATGATAATAGGTGTTTGAACTTCAGAGACTTGTATGTTTGAGAACCTTACATCTTGAACCAGCCCTAAACCACCCTGCAAGGAGAGTTCAATTTGTTTAGGTCAGTAAATATTATGGTTTTGCTTGGCATCATCCCCTTTTGTTTATGAAATTTTCCCAACTATGTTGCTTGTACAAGAGTGTGAAGAGGATTTTTTTCCCTTTTTGTGACAATGTAATGCCTGTGCTGTTGAACTAGGATTCTGTTTGTACCTACAAGCATGAGCTTACCTGCCAGGTCTTGATTCTGACACCAGTCATGGTTCTGAACATGTTGACATCTCTTACGGTAACATTAGAAACACACGCTTTTGTGTTGTCCCGGCCTAGTCCACCAATGCTGATTCCATGGCCTGGCCCACAATTCACATTGTGTATATTTATGTTGCTACATCCTGTTTGGATGGAGACACAATCGTCACCTGCATCGAATAAGACAGATGTCATGTTACCTGAGCTATGCTACTATTTTGGTGTAACTGTAAAAGATTGTTCGATACTTCAAGTACTCTTGACCACAGTTTCCGAGTGTACCCTCATAATTCTGATTTCTGAAACCTGTCCTCTGCGCTGCAGAATTTACAGAACAGAGGGACAGGCTTTCAGTTGTTCCTAGACCTTCTATCTACAGAACATATGAGTTGTCTTGTGTTCTCAAATTCTTGTTGAAGATTTGTTTCAGATGTACAAGAGGTTGGCAAAACAAAATCGCCGAGCATTATGAAGCCTAGGTTCCTGCTTGAATTTAGTTATAAAGAGGAATTACCACAGGCCAAGTTGGTATGATGAATGCTGACATCTTTGGAGTTCTGCAGGTGTATTCCATCAGTGTTGAGACTGTTTTCAGGGGAGGATATTGTCAGGTCGTGGACCATCACTCCTTGACAGTCGTCAAACTTGAGATGGCATTGTGAGCTGTTGACAATAGTGATACCAGCTACTACGACGTTGAAACTACCATAGAACCTCAATGCCTGCATCAGAGTACGGAATCAAAGTTTTCAGGACTTTGTTTTGGTATTCAATAATAAATGTGCACTAAGATAGTGATATTCATACTGTAGGTTTAATCTGTGGCATCCTCTCAAGCTCCTCATTGTACTGCTGGAAAGTATCCAAGGTAAGCAATTAAATTGACCAACTTTTGAGTTGTGTGTATATAATGATATACTAGATGTCTTACTGTGTCAACATCGTTGTCATCATCTGGGTCTGAGTAGGTCCACCACTGTTGCCCTCTACCATTTATGATGCCATTGCCTTGAATTGCTATTCCATTTAGTTTGGTGAACTCAAGCCATTGAAGCAAACCAGAACCCCAGGCTTTGGCACTGGTTGGGGCTACAATCATTCCTTCCAGCTGCAAAATGAACACATCATTTAACACCATTATTGTTTTGTGTTTCATTACTTTGCCAAGCTTGCTGGTTGCTGCACTCAGTACACTGATCAAATTAGATGAAAATTTCCTCTCTTTTTTTCTGATAAACAAATATCCCGCATCTTGAAACTGGTTTTGAGATGATGTTAAACATGAAATAGTTTGATGTTTTTTGGCCTATCCCGCAAAATGTAAGCCTTGGATGTTTGACATGTTCCTATGTTGAACTTCTCTTTTTTTTTCATATATAAGACCACTTAGGATGGTATATATATATATATATATATATATATATATATATACTAGCATACGAACTTTATCTTTAGAATAAGGTGGGTGTGCAGAGGCTGTAAAAGTCTAGTCCTGTTCTTTACGAAGGAAGAGTTGTGTAGTCAGTTCAGACTATGCAGTTATCGTGGGGAAATCATTTTAGCCTTTTAGGGGTATCTAGTTTGGGACTAGGAGCAGAATTACCTGGAACAAAATGTTTGGTTTGCAGTAAGGGCCAGAGAACGAGATCGGCCCAACAAGGAACTCTTGTTCTGCAGGTACGAGAAGTGTAGACGCCCCCTGCTTGCACGCAGCGGCCCACGCTGCTTCAAAAGCCTGCATGCAGATGCAAGCGCACTGGTTTAGCTCAAGCTTGTTCTGAAAAGCCACTGTCCTCCAGACTCTAATACCATAAAATGAACCCAGCTGCAAAACACACACATAAAGCTCAGATCCCTAAGCGAAGGATAGCCTGTAGTTCCACTGCGCGTCCTGTTTTGGACTTTTGGTTGCCGTGTCCAAATGAGAAGCAATTAAAAAAGAAAGGAAGGGAAAATAAAGTTTTTTTGCTGAAAATAAACCCATGTACATTGTTGACCAAGGTTTTTGTCGCAAATTCGCAATAGCATTTCCCAATTTCCAATGAATTTGAGGACCGTCGAATCTTTTTTCTTGTTTATTCTTTGGGTTTCAAGGTATGCTTCCGAATAAAAACTCCAATCGTACTACCTTTTCTTTAAAAAAAAATGAATTAGCTTTTCAAAATCTCCATCAAAAGGGTATTATTGGTTCATGCAGAATTCAACCATTGGTCCGTTCTTGCAAAAAAAAAAAGGACTATGATAGTGCCAAAGAGAAGCAGTATGCTATCCCCTGACTGTAAAGCCTAGGAATCAAAAGTGCAGTAGTTTGCTTATTGTGTTTCCTCGGCACACACCACCTTGCAAGTACTATAGAAGAGGTTCTCTTGTGAGACCTAACTTATTTGGTGCCCACTTTGCTCTCTTCCATGACTCCTCAAATAAAAAAAGTATAAGGTAGACGTATAAAGACGTCTCTTTATGCATGAGATGCAGTAAATCATGTGAGAAGAAAAGAAGAATCCAAAATAGGGAACAAATCAAATTGCCGGCAACACATGCAGTCATGCAAAATACTGACTCCAGAGGAAGTATGGCGCTAGTGACAATCTCCTCGGGCTGTGCACTGGAAATCATGTGAGGGTAATAGTCGATTATCATAGGCAATAATTAAATGTCCGTCATCACACGCTGTGATGGTTCTGGCAAATCAATCCATGTTCGCACGCATGCTAAAATCCAAATTTCCACATAATCACCCAAAATTTCCAAATACCACATGCATGTTAAATTCTACTCTCAGAATGTCCATGGTATGACAGGTTCCGGGAGTGATCAACACGGAGCCCTCATGCGTGACATGCCTACCATGAATCGCTCAAGGAACGAACAATGCAAACCGGGACCAAAATAATGGCTATCGAGAAATTCTGATTCAGAGAATGCTTGAAAAAAATTATGATGCTAGTTTGAGACAGAGCATTTTGCAGGGCAACGCTGTCGACCTTTGTATCATCCGTGACTCCATCACCCTTGGCTCCAAAATCAACCACGTTGAAGACTGCCCCCTGTGGGGCAGCTGGTGGTGGCCGCGACGGTGGCTGATTACCCTTTCCACAGCTTGGAGTTGGGGGTTTGGGACTCGAACGTCCATTGCCGTTGGTAGGGCTTGGGCTCGGGCTTACAGGTGAATTGGGGCTTGGACTTGGGCTTGGTTGGTATGGACTCTGATATCCTCCTTTGCCAACACCAGGGCTTGGTGGCGGGCTGACTGGTGGCTTCGGGCTCGGACGGTTGCTTCCGTATTGCCGGTGGGAGCTACCCTTCTTTCCTTTGCCTTTTCTCTTCAACAGAGATGAGCTCGGTGAGCTCCTAGGCCTCCAATGCTTGCCTCTTCTGGCATCGCAGACGTCAATGGTGGAGCAAAGAGCAAGCAAGACAAGGAGAAGCAGGAGGCCGAAGCCTTTTACTCTGGAGTTCATCCGTCTGTTTGTATCTACTAGCTGTATGGAGAGAAGTGTTTGTATGTGCTTGGGGGGTAGGTAGAGAAGACGCAGTGTGCGGATTGTGAGGAGGGAGGGAGGGGGGGTTTAAATACCAAACTTCAGAGGTAGCAATGTTCGCGTCTCTCAGGATTTGGATGAAAATGAAATGGAAAATGGAGAAATGGGGCCCCAACTCCCGTGCATGCAAGTATCTTGTAACCGCACATGGAATCTGTAGTGTCCTCTTGTTACCTTTGTTCATCACCATAATCATCTATGCTTCGCTACTTCCTTTACCGTATTCATTATTAAGTGAGAACTTGTCGGTGGAGTGAACTACAAAATGTTAGTTAGCCCTCTCCAATCATTGCTTATAGGCTATGGTCATATTGGTTTCTAAAAGTTGGTTTTCTACAGTACTTATCTGTAAACTGTTACTATTTATACACATTGTACTAGCTTTATTTATATTGGTCAAAATCACACGTGGGTTTTTCTTTTTTCATATGGTTCTCTGTAAATTGTTACTATTTATAAGCTAAGATCAAAAACCATTAGTAAAATCTAATATAAATAAGCCCTATTGTCTTTGACTAGTGATTTACTCAAACAGAAATGGGACTTACGAATTGCTTCACGAACGGGGAAGAAGAAATTTGGCATTAGATTTATTGGTTAAACAAAATAAATTCTATGTGGACCGTTATCCTTTGTATTGCTTTGATGCTTTCTAGTGGTCCAGGAGATCGCGTGCAATTAGAGGGTGAGAGCCAGAGTATGTCCAATTTAGCAGCTAATCCAAATAATACACGTAGGAAACTAAAAAAATATATTTATATTTTATTACCACCTTTATTTAACTCATACTCCATTATATGCACATGAATTCTTTCAAATAAAATATTTTGTGAAGTCTACAGTTCCAAGAAACAATGAGTGAAGTAGCTAAAAAAACAATCTTAGTTTTGTAGGACCATAATTTAGTTTCCTCGAAAACTGGTGATAAAAGACGCTTCAATTTGTTACATAAGTGTCTAAAAGAACTGTTACGTGTGACAACCTACCGAAGATTTCAAGTCAGTGAAATCTACGAACAAGGTCACATGCATGAATTAAGCGTAATAGGCAGCTTAAATAAATTTCAAACAAATAACTCGCTTTGCAGAATTTTAAAAGCACAACCGAGATTGACATGGCGCCTAGCTCATGATGGATGTCCGTGACTCGTTTTCAATGATACGCAGGACTTTTCGTACGTTTAATCTAAAGACATGTCATTTCTGCTCTTCTCATTTCAATTTAAGTAACATTTCTGCCGTTCTGCCATGGCTGTATATGCAGTTATGTGCATGTGAGCTCACTTTTTCGGTTGCAAAAACCAAAGTAGACATGTGAGTGACCGGTTTGGGGCCCATGCATGAGCTAGCTAGCTGCCATGGCTAGGCCGTTCCGGAAGCACACGGAGAGCTAGTTCTTAATCTTAAGCCAGTGGTCGACACGTCAATATATGGGAGTTGAGTCCTATGCTAAAGCTTATGAATTCGCCAACGGTTTCGAGCTCGATCATGCACATCAATCTTGCAACACTTGTCTCGAAATCTCCTTACGTTTTTCTAGCTTAGAGCTACCGCCTTTCACAGGCACAACACATTATATAATTAGCGCTCAGTTCCATGCCCCGTGTGCAGACCTAGCCAGCTTAAGCTCCGAGAGATGCTTCGAATCCGTTTTTGAAGAGGATGGGCAAGCACACGTGAGCACGGGATTGAATTAACAAAACCATTCGAATTAATGGGACAGAGGAGTTTATTGGTGGCTAGGAATAACCGAGCAGGATCTGTGCTAGCTAGCTTGTATCATATGCGGCTGGTCATGGCGGAGCTAGAGGGATCTATGTGTGGCCAGGAGGAATGACCGCGCGCGGCGGCACGCATACATGCATTTCCGTCAGTACCGGCAGTCATTTTGCTAAAGCGAGCAGCCGCCGCCCAGTCCAGAGAGAGAGAGAGAGAGAGGTAGGAGACGAGCGGACGGGGTGCATGGAGCTAAGCATGCATGCACATGCGCTCTCGTGTCACATGGGCAACGGTCACGGGCGGGACGGAAGCCGTCGTGTACTTTGTCCGCACCTCCGCTCGGCCGGACCAACTGCCGCAAACGGACTACCCAGGCGGGGCCCTGCACGCGAACGCAAGGGCAAAGCTGCTCTCGTCTCCCCAATTCTCTGGTACTCCACTGCTCCTTGTCCAATCATCCATCCATCCATCCATCCCACCACGTACTCTCCATCTAGACATCCAACATCGATCGATCGACCAGCCTGCCACCCGCGCGGCACCTACGCCGTGGATCGATCGTCTTCCGGATTAACCAGGGTGGGTTCTGCTCGGTTGGTGATTTCATCAGCCGTGGCTCCTAGAACATGAGCATTGCAGATGCAGATGCATGGTAGGCTAATATACAAATAAAAGAATTTAGTTGATTTATTTATCGCTACATCCAATTTAAGGAATTTATACACCACTTAATCGATATTGCTAGCAAAATAAAACATAGCATTTGTAACATCCTAAAATTTGGATGTTTGAAAATATGAAAATTTCAAAACTTTTTTATGTGGTTTGGCGTATTTGAATTTTTCTGGATTTTCATTTGAGAATTTTGATTGATTTCGTGATTAACCAAATAAGTAAATGAAAATAAAATAAAACAAAATCTAGGACTAAGAGCCATCTAATTGGAAAACAAATCAAATAAAAATCTGAACTGAATTGCCAAGCTTCAATTGAATTTAAAATCTAAAAAGAAAAAGCAAAAGCAAAATAATATTAAAATTTTGCATTTAAATAATTGAGCTGAAAATTTACATGAGATTGATTTGAGCCGCTGAAAAATTGGAGTTGGTTTTTTATGCCAAAACATCAAATTTGAATTCAATACAAACTCAAATTTAAATCCAAAACCGAAATTCAAACTAAAATCAAATTTCCAAGTTTGGGTCGGCCATATCCTTTCTCACTTACTTTTTCTTCCCAGCCCAGCTCCCTCCTCTCTCTTTCTCTGTTTCTCGACCGAGCCAGCTCGCACCTGCACCGCTCGCGACGCACATGTTCCCCTCACTTCGCACACACTAGCACCCCATGGTGCACCCACTTGCTCTGCTCACCATGCCGCCTCGTCACTGGCACCGTGTGTTGCCCTATGTGCTGCACACACCCACACACTCGTGTCGACTCTGCAAAACACGTCGCCTCACCATGCTACGCCAGTACCAACCTTGCCGCGCTGCTCATGTCGTGCCAGCCATGCCATGCACTCCTGCACCGCTCACGTCATGACGCTCTACCTCGTCGCCATGCCAGCACCCTGCCACGCCGATGCCGAGCCATGTTGTGCCCACGCCGTGCACAATCACCTTGTCGTCACCTCACCCTGCTGCACCCATTCCACGTACTGGTGCCCGGTCACCGCACACATACCACCACCGCCCGCCCTATCTATTTAAGCCGACGAGCTCTCCTCCATCTTCCTCCCCTACTCTCTCCTCCTCCCCCACGCCGAGCACCACCACCACGCCACTCCGGCCAACCTGGTGAGCCCATCCCCAACCCCACTGCGTCAAAGCGGGCTCCCCACCTCCAATTGCACTTCCACTCGGTCAATTGCACGACTTCTCAGGGCCACCACGTGTCGTTATCATGTAGATCCCTAAATTTAAAACACAAATTTAATTAAAAATGGTGTTAACGAGCCTTATGCCATAAATAGTCCCATAGTAATATAATAAAATAGGTATCATAGCTAGTCCATAAAATTAGAATATAAATCAAAGTCAAATAATGTCCCAACAAAAGTTAGCTGTCAATTGGCAACTAGTAGTGTAAACAATCAACCACTTTGGTGTATCTCCAATTAATGGTATTAAAGAAATCAATTAAATAAATAATCCCATATTTTAGTTAATTAGTTAATTAATCATTTGATTAATTGGCAATTAAACCTCACATAATAATATATATGTCCTGAACTTCCTAGTAATGTGAAATCTAAGACTAAAATGGTTAATTAAAATTATACTTATTACATATATGCCCTCATATATATTCGTAGGACTCACCTAACTCAGGAAACTTTCTTAATAAATAGAAAATAATAAAAGAAGTCATTAAGTTAGGTTCAACCAATAGAATCCTTCGGTCAGCTATGTCTAACCACCTTCAAATCCGAAGTGGAATATTCTAATCTAGACTGGAATATTCCTATGAATATTCATCCATCCTCCTTAATGTTATTCTCAGCAGATTTCCTCTCTGCCATTTCCCATTTGATCAAATTTCATTTGACCCTGTCTACATATCGCACTCACTAGAACCTGTCCCTTGTCACCAATAAATCATGATAGAACTTAACTAAGTTTATTTAGATTTATTTGGATTTTGATGTTTATTTGAGTCAAAATGAATTATTTTGAATTCATTCGGCTGCCTTTGGATTTATTTGGATTTGGTTGTTTATCGCATAACTAGAATTTGGAGTCTCGAAGGAGCAACAAATCGAGCGAGATCAAGATCGAGATAAAGACTAAGAGTTTCAAGACCATTGATAGAGAAGGATTTAAGCAAGATCAAGGTTGCAGTAAATTGAGCGAGGCAAGTCATCACTTTCATCATATTGCACTGATCTTTTGAATGCAAAGTATATTGTGTTAAATTATTAAATTGTATGCTTATTTTATTAAGCAAATTATATTACTACTAGCTAGTATTTAACACCTTATTAATAATTGTGCTAGTAAATTCCATTCCTTGTCACCCTAGATTAATAATATACATACTAGCTGTTAAGTCCGTATCTAAGTGCCATACTTAGCCTTACTTAAATACATATGGACATTAAGTTCAAAACATGGTAACTTAGTTTTGAGCGGCCATTGGAGGGAAATGGCTCGCATATTGAAATAGAAAAGATATTTTTGAATCCAAAACTCTAAACTTGCTTCATACTTGGGAGGAGGTGTGGTTGGAGCACAAGAGTGCGGTTTGTGCAGAACCGCTTAAGTAACCTTAAGAACTGAATCTTATGATGACCTTCCAAGGTAAAACAGTGCAACTATAAGTCTATAATAGGTAAGACCTAGCCAATTAATTTGCATCAACCCATGCTGGATGCGTCATCTAGTGGAACATGGTATGAGCACTAGATGGAAGCCTCTGTGTGGCGCAAGAGGGGGCCTCTGAAGCGGGTGGTTAGAACCCCACGATGGTAGAAACCTTAGCCGGTGTATCCACATTGGGAAGATGTATTGTAAAAGCCTTATGGTGATCATTTGAGCCTCACGCCAAGGGTAGCGTGGCGACGAAATAAGTTGGACATCTCTTGTGGATAAAGTGTGAGACCTTTACAGAGTAACACTACTACAGAAAAGGTCATCACAGATGGTTCAAAAACGTTATCACAGACGGTTTTGTGAACCGTCTGAATTTATGGGTCAAGAATAATACGAGATCATCACGAGGCGGCCGAACCGTCGTGGTGCAAATATCACTGACGGTTCTTAACTAAAAACCGTCTGTGATAGTTATAATCACTGACGGTTTTTAATTAAGAACCGTCTGTGATTTATAAATACCACAGACGATTTTTAGTTAAGAACCATCTGTGATATTTACATATCACAGACGGTTCTTAACTAAAAACCGTCTGTGATATTCTCTTCTACTCCTAAACCTATTTCGGTTTATTGGCTAGCCTCAGGAAATGCTAGCCATGCCTTCTGAAATAAGCAGATCAACATATACATGTATACATCCAATTCACATCTCAATTCATTTCATAAACATAAAACATCCATTTTTATTAAGATTAGAGCCTACCATTACAATATCTCAAAACAACGAGCGGGTTACACAACAAGAAAGAGAAAAGCAAAGATCCTCTATGCCTTTTCGCCCCTGATGCAACGCTTGAGCTGGATGTCTTTGACGCCCACCATCGTCGGTGTTGATTGAGTGTCAGCATGGTTGGCACGAGCTAGTTGCTTCTGCGATGTCTTGCCTCCCGTAGAGTTATGCGTCGTCTGCAAGGAGGAGGATAGCAAGGAGGAGGAGAATAGCAAGGAGGAAGAGAACAATAAGGAGGAGGACAGCAAGGAAGAGGAGATCAGCAAGGAGGGGAAGAACAGTAAGGAGGAGGACAGAAGGAAGAGGAGACCGGCAAGGAGGTGAGTTTTGGTTATATTTATAGGGAGAGGGAGGGAGGCGGAGCTACGATCCGTGGGGTGAGGACCGGTCGATTTCTATTGGCTATGATTGGGTCGAGTAGGATCGACGGGCCTGATAGATATCGCTGACGGTTCTATATATAGAACCGTCTGTGATGAATGAATATCGCAGACGGTTCGATATATAGAACCGTCTGTGAATTAGAGCACAAAATTTTATATACCGATGCAATATAAACAACTAGTCTGAAAAGAGAAAATAGCAAAGTTTTATATGGCTTATATATACTCATTTGAAAGGTTTCGACGAGATCTACAACTTTTCAGTTGAAGCAAAATCCAAATTCTAAAAGGAAGACCAAGAAAAAGGGCAAAAACAGAAACTAAAAACTTATGACGCAGGTTTAGGTCCAAAGATGGCCAATTTTCGGGGTCTTGGAGGGCAACAGGCGCAAGCGTGTTATTATTTTTGGATCGGGCTTGTCGTTAGCTTTCCAACGAGTACAAAAACATCAAAAACGGACACCGTATGCAAAAGTTATGCCCGTTTTACTGAAGGTGTCTCAAAACTGAATCATACTCGGACTTAAGCGGGAAAATATGAAATTTTGAGGGATTGCAAGGTGGAAGCGTATCACGACGGTTTTATTATAAAACCGTCGTGATATTCCGAGATCTGAATCGCGTTCGGTGGTAAGAACCGTCTATGATACTCCTTTTTCCCGCCACAAATACCACAGACGGCCTTCAAATTAAAACCGTCTATAATGGTATACATCACAGACGGTTTCACAAAACCGTCTGTGATTTGGCGTCTAGTATTAGGCTTTCTGTAGTAGTATAAAATTATTCGAGCAGTCGTACCCATAGTCAAGATTGGGCATGGGAATTTACTCAAGTCATTGCCTATTTTACAAAACAATCTTTATGGTTGGGATGAAAATAGGAGGGATGGTTAGAACCCTATCTTTGATTTTCCCTAGATGGATAGAACCTAGTGAATATAAAGGGTGAATAGAACCAGCGGTGGACCTAGGAAAAAAATGCAGTTAGGGCAGAGTTGAACATAAGTGAAGCAACAACTACAATTTGCATGTAAACAACTACAATTCGCGTGAAGGATTCGTATCTGATGATTGACTAAACGTGTTCTTGCCTTCTTGGTGAAACACTGGTTTAAACTTAAGAAGGCATGGTAACTAAAATTGGCATGGTCAATGCTTAATTACCTGACAATGACTAGGGCCAACGTGATGGCTAGCAAAACCCACTGATGGACGAGGTACTTCTTGGAGCTACACGGGCTGCCCGCGGGCAGGCTGTAGCGCTCCATCCAGCCGAAGTGCGGGCGCATCAGCAGCACAAATCTCAGTAGGAAACCCGTCAGGAACCCACCAATGTGCGCAAAGCTGTTGACATGTGGGAGAATGCCGAGCACCAGGTTCACCGCGATGACAAACAGGAGGGTCATCATGGCCGCGGCCTACAATATTTACAGATTTGATCGAATTGAGATGCCTGAACCTTTCTAGTATTACTGCTTACTCAGTGGATTTATAGGGGTATCAAGAACTACGAAGTACAGTACACCTTGTTTGTGTAGATGGTCCAGTTAGTGGCAATCTACAAGAGCATTGCTCCAAGGAGCTCTAAGAGAGCGCCGGAGGCACCAACGAAGATGTGATTTCTAATGAAGAGAGAGGAGAGGACACTGAGCCTAGAGAGGAGGTAAATCGCTCCAATTCTCACTACAATAGTCCAAGAAAGAGCAATTCAGATTGTAATCAAATCAGGGGATCAACATGGCAGTACTTTTTTTTTAACTGGGCAGGAGGACTGTCTTGTATTGCATTCAAAGGGAGAGCGAAAACAGGAGAAACAGTCCGAGAAAGAACAGGGAAAGGGGAGATGCGGCCAGAGGTAGCCTAAAAGGAACCTAAGTTGTTGTTACATTTAAAATTGTGAGCTCATGTAGCCTCTTGGCCCCCATTAGTACTCAGGCTCCGACTTCGTCCTTAATGGTAGCGATCAAGAGCGGGGTGCAATTGCCATGAATGAAAAATGTGAGCATTCCATTCCTTCCAAATTTACCAAGTGACCAGCATCACTAGTGATACCATTGCCTTCCGTGGTGTTCCAGGTGAGAGAACAACCTCCTCCCACCACTCTCGGACTGAATGAAATGTAGGCCAAGAGGCCGGGTTAATGGAGTCGTAAGCAGTCCATTGTGCTATAGAGGTCTAAATTCTTATAGTGAAGCAGCACCCGACCAGCAGGTGTATGGCGGATTCTGGTTCCTGTCTACAAAGGGGCACAAAGTTGATTAGGCCAGCCGCGTTTATCTAGGCAATCTACGGTCCATAGTCTATTTTGTAAGGCGAACCAAACAAAGATTTTACATTTCTATGGCGCCCAAGGTTTCTAGATGAGAGGGTTCATGGAGGTTTGAACCGTCCCAAAGAACTGTGCTTTATATGCTGAGGCAGCTGTGTATGTGCCGTTGGTGGTTAATTTCCATGTGATTGTGCCGTCGAATACCTCGTGTAGAGTAATCGTGGACATATGTCCCCAGATGGTGATTAGTTCATGTATGTGCTGCGGTGTTATGCTATCTATCCATGTTAGGTGATGAAGCCAGTTGTTCCCTGTTAAGGCAATCTGTAGGGTAATTTTTCCTTCTGGAAGCCTTGAAAATCATAGGCACGTGTCACATAGTCTGTTGCTACCAGCCCAGGCGGAAGTCCAGAATGATGTCTTCTTACCATCACCAATTGTTATGCTTGTGGTTGCTACAAAGAGACATGAGTCTAGGTCATCACATGGAGTTTCTATTCCTTGCCAGGGTTTGGTTTGGGCTCCCCATTCATGCTAGAGCCATCTAAGTCTAAGGGCCCTGGCAAAGCGCTCTAGGTCCAAGAGGCCTAGTCCTCTCATCTGTGTAGGTCTACAAACTCTATCCCATTGACCTTGCAACTTCTGCCCATTAGCTGTTGCTCTGCCCCAGCCCAAAGGAAGTGTCTCATCCGTCTATTAAGTGTTTTGATCACGCATTTTGGTGCCTTAATAGCCATAAGGAGGTAGGTCATTTGGGGCATTAGAATGGATTTTATAATTGTTTTCCTACTCGCTAGAGTCATCACCTTGCCACGCCATCCTGCGAGAGGGCTCGCATATTTATCTTGCAATACTTGAAAGTCAACCTTGCGAAATCCTTTGATTGCAAGCGGTAGGCCTACGTACATCATCGGGAAAGAGGATTGTTGCATAGGTAAGTCAATCAAAATTTGTGGTTGATCTGGTCGTAGTTTATTGGTGCCACCTGTCTTTTCTGAAGATTGGTGCACAAGCTTGTTACGTCGCCAAATTGCTGTAGGATTTGGACGAGGTTGCAGACATCTTGTTGCTCAGGTACCAAGAAGATGGCGGCATCATCCGCATAGAGGGAGGTTCAGAGGGTGACTAAACGACACCTTAGGGGCCGTAAAGCACCAAGATCGGTTGCGATGTCTAAAATTCTATGTAGTGGGTTGATTGCTAAGATAAAGAGGAAAGTAGATAATGGGCCACCCTGTCAGACACCTTTGTGGTGTTGTAGTTTATCCCATGAGAATCCATTTAGAAGAATTTTTGATGTAGTGGTAGATAGGCGTCATGAGACCCAATCTCTCCAACACGTTGGGAAACCCCTGTTTTCCAGGAGGTGAAGTAGGTATTCCCAATAGACCGAGTCAAAGGCTTTCACAATGTCGAGCTTGAGGAGCAGGGATGGCATTCTATTCCGGTGGTATCTTCTTGCTAGGTTACGGATATAGAGGTAGTTGTCTTGAATGCATCTCCCTCTAATAAAGACACTTTGACTTGGAGAGATAAGCTCATTCATGTAGGGTGTCAGTCGCCGTGCTAGGATTTTTGTGGTGATTTTGGATACACTATGGATGTGACTAATGGGTCTGGAGTCTCCTACAGAGGTGGATCCAACTTTTTTCAGTAGCAAGATCAAGTTTGCAGTATTCAGGCAAGAGAAGTTGTTTGTTCTCAGATTAAAAAAGGCCTATAGGGCAACCATGAAGTTGTCCTTTATGATGTCCCAGCATGCGTGGTAGAAGGTTCCGTTGAACCCATCGGGACACGACAGTACATGAGTTGCAACTTAATGTTCCAATCCATCTGTAGTTAAATTAGTTGTTATGCTTGAATATTGGACTTACTGTATCCAGACTGCTTCTCGAGTCAAGGCCAATGAAGACGAGGATGAGCATGTTGGCCACCAGGTGCAGAACGCCAACATGCAACCAGTTGCACGAAATGAAATGCCCACCTTGGTCGAACACCCTGTGCGCGTGCCGAGGAGCCTGCACTTGAGCGCCTGCGCCTGGGTGAGGCTCATGGCGGCGAGGCGGGTGCAGCTGGTGGAGGGGGTGGAGGCAAGAGTGACAAGGAGGAGGGAGAAGGTGAAGGGAGTGGGCAAGGTGGTGGCGTGGATGCGGGAATAGAGGGTGAGGGAGGTAGCCGCGGGGTGCATGCCATGAGCGTAAGCGGGTAACGAATGGCGGGTGCCGCGGAGAAGGCGATGGCGGCAGGTGGTATGTTGTGCCTGGGGAGAAAGCGGAGGCAAGTCTGTTGGAGTGGACAAAAAGGAGCCGAGGAGGGGCTGCCGACGCTAGGGGGTCCCGTCGGCGCTGGAGCTCGGAAGGGCGCCCGAGCTTTCTCGAAGGGTAGGTTCACCCCTGGATAGAACCCAAGAAATAAAAATAGTATTTGGTGAATAGAATTATACTCTGTAAAAAGTGAATGGAAACTTCGCTAAAATTACTGTCGCATTATATTCTTTACAAACATAATTTAGTTAAAATACTAAGTTTCAAACTTCCTACTTATTATATTTCGGATTACAAATTTGGGTCCGACAGCGTATGCATCCATTTTTGGCTCGAGAATTTCACTAGCAGTAGATCGATGGCAAGACAGACCGACCGAATTAAAGAGACCCTGAATCCAACTCACCTGTCGAGATCATCACCCCTGCACCGCGGGGAAGCAGAGATTAGCTAACAACTAGTGGGAGGATGGTCCTATTATTATTTTTTAGGATAGTGATAAACGGTAGAAATGCTGACGTAGATGGTGTATATGTTCATAAGTTATTTAGAGAAGTGGCTTTTATAAAACCACTTAAAAATCATCTTCTTTATTTTTTATTTTTGGAAAATATGTAGCTAAAAACAAAAAGAATAGGGCCTACAGGCTAGCTTCACGTCTAGCTTCTCCTTTATGCGGTATACGCTAGCTCAGCTACTCTCGCCGGCCGGTAAGGTTCTTAATCAATTTGCATTGGACGTATTCTTTTATGCCAACCTCGACAATTCATTGCAAGAATCTATGCTCTAACTGACTTGCTGGTCCATGCGTTCTGTATTTGCATTGGACAAGTGCATGATTTATACGCAGGTGTCCTGGTGACAACAGCACTGATATACTCTTATATATCTGTATATGAACGTGCTGAATTTTTGGCACTTTTTGGTATGTTCAATCCGTACTCGTAGAAATATTTGTATGCTCATGAAAGTGGTAGAAATGGCACTTCTGCCGCTCCGTCACCGGACGGCAACGTCCAGCAGCCGACACCTGGGCCATCGGAGCCCGGCCACTAGGCGGCAGGGGCCTGCTGCCCAGCCATCGGACGGTGCCTTCCCTGCCGCCCCGCCGCCGAACAACATGTGATTAAGCCAGTTAATTAGTCAGCTTAATTACCTGCCTGAATTAAGACTTTTCATATACTATTTGTTAGAATTTTTAAATATATCAAATGAGCTTAAAAATTACAAAATTTTATGTGCAGTATCCCGACACAATATACTTCATTGTGTTATTTGTTTTACAATTTTATCCACTACGAATGATGCTGAAAAATTCGTATGATAATGATAGTTTTAGTAGTTATGACATATAGCAAACGAGCTCAAAAAGTTATTAAATTTCATGTGCAGCCTCCTGTCATAGTCGACGTAATTGTGCAATTTTTTAGGAATTTTATGTGCTATGGATTTGCCATGTTAATTCATGTTAATTTAATCATAATTACCTATATGCGTTGCTCATTTAATTAGCGATTGAAATTGGCTGCCGCACAGCCACCATGCGGCAGACATCTTTTATAGTGCATGACCTCTCTCCTTTGCACGTATGTCGGCTGGTTGTTGCTATCCCCCTTTCCCGCTACCTCCTTCGCACAATTGTTACTCTGTCCGTGCTATCCCCCCTCGTGCGTTCCCTCGTCCTCACATATGTCATTATGTTTGTGCCTCATCAGATCTTGTTGTAACTGACTGGATAACCAACCACATTGGTGACTTTCGACATGAGCATCTTGGGGGAGACGGACACGTCCGCCACAACTAGGAGGTTGATGATGCTTGCCACATATGCGGAAGTCACGTTCCGATGATCATGCAGGGGCTCGCTGAGCACGCAAGTGTGGTCGATTATCGCCATGACTGGGAAGACCGATCCAAAAATCTTGGCTGGCAGAGCGCTGACCTTTACAGGGTAGCCTTTCACTACGCACTTCACTGCGTAATTGGCTGGGTTGAACTGGTGCACTCGGTACACACGGCTGATACACAAGACGTACCATGCAATAGCTTATTGCATAGCCGCATTGCTAGGGAAGCGTTGTCCAACTAGGAGGGTGTCAGCTTGAAATCCCCACCGGGACCCATCTTCTTGCGGCAGTACAAGAGAATCCACCACAGCATCATCAAGTCTAGAGGACACATAGGGCACCTTCGAAGACACAATTCCCCCAGCGGACCATTCGTTTATTGTGCGTCATCGTTGGTATCATCGGAGCCTGGGTCGATGTCCTCGTCGGCCTCCAACCCGACCGCTTGCTCCGGTAGATACTCATAGCAGTCAATACGAGCTGACCACCACATGCCCGCTCCATCATTCTGCATGAAATCAGGGGCGACTCGTACCTCCGATACAATACATTTAGTGGTATCGTCATGAAGCTCCTCCTATAGTTCCCTAGGTGTCAAGGGGCCGGGCTCATCAACATTTTTCGACGTCCAGCACACGAAACTCAGGTACACCATCGGCCTCCCGTAAATGGCTGCCATTGGGCTGGGAGGCAATTTGCATGTACTGCCTCTTGTTACAGTGCCATTCACCTTCACAAGCTTCCACACACCATTCGTGTAGGTGATCCCCTCGATCGCAAGTTTCATCACCATTGCTTCCGTGGTGAACTCCCTCCGGATGCAGCTTCAAAGCTCGTGAATATTCATCATGCCGAGCCCCTCGGCTTGGAGCACCTTGTATTGGCATGCCGATAGGTCCAATCTGTTGGTCCTACCTGTATAAGACCATCTCCACAGAACACTGTCAATTGTTCCATGTGTGCGACTACCGGAAGCCACAACAACCAGATCCGCAGTAAGCATTACAACAAAAAATGATGGCAAGCAGCATGAAAGTTACTGATTACATGTGTGTAACTACATAGGAATGATTTATTAATTATCGACAATTTGATTACCCGTCTGAAAATTAATTACGAGTGATTTATTACCGTCGTCCTTACCACTTAATTATGAGAGACAATTTGATTAATTACATAGTACCATACAGTAACAAATTATGGGTACCATATGTATACAGAAAAAATAGAAAACTACGGCTAAATTACTACGACCTATGTACTTCATAATACGAACTACATTAATTACGACCAACTAAATAATACTAATTAACTACGACTACAGGAATAATATTGAAAGCATACGACAAAAAAATTACCTATCTTTTTGGGCGAAGCAACCACCACTGCCACGTCCTCCTGCTACGTCATCCACAAATGTGCACTACCTTTGAGAAAAAAATGAGCTATGCACTCTTAATTCTCAGCGACGAGCACGAGAATGAGCTTCTGCGATGACCGACTGAGATGAGTGGTAAACAACTGTGAGAGTTTCCTATTTATGGCCGAGCGAAAAGGGAACCTGGTGTGCTCACACCGTAAATTAAAGACTCCTTGTTTACGCGCAGCACCACGGGCGAGGGCGAGGGCGATGGCATGGTAATACTAACAAATGTGAAGATGAGGGAGCAGGCGAGGGGGACGGCACGGACATAACAACATATGTGTAGATGAGGGAACACGTGAGGGGGAACAACACGGACGGAGTGACAATTGTGCGAAGGAGACAGCGAGAAAGGGGGGATGCAACAACCGGCCGACATATGTGTGGTCGAAGTGTCGTGGTTGAAGCGCCGTGGTTAAAGCGTCGTGGTCGAAGTGCCGTGGTCAAAGCTTCATGGTCAAAGCTATGGTCGAAGTGCCGTGATCGAATTGTTGTGGTCGAAGCCATGGTCGAAGTGTCGTGGTTGTAGCATTGGTTGCCTTGTTTGCGCTAATTGTCGAAGCCATGGAAATAGCGCAATCAGAGAATGCAGATGAACCAAAGCAGGCATATTTATGAAAACAAGATCATCCTAGCCATTTCCATCCAAGCATCACATGCAAGAACTAAGCCATCAACAGATACTTTTCACATGCATCATATCCATCCAAGCATCAAGAAAGAGAGGGGAGGGGATCGGATGGGGGTATGAACAAAGTACTAGCGCCAATGAAGGAGAGGACGTGGCAGCGTCACCGTTGTATCATGACCAGACGCGGAGGAGCTCGGGGGAGGCGACTAACGTTTTGATCGGCGACATAGGGGAGCTAGCAGGCGGATTGGTTTGGAGTGTGTTTGGGGAGGTGTGTGGGGAGTCATATATAAGGGCATTTGGGTAGCGGAGCTGAGAGTTCGCGACGCTTTAGTTTGAAAGTTTGAATAGAGAGGGCGGTAAAATATCACAGATGGTTTTTAATACTAATCGTTTATGATGAGGTAATATCACAGACGATTTTTAATACAAACCATCTGTGAAGTATCATAGATGGTTTAAATAAAAAATCGTCTGTGATATTTGGCAATATCATAGACAATTCAGGGTAAGAACTATCTATGATACTTCACAGACAGTTTTTATCATGACCCGTCTGTGATATTTCTCTTTACAGACGGTTTGTATTAAAACTGTCTGTGATTGTACTTAATACTGACGGTTTTGGTTAACCGTCTATGATGAGACGTCTAGTATAGCTTGTTTTGTAGTAGTGTGGCTGTCCGATGGCTAGGCTCCGATGTCCCAGGTGTCGGCTGCTGGGCGCTACCGCCCGGTGACGGGGCGGTAGAAGTACTATTTCTGCCAATTCCACACGTATACGGTTATTTGTATAAATACAGATTGAAACATGTCAAATGTACCAAAAATTCCTTGAATGCAGTACATATAAGAGTATTTGTAGTACGATCTGTATATGAACATGCTACTTCAATGCCACAGGGCACTAGTGCTTTCCTATATAATAACTATATTACACCCGGGGGTTCCCGGCCGGAGAGAGCAGCCACGTCAGCGATTTTACGAAAAACTCCTTGCGTGCGATTTTGCGAAAAACTCCCTGTGTGCGATTTTGCGAAAAACTCCCTGTGTTTTGCAAAATCGCATAGAGGTCCTTTGTTCTCGCAAACAGGTCCCTGCTTCTCGCAAACAGGTCCCTGTCAGTTTTTTTACGGAAAACACCCTCCAATTTACCGATAGCAACCCGCGGTTTCCAAAATTATGTATAGGTCCTTCTTTAGTTACGTACAGGTCCTTGCGGGTCTCTGTTTTTTTGCGAAAAATCCCTTTGATTCCTCCGAAATTACGCATCCGTCCTCGATTTTTTAAAAACAACCGTCTCACGAATTTTCGTCTCTTTTACTTCGGTCCACACGGTGGCTAACGCGTCGTGGCGCCGCGCTTACGTGGCTAGTATACTACTATAATATGCGGAAACAATCACTCAATTAGGCTTCATGGTTTAAAGAACTGACAACCGTTGAGCCTCACAAGATGCAATTTTATCGCTGCAACTCCTGCAGGTTTGACGATAAATCGGCATTTAGCAGCAGCTGCTCGGTGAAAGACAAAAGACAAAGCTAGCACCGACAGGGTATAATGTCTGATTAAATTCAAAAGGCAACAACGTCTTGCACGCAGATAAAGCATCTTACAAGTAGCTATTAAACCTACAAAACGCAGGGATGATGTATAATACTACAACTCCTTGTAAGCAGCAAGTACGTACATCTTGTTTCACAAGCTGTCAAGTCTCACGAGTAGCTCCAACTCAATCGGCCTGACAGTCTTGAGATACAGCAAAGCAAGCATGCATGCGGATTGGCTCCGTTCCTGCCTGTGTCTGTCCGGCCCGGGTAGATCGATCGCTACAGGGCCCTAGGGTTGTAAATTATGGGTATATGTGTAGCTATGGGTTTTTTTCGACTCGTATGGTTTATGATTGTGGTTTATAGATTTTTGTTCTAACATGAGTGTTCGTGTGAACAAACTGAATATTAATAAATCGATAAATTATTTTAAAAAGATTATCCCGATAAATCGCTTTAAAACAGCGACAAAAAACATCCTATTTATTTATTTAAACAAATTATAAATTATAAAATAGAAATAGAAAAGAACTCTGCGGGGTACCAGCTTTGACATGTGACTCCTAGTTATATGTGAATTAATGCAGAGATCATAAGATGACAACCTCAGCGATTTTGTCCATTTGCACATGCGTGTGCCACCGCATTCTCTATGACAGCTATACAGCATGCGATTGTAGCTAGCTAGCTACCTAGGCGTGCCTCTTTAATTTGCATTTTTCTCAAAACAAAGTTTAAATTACTAGTTAGGGAATGCATTTGTGTCACTACAATCTTGGCGCATCTAGAATGCAGAAATTATAAAAGAAAGAAACATCCAATTTCATGGATCTGGATTTTTATATGAAATTCGTGTGAAAAATCTAGACATGGTCTAAAAGATAGAAAAATGCCACTCCATTCCATTCATTTCATAGATCCTATTTTGACCACAAAAAGGGCATAAAGGACCATGTAAGCAGATGCATGATTTTGTTGTGATGGGATATTGTTATTTTGGAAGAGTGAAAATTTAGAATTTTACAAATTTATAGATTTTTCTGGACAGCTTGTAGAGGCGACAGTCTGATCGGCCAGCTTATGTTGCTTCAACTAAAATGGATGATTTTAAGAAATTTAAGTCATGGAATAATTTGGACGGAAACGATTTTTTGGTCTTTGGATATACAGGGGTGCTTCGAGTTAACTATGGTCAACGGCGAGGATCGGGGCTATACTCATGGAGTGCCAAGGCCAATAACGATCAAGAGGTTGGGTGGTGGGAAATGTTGAAGAGAAGTTCGAGCGACGAGTTGCATCATATGGTTTGATCAGTCCAAGTGACGCATGGTCCAGTGGAATCGAAATGATTGAGACTTGTCGATGCGTGGCAAGCCAATGGTGTATTCTGCACATGGCAAGCATGACGATTACTTGCAAGGTAAGATGAAGACTGGGTCAAGAAAGAGTATTTTGATAAGCTAATCAAAGTACCAAAAACTATCTTGGATCAAAACCGCGATGCTTGAGCAGCGCTTGGGAAGACAATTTAGGTCAAGGAGGAGCTAAGATGATCAAGTGGATCAAAGACTAAGGACTTAGTGGATTCGGACTTATGTGCTTTGAAGAGCGTACATAAGTGTAGTGTATGAGTAAAACCCATACTGTGTAGGGTTAACGGGTTTCTCCCATTTGCGCTAAGTAAATAGTATCCATTAGGGTTAGATGGGGTTGATTGCCTTTTCTATTTAACGGGTGGTATGGAGACTTGCAAGTTAACTATCCTAACTTTACTCATTGAAGCCAAGTGTTCTAGGATTATGGTTTAAGAAGTGTGAGTGTTATGGTTTGCTCTTTTGTCCTTCAGGTGGAGTGAATGTAAAACATTCATTCTCAAGTAGGAATATATCAACTTTATTCATCTCTCCTAAATACCTCTTGTTTTGGTTTATTTGCTCTTGTTTTTTATTGGTTTTGATCTTGCCTCTCTCCTTTCTTTATCTTGCTGAATGCCAAGGATAAGTAAGTGATGAAGATATACCTTGAAAATCAATCTCCATCCATCTAGGCATGAGGTTTGACAAGTTTCTGAAGTTGTCTGGTTTTTGCTTGATTTGGTCTCTCTGAGTTATTTCTTGATCCACTTATTTTGCCTCGAATACTTAGGTGTTCTTGCTTACTGTGACATCTGAGAATACATATAGAGCCACCTTAGTCATCATTCACCCATGGGCAAGTTATATTCATGTTTTTTTTTTGTTTTTACCCAATTTTAGTACAACCTTCCTTCAAACGAAAAAAAGTCAGAACTTTGGCAACAATTTTCTTGATTGTTAATTGAAATAGGTTCATGATATACTAGAGAAGATGCATACCAAATTTCAAGTGATTTAGAACCTTGGTTTTAGAGTTTACTCAATTTGTGGTTTTGACCTAATTTTGGTGCAACAGAGCTTCACGAACCAAAAGATCTCAATTCTCTTAAGTTCTTTGAATATATTTGGTTGGTATGAGTTATTAAGGTCATGATCGAGCCTTGGTTCAAGTTTTAAGGTTTTTGAATCTACAGATCAAAAGTCACATGATTGTTTTTTGGATTTTAAATAGTGTTATTTTTACTGTTGACCGAGATGAACTTACTGTAACATAGTGATTTTTTGGAATTTTGGTTCCTTGAACTTCATAGCTCCTCATAGCTATTGAAGTGAAGAATTGACGAATACTTAGGGAAAAATTGATGGCACTATTCACCCCCCTTTGTTGCTATATCGGTCATACAAATTGATGAATGTTTTGATATGGTATCAGAGGCTGGTTATCTCTTCTCATTGATTTTAACTGGTCTTAGGAACCTTGTCATTAGACAAGTATCCAACCAAGCCGCCCATTTTTTATGGAGTTGATTTCCTTTATTGAAAGGCTCATATGAAATCCTACATTGAGGCCCAAGGGCATGCAATTTGGATTAAGGTCAAAAAACCTTATGTTGTACCGACCGATGATCAGGTTATACCGGATATAGAAGCAAATAACAAGTCTCACAATTTTCTAATTGAAGAGCTTAGGTGATCTAACTTTGAACGAGTTGCTCACTTGAGATCCATTCATAAGATCTAGAAGACCCTCGCTAACTACTATGAGGGCTCTACCATGATCAAGGAAGTGAGATAGAATTAACTGAAGAAAGAATATTCAAAGATTGAGCAAAAGCCTAGTGAATCCTTGGATGAGTTGTGAGGAATATTTAACAAGGTTCTTCATGATCTTCGTGCTGTTGGTTTGCCATTTTTTATTTTGAGAATGCATGCTAAATGTTGGGTGCACTTGATGTGAAGGTTTAGGAAATGAAGATCAGATATTGACTTCATCTCACGTATCCCCAAGACAGTCGATGATACTTATGATGGACCCTTCACAAAATAGTTCTTCAAATTCTTTGGATTTTAGATCTTTTGGATTTTCATTATCCACCCTATACTCTTTGAGCGATGAGCAGCTAGAAGGCTTCCTGAGTATGACTTAACCCTCGTATCTACTAGATTCACAAGAGCATACAACAAGATGTGGAACAAGAGAATGAGTGGTCCTATCACTTGTTTTGAGTGCGGTGAGCCAAACTACATTCGGGCCAAGTGCCCCAAGCAGAAGGAAAAGGAGAAGGACTTCTGAAGGTGCTTTCAAGCTCGTGACACAAAGTCCAAAAAGCTCAATTACCACAAGTTCGTCAATCAGATCCTTGCTGCTCTTGAAAACATCGACATGACTGATGTGAACTTAGGGATGAAGGATGATGTAGATGACTCCCGCGGCGAGAAGAAGACCCAAGACTTCACCAGCTTGTGCTTCATGGACAAGGACAGCACCAACGTCGACTCCTCCTCCGATGAGCCCTATAGTAATCCTGATAAGGTCCGTCGAGCGAGGAAGGAGGGTGTGTGGCTTGTTGACTCCAAGTGTTCTAGACATATGAATGAACATTCTCAATGGTTCTCCTCCCTCACTCGTGCATCTAGCAACGAGTTGATCATGTTTTGGGATGCTTCTACCAGGCCCATGACGGCAAAGGGCATTTGCGCATCAACAAGTTTGTGCTCAAGGACGTCACTATGGTAAGTAAGTTGATATATAATTTGTTATCTCTCAACTTCTTGATGAGGGTCTAGATGTAGGATTGAAGAGTGGAGAGTGTAGAGTTCTAGACTCATCGGGTGAGTTTATCTTTGGGATCTATAGGTTTGAGAGGATCTTTAGTACTGATTTAAGTTTTTCTTCTAGCTCTGACCCTAGGTGTCTTGTGGCTTCTAATTCTCATAATTTAGTGTTGTGACATCGTAGTCTTAGCCATATAGTCTTCGATCACTTGACTAGAGTTAACAGCAAGGACCTTATTAGAGAATTGACTAGGCTTAACCTAGTTTGTACACCTTATAGATATGATAAGATGATTTCTACTTCTCACCCTCCTCTTGCCTTAGTGATGACCAATGGTTCTGGACAGCACTTGCACTTAGACATAGTTAGCGTATGTGCTAGTCATTGTAGACGACTTTCCTAGGTATTCTTGAGTATATTTCCTAAGTTCTAAAGACGAGGCCTTTCGCTGCTTCAGAGAGTTGGTTCTTAGACTAGTACTTGACCTCCTAGGAGCCTTGAGAGCCATTAGGGGTGACAATAGAACATAATTCAAGAACTCATCTTTTACCACTTTCTGCATTGAGAGAGGATTAGAGCACTAGTTCTCCTCATCTAGAGCCCCCAACAGAATGGGGTTGTAGAGACAAAGAACATAACACTTGTAAAGATAGCTAGGACCATACTAGATGAGCATAGCACCCATAGGAGTTTTTGGGCTGAGATGATTTTACGAGTTGCTATGTGCCCAATAGGGTTTTCTTGAGATCATCCATAGGCTAGACTTCTTTTAAGCTTAGATTTGGTCATAGGCCAGGTGTCTCTCATTTCAAGATATTTGGTTGCAAATGCTTCATTCTTAAATTTGACAACATAGATAAATTTAAATCAAGATATTATGATAGCATTTTTTAGATATCCTGCTCATTCTCGTGGCTTTTGTGTATTTAATTTGGATACTAACAAAATTATTGAAACTTGTGAAGTCACTTTTGATGATGTTAGTCCTAGTACTAGACCCGACAGTGTAGGTGCACATATATATGGTGATTAGGAGAGCATCTTCATCGATGATGACCCTGACTTAGAGGATGAGGACCCAATTTCTACTCTAATCACTCCTGAGTTAGTTGGAGAGGCTCTTCCACTACTCCAGCTTTAGTAAAGCAGCCCCCTTCCACCTTCACCGGCGCTTCGAGCGGCTCTGCTCCTACCACCACAGCCCATGAGGTAGAGGCCATGTCTGTAACAAGACCTCCTCTTCACATTCAATAATGACACCCTCAGGAGCAGATGATTGGGGATCTTCATGAGCGAGTTACTCGCTTCAGGTTTATCTCTATAGATTCTTATGCATATTTTGCTTGTGTTGCATCTTTTGAACCTTGAGATGTCACCTATACTTTATCTGATTCCTCTTAGGTCAATACCATGTATAAAGAGCTGGAAAACTTTGAAAGAAACCAAGTCTGGACCCTAGTTGAATCTCCTTCTAATTATAATGTAATTGGTACAAAATGGATTTTCAAAAATAAGCAAAGTAAGGATAAGTTGGTTGTTCAAATAAGGCTAGGCATGTAGTTTAAGGTTGTTCTCAAGTAGAGAGCTTAAACTTTAAGGAGACCTTTACACCTATAGCTAGATTAAAAGCCATTCGTATCTTGCTAGCATTTGCTGTGTCTAAGGGCTTGCTTTTTGAAATAGATGTCAAGAGTGCTTTCTTGAATGGTTTCATAGAACAAGAGGTCTATGTCAATCTACCCTCTAGTTTTGAAAATCCCATGTTCCCAAATCATGTGTGTAAGCTCCCCAAAGCCTTCTATAGATTGAATGAATGCCCTAGAGCTTGGTATGATAGGCTTAAGAGTTTCTTGCTTAAAAATGATTGCAAAATGGGAATGGTAGATAAAACCCTGTTTACTCTTAGGCATGGTAATGACTTCTCACTTGTTCAGATTTATGTCGATGACATTGTATTTGGTGGTTCTTCTCATGATTTGGTGTTCAGATTTTTAGATTCTATGAGTAGGAAAATCAAGATGAGTGTGATGGATGAGCTGACTTTCTTCCTTAGACCTTCATTCATCAAAGTAAGTACACAAATGACCTTCTTCAATGCTTTGATATGGGAAACAACAAGCCAATGTCAACTCCAATGGACACTTCTACCATGTTGGATTATAGTGAGGATGGAGAGCTCGTGGACCAGAAGGAGTACCGTAGCATGATCAACTTCCTCCTCTACCTCACGGCGTCGATGCCAGACTTACAGTTTTCCATATGTCTATGCACTCGATTTCAGGTTTCATCTCGTGCCTCACATCGTCAAGCAGTGTGTCGCATCTTTAGGACAGTTTTGACATTGGACTTTGGTATTCTTTTGATTCTACACTCTCTCTTTGAGTTTTCCTATGCTGATTTTGCGGGTGTAGAATAAATAGGAAGAGTACTTCTGGCACTTGTCACTTCTTCGGCACATATCTTATCCCTTGATCGTCTAGGAAGCAATCCTCTATTACACAGTCCACTGCTGAGGCAAAGTATGTAGCTACTGCTAGTAGTTGCTCTTAAGTTCTCTAGATCTTATCTACTCTGTGGGATTATGGATTGCCTTAAATAGTGTTCATCACTTCTGTAATAACACTAGTGCCATAAAATATTGCCAAAACCCAATGTAATACTCTAGGGCCAAGCACACTGATATTAGATACTATTTCCTTAGAGATCATGTAGAGAAGGGTGAATTGTGCTTCTATGTAACACCCCAAAATTTGGATGTTCAAAAATATGGAATTTTTAAAACTTTCTCTTGCATTTTGCTGGCATTCAAATTTCTTCTGAATATTTATTTGAAGTTTTCTGAGTTTCATGCAATGCAAATTAATGACCCAAGAATAATCCCGAGTGCAAATGATGATCATGTAAATAATAAAAATAGAAAGCAACTTTACATATCATCAATTCAAAATACCAAAATCTAGAATTCAAATTCAAGTCAATAAAATAAAATTGAAAGAATATTAGACTCTATCTCTAAATAATTAAACCAAAAATTCTTTCTTTCAAATTCAATTAGCAAACAAAACCCAAGGTCAAATATTCAAAATTTGTACACAAAATCAGAACAAAATAAAAATAAAAAAATAGTGAAATATTAGCTTTTGCATCTAGATATTTGAACCAAGACTTGAATTGAAAATCCAAAAATTGAATACAAAACTTAAATGAAGATTCAAATTTTGAATAACATGTAAAACCCCAAAAATTAGTAAATTCTAATGCAAATTAAAATTTAAATTAAAAATCAAAATTTCAAAGTAATGCTTTAGCATTTCCTTTTCCCTTTTTCTTTCCCTTTTACCTCTCACTTGCATGTGGGCCTCACTTCTTTTTCTCTTTCCTCCTCCCTCTCTCCCGATTTCTCCTCTGCCGCTGGCCCTCCCATCCTTTCTCTGTGAGCGGGCCCAGCTCCCAGCCTCCTTCTGTCTCCCTCCTTTCTTTTTCGCTCGCCTGGCGTCTCTCTTTTTTTCTCCCATCGCGCTCGCTCTCTATCGTTGCGCCTAACCGCCCGGCCCTGTTCTCCCTTTTCATCCGTCCCCTCTGCGTCAGCCGTGTCGCCTCCTTCACATCGCCGAACCACTCCCGTCGCCTGTGCTCCCGCGTCTCCATCACGTCGCCTCCGTCGCACATCCCTGGTGTCAACTGCTTTCGTCGCCTCCCCTGTTCCGGTGTCAGCTGCCCTGCGCCACACACATCTCCGCCATGACGTGTCGTAGCGTCGTCCCCTCACCATCGCCTCACCATGCCCTGTTAAGGTCAGTCCGTCTCTACCCATGCCTTGCGCCTCTGTCTTTTTGCGCCACCGCACGTCCATCACACGAAGCTCCCACGTCGCCCGGTCGGCTCGCCCCCTATAGGTATGTGCGCGTCACCGCTAACCGCCCTCATCTCCACCCCATCGTCGTCTCATCCGGCCATCTCACCCTCCTCGCCCTGTCCGCCATGGCTGTCTCGCTGCCTCGTCACATCACGTTGACCGTGCGCTCAGAAGCTGGCGTCACCCAGGCGTCGCCCTGTCCACCACTTGACCCGCTGCCCCGTCGCGTCGCCACCCTCTCCGTGAGCTTCGTCTCCATCATCCACAGTGTGCGCCTGCTTCCATCACTTTTCTTTCCTGCCTCAACTCACGCACTCCTGACTGTTCCAATGTTCCAGCGTCAGCACGTGATCGCGCCAGCTCCGACCTTTTCGTCGCCCATGCCCTGACGCCAACTGCCTGCACAACGCTAGCCCTCCCCATCGGCTATAATTCCCTGCCCTGGCCTCCATTCGCACAGCACTACTCCATTTTGTCTCCCACTTCAACGAATCGGTTTCCCATGCCTCACAGCTCGCTGGCGACGCCTTCTTCCCCAAATCCGACCGGTGAGCAATCCGCCGCCCAGCGCCGCCGTGGTCCGATTCCTTCCCACCAAAGCATCCTCGGAGCACCACGACGTCGTTCCCCTCCTCGGCTGGACCTCCCATCCCCTGAACTTCACTCACACCGTTCCCGAGCCGTGTCGACCCCTGAGGTAGACTCCTGAGCCCACCTAGATGCTTCCCTCTCGCTTAATTGAGCTTTGCTACCGTGCGCCGCCGTAGCCACCACTCCCCTGTTCCACTGCCGCCCACGGTCGTCGCCGGCCAACGCCCCGGCCAAATTGGCCGGCGAGGTTTTTCCTACGGGTAGTCATGGGTGTGAGCAACCTATTTTGGGGATTCTCAGCTCCGGCCTCTGTCTCCTCCACCGGCGGTGAGCTTGCCGAGCATCGGCCGGGGAATACGATGCAACTTGTTGAAGCCTAGTCTCACGACTACGAGTACCTGATACTCGTTTACGACCACACATAGTCGTTTACGACCACACATAATCGTTTACGACCACACATAGTCGTTACGACCACACACAGTCACTACGACCGCACGCAATCGAATTTAGACCACGTAGTTGAGCCTACGACCACGTAGTCGAATTTACGACCATCTAGTCGTTTACGACCACGCAGTCGAATTTACAACCACGCAGTCGAGCCTACAACCATTAGTCGTTTACGACCACGCAGTCGAATTTACGATCACGTAGTCGAGACTACGACCACGCAGTCAAACTTACGACTACATAGTCGTTTACGACTACGTAGTCGAATTTATGACCACGTAGTCGAATTTATGACCACGTAGTCGAACTTACGACTACAAAGTTGTTTACGAGCACTTAGAGCTAACCACGTTGTCGTCAGTAGCGAGCCAATACTTGATCATGTTGATTCTACATTTTTTGCAAATTACTTTTGTTTAAACTATCAAATTGCATGTTGTTATTTCATATGCAAATATATGTTTGTTTTAAGATCCTAGTTATATCCCATTACTTGACTTGTTAATATCACACCTCCCTTGGAATGGTTGACACATTTGAGCCTTGTCACCCTAGGAAAAATTATACTGGTAACCTTTCAAAAATAAGTTTGTAATTATACGCCATGCTTAGTACTACTAAGATAATCGGGGGCCCTAAAATGCCCTAAGTATCACTTTTAATCATGAGAAACTGGTTTGGGAAGTCATGTTGGAAATGACTGGTATATTTTGGTATGATTATTTTATGCTCCCAAAAACCTAAAATTGCTTATCTATCTGGGCGGATGGTTCGGGGGTATGGCGCAGTGGTGCACGAGAGTGTGGTTAGTGGTAGAACCGTCCAAATAACCCTAAAGACTGAATCTTATCATGACCTCCTGTGTAATACAAGTACAACTACAAGTTTGTAAAGTACAACTTGGCTTAGTAGATTTACTGGACCCGGGAAGTCATCTCATCGGTGGAGGAGGTGAGGTAGTGCAACTAGCTGTCTATGTGATGACTTGAATGGGACACTCATTGAGGGTAAAGTTTTTCGCGGTGAGCTAGTCAGTGTGGGTAGTCCAGCTGCTAGTCGCATAGGGGAAGAATATCCCATACAACTTATGGGACTCGTCGCAAGTGAGAGAAGCCCATATGGGTGAGATGATGGACGGGGCGAGGTATTTTGAAAAGTTACTGTGATGGTCTACTCAACCGCATGACTAAGGAATCATGTGGAGCAACGAGTGGATCGTCTCTTGTGGGTAAAGTGTACAAACTCTGTAGAGTCAAAACTATTCGAATAGTCGTGCCCACAGTCAAGAGCAGACATGGAAACTTAACCAGGTATAGTTCTATTTCAAAATCTTTGTGGGTGGAATTGGAAAAGTAGAGGGCAGTGAAAAACCCTGATTTGTGTTGCCATGGGTGTCGCCCCAGTGATAATGTAAGCGGTTATAACGTTGAAATGTTAGCATATGGTGCAGAAGCCATATAACGATGGATGGAATCTGGATCGCTATTATTATTATTGCATTCTTTCACATATTATGTTTTAGTTCAAACTGTTAGGTCTCAGGAAATTTCTATGTGTCATATTTCAAAAGCAATTTATGGCAAATAAAATAACCCGAGCCTATCCTTGATAAGCCATGCATATTATCTAATTACATCCTGTGTATTGGCTCGCAGAGCACGGTGGATTGTGCTCACCCTCGCTCCCCCCAATTAATCCAGAATCAGGAGTCAGATCACTACGCTTCAGCAATACAACTGGACATGAGGTGAAAAAGATGAAGGTGTCAAGAACTAGGTCGCGAACCCCCAGTTGACTGTCTGTGGGCATGTCCTGAGGGTCTCACCTGTGTGCTTCATTTTCATTGCTGCATTTTATTGACTCCGGCCTGATCGGCCCATGAGTAAGTCTACTATTATATTACGCTTCCACATGATATGTATTTTGATGTTCAGTACTGTATCTTTGAGTACTATCTACTGATCCAGGGAATAGTGCGGTGGAACCACAGAGGATTCCGGATTGTAAAATCTGGGTCCGACATTCTACTACTTCATTTTGTAGAGTTAGAGCATCAGACTGCAGACATTTTCATTACGGCTCTTGATTCTTATTTTTTTGCTTCTTTGAAGAGGGAGTTAGGAGTTATTAATGTATATCTAAATTTAGCAACTGGCATTGTATAATTTTACATGGAGCTTTGACTATTATGTTGGTGTGACATGATATCTTGTTTTGCATCTTATCGTATCTTATGCTAATTTGCTAGATTGATAATTTCTTTTTAGGTGTAGCTAGCTTTTGCCATGCTAGCTTCCTTAAATGTAAAAAACTTGAACTAAACAAGTCTTGTTGGATTTTATAGCTAGTTTTGCTCTAGTGATTCTCTTGTGATTCATGTCATGTCAAATAAGCTAAGTTGAGTTTAGAATCTAAATTGAGCTTTAGATTGAGCTATGCTAATTCTTTATTTAAATATGAGGTTACTTCACCTAGGCTTTTGTGGCTCTGATCGGATATAGCTTACGGACTAAGGAGTAACTCTTTGTTCTTTAACTAAATAAAGAAAATAAAAAATGATCCCATTTTGTGTGGAAAAAAAGGATCTCATCAATTCTTTACCAAATAACGAAAATAAAAAATGATCCCATTTTGTGCGAAAAAAGGATCTCATCAATTTTTTCTCATAAGACGCCTTACCATTGCACTAGGTATGTACTCTAGGAGAGTTTTAGATGACCTAGATCACTTTCTTAAGCTTCTTGCTTGGGATGATCGTAGTGAGGCTTGAGATCTAGTACATAGCTAAGAAAGCAAATTTGTAAAAAATAGCTGAAGCTTAAGAGGGAGTTGTGGATGGCTCGTAGTCCAAGACTAGCTTTGCTAAGATAAAACTAAAAAAAGAATTTCAGCAAGTGATAAATGTGCTAATTATTCTTAATTCCAAGTGCTTGAATAAAATTATTCAATTCTAAACTTGTAGCAATATATCCAAATAGACTCAATTATAGTTTCTTAGTTCCTTTTAGTTTATTAATATGGTTTGGTTCATTTTTAGATACATTTGGCTAAACTATGACCTGAGTAACTTGACATGCTAAAAATCTATTTAATTTCAAATTCTTGCTTAAATACTTTAGCCTTGTTATATATTTTCTCATGATCTCGATAGTTACTTCACATAATATGGTTTAGTGCAATATTTATAGTCACTTTGGATAATTTTTTATGACTTCTTAAGCTAAAATTGAATAAAATACAACTACTTTATTTCACCCATGCTTTATTTTCTTTCATGCATCTTCATGATTCTATTGTCAAAGGGGACATAGATTAGTAAAATTACATATCTAGAGCATCATTTGGTGTTTTTGGAGTTTTTGTATGAATTCTTGCTAAGTTGGAGATTTAATATTTTGATGTGATTCTCTTGATCTCTTTTCACTATCACTAAAGTCAAATAGAACAATTATCCTTTGGATCTAGAGTGAGATTTTTCTTTTTATTTGGTGTATATGAAGCTTTTTATGGAAAACTTGTCATTTTCAATAGGTTCATTCTATTTCTGACTCATATGGTCATTTTGGTCTTTGCAATGCTTTTGTGCCCATTTTAAACTTCCATTTGCATTTTTAAGAAATTACTAATAGGTTCATCAAGAGAGAGATTGAAGTACCATGTGAGAAGATCTAGCATTTTGTTGTAATGAACAATTGTCATTTTGGAGGAGTGAAACTTTGAAATTTGCAAATTTGCGCAATTTGCGCAATTTTACGACGACTTACTTGAGGCAATGATGCGGTGGCGACTTGTGTTACTTTGGTTGAAATGGATGATTTTGGAAAATTTAAGTCATGTGATGATTTGGTTTGACCTAGATTTGTGCATATTGTAGCATGATGTATGTTTCAACTAATGTGGGTCAAGCTATGAAGAACTTGTAATCGAAAACAATTTCTTGGTCTTTGGATGTGCAGAGGCTTTTGGAGTAAACCATAGTCAACGACGATGATTGAGGCTACACTCATGGAGAAGCTAAGGCCCAGAACGATCAAAATGCTCGGTGAGATGACTGAACTCAAGTATGGTACAAGAAAGACAGAAAATATTGAAGAAAAATTCGAGTGACAGGTTGCATCATATGGCTTTGTCAACCCAAGTGAGGCGTGATCCAGTGGAACTAGAATGAGAGGGACTTACCGGCACATGGCAAGCCAGTGGTGTATCTACACGTGGTAAGCATGGCGATTACTTGCATGGGAGGATGAAGAGCGAGTCAAGAAAGGGTATTTTGGTAAGTCGACCAAAGTAGCAGAAATTACTTTGGATGAAATCCGCGATGCTTGAGAAGTGCTTAGAAAGACGGTTTAGGTTAAGAAGCTGAGATGATCAAGTGGATCAAAGGCTAAGGACGTAGTAGATTCGGGATTATGTACTTTGAAAAACGTGCATAAGTGTAGTGTGTGAGTAAAACATGTGTTGTTTGAGGTTAACGGTTTTCCCCTATTTGTGCTAAGTGAATAGTATCCATTAGAGTTAGATGTGGCTGGTTGTCTTGTATATTTAACAGGTTGGGATGGAGATTTGCAGGTTGACCATCTAATCATTCCAGTTTTACTCATAAAAGTAAGTGTTTCAGGGTTAGAGTTTGAGAAGTGTGAGTATTGTGATGTGCTCTCCTGTTCTCTAGGTGGAGTGACTATAAAGCTTCATTCTTAAGTAGCAATATATTAATTTTGTTCATCTCTCATGGATCTATCTTGTTTCGGTTTGTTTGCTGTTGTTTTTGGTTGGTTTTGATCATACCTCTTCGCTTTTGTGATCTTATTAGATGCCAAAAATGAGTAAACGATGAGGATATATCTTAAAAATCAATCTCTATTTATTTAGACATTAGGTTTTGCTAGCTCTGCAGTTTGTGGCTTGTTGCTACGCAATTACAAAAAGAAACGCATATGACGATGTATGATACATGCCCTGTTCTTTACGGCTACTAAAAACTGCTTTTGGTTTTTTGCTACAGTACCTAACTTTCAAACGAGATATTTTCTTAAGACGGTGCCTATAAGTTAATTGTAGGACACGTTAAAAGTCCAATATCTGTATCAACTAAAATCATAAGCGAGTATCTCTCTTCATACTCTCTATCACAAATAGCTAAAATTAAAAATTTTCAATCAAAAACCATAAACCACACCCGTATCAAACAGCCAAACAGGCCCACAGTTTTAGTCTGGGAGATCAGAAAAAGGCGCGCGCGCGGGCCCTAACAAGCGTCAAGTCTGCACCTAGCGCTGTCCTCTTGCGCGCGCCTGGGGGGATGCTCGTGAACCGTGCGACGCTCGTGAACTCCCTCACGGCCTCACACCAGCACGTACGTCCGTCCGTCCGCGCGTGCCAGTGAGCTGCTCTGCCCCGTCCGTCCGGTTTGCATCCGCGCGCTTCCCACGTCCTGGTTTTCGGCTCGGCACATTGGTTTTGGCCGGCAGGCGGCAGCGTTGCTGTAAGCCTGTAGTTAGTGGTGTTGTTCATGATGTGATTATGCATGCATGCTAGCTCTTTAAATGGTTCGTTATGAGTCTGGACGTTCTTTTTATGGGAGGGGAGTACAGATCGAGGAGGATTATATTCTCATGCCCGTACCTGCACAGTTTTGCGAAAAAAATTTTTGGCTCCTTAGGAATAGTTTTTTTGCAAAAATGGTCATGTGAACTTTATTTTTACAAAAATAGCCCCGAACGACGAGGTGATGTGTACCGGCAGCTGGCGCGGCCACCAAGCATGCCAGAAAGGTGACGTGCTCACCGATCGCGCCATGTGTGCATAGGAGACCTTTCGGTGCTTTCGGCCGAGAGTTTTGGCCGTGTGGGCCGTACATAATTTTCGTCGTTTTGTGATTATTCAAGTTTTACGTCGTGTCACGTCTCGTCAACGTCATTTACTGCATCCTTCGCGCAGCTATATAACGCACGAGCGCGTGGCTCCTGATGCATTTGTTCGCTGTTGGTATATGTTTAATTATTATGTTAATCATTTTGTTAGCGATAATTACATAATTAGTTGTTAATATGGTGTATTTTCTAATTTGCAGTATCTCGTGCTCACTATTGGATAAACACGCTATAAGTAATGGTATATTTTTTATGGTTCCCGTTCAATACATTTCAAGCTTTTATATATTTTTTAGAAGTGCAATTTATTATATTCGTGCATTTTTTTACGAAATGTACATATTTATTTGAAATGCACGTACGTTACTTTGCGAGCATTACTGTTATGTTTGTACTATTGTCATTACATATTTTGTTATCGCATGCAGATTATTGCTGTCTGTAGTAAATATATTTTAATGAAGCGCTATTTGTTATTATCACATGCCATTTATTTTATTATCGCATGTGAAATATTGTCATCCGTAGACATATCATATTTACATCTGGAGGTTTTATTTGCGGCCATTACAGTTGGGCTTCGTATTGTACATACATACCTGAAATGTAAGCATGATTTTTTTCACGTATTACTGTTATGTTCGTACTGTCGTCATTACATATTGTCGTCTGTAGTAACTACATTTCAATCAAGTGGCATTTGTTATGTCCTTTGTCATATTGTTCGTTCTCTATGTTTAGGAATGGTAATTAATGTACCGCCCATGCTGGAGAAGGCATGGGACGCCCACCATCGCTACCAACACTTATCACACAGGAACAAAGGAAAACCTGGCCTTTGGACGAATGCTACGTTGATAAGCTACATGCGTCTGAGTTGATTACGTTTGCACCCATGATGAACACATGCCAAAAATTCTCGATCGACGCATCTCTTCTTTCCGCCCTCATTGATCAATGGCGGCCTGAGACCCACACCTTCCACTTTCGGTGGGGAGAGATGACGATGACATTGTAGGATATCAGCTTCGTTATAGACCTTCCCTTGCGAGGCCTTGCAGTCGTCCCTTTGGCAAGATCACCTGACTGGAAGGTGCATCTTGCTCTACACGTCGGGACGGCTACCCCAGAGAAGAGCAAGGGGGTGCCACATGTGTGGCTTCAATAGTACATGTATTGCCCTAAGTACACTGTTATGGTTACGGACCAAACAGTAAGGTGAGAGTATGGTAGTGGAGATGACAAATGAACAATGCTTGGACCTTCCCCATGCCCAAGGCAGCTATATATATTCACATGGGGAGATTTTATAATTATGTCCTTACACTCAAGTTCCCCTCGCAAGGGTATTTATGTCTGATGGATACAAAGAGAGCGAGTGAGCGGACTCTGCGAGCAGAACCAATATATAGGGAAACTATCACAGACGATTCCATAAAAGAACCGTCTGTGATAGTTATATCAAAGACAGTTCTATAAATAGAATCATCTGTGACATTTGACATATTTATAGAACCGTCTGTGATATGTCGAATATCACATACGGTTCTATTTATAGATCCGCCTGTGGTATTCGACATAGAATTGTCTGTGATGAATCATTACAGACGGTTTCTTCCGATAAACCGCCTATGATAGTTCGTTGTGTCTAGAAATCATGCATCTGGCCATGCAATATTATGAAAACACAAGCATAATCATAAATATAATTATTTCTTAGTTTCTGAGTTATTTACAATTACAATGGAATATAGTTCCATAGTTACATGTCGAGTTCCCTAAGTAAAGTCATACTATCTTTTATGAGGAAAACAAGGCATGCATGCATGTTATCTTTCCCCTACACTGCAACCTCTTTCATTTGTTTTCTGAACTTAGCAATACTACAGCCTCTTTCATGGTTGGAAAGAAAACCACCAGTTTCCAAAAGGAACCTTCATTAGCATTAGCACGTACGACGACTAAGGTGAATGGACCAGATGTTTCGCACCTGACTGACGCCACATGCATGCATGTGACTCTCTCTGTGACAAGCTATAATTTGCACTTGCACTGCAGAAAATACTTCTGCTGTGGGGGGAGAGCGACATCTTCAACATAGAGCTCGCCAAGACAATGAAAGAGCGAGTTACCCTGAGATTTCAGAATTGACCAGTTTCACGATGAATGCATAACCTGAAGCATATGAATTGAGAATTGGTTTCGAGTATATGCAGGCAGCTCGCCGAGAAGACCATGCTGCAGAGCATAAACAAGGCAGGGCATCTTGTGCACCTGGAGAGGCCCTGCGTCTACAACCGACGTCTCAAGGAGTTCCTGGCGTACGTCAATGCTGAAGCCCCCAAGGAGTGACAAATAGATCGATCCGGAAAAATGCGTAATTTGTTCAGAAGAATTGAAGCTCCATGTTACAGTTTGATACTTCGATTACTTGGCCGCGTACAAGACTACGAGTGTGCTCGATAATACCGACGAGTCACCACCGCCCAAAATGTCTATTTGTTGTTTCAGAAGAATTTTATACACGAACGAACGAACCTAAATGCTTCTAGATGGACTGAGGTCATTAGTAGACGACTAGTATATTGCAAGGGAAGTTTCAACGAAGAACCATCCAAGTTTCAGTTGTCGAGTTACATTGTGATGCAAGAATCAACGTACCTTGTAGGCTTGTAGCTAGAGGTGCAAGCGGTGCGGGTTGCGGGTTGGCCGCCAAGTAAATTTTGCAGGCTACGCGGCAACCCGCAAGCCCACAACTTCTCTGGCGATTGCGGTTGGTGGGCTTTGGCGGCGGCCGCAAGCCCTGCACAATACTAGTAGATCAAATAGCTGACCAGTGCTTTGGAAAAATCCTAAAAATATTTGAAAATCTCAAAAAATATCAAAAGAACCTAAAATACACTAATATTGAGAGAAGTATTATATCAAGTAATTAATTGATTACATCAACGAAGTCCTATCAAATCATACATCATTTGACTTAACTAAGTGTTCCTTCAACAAAAAGGTATTACACAAGTAGGGATGAAAATGGATCGGATAGTTTCCGACCGATCCAAACGAAAACGAATACGGATTGTGTCGGATCAGATTTTCTTCGGATAATTCTCTGATCAGATACGAATATGGATTTTTTGTCGGATATGAATACGAATACAGTAAGCCCGATATCCGTCGAATATGAATACGAATACAGATTATCCGGATATCCGGGATTTTAGCCCAATAGCCATTAGACCATTACCCAGCCCATAACCGACGGGCGAAGGCCCATCACCCGCTTGCCCGAGCGCGGCGATCGATCGTCCACTCCGGCCTCAGCGATCGCATTTACCGACCACGATCCGCTCCGCAAGTCCACAGCGGCCATTAGGATTTAGGGTTCCTCATTCCCCACCGACACAGCGACGCCGAGTGACAACGCGCGAGCACGACTGCCGTGCCGATGTGCATCTACCTCCGTCTACCTACCAAATCTCGCCCGCCTACGCCGGCGGCCATCTCTCCTGGCTCCGCCGGCTACCCTGCGCCTTTGCCGGCTCCCCCTCACCGCCTCATAGCCTCGTGCCTCCGCTGGTTCCCCCTCACCGCCTCATGGCCCCGTGCCTCCATCGGCTCCCCCTCACCGCCTCACGGCCCCGTGCCTCCGCCGACTGCCCTGCGTCTTCGCCGGCTCCCCCTCACCGCCTCACGGACCCGTGCCTCCGCCGACTGCCCTGCGTCTTCGTCGGCTCCCCCTCACCGCCTCATGGCCCCTGCGCCTCCGTCGGATCCCCCTCGTGGCCACCTCCCCTCACCGCCGGCCACCTCACTGCTCACCGGTACGTCGCTCCAGATGCAGATCAGATGCACCCACTTCAGTGTTAGTGGTAGGCTAGGTTGTAAATTAAGTGTTTGTCTTGTTGAGAATTGAGACTATGGTGGTTACTGATGATCAACAGAATGGCAGCGTTATTACTGTTGAGACTATAGTTGAATCAGTTTGACAATATGAAGGACCGAAATGGCAACAGAGGGGGAGTGAATGGTGCCTTTCAAAAATAAAATCCTCCCCTCAAGTACTCACAAAGCAGAGAAGAACTCACTGGAAAAATCAGATCAAGAGAAGAAATCAAATCCGAGAGAAAAGCGAATTTCAGTCGTTCACGGCGGCGGTAGTACCGCTTACTGAGAGCGGTAGTACTGTTGAGCGGAACTACTGCTGTGTAAACCGCGGTAGTACCTTTGAGCGGTAGTACCTCTCGAGGAGAGGTAGTACCGCACCAAGAACAAAGACGCTGTGAAACTCGAAAAATCCAAACTCACGAGAATCTTGGGTTCTTGGCTTGGGAAACTTTGAGGATAACTAGGAAACACTCCCAGAAGACTTAGCCAAGAACTAATTTCAAGATTCCTCTAGGGAATCAAAGAGAGGACAAGAAACCCGAAAAATACGGAGGGTTGCCCAAAATCAAAATTTGATTCCAACTCTAATCTTTTGGCCAAGAGACTTTGCAGATATCTTAGCAATAGCCACGCGACTCTACAAGCCAAGATTCAAGCCATCACAGAGAGGAAAACAAGATTTGGGGCAAAACCCTAGAAATAAGCCATGAAGAACAGAGGGCTTCAAACCATGGCGAGATTAAACTTGATTTGCTCTTGGGAAAACTTGATCAAATGACCTTGGGGTACTATCCCATCACGAGCAATCCGTTTTACACTTCCGGGCAAGAAACAACGCAAAAATCGAGAATCAAGAACTCGCCCAAAAGGAAAAACGAAGAGCAGAGAGCACGGAGTAACAAGAAACTTGATTCTCATTCCGGATCACAAGATGAGTACAGAGGAGTCCGATACCATGTACATTCAAACAAGAAGAAAGATTACAAGACTCTCAACTCATCTCCACTCTCTCCCTCTCTCAAATCCTCAAGATCACCAAGAACTCTCCCTAGTTCTTGGGAGGAACACACACAGGGTGAAGGCGGCCTTGCGCACACAACCACTCTCACCCACTAAAGCCTAAAGCAAAACAACCTCTCCAAAGGCTCTTTGACTAAAAAACTCTAAATCCTTTCCATGTGTTCAAAGGGTCATGCAGCCCCCACCTCTATTTATAGCCTTTGGCTAACGGGTCTCGCCCTCACGCCCGCTAACTCAACGGCGCCCGCTTCCACTTGTGCAACCTTGCGAAATTCTCGTTTCGCCCCTCATGCACCTTCCGGGAAGCTTCCGCGCTCCTTGTCGTGTACACCTCGCAACCACCTCGAGTCCACATCGTCTTCGACACATCCCGACCGTTCTGACCTCAGCGCCACCTGCGCCTAGTCCGGTCCACCGTGTCTCGCCACGACTCCTCCTCGATGTCCTGCAGCCACACAGATAAGAAAACACATCACATAGCACCGCTCGAGATAATGGAATAACCATAAACCATAATCAACACAATGATCAAACCAAACCCAGATTTTATGCCCGACTGTTACATTACAAGACACGGTAGGTAGTTCCGCTCTCTAGGTAGGAAGTACATTGGCCGATAGTACCGTGAACACATCTGCGGTAGTTCCGAAAAATCTGGGAGCAGCACAACTGAACCCAATTTCCAGATTTTCAGCACACGAGTCAATTACTCATCACAAACATGGGAGCACCTCTCACATGGTCTCTCAATCTCCCCCTTGATGAATATATTGACAAACACCGAAAAAGGCATAAAAGTTTGGTTTGAAGAATCCAACATGGTCCAAAGAAGGAAATAAAACATATGACCATGTCGACAGAGGAAACACTAGAGCAACTCAAGAAAGAGCAAATTGATCTCCAAAGCTCTAGAAAGATCCCAAAAGACTTTTTCTCTCCAATCTATTCTCCCCCTTTTGGCAATAAACGCATCAAGGAAGCAAAAGAGAGAATATAACACATTTTGGATAACATGACTGAAGTTTGTTTATTCTATGCATTTAGAGCCATGAGAATTATCCAAAATGACCATAATGTATTACACCAAGCCATAACTTAATGAAAAGCTATCTAGATCATGACAAAATATGTATAAGCCAGCTAGAAGCTACTAGATGACAATATGAATTTTAGTGCATTTTATGAACATGTCAAGTCATCAATAAGCAAAGTCTAGCTAGAGACATCCAAGGATGATGCAAGCCATGTCAATCAAGCTAAGCAGAACCAAGAATCTAATATCGAGCCCAAATAGAGTGTTTATATACTCAAGAGTGAAAGAATGGTTCAAGTACTTGATTCTTTTGATAACTCAAGCAAATTGAGCACAAATGACATTTTTCTTTTGAAGCTTATGGTTGTTTTCAACCAATATTTTTATCATGTGCTAGATCTCAAGCCATGCTGCGACTACTCCAAGCAAGAAGCTTAAGAAGATAGTCTAGGTCATCCAAAACTCTCTCCAAGTTCATGCCTAGTGCAATGGCAAGCCGTCTCGTGAGAAAGAATTGGTGAGATCAGTTTTTTCGCACAGAAGAGATCTTTTTGTCTCTAATTTTTTTCACAAGTTGTACTAACTCAGGTTACATCAAGAGTTTAAGATAGCTCATTCTAAGGCTCAAAAGAGATTCAACGCTCAACTCAGCCTATTTGACATGGCATGAATCATAAAAGGACAGCTCAAGAAAGACTAAACTCAAGTGCTAATCATGACAAGTTTTTAATTCAAATTGAGCAAATTTAGTTAACTCATCATGGCAAAAGCTAGTCTACACATATGAAGTCATGATAAATCTAGCAATTAAGCATAAATCATGGCAAGATGTAAATCATCGTAAGCATGTCATAACCGGATAATAATCAAGGCTCAATGTATTTACATTACAATGTAGAATAACATGCAGAAAAATCCAGCTCCCCCTCAACATGTGATGCAACTTTTAGTTCAAGTTGAGTTAAGTCAATATTACATTCCAGAAGCTCCCAAATGAACTCCCCTTGAACCAAAGCAATAAAAGCGAGAAGTCGGCAAAGAAAAGCAGTGGTCCTTAAAGCATAGATAAGATATAGAAATCTATGGCTCAAACCGACTCTCATCTACCCCATATGACTCGAATAACGGTTGTCGAGAAAACACACACTAGAGAGCAAACACGCACTGCCTGTCTGCAGGGTGGCCCAACCTCGCTAGAACCTAAAAGGCGTGAGTGAGCTCAACCTAGTGAGATAAGAAACAGCTATCCTGAAAGCATAAGATAAGAGTAAAGAGTCTAAGCAACTCAGCAGGAAACACACTCTAACCTATGCTAGAAGGACTAAACCCAATGCACCCGCAGATGCAATGCAGTGAGAAGGAGACGAAGCATAAATAATATGATAAAGCGATAAATCCCAAAGCTCCCCTCACAGCAGTCCGTAAGGACAAACCACCCCAAGCTCTCCCGCAGGTGAAAACCTCAGTGTCCAAAGGCTTGGTAAAGATATCACCAGCGGTGGTCACTCTCCACAACCGAGCACGATGTCACCCTTCTCTACATGATCTCGAAGGAAGTGATATCGATATCAATGTGCTTGGTCCGAGAATGTTGCACTGGGTTCTTAGCAATGCTAATCGCAGACGTGTTATCGCGAAAAGCGGAACACGGTCGATAGCTAACCCAAAGTCCCGCAGTCGAGACCATCCAAAGTACACAGCTACGACAATGGCTGTGACAACATACTCGACCTCTGCGGTGGGTGTGCAACACCGGTTGCTTCCTTGAAGACCAGAAGCGAGAAGTGCCAATGAACTGGCGGTGCGAGTGCTCTTCCTATCTATCCTCTGACCAAGAAAGTCGCATCCGAATAGGCTCTAAGGGATAGCAGGATGAGGAAGAGTACCGATACCATAGTCAATGGTAGCTCGAAGGTACCGAAGATGCGCTTCACCGCTTTGGCGGTGAGATCGTGAGGAGAAGCTCAAAGCGGGCACAAAGACACAGAGAAGTGTATGTCGGTCTCGAGGCGTGAGGTACAAGAGAGAGCCAATCATACTTCGAACTCTTTTGATCAAGCGGCTCGCCGTCCTCATACGGGTCAAGTGTGGTAGTAGAAGCCATCGGAGTTGACACCGCTTTCCATTACTCATGTCGAAGCGTCTCGGGAGGTCACGGTGTACTTGCCTTGATGCAAGAAGGTACCCTCCGAGTGCGCTTGATCTGGAAGCCAAGGAAGAAAGTCAACTCACCCATCATGCTCATCTCAAACTCGGTGCTCATGACATCCGAGAGGCGTGAAACTAGAGCATGAGAAGAGCCGCCAAAGATGATGTCATCGACATAAATTTGGGCGAGCAGAAGGTCATTGCCAAGCCGACGAATGAACAAGGTCTTGTCAACTTTACCCATCTCAAAATCATGTCTCAATAGATAGGACTTAAGCCTCTCATACCAAGCTCTAGGGGCTTGCTTAAGTCCATACAACGCTTTGGAAAGCTTGAAGACATGACTAGGGTATTTAGGGTTCTCGAAACCTGGAGGCTGTCTGACATAGACTTCTTCCTCAATGAAGCCATTGAGAAAGGCACTCTTGACGTCCATCGGTAAAGCTTGAAACCTTTAGAAGCGCAAAGGCAAGCGAATTCTAATGGCCTCAAGACGAGCTACAGGGGCAAAGGTCTCCTCGAAATCCAGACCCTCAACCTGGGAGTACCCCTGTGCAACCAGTCTAGCCTTGTTTCGAATGACTACCCCATCCTCACTTTGCTTATTCTTGAACACCCATTTGGTTCCAATGATATTGTGATATCGAGGGGGCTCAACAAGCGTCCAGACCTTGTTTCTTTCGAAACTCTCCAGCTCCCCATGCATAGCATTGACCCAAGACTCATCAGATAAAGCATGACAAACGTCCTTGGGCTCAAAAGAAGCTACGAAGGCGAGTGGAGACGAAAAGCGTCGCCGAGACTTGGGCGTGTGACTCGTTCAAAGAGATCTCCAATCATCTGCTCAGAAGGATGAGATTTTTGAATATGTCTTGGAGGTCCTGGATGAGAAGAAGAAGTGGCCTCTACCTCGTGACCTGACGGGGTAGGAACAGAGCCACTAGCTCCAGAAGAAGCAGAAGGTAAGGGCTGATCACCTCGAGGTGCGGTGGAAGAAGGCACCTCAAGGGGTGGAAGTGGGGCTGGATCGGGTAGACAACCCTCATCTCCATCATCCTCATCATCCACGAAGATGGTCTCGGACTGCTCTAGAGAACCTGAGATATCTGGCCTAGTCCCCGGACTGGCCTCATCAAAGGTTACCTCACAGGTTTCTACCATTTTGCTAGACTCGCAGTTCCAGACCCTATAGGCCCGCGAAGAAGTCGAGTAGCCTAGAAAGAGTCCATCACAAGAGCGTGACTCGAACTTATCTAGGTTCCGGACTTGAGAATAAAACACTTGCAACCAACACACGAAAATGAGAAGCGGCGGGCTTTCGCCCGTATCTCAACTCATAAGTGCGGTGCAAGTGTGCCCAAGAAAAACTCGTTCGAAACATGACACGCGGTGGCTATAGCCTCACCCAAAACTTCCGGGTGTAGAGTACTCATCAAGCATCGTCACGGCCATCTCGACCAAGGTACGGTTCTTCCTCTCCACAACGCCATTCTGCTGAGGGACGTATGGAGAAGAGAACTGGTGCTCTACACCTGTCTCACCACAGAAACTCTCAAAGTAGGAATTCTTGAACTCCGTGCCATTGTCACTGCGGATCGCTCGTAAGGCACCTGGAAGCTCAACAGAAAGCCTACTGAAAAGACCTCGGAAATGTGTAAACGTCTCATCCTTCGAGGCCAAGAAAAACACCCAAGAATACCTCGAGAAGTCATCGACTACGACAAGAACATACCACTTCCCTCCCCGCCGATCAACTCGATTTGGTCCAAGCTGTATCCATATGGAGCGGTGTCCGGTGCATCGGTCATAGTGCTGTGTGTGGGAGGATGAGAAGCGGCAACCATCTTCTTGTCTTGGCATGGAGTGCAAACAAGATCTTTGACCATCTTGAGTTTCGGCAGACCACGAATGAGATCGTGGCCGCTAACTCGAGTCAAATGGTCAAATCCAATATGACCAAGTCTCCTATGCCAGAAGGAAAGGTCGCGGGACTCGAAGCAACCAAACAGGAGAGGATCACCGAAGACTCAACAAAATCAGCACGAAAGATCCTCCCATAACGAGAAATCCATAAACCGGACTACCCAAAGAATCAACAATTTTGCGGCGTTTTCTTAAAACTTACCTCGAAACCGTCATCGGTGGTGAGAAACCAAAGCAAATTGTAATGCACTTACTCACCAAGGCAACATCTTTTAAAACAAATGAGTCATTAACGCCACAGTACCTTTGGCGATGACGCGTCCGAACGAAGAGTCTCCAAAGGTGATAGTCTCATCACACAAGCTCGGGCTAGGGAAGAAAACCAACGTGAATCTCCGGTCATGTGTCGTGAACACCCGAGTCTACAAGCCAAACATTTCCCCCCCCCGTGAACCCGAGTCAACAAGAGAGTAAAGTCTCAGTACTGGGATAAATCAACATAGATTTTGGCACCCAATACTGAGTCACACGTCGAGCAAAGAAGTAGTCACACACGACTGACCTCTAACTACCCTACGCTCTCCGTCGCTCAAAGAAGCGAAGGTCTATGTGCGCACTGAAGGCATTCTCGGGTCCGACCGCTACGGAGGCGAGTGAGCACCGGCGGAAGACGCGATCACGCCGCGGGTAGCTATCTCGATGGAAACGAGATCTACCCTCGGGACGGCGGAAGTCACGACCGAGAGGAGCATGAGGACGAAAACGAAAACTCGGAAGAACCAAGTCCTCGATCGCCCAAAGCTACCTGTGATAGCAAACCTAGACCTCGTGTTGGTCTTGGTGCACTCAAGGTGCGGGGCGACCACGAATACGCCTAAGAGACTCAACATGGTCTCTTCGCGCGATCTTGGCGCGCTTGAAGCAATGGTCAAACAAATGCACATCCTTCTGGCGGAAGGTGCAATGATACCATATACGAAGGTAGAAAGCTGCGGTGTAATCACCTTTCGTCGAAATCCCTTGGACAAAGCCCGCTGATTTAAATTGAACTTTCTTGTTCTTGGGCTTGACCTCAAACACACTATGACTACGGTGCGAGCACGACGGTGGATGTTTCCTCACATCCTCACGGAGATCATATCCTAGACCCTTTTTGAACTTGCAAATCTTTGATTGGTCTAGAATAAGATTGAGTTTCTTCTTACCTCCTACAAATTTCTCGAGAGTGTTCATAAGGTGCGACACTCCAGAAGAGAGAGGTGCAAGAAGAGCAAGGAGAAGAAGAAGGAACAACGGGAGGAGAGGAAGAAGAACCAATGAAGAAGAGCGAATAGCACGTGCGTATTTTTCCTTATGCACGGCCACCTCAACCTTGAGGGCTTCGCAGGACACACAAGGGGCAGTCCTAATTCTAGCCATTTGGTCTTCGTAACTCTTCCTAAACGTCTCTACCATGTCCTTATCCTTTTCCAACACCTCGGCCACGTAAAGCACAAGGAGGATGTGATTTTCTAGAAGGTCCTTAGTTAGCTTCACATATTTTTCATCTAAAGCAATCAAATCAGATTTTAGTTTATCACAATCTTTGCATGGTGAGCTAACAGGAGCCTTAGAAGCATACTGAGCCATTTTCTTATTGTAGTCAATCATTTCTTGAAACTGTTTTGAGACAGATTCAAGTTCAAGATTAACTTAGGACGGTTTGTGCAAGAAACAATAGGCTCTAACAGGAAGCATGCAATTGACAATTTTATGGTGCGCCTGCTTTAAGTTCATCTTCAGATTATTGCAAGTTTCGCAAGATTCGGGCAGATCAAGTAACATGGTATAAGGTCCTCTAGCAGCGGTGTCCTTATCCTCACATGAGGTGGGAGAAATAGTCTCATCGGTAGTAAGTAGGGTATGACCATCCTACTCAATTCTAATTCACAAGCGGACTAACATTCTCCACCTTAACAATATCAAGCTCGGAGGACACACTATCATGCGAGATCCTTAGTTTCTCCATATCTCCAAGCAAGGCAATGCATGTATCACAGTCGTCACGGGAGGGAACAGATATAAGTGAAGTAAGCTCCCGTGATAGTCTATCTACTTCCTTCTCTAACTCGGTACACCTAGACTTAGCTCTAGCATGAAAACCACCTAGCTTAAGAAAAGCATGATTGAGCTGATCGTAGGTGGGACATACCTCGTCCGAGTCGGAGTAGAGCTCACTGTCGCTGATCTCGCCCTCAAGGGCCATGAAGCACATCCCGGAGAAGTCACTGTCGCCCTTGGGGTCTTGGTTACCGGTCCCGTCGTCGTCGCTCCATCCCTCTACCTCGGTGAGGTCGAGGTCGTCAGCGGCGAAGCGGTGGAAGAGCTTCTTGGCCTTCCCAAGGTCGCGGAACTTCTTCTTTCCCGGGCGGTCTTTGAGGGCTTCGAGTTGCGGTTCTTGTCGATGTAGTCGTTCTTGCCCGAACCGCCGAAGTCACCTTTACCCTTCCCAAGCTTGGGACAGTTTGCTCGGATGTGGTTGGGGCCACCACACTCGAAACAAATCACGTGTCCTCTTTTCCTTCCGTCCCTCCTCCCTTTGTAAGCATAGGAAAATCTCCGTGCGAGGAGGGCTAGTGCTCATCCAAGTCGCTCTATGTCGATCATCGGTTATGTCACAGAGAGCAGCAAGGGAGAATCCGCAAGATGGCTCAGAAGAAGTGGATCCAGGAGCGGGATCGGTGACTAGTGCCATCGACTGAGACTTCGACCGACGAGAGACTATGTCAATCTCGTGAGTCTTGAGGCGAGTAAAGCGCATCAAGAGTCAAGGTCGAGAGGTCCGTGGTGTCCTTGATGGTAGTCACCTTCATCTCCCAAACCCTAAGATCGAGTCTTGAAAGAATCGCCGGCGTTATCCGAGTCGGAGTATGTAAGACCGACGGCTCGGAGGTTGCTCAGAATCTTATGAAAGCGAGAAAAGCACTCGTCTAGGGACTCACCGACAAGCATCTCGAATTTCTTTGTATTCGCTGAGGCGATCTTGTCGCACCGTCTTTATTTGGGTGGTGCCCTCATGGTAAGCATTGAGGGTCACCCAAATATCGAAGGCCGACGTCAGGTGAGAGATGCGATCAAATTCGCTCGCTCAATCCACGAATGATGATGTTCCTCGCCTTTGCGTTTGCCTCAACATCGACCATATTCCGGCATTGATGTTCTCATCGGTGGGAACAACAAAGCGGACCTTGACCTTTCGCCGGATGGCGTAGCCTCGAGCACGGATGTAGGTCTCCATCCGGCTCTTCCGAATGGAAAATCCATCCCATCAAAGATCGGGGGCTTGGTCGAGTACTTGTCCGTCGCCATGGCTCTTGAGACCGGTTAAAGATCTATCAAGAAGAGCTAACCGGCTCTGATACCAATTGAAGGACCGAAATGGCAACAGAGGGGGGGTGAATGGTGCCTTTCAAAATAAAATCCTCCCTCAAGTACTCACAAAGCGGAGAAGAACTCCTTTGGAAAAATCGGATCAAGAGAAGAAATCAAATCCGAGAGAAAAGCGAATTTCAGTCATTTCGCCGTGAGCGGTAGTACCGCTTACAGGAGCGGTAGTACTGTTGAGTGGAACTACATTGTGTAAACCATGGTAGTACCTTTGATGGTAGTACCTCTCGAGGAGAGGTAGTACCGCACCAAGAACAGCACGCACATAAACTCAGAAAAATCCGAAATTCACGAGAATCTTGGGTTCTTGGCTTGGGAAACTTTGAGGATAACTAGGAAACACTCCCAGAAGACTTAGCCAAGAACTAATTTCAAGATTCCTCTAGGGAATCAAAAGAGAGGACAAGAAACCCGAAAAATACAGAGGGTTGCCCAAAAATCCAAAATTTGATTCCAACTCTAATCTTTTGGCCAAGAGACTTTGCAGATATCTTAGCAATAGCCACGCGACTCTACAAGCCAAGATTCAAGCCATCACAGAGAGGAAAACAAGATTTGGGGCAAAACCCTAGAAATAAGCCATGAAGAGCAGAGAGGGCTTCAAACCGCCATGGCGAGATTAAACTTGATTTGCTCTTGGGAAAACTTGATCAAATGACCTTGGGGTACTATCCCATCACAGAGCAATCCGTTTACACTTCCGGGCAAGAAACAACGCAAAATCGAGAATCAAGAACTCGCCCAAAAAGGAAAAACGAAGAACAGAGAGCACGGGAGTAACAAGAAACTTCAGATTCTCATTCCAGATCACAAGATGAGTACAGAGGAGTCCCGATACCATGTACATTCAAACAAGAAGAAAGATTACAAGACTCTCAACTCATCTCCACTCTCTCCCTCTCTCAAATCCTCAAGATCACCAAGAACTCTCCCTAGTTCTTGGGAGGAACACACACAGGGTGGAGGCGGCCTTCTTGCACACAACCACTCTCACCCACTAAAGCCTAAAGCAAAACAACCTCTCCAAATGCTCTTTTGACTAAAGAAAACCCTAAATCCTTTCCATGTGTTCAAAGGGGTCATGCAGCCCCCCACCTCTATTTATAGCCTTTGGCTAACGGGTCTCCGCCCCGTTACGCCCGCTAACTCCAACGGCGCCCGCTTCCACTTGTGCAACCTTGCGAAATTCTCGTTTCGCCCCTCATGCACCTTCCGGGAAGCTTCCGCGCTCCTTGTCGTGTACACCTCGCAACCACCTCGAGTCCACATCGTCTTCGACACATCCCGACCGTTCTGACCTCAGCGCCACCTGCGCCTAGTCCGGTCCACCGTGTCTCGCCACGACTCCTCCTCGATGTCCTGCAGCCACACAGACAAGAAAACACATCACATAGTACCGCTCGAGATAATGGAATAACCATAAACCATAATCAACACAATGATCAAACCAAACCCAGATTTTATGCGCCGACGTTTACGTTACTGCACGTAAATGTAGTTCCGCTCTCTAGGCGGAAGTACGGTGGCCGAGTACCATTGAACACATCTGCGGTAGTTCAGAAAATCTGGAGCGAGACAAATGAACCCAATTTCCAGATTTTCAGCACACGAGTCAATTACTCATCACAAACATGGGAGCACCTCTCACATGGTCTCTCACAATATAGACATATAGTTGTTCATCTTTTTCTTTCTGTTGATTGTTTAGAAGATTTGAGCAAAATTTAGCAGAATGGCAAGCACTGACAATTCATAGATGATCAGTTTAATCATTTTGATTCACATATGACAATAGCAATTTAATTCACAGATGATCAATTTAATTCACAGATGAAAATTGAGTTTTAGAGACTGAATGAGTTCATTTTGTGGCATGACCCTTCTGTTATTTGTGCCTTTGTTTGTTTGTCATCTAGTAGGTGTGTGACATCCTTGAAGATAATGCCATAATTGCCAAGATTGGCAACCCCTAATGTGAACCTTGGGTGGTCATCTCTTGGCTGCGGGATCATCTACTGGTTCCTCGAGAGAGAAGGAATGTTGTGTTGTGGAGGAAGGTAGTTATTTACTTATTTAGCAGTATATTTCATTTAATTATGTAGCGATTGACTTATATCAGTTAGCGTTATCCAATTTAAAATTTTTAAGGAAAGTTGCATGGAGTTGCTATTTTTGTGTACCGTTTTACAAAAAATATACTAGTTGAAGGCACAACATATACATGTGTGCATATGAAGCAATTGTATGGACATGGTAATACTAGCTCGAGATGTCTTGTCTATTCAAGTATCCACTGTTGCTTCGGAGTCAATATTTAGTGTTGGTGGACAGGTTATTGATCCATTTCATAGTCGTCTAGATCCCGATATTGTGCAAGCTTTGATTTGTACCGAAGATTGAACTACGGCATCTAGGAAAAGTAATGTTAAGTTTTGCACTTGTGCTTTATTGGTTTCTGTGTAATATGCGATGAAGACTTTGATCAAAATTTATTTTTTTTGACAAAACACGCAGGTGGTGGAAACATTGGTGGATCTATCATAACTGAGATTGACATGGAGGACATTGAGCGTCGTTTTGCATATTTGATAACAATAGTTTGCTTGTCTTTACATCGTACTACATAGTTGTTTGATTTTATTTTATACCGCTTTGAGTATTTATTGAAATGAAACTTGTATGAACAAGAAGTCTTAGGAGATGCTAAGATGAAGGACTTGGTGGATAAAATGAAGGAATAAAATGTTCTTATGCTTGTTCAAATTGCTATCATGTGTACTCCATGAATTGCACGTTGTTGCTACTTATGCTATGTACTAATCGGCTATCGAGTATATTTTCATTGTGGATGAAAAGACTATGCTTGTTTAGATTTCATGAATGTTTTGAGAAGATAAACTATTTATATATTTTCATTAATTTTGGATGTATAGTTAAAGGGTTTTCATGTTCTGATAAATATTCGTGACCGTATTCGTTTCGATTCGTATTCGCTCCATATCTGTATTCGATATTATTCGTATTTGTATTCGTATTTGAGTTATCCGTATTCGTATTCGCATCAGAGGAAAAATATGAAAATAAATATGGTAGAGACATTATCCGTCCGTAGTCAATCCGTTTGCATCCCTATACACAAGTATTTGAAATGCTCCAGTTATAAGTACTTCAAGTGTTGTTTAGACTAAAATGCGACGAAAGCTTCCTTCCACCAACTTAATAGGAATTTCTGCAAAGCAAAAACGACAAAGAAATCAGTTTCAAATAATCATACACCACATATTTATACTTGAAGCTTTACAAAATGAAAAAAAAACAAATGAGCAAGCTCTAAATCATCAAGCAAGGAGATATTTAGATAGGATTTCTAAGTTCTTGCAGGAGGCTTCCACCACGTCACGGATGATACTAGGCCAAATAGTATATTTGCTCATCAGGGACAACATATAGATATCATGCATGAATGGAGCTCGCAAAAGAATATGGTCATGTTCTTTTCGGCTTCTAAAAACCGTTTTTCGGTTTTTCTACAGTAACTAGCTTTTAAACAAAGTATCTTTTTAAGATATTGTCTACTAGTTAATTATAGTACATACTGTACCGACTTCATTTATATCGGCAAAAATTACACGTGAGTTTTTGTTACTCTGTAATTTCTCACACGAACAGCCCAAAAGTCACAAGCCGCAGCCAAAAACCACAAACCGCAGCAAAAAAAATAGGCCCATAGTCTGACAAAAGAATATAGATATCATGAATGAAGCTCACAAGGTGACATAATCATTAAAAAAATTCATTTGAGTGTGAACTAGTAGTTTCAGCTGCATAATCATTAAATAAACTACCTACAGAACAGGAATGCTACCATTGACAGTTTTGTTTTGTGGACCTTCAGGTTGATGATTTTCTCAATCAATAAAAATTGATTGTCCTCACTCCACTATTCGGGCTCATAAAAAAACTGCATTTCCTTATCAACAGGGATCAATTGTCCCATCCAAGATCTGCTCATTTCTTCCCCAAATTCTACCATGTGTTCATGCATTGAGAGATGAAGATTTCTTCCCCAAATTAGATCCCATCTAGTTGTGTTAACAAATTAGATGTATAGACAGAATAATACAACCATCTAGTCACACACACACTATTGTCACTCCATGCTAACAGTAAGCATAGCATTAAGTATTTGAGAAAGTTCAAGTTTTATTTCGTGCCAATCCACAAAATGCAGACATGAGACAACAAGTCGGCATCATAAACCACCTAGGAAGCAGCTAATAGACGACCAAGAATAGAGAGCACACCTAGATTTCAACCTTGATGGCGAAGGAGACGGTGGAGGATGCCACGACGGAGGAGAAGGTTTGTGTCCCGCCTTTGTGCCACCGGTTGGGGTGACAGCAGAGGAAGCGGCCGTGTCGAAGGGCTGTGTTTGGCACAACCGGGCAAGAGGGGTGAGGAGGTGACCGTACCGATGGGGTTGAGGCGACGATGGAGGATCCAGGGAGGTGAATAGGGTTCGAGGCTCTTTGGCCGCCGCAAGGAGCTGAAGGCGAGGGGTGAGGGTGAGGAGCGACAACAGTGAGCCACGGAGCCAATGAGAGTGTAATGTTAGGAGCAGTGGCCCAGCGGGCAATGCGGCCTGGACCGCTTCAAAATGCTAGCGTCTTAGTGAGCTTATGCGGACAGTTTAGTGTGCTCTTTTTGTGGGGCGGGCTAGTGGCTTAGTGGACTGGCTTACCCCATTTGCACCCCTACATGTAGGTGAGAAAAATTGTTGTGCAAGAATCAACATACCCAGAAATTGAGTTAAATTGCTATGCAAGAATCAATGTACAGCTTTCCTTTTGAAACTAACGGCATCTCCAATGGTTTATTCCTTAAGGTTGTCTTTAAAACATCTAGAGAAAACATTAGAGATATTATTTATCTCGTCTCCTTCCATACACGACTTATCGAAATGTGTGTCGGAGAGACAACCTTCGTCCCAACGCAATATTTAGTTCCCTTTCACCTATCTTATCCCCAACCTGGCCCTAGGAATCAATGCATACCTTGTAATTGTAGCTTATTAGAACCACACCTAGCTCAGCGACATGTGCCGGCGTCCTAGCACAGAGAGATAGCCCGACGTTTGGATGAGGCGCGGCGTACACGCGCGTGCAGGTGCGCGGTGGCCAGTTGGGGCGACGCGGTGACACGCTTCTGCGGGTGACCCTGCCGGCTCACCTGGGGCCGCAATGCCGAGGGTTGGGGCTGTTGGGTGTATTGAAGTATAAATAAATTGTCTATTTTTTTTCTCATCAACTTAAATTTTTGGGTGAACTGATTAGTGTATGCAACTCAATATGGTATTAGAACCAAGAGGTCCCGAGTTCAAGATCTGGCTGACGCAATTAAAAAAATTATTGTAGTCCACTTCTATTCCACGTATTAGGCCTAAGAAAGCCTACACGTGAGGGGGAGTATTGAAGTATAAGTGAATTGTTCATCTTTCCTCATCAGCTTAAGCTTTTGGGTGAACTGATTGGTACATGCAACTCAATAGGGTGTGCAAGCATACGTGCGTGTGCGCATTTGTTTTTTAACGTGCCTGTGTGTTGGAAATAATCTTATTTAGAAGGTATGTTTAAGTTTTGGTCGTGATCGAAGTCGAGTTGTGATCGCAGTCGAAAGTCGAAGTCAAAACTGAGTTGTAATCAGAGTCGAAATCGAGTTTGTATTCGTAGTCGTAAAACCCGAGCAGAAGTCGTAGATCCGGGTATAAAAGGGGTAGAGTCATGTAATCAGAAGTACGCCGAAAAGAGGAAAAGAAATAAAGAGAAGAGGAGGAAAAACTAACGAGTATCGACTTCATCGTGATCTCGCGCAAGACATGGTCGAAATCAACTTACGACCACGGCAAACGTGGTCGGAAGAATTTATGACCACAACAAAGTATCCGTAGATGTGGTCGAAAGGCGTTCGACCACGGCAAAGAAGGTTTGAACGTGGTCGGAAGGCGTCACAACCACGACAAACCAGAAGTTGACGTGGTTGAAGGAGTTTCGACCACGGCAAAACATCAGCAGACATGGTCTAAAGTCGTTCGACCACGGCCAGCCTGAAGAAGACGTGGTCGGAGAGTGATACAACCACGGCAAAGAGGGTTTGAACGTGGTCGGAAGACATTACGACCACAGCAAATCAAAGGAAGAGGTGATCGAACGTGGTCGGGAGGTGATACGACCACGACAGAGGTGATCGAACGTGGTCGGGAGGCACTATGACCACGGCAAAGCAGAATTGAATGTGGTCGGGAAGGCGTTCGACCACGTTGTGAATTTGAACGTGATTAGAAGGCTTCGACCACGTTATGAAGTAGAACGTGGTCGGAAGGATTCGACCACGCAGTAAAGTTGAACGTAGTCGGAAGGGGGACTTCGACCACGTTGAAGAAGCGCTGAACGTGGTCGGTTGAGGCTTCAACCACGTTGTGAGGACTCGGAAGGCTTCGACCACGTTGCGAAGGCTTCAACCACGTTGTGAGGACTCGGAAGAGGCTGCGACTACGCCGTGAAGCTTTGAACGTGGTCGGAAGGGACTCCGACCACGGTGTAAGGAAGTGAACGTGGTCGAAAGGATGTTTCGACCACGGTGAACAGTGATCGGTAGAATCACTGTGTGGTCGTAGGGAGCTGCCACGGAAATTCAAGCGAGGTCGAAGAAAGAGCAGCGCAACGGCAGAGAAAAACGGTCGAAATCTCAGCAGAAGGTTTACGACCACGAAGGCGAAGCAATCGGAGCGATCGGAAACGCGGTCGTAACGTAGCGGGAGGCGGTCGTAAGCTCTCGAAACCGGTCATAAGCGATCGTAAGCAGTCGAAAAGGTTCTGGGAGAAATCGTAAGACTTCCAACACTGTGCCCATTTTTCTAATCAAAATCCCCAAAAATACCACAAGAAGAAGAGATCAGAAAACGGTTGTAACCAGTGTCCACGAAGCACGTTTAGGCACGAATATCCTCAGGATACCAGGTTATACTTTGCCAGCGTCAATTGTCTTACATATGAGATGCTCTCCCCCAAAAATATTCTGGTATCTTTCGCCATCTAATGAATAAATCTTTCCTCGACATCAACGGCACCCTATGAGTGTCTTTCAAGCACTACCCACCAAGGGTACTCCATTAATATTGCCGGTTCAAACATGACAGGTGGTTCAACCTGCTCAAAGATAAATCTGAATAATATAGACTTCGCTCAAATGGTACGATGCTAGCTGAAGAAATGTTGGCAATTAATCCCACAAAGGAAGCAATGATAACAAAAGCATATAAATAAGCATATGAGAACTGAGGCTTTCGTTCAAGTATAGTTTCAGGGAATTCCTGGTATAAAAAAAAAGGTCTCAAGGAAATCCTACAGCAATGGTTCAAGAAAAATGAGCCAGTTTTACTCTAACCTATCAATTGTTTTGCTTCACAGAAGTCGACATCCCTGGACACAATTTTTGACGAAAGTCTCAATCGGGCATACCTGGGCTAAAATAACTACCAGGGCATATTCTCCTCAATGTCCACCGTTAAGTTCGTTAGACGCAAGGAGAAGAAACAACTACTTTTTGCCTCATCCTGCCCAAGTCAATTTCTTGGCTCTCCTCATCACTAAAGAAGACTACATAAATTTTCCATTAGCACCTCAGTCTAGCCAATATTGCATAGTTGCCACGTGATCTCGGTGTTGTGAGAACAGTTGTCCATAAACTGCAGTCAGGAGCAACAATGTACAGATATTTTGAGTCGAAATTTATGGCTAAAAAGCGGATCCAGAACAACTTTAGTCTACATTAATAATCCATTTCATGTTTTGGCAGACTTTTAATTAGAATGGACTAGTTACGATCAAATGCGGGCAATTTTGATGCAACTTTCTCCTTGATCACGTTGAAAGGTGAATCCAACCAAAAAGCGCAAGAACAGAACCCGTCAGACCTAGAAAAACAGAAGTACATGCTTGCAAAACGAAGCAGTACACAAGTAGCGAATGGAATATACTAGATAAATTCGTCAGCAACTACAAGATAAATTCGTCAGCAACTACCGATAAATTCGTCAGCAACTACCCAGAGAGCTATATAAATACAGTGATGCAGAGGTACATGTCCGCCGAACACACACACTCGTGTAGCAACTAGAAAACGAGCTATGCCCACCGAGAACTACGACCCGTACTACCCTGACCAACCGGTGGTCGACCAGTACATCCCCGTATGGGCCAAACAGCCCGCCTTTGGACCCAAGCCCGCCTTCATCTGGGCCGACGACCGGGCCGGCGGCGGCATGTCGTACAGCGCACTGACGTACTCTCAGCTGAACTCCGCCGTGCAATGCACGGCCGCCGGCCTGCTCGAGACCCTCCAAAGAGGTGACACCGTCCTCGTGCTAGCCTCGCCGGGCCTCCGCCTCGTCAAGCTCATCTTCGCGTGCCAACGCGCCGGGCTCGTCGCGGTGCCCATCATACCGCCCGACGCGACCAAGCTCGGCACGTCGGCGCAGGGGCCGGCTCACCGGCATCTTTTGCGTGCCGTGTCGCAGACGAGGCCGCGCGCGGCTGTCGCGGACGCGCGGTACATTGACGTGGTCGTGAAGTCGTCCGTTGCCACGTTGAAGAGCCTGCGGTGGGTGTCAGTCGATCAGTTGGAGAGCCGGGAGGCTGTGGCTGCTGATGGGCCGGGCTACAAGGGCTGCGGGCCGAGCGAGACGTACTTGATCCAGTACACGTCGGGCGCGACCGGCGCCCCGAAGCCCGTCGTGGTCACCGCGGGCGCCGCGGCGCACAACGTGCGCGCGGGGAGGAAGGCCTACGACCTCCACCCGCGCAGCGTCATCGTGTCGTGGCTGCCGAAGTACCACGACTGCGGCCTCATGTTCCTCCTCCTCACCGTCGTCGCCGGAGCGACGTGCGTGCTCGCCTCACCCGCGGCCTTCGTCCGGCGCCCGCGCCTCTGGCTCGAGCTCGTCGCGGAGTTCAAGGCTACCTGCACGCCTGTCCCGTCCTTCGCGCTGCCGCTAGTGCTCAAACGAGGCCGCTCGGAGCACGGGACGCGGCAGCTCGAACTGCGGACCTTGCGGAACCTTATCCTCGTAAATGAACCAATCTACAAGTCATCTGTTGACGAGTTCGTGGAAGAGTTCAGCCGTGCCGGCCTGGACGCATCATCCATCTCGCCGTCCTACGGGCTGGCCGAGAACTGCACATTCGTCTCCACCGCATGGCGCGGCACGGAAGTAGGATTTTGGAGTGGCCGGTTGAGTCTACCGCCGTACAAGAAACTTTTGCCGTCGGCCAGGCTGCCATCGCCATCGTCTGCGGCCGAGGAGCCGGAGATTGAGATTCTCATTGTTGACGAGGACACAGGCGAGCCTGTGGAGGACGGCGTCGAGGGGGAGATATGGGTGTCCTCACCGAGCAACGCGTCGGGCTACCTCGGGCACCAGACGGCAAGCCGCGAGGTGTTCTGCGCGAGGCTGCCGGGGAGAGCGGGCCCGAGCTTCGTGCGCACGGGCGACCTTGGCGTGGTCCGTGGAACGGAGCGGTATCTCTATGTACTCGGCCGGACCGCGGATGCCATTGCAGCCGACGGGCAACGTCGCGTGCCCGCGCACTACATCGAGACAGCGGCTTTCGACAGCTCGCCGGATTCTCTGAGGGGAGGCTGCATCGCTGCCTTTGCCGCGTCGCCTTCATCCGTGGTTGTCGTGGCAGAGTTGCAAAATGGAAGAGGCAATGCGCATGCGAGTAGCATCTGCGATGGCATAAGACGAGCCATTTGGAAAGAAGAATGTGTAAGAGTTGGGCGTGTCGTGCTGGCCGAGAGTGGCAGCGTGCCAAAGACAACGTCGGGGAAGCTGCGACGAGGGGCGGCGAGGGAGAAGCTGCTCGCCGCCATGATCCCTAAAGTTTTCGAGGCACAATATGCCGATGGCACGGACGGCTCGACGTGGGTAAGAGACGAAGACAAGGAGATGGATGAGAAGCACGGAACGAGTCGGATCGTGGGAAAGGCAGGAGCGGAGCCTGATGACATGGTCATGGCCAGCGGGACTGCAAGCCACCGGCTTCGTTTGCAATCATCTCTTTGAAACTTTGAATGGCTTGGGAACTCTCGAGTCTTGCGTCTATAATTAAGTGCTATTGAGTGTAAATTATGCGGCCCCTATGGCGTTTTTTTTTTTGGAAAATCTTATTGCGTTGATAGAACCATGGCTCTATGACTATAGTCTATCATTGGCAATTGATCAAAGAAGGTGGTGAAAATATGTATACACATACTATGTCATATAATAAGAAGAAATGTTTTATTAACTTTTGAGAGTTACAGTTTCCAAATTTCAATAAACCGCTGATGTCAAGAAGAAAACATCTGGATAATGTCTAGACACACCCTTTTCTTTTTGGCAAAAGGTTATGGGCCTGTTCTTTATGGCTTCTAAAAGCGGATTTTGCCTTTTGCTATAGTACCTAACTTTTAAATAGAGTATTTTTTCAAGACGGGATCTACAAGTTAATTGTAGTATACGTTAAATGCCTAACATATGTATCAACTAAAATCGCAAGTCGGTATCTCTCTCCGCGATCTCTATCGCAAACAGCTAAAATTTAAAAATTTCAACTAAAATCTATAAACCACAGTAGAAAAGAACAGACCCTACAATTACTTACAACGAAATGCAGTTTGCAGGGTGGAGTTACAAAGAAACAGGGGAGCTTGGCCTCCTAGATACACGTACACGATAACATACAAAGTTTTAATTCGTCTTTTACGTACTATGGCTCTCCTTAAAATTCGTTTCCAATTGCATGGTCCTCTTATGGAAATTATCTGCCTCCACTCGAAGACATGAATGGGTAGCCTCTCCGCATTGTCCACGAGACCAGTTCCGGTTGATACAGCTGCACTAACAGCGTGTGCGTGCACGCTACATATAGGTTGGTAGCTGGATTCCTAGTGTGATTGGTGCGTAACTTGGTTGGTGTATAATTTTATGAATTATAGATGCTAACTTTTTTGCTTGAGATAGTAACTTGTAAATGTAAGTAATTTGATGAATTATTGACGATGAGTTTATGTTTAGGAGATAGTAACTTTTCGTAGCATTGCAATGTGAAAGTTTTTACGTGAGAACTGTAAGTAACTTTATGAATTATACGTGATAACATTTTGTGCATGAGATAATAACTTTACCAAACATAAGTAATGTGATGAATTATAGATGATAATTTTATGTTCAGGAGATGGTAATTTTTCCATAACTAAAAACCCCACTATCCCAGAAAAACTGCACGTGATACCACTTGCGAAGCGGGGCGTGGGTCTATCGCACATAAGAATTGTAAGTAACTACATGAATTACAGATGATAAATTGATGTGCACATGATAGTAACTTTACCATAATTAACAAACGCTAGTAACCGTTTTGTGGGGTGGGATGGTAGGGCTTTGGCTAGTTGGGTCGGTCAGGGTCGCGCACTTATTCTATGTGTAGCCATTGAATAGTACTTATATTTAGGAAGCACGTGGTGCAGAAGCGGTGAAAAAGAAAGGTGATAGGATTGCTGGGATTCACGGTGATGCAAGGGAACTTTTTGGGTTTGGTGGCGCTATGGAAACAAAGGAAAAGTCAGGTGTAGGGTTTTGGGTTCTCCTCTCCCACATGATCTCTATTTAACACGACTCAAGATCCTATCCTAACTCTAACTCCCCGTACGACTCGTTCTAGAAAACCATTCTCTCCTCTAAAATTCCACATATCTGATTTTCACGTATCCTCTTTTCTCTAATTATACACAGGTCCTCAAGAGAGATAATTCTGGAATACAACATTCTTATACACTTTGTGTTGATGCAACTATCAAGCCATTTGAAGGGATAGTTTTTGATGACTTGGCCGCTACAGAGGAATTCTATAAGACATATGCATATTCAACCGGTTTCAGAGTTCGTGTTGGTCCGTATGCGATTGTCAATGGTGTTATGAGATGGAAGGGATGGATGTACTCCAAAGAAGGCTTCCGTTCTAAGAAAGGTAAGAATAATGTGGAGTCAAAGAAAAGAAAATATGTCAGGAAGCTAAGTAGGTGTGATTGTGAGGCAATTCTAGCTGTCAAATACATTATCGACAATAACTTTAGGGTGGAAACATTTGTTGAATCTCATACACATGAGTTGTTACCACCTAGCAAACAACAGCTGATAACGTCTAATAGAAAAGTAAATGAGAATGCCAAACATGTATTAATCATGTGTCATAAAGGAGGCATCGGTACAAGTGGGGTATATAGATATCTCCATATTAGTGAGGGTGGATTTGAGAATGTAGGATGCACGAGAAGAGACTTGCAGAATTATTATAAAGAGCTGCGAAGCTATATTAAGTTATCGGATGCTAAGATGTTTGTTGACAACCTTTGTAGAAAGAATGATATAAATCCTTCGTGCTACTTTGATTATGTTGTTGATGACAAGGGTAGATTGGTACATGCATTTTGGGTGGATAGTACATGTCGGAAGAATTATGTCTATTTTGGCAATCTTGTCTCGTTTGATTCTACATATAACACCAACCATTACAAAATGATTTTCACACCATTTATGGGAGGAAATCATCATAAGGCATGTGTCTTGCTTGAGGCTGTATTATTAAGCAATGAGAAGACTGAGACATATATATGGTTCTTTTGTACGTTTTTGAAAGTAATAGGAGGAGTTGCACCTATGCTCATCATAACCGATGAAGATACTAGCATGAAGATAGCAATTTCCATTATCTTCCCTACTAGCACGCATAGGTTATGCATTTGGCACATTTTAGAAAAGCTTCCAGCGAAGGTACCGCCACATTTGAAGGAAAACCCTTTATTGTACCAACGTGTTAACTCATGTGTATGGGCCTCAGAAACTCCAGAGGAATTTGAGGAACAGTTTACTTCCATTATTTCCGATTTTGGTTTAGAATCTAACGAGTGGTTGGCTACTTGGTACCAAATCCGTGCATCATAGGTACCCACTTACTGTAAAGATGTATTCTTGGTGGGAATCCTTAGAACCACTTCAAGGTCAAAGAGTTCAAACTCTTTCTTCAATCAGTTTGTTGGATTCAAAGATACTTTAGTAGAGTTTTGGATCAGATGTGTTAATGTAGTGGAAGAACAGCGTCAGAATGAGTTGGAACCTGACAATGTCTGTGTTGTAGACTACTTGGATAATAGAGAAGCATGGAAGTGAGATTTTCACATTTGCTATCTTCACTGAGTTTCAGAAAGAAGTGTTTGCTACTAGAAGCATTGCAATATGGAGAACATGAAAACCGTAGGAGAGTACAAAATCTCAAAAATTAGCGATGACTCAAACAAGGTAAGAGACGTAGAGACGTACACTACAACCTTACAATAAAAGATGTCAAATGCTCCTGCATGTTCTTTGAGTCATTTGGGATTCCTTGCTACCATATCGTCTGTGTGTTGTAGAGTCCATCGCTTAAGGAGCAACTGTAACATCTCAAAAATTCGCTTTCTTTAAAAATTTAATTTCAAATTAATTGTTTAAAATTATCGAAGCTGCCCCTTATGTGGCTCTCTCGATCTCTAGCCGAACAACACCAGCCACCACACTTCTTTCTTTCTTTTTCACTCAACTTCCTTCTTTCCTTCCTTTTGTCTTTTAGGCCTTGGCTACTATCCATTTTCTTCTACCTTGCGTCCAGACCATCAGGCTCAAATCTCCAACTGGCCAAAGGCCATTTCCCTCATCATCCTTACTTGGAAACTGCCCCAATTTATGCTAGCAATCAATTCATCATTTTTCTTTTACCTTTACTTGTCCATTGAATACAAAGAAACGTTCGCACGGTGCCGTGAATTCTGTCAGTTTCCATTCTTTGCCTAAGCTATAAATTGGAGCCACGTCAGCATGTCGCCTTCCCTTTCATCTAGCCAGAACCTTCCTTCGTCCAGAAAACTTTCCATGGTTGGCCGAAGCCATGTCGTGCGTTGCTTCTATGTGTTGCCTGGCTGCCTTCGCAAAGCTTCATCTCCGTTGAAAATTTCTATCTTTTGCTCACGCCATTTCCAGTTCCAGAATCCAAGCAACTCATCCATCATCTTTTTATTTGATTTTTCATGCAGCCAACTGAGAAGAGTTGAGTTTTCTGTGAAATCAACCATTTTCGACTTTCATCGTCGATTCGTCGTCCTCGGTGAGCACTTTCCCAATTCCCTGTACCAGAGCACCGGCGACCACAGCCCCAAGCTTCCGATAATCCTTAGTGTAGGATCGAATACTGCAATCAGACGGGGAGGGTGAATGATTTTCACTGCTTTTGGAGTCTCCTGGCGATCGGTAAAAATTTCGATTGCTCGAAGCTAAATCGCCTGATCAAACACTCAGTGCATGACCACTTGATCGATCGATTTGTTCGACCGCTCACTCAAATGCTCTATTCGACCACTCGTTCGATCGCTTTGTTCGATCACTCGCTCAGCTTTGATCTGCAACTGGTTTGTATGTACTCGAATTCATCAACACTAGCAGCAGAATCTCTCGATCACTTGTACATTCGAGAAAACCAGCGGCTTCGAGTACTTCATAATTCCTCTATTTTTTTGCAGCGAATCGAACCTTTGCACGTGGTCATATGCTTCAACCCAACTGCAATTACCAGAATCTTCAACAAATCATGAACCAAATGATCTCTATTGCTAGATTTCCATGGATTTACAAAGTATTGCCTGTGCTCTGCTGTGTACTTCCGCAAATATCCATTATTTGCAGAAGTTCTGCATATGCAGGGCCTTATGTTCTTGGCTTTTTGCAACTATGTGCATCACACTTGTATTTTTGTCTTGTTGTGTCTTTCTGGTCACACGGAAAACACAGGAAGCCCACGAACACAAGAGCGCAGCACAGCGCTGCCTGCTGGGCAGATGGGCAGCCCATGACCTGCAACCAAAGCCGAACCAGGACGCAGCAGCACAAGCCTAATACCGGCCCAAACAATGCCTGCCATCGGCCTACACCAAATGTCAGGACCGACGCAACACGGCCGCTAACCAGCAACGGCGGAACGTCCCACCGTACATAATGGTATCCCAACTTGCGCCAGCAATCCGGCTCAAATTGGCCTAATAAGGGGCGGATCTAGCCTGGGCTAGGTAGACTATAGCCTAAGACTCAGAAAATTTAATAGTGCAAAATATTTTTATATAGGACAAAAAAACTCAATGTTTAGTGGCCCTGCCCGAAGCGGCAGGCAATGGCCTAGCCCACAATGAAAAATCATTAAGTATTGAATAGCAATCCAGCCTAGCCCAAAGCCAATGTAGCCGCCACCCTTACTCATTGAATGACCCAATCACGCGCACGTTCGCTTCGCTTTGCAATTTTGCTAACCCTAACTCGCTTGCGGCTTTGCCCGACCGGCTAGGCAGCTAGCCGTCCAGTACTCCAGCCTCTAGGCTCCAGCGCAGCAACGCCTCCAGCCTCTCTCCATGACTCAATGCCCACACTTCCACTCCTCCAGGCTCCAGTGCCACCTCCTTCTAGTCTACAGCGCTGGCGCCGTCGCCTCCCGCCCTCCAGGTTTGTCGCCTAGCTCGCCTCCCTCCCGCACCGCCTCCCTCCAATGCCGGCGAGACTGTGGGTGAGCCGTGAGCGAGACTGCGTGACGACGAGCAAAAGCTTCTATCCCTGTTCCCCAATTCCCAATCGGCCAAGCTCCAATCGATTGGTTGACTTGGTTCGTTTCCCATTCTCCCCAATCCCCATTGCTTAATTTACCTCCTATTCTATACTCCATTTCAAGGTTTTATGCTGTCTAATGAGTGATGAAATGATGAATCCTGGGGATATCAGATATAATCAGCTACTCTGCTGCTCTTAAGTTTGTAGTTGTGACAATGTGACATCACTTGTAATCTTGTATTATTGTATACTTGTTGAATTGATCATTGATGGCTTATGGCTTGATGCTAAATCAAGGTTGTCACTTGTTAGATTACAAATAGTGAGAAGTGAAGAACTGATGAATTATTCTAGCTTGTGAATTGTGATATGATACAACTTTAATATGCCCCTAACTTAGTAGTGATTTCATTTGTAGAATACAACTTGTTAACTGAATTGAAATATTGAATGCTGATTTAAATTTTGAATGAGAAAATGATTTGAAGTATTGAATGCCATGTGTGTTTGCATTTTCTATTTAGGAATGAGGGATCAATGCAGCAAGATCATAGAGTTTTGAGTGGGACGGAGCAGCAGAAGTTGCGGCTCGCTCATTGGCATCTTGCGCAAGCCAAATCCCATATGATGGTCGTACATTCTTCTCTCTCAATTTCCTGAAAGAAACTTTATATTTTTTTCTTAGCTGATATCTTTGCTATTGTTGTTGCATTACACATGATATCTTTCTTAAGCTTGTCATGGGACTTAATTGTCGTTCGATGTTCTTATGCTCCTCTTTTATAGGTTCAAGTTGTAGTAAATTTGTTGATGAAGACATAATAGGTTTGGATAAACCAAATCTTCATTATTAGATACTAACTTTTGTATTTTTCTAGCATGCTCCGTTGCTTTGTCATGTTCTTTCCTATTTTGCTTTATCATTAAGCATGGAGCCTAAATTTTATATCAATTGTGCATTTATGTTGAACTTTTACCATGCTTTGCTGTAACATTTGGTGTTAGTTAGTGCTTGATAGTCTTTAGCCTAGGCTTAGGAGAATCCTGGCTCGTCGCTGTGGCCTAATTGAAGCAAACCCAAGCGCCTTATAACTAGAAAAAAACAAGACCACACCAAGGTTCGAAATCATGGCGGCAACTGGCTAGTTATCGTCAGTAACCAATTATACCGATGCCAACTGGGAGAAAAAAACACTGGTTTTTTATTTAATTCAAATTTAAAATTTTGAATGTAAAAGTTAGTTTCTCTAATGATGTTTATATTGTTTAACACTAATGGAATGTATTAGAAAGATACATACATCTTTTATACTTGACTTCATGTTTTTTGCGATGAATGTATTACAAATTTCTAATTTTTGAATGTAAAAGTTAGTTTTCCTAATGATGTTTACATTGTTTAACACAAATGAAATGTATTAGAAAGATGCATGCATCTCCCATGTTTCATTTCATGCTTTTTTGCCATGAATATATTAGAAATTTTCAATTTTTGAATGTAAAAGTTAGTTTCCCTAAAGATATTTACCTATTTAATACTAATGAAATGTATTAGGAAGATACATACACCTCTCATACTTGACTTCATACTTTTTGCCATGAATATGTTAGGAATTTTCAATTTTAAATTTGAAAACCCGGTTTTAATGGTTTTTTCAGTTTTTAGTAGTTTTTCTCTAATTTTTTGAATAGTTACCGACCGGTTTTTCTAGTTACCGATTTTAAATTCAAATAATGATGTATGAAATTTAACTATTTTTTCCGGTTACCGACCGGTAACCGGTACCAGCCCTAGCCGAGACTTAGCCCGATAGCGGGTTTTTGAACCTAGGACCACAGTATAAGCGACCAGAACCGCGGAAATGAGATGCGTAGCCCGCGCGACATAGAACATTACATGAGGCCAATGCAACTTTTTTAATAAAACATGTGCATACAGTCTCATGGATGAAGAAATGCCCTGAAGAGTCAGGAGATGAACACTCGTGCGAGTAATTAGCATCACTGAGCGATTCATTATCAGGTTACGACCACCAATCTTCAACTTGTCATTACCAGGTCTACTTCTTTCCAACGCGGGGCTTTCCTTTGACCTCAGATTCCTATGCACAAAAATAATGACAAAAGAGCAATTATCAGAAAAGGACCAGACAAAAGATATCTAGCATCATCCAAGGAAAACAGCGACAAGGACAGTCATCTTTTAAAGAGGATCTCTATTTTTTTGGAGCTGCATTTCTAAGGTGACCTATACTTTCTTAATTATAAGTCCCATTTTTTAACCACTTGATCAATCTAGAATCAAACACACATAACTCAAAGCTAATACAAAGACTAAGAAAATTGACTTTTAACAAAAAAATCAGGTGACTCACGAATAGCAAATCCATCCTTTAAATTGAATTAACATGTAGAAAGTTCAATTCAACCAATTGTAGCTAGCCCATATTAAATGCAAAGCAGTTCTTTGCAACTTGTTAGATAAAAAAATGCAGAGAGAACTGAGAGATATTGTCCAAGTTTATTATGTCTGTGAGCATTTTTGAAATCAATCAAACACCTGAATATGCTACCACATTTAGTAAAAGAGCACAAACCTGGACACTATGTAGAAAGATATTTGTCTTTGCAGTAGAAGGATTATGCTTCTCAGCACCCCTGCTCCAATCATAGGATACCTAACCAATTTAGGTAACATCAGAAATTTGGACTTTTCAGTGCACGTCTCAGCAAGAGGAAACACAAAAAAGTGCATGACTTTTCGGACTAATAATTTGAAGAATGCAAACCATCTATGGTTTGTTGATATTGTCGTAGGGACGACCCCACCGACCTAGCGAAGCCACCAAGTAAGAGCACCCCCTCGACCCAGTCAAAGGGTGCCAAGTACCCCCTCGCACATAGCGAATGGTAAAAGAAGGTCGGCACAACAACCCCAACCAAAGAATACAACAAGACCCCCTCGCACAGAGAGAAGAGGGTCAGGAAAGTCGGCACAAGGTTACCCCCGCCGTGAGGCCTGATACCTCGACCCCGGCGAGGGGCTTCGCCCTAGCCCCACCTCGTGCGGGCCAAAAGAGTGTCATAGCTACCGTGGACGAGAAAGAAGACGTGGTGGATGAGTCCCATGAAGGCCCATCGTGCACCAAAGCTACACGCGGAAGGATGCAAAGACCGTGAAGCCCCTATGATGGTAGAGCCTTTCTAGAGCAAATAAATCTAGTAAAAAAAATCAAAAGCAGCCGTTCATATCTAACAACTTATTCTGGTGCAGATAGCCACAGCAAGAGATGACCTACCGCATAAGCAAATATTGAACCATCCTGATTGAATGTACTGCATGTGATGGGTGATGTACACTTATTAAAAGCCTGTAAAAGAAAATTGACATATCAGAGGTACATACTGAGCACAATTTTCCCTGTTCGTAAATAAGCATTGTATGGATTTGTTAACAACAAACATATAACTTTACGACAATTCTTTGACACCAAACAAGGCATAAACTAAGCACACAGATATAGCATAGCAGATTAGCACTCTCAGTGAAGGGTTTACTAAATTTCTCTCATAAGAAAAGGAGGTATCTTTAACAGGCATGAGCAGTTTCACAGCTGACCAACAGAGAACTTGAGTTGTGAACAACTTCAACATATTTTGTGTTTTCCACGCTAATGTTTCTTGTTGAGATCAATCTGACTTTTCAACTATAGAATTGGCAGCATAAAGACATCACTAAGGTATTACTGGTTCACAAAGAACAACATCAATGATGTGCAGTTATTGCACTACAAATTTTTCTTACTCGGTTTCACATAATGAATTGTGTTGAAAATATATGTTAAAAGCATGGCAATAACTATTGTGCACCAGTGGAGAATGGGAGAAACATCTTCAAAGAATCAAAGAGGAAAATGGACCTTCAATCTTTGTTTACTGTCCTTGTCCCAAAAGTTGAAACCTCCATCAGAGCCTGCAGTGGCAAATGTATGGTGCGCCTGGATGGAATGCATACCACGACTTGCTTAGTTGAAGAGAGTTGCTGATAATCATTGATTCTAAGCCATTTGGCAAGTAATCAGATATTAGAATTGAATGGGCATCCAAGACAAAACTAAGCAATTTCCTTCTACAAATTTGAAAAATTAAACATTTGATGCCTTCAATCTGAGGGTCTCAAAGAATTTTCCTACAATCTCAGGGAGCAGCTAAACCAAAACATTATAGAAGAAAGGATCTTACTGGATGAAAGTTCAATGAGTTAACAGAGTATATCTCATTGCCATCACGATGACATTTGAATGTAAAGTTTTTGTTTTGCTGAGAGTCATCCACATGATGAACACCAACTCGTCCTTCTATTGATCCAACCTTCAAAACAAGTTATAGGATAATCAAAAGTTTTTTTAAAAAAATAGAAATAACTGAACTTTTATCTGCTACCACAAAGAGACTAATGTAATGGCTTCAAACAAGGATGTCAAACTAAAGCACACAAGAAAAGCAGTTGACAACGGGTATCAAATGAACAAGAATGAGGAATAAAGCATACAACGGACTAAGGTCAATAAATTCTATGGACTATTGACACATAGGGAGAAATGGTTTCACCAAGAATAATAGAACATACATGCCACGAGAAATTAGCAGAATTTCTCATTGCAAGTTCAGTTTGTCTTAAAAGACTTAAACAATTCTAAAAGTGTCGATTTTGCAAATATACCATTGTACCAGAGAAAAATTGAGTGATGATATAGCAAAATTAACACAGCATTCACAAAACTTCTAAGTTCCAATAAGTACTTGGGGAAATACTTGCTCCATTTATTTGTTTTATGTAACAAATGTAACAATAATACTCACTAAATTTTGTTTTAAATTTAGGACCACTTCATTTTAGTGGCTATCAATTCTAAGGTTGAGAGTTTCTTTTCATGTGTTAGTTAGGCGCACAACACCAAGTTAGGCCTTTGTTTGTTTTGCTCAGGACAGAAGGTAGTTGTATGTACTAGTTAACCACAGAGGTGATGTAAATGGAAGAGCTAAAGTCATTGGAAAAAAAGGAGCAAATAGGATCACACATTTGGATCATCATCAAACAGAAAAAGTGCCATTACCAAAAAACCTTGTTGATCAGGAAATGCAGCAAGACACCTTGTCTGGAGTTTCAAAGGTGACACAATCCTCTTGAATTCAGCCTGTTACAAAGTAATGAGAATGTCAAATATGCAAATAACAGTTTGAGCATGTGAGATATATATGTACATTATTGCGGCGATAAACACATGGAAATTCTATTGTATCAGACAAAAGCGACAGCAATTCATTGCTTATATTTTACGCTCTAAAAGTAAAAGAAAAGGAATCATTTCATGTCCTTGTCAATTTTTCAACTTCCATACCTTTTACTCCAACTAAAAATATTCGTCGCATGAGGAATGAGAAACCTAAAAACCTAACACCTACATGATTAAGAAGTTCTAAACCATGATAGGGTGTATCGCAGTTTCAAATTCTCAAATCTTTCAGCAACTAAGAGAGGCAAACTATTTGATCAATCCATTTCACATACCACTGAGGACGTTTTTTTTTCTGAGACAGAACCACTGAAAACACATGACTCATCAAAAAATGAACTGAATTGAGGCACTGAATGCAAGGGGCAATGGTTATATTGAAAAATTACTCACTAGGGTAAGAATACTTTAATGAAAAAATGTCATTGTCATGTAATTTGTAATAACACTAAAAGAAAAGGCCAAAAGTAGACTTAGAAAAAAATCACAAAGTGCCTGCGTGGAAATTAAATTATAGTAGCTAGCAGTTGAGTTAGAAAACAGAATATGTGTAAACACTACATAAAAAATAAACTGTGTACATCTCCACTGCATCCGTGTACATAACCAGAATACAAGCTAAACCATCTATAGCATCACAAAAGATATATAAGTTACCTGTGGATTCTGCAGATTGAAGACTATTACGTTGCGATCAGCAGTGCCAACCACCATGAGAGGATAACTAAGTGAGAGAGCATAGCAGCGCTCAGGAAGTTGCTGAACATGCGCTGGCTGAGGTTGTCGAATGTCCCAGTACCTTAATGCATAGAAGAAGGTTGGAAAAAATTGGTTTGACACTGTGGCAATGAAAAATCGATTTGTAGGTTATTTCTATTTGTATGTTAAGCATTAGGGATTTAGGGGAACAAAGTTTGTGGTGCTTGAAGATAACGTGACAGGGTTCTCCAGAAAGTAGAGATTATCTAAGTGGACACTGCATCAGTGCTCCCCTGTTATGAATATATCACAAGCAATAAAACATTGGACAGCACCAAACATTAATGCACCAGCTAATTCTAAAAGAATTTAATATAATTTGTTGATTGTGCAAATGTCTTCACCTCAAGGTCTTATCCCAGCTCCCACTGACAAGAAGATTCATCTGTGGTATCCAGGCGAGCTCTTTGACCGGCGCCTCATGCCCTGAGAAGGCCGTGGGCTGCCCACCAGACAGCAACGGCCACATCTTAACCTGTTTATCACAACCTCCCGAGAAAACAGTCGTCCCATCATCCTTCCACACCGAGCACAGCACCTACACCAAACAACCCAACCTAGAGGTCACATTATCACATAATGCAGGCAAGGCCAGAGCGATCTAGCAGTCCCACAAAGGCCCAAACCGAAGAGTTGTGCATCCCTAATGGAAGCAAACGATAAGAACCAGAATACCGGCTGATCGTGCGAAATCGATGCCTTCGCTTGGCACTGGCCGCCAGGCTGGACCTCCCAGCACCGAACCTGCATCCACAAGCGAACAGGCCAACCGCACCTTAGTATTTTGCCCACTGATTCACCCAAACAAAAACGAACTCCCTGCAGTAAATAAGCCTCGGGCGACGGCGGCAGGCTCACCTGGTTGTCCCAGGAGGTGGCGACGAGGTGGTTCGCCCTGGGGCTGAAGCAGAGGCTGGACACCGAGTCCCCGGGCGCAGGACTCACCTGCAGAGAATGAAAGCAATCCCCAATCGAATTCGACCCATCGAGAAGGTTTTAGCCGTTTAGGCGACGGGCAGTTCGCAGTGGCCACGCGCACGCACCTCGAGGGACTTGTTGGGGTTGTGGTTGGCGAAGCTCGCCGCCATTGGGTTCGGAAGGTGTTGGGCGAATTTGGGCAGGGTGGGAGGAGGAGAGAAGCGAAGGAGGGAGGAGGCGGGGTGTTGGGGGAGGGTTTTGTTTTTTGAGGGGATGGAGTCGCGTGGGATCGACGCCCGGGCGCCTAGGGAGTTGGGTGTTTCGAATACCCAGTGCCGCCGGGCTAAGCAATCAGTACATCCACAACGCGATAATAATACAAACAATTAGCAATAGTAAAAATATATACAGATTAGACAAAATGAGAGAAGTAATACAACGAACTTCTTTATTGATATGAGTTGATATATGTGTATATAATAGATAGCCTATCTTATATTTATAGTTTAGAATCTTTTTATATACGCTCATATCTCCTTAGAGAAGAAGAAAGAACCGGTCCGCCTAATGCCACCCGTATCCTTTTAGGGGTATTGGTTTCATAACACTTCTTTTGGAGGAATACCATGATACCGTCTACTAGCTGAAACTCCTTTCAAAAACCAATAGAAAAAAGGAATGAATAAAAGAGTACATCACATACACTAGCTATATTGCACCAATTGTCTCGTTAATAACCTTCATATGAGAAAAAATCCTAGTAAAACTCACTAAAGGAAAAAAAAATAGTGCAATTATTCGATCTGTTTTGATCATCTTGTGGATTACTATCCTTTGGACATAGCATTTCGTCTTCTAGCTCAAATATATATGGGTTAGCATTCAAGGAAGTGCTCTCCTGAATTTTGCACATCTCTAGGTCATCTTATTCTAATACCATGAACATATCTTTCAAAGCTAGATGTGGACAGGGACTTAGTAAATAAATCTGTAAGTTTTTCACAAGACTTAGTGTGAGTACCTTCACTTCATCTTTCTTCTGGAGTTCATGAGCAAAGAAAAACTTAGGAGCAATATGCTTCGTGGAATTAGTCTTTACATAACCCATTTGAATTTATGCAACACGGGTAGCATTATCTACATAGATAATAGTGGGGATTGGACGGTGTTCATACCACACAACTGATGTATATGACTAATCATCTGTCTCAGCCAAATACATTCATGAGAGGCTTCATACAATGCAATTATATGTGAGTGGTTTTAGATATGGCTACAATACTTTGCTTTGCTGACCGCTAGAAAATGGTTGTACCACCACAGAGAAACATGAATCCGATTTGGGATATCGCTTTATGGGGATCATATAGATTTTATTTATCTGTATATCCCATTATGATCAAGTATTGGTCCTTCTAGTAAAACAATCCAAGATCTTGAGTTTCTTGAAGATATCTAAGTAATGTGTTAATACCAACCCATTGTTTGCTAATAGGTTAATTGCAAATGTGATACCAGGCATGATGTAATTTACAAGATACAGTAATGCTCCTATGGCACTTAAGTATGGAACTATTGGTCCTAACAATTCCTTCTTTTCCTCTCTTGGTCTGAGTGGGTCTTTCTTTACTTGGAGAGATCTAGTTACCATGGGGTTCTCAATAGATATGATTAATCTATGTTGAATTTTTCTAATACCTTCTTATTATAAGCAGTCTAGTATTAACATTACTCCAGGGAAATGCTCTATTTGCAAGCCTAAGCATTACTTAGTAGAACCCAAATCTTTCATTTCAAACTCTGTCTTAAGGTAAGAGCTAGCTTTCTCAATGTCTTATTTGGTTCCAATGATATTCAAATCATCAATATATACACAAAATAAGACATAATTCATTCTGGGATTTCTTGATAAACACACAAGGGCAATCATCATTCTTTGTGTAAACTTTCTCCAAGAGAAAGTCACTCAGCAGGTTGTACCACATTCTGTCGGACTATTTTAACCCGTACAACGACCTCTGTAGTTTGATGCTATATATGTTGCAGTTTGTTTTATTAGGATATGGTATTTTAATTCCTTTTAGAACTTTTACATAAATATCTGTATCCAATAACCCATACAAGTATGCAGTCACCACATCCATCAACTGTATTTTCAAATTCATGTTCACTACCTTTGATATGAAGTGCCAAAAAGTGATTCCACTCGTAACAGTAGAATAAGTTTAATCATAATCGATGTCGGGTCTCTACATGAACCCTTATGCTACTAGTCTCACTTTATATCTCACCACCTGATTGTTCTCATTTCTCTTCTGGACGAACACCCATTTATATCCTACTAGAAATACTTTAGGATAAGTGTGAGCTTCTGGTCCAAACACTTACCTCTTATTTTAGTGAGTGCAATTCTACCTCAATTGATTCTTTTCATTTGAAACAATCTGAGTGTTTCCTGCACTCTGACTTTGGCTCTGGTCAAGATCAATACTATCAGGAATTTTTGAGGCAAAGTAAATGTCGACAATAGTGGTCTTCCTATTAAATGATTCTCCTGAACCCACATAATTAGTGAAAAAAAATTTCAATTATTTCTTCACCCAGCTCTTCACGATTTCCCATAACATTAGAGTCTGGTTTATCCTGCATCCCAGTGCCTATATATGCACACACTATTTCGCTGGGTTATTCATCTACTAGATGGTTTAACTCAAGGATTTTCTCAACTTCTTGCTAAGGTTCTTCAGCTGTCCTAGAGAGCGAAGTATCTTGCTCAGTCTTTCATTTCTGTGGATGTCTCAGTGAACCTTGGATTAAAGTTACCTGAGCTCTCCCCCTCTTCCTAGGATTAGGGGCAAGAGTGGTATAAGTAGCAAACAGCTCAGGACTATAAATCTGATCATGATGAAGAGTAGGTAACTGATGCTGAGGTGTAGGAGTAGAATGAAAACTATGCTGGTGCGATGACAGAGAAGGCTGTGGCTGACTAGAGCTCAAACTGTACTGATCCATCTAAGGAGAAGGTGCATCAACTCTAGCTACCAAAGAATCTGAACTGGGCTTTTCATTGTACCACTAGGACTGATGGAAAGCCATGTTCTCAATAAGAGTGAATGCGTCATTAAGTGTCTTGTTTGTGATTGCTCCACTAGCTGCTGCATCGACTAAAGATCGTGTGTCACATGTCAAGCCTCTGCAGAAGATCTGCAGAACAAGCCATCTCTCTAGACCATGATGGGGACATCTCCTGAGCAAAGCCTTGTATCGCTCCCAAGAATCATACAAACTCTCCCCATAAAGCTGAGCAAAACTGAAAATCTGATCACGGATCTCAAATTGTCTTGATAGCGGAAAGTATCTCTCCAAGAAAGCACATGACAGCTGATCCCAAGTGAATGACCTCGATGGCAAAGAATAAAACCAGGTACGAGCACCATCTCGAAGAGAGAATATGAATAATCTGCATCTGATAGTGTCCTGAGAAACCCCATGGTATTTGACTGTATCACAATACTCCAAGAATATGCGGATGTGCTCACAAGGGTCCTCAGTGGGTAATCCTCTAAAACGAGTCTCCTGAGCCAAGGCAATCAGACCAGGTCTTAACTCAAAGTCATCGACCTCAACTCTTGGCAAAACTGGCCCTAGCATAGCACTCTGACTACTCAGAGCCCAAAGATCATAAACTAGTGCCATATCCTCAATATAAATCAATAATGATCACCCTGTAGGACAAAATGAGAAATACCAGAAAAAGAAATATAAATAGCTAAGAAAGGGGTTAGGGGTTAGCAATATATCACAAATATGAACAATGACGAAATGAAAGACAAGTCAGCACAAACACAAAACAAGCAAAAGAAATAAACAATGACCTAGTCTATAGCCTAACACTGTCGCTCAAAGCAAATCCCCGGCAACGGCGCCAATTTCTTGATCGTGCAAAAATAGCACACCCGCAAGTGCACGGGTTGCCACTGAAATAGCGGCGAGTGTCGTGTTCTCCACAGGAACTAGACTAAGGCTACTGGTGCTCAGTTAAAGCTAGGTCAATCGAAACGGGGGAGAATTAAACCACTCAAGGAACTCTAACTAGCACTGACTAAACGACGAATGAACTAGACAATCGAAAGATGACGGAACGAACGACCGCACGAATGGACGTCGTACGACCGAACGAACTACACGACGACGACACAAACGACACATGAACGACAACCACTACCGATCGACGATATAACTAACTACTGACCGCGAGACAGCAGGAGGTAGTCGAGAAGCACTGAGGTAGTCTAGAAGCACGGAGGGAGTCGAGAGAGAACGAGGGAGAGAACGGTCGACAACTAACTTAGACAACGACGGCACACGACAACACTAAACACAAAACTACGAACGCACGCACGACTTAACTACCGACTGACCGCGGAAAGGAGAAAAGAGGGAGTCAAGACAACAAGGAGAAGGGAACGGTTGCCGGCTAGCTAATTCGCACAACATAACCAACACATATACAAATTAACAATGACAACTACACTAAACACAGGGCAAAGCCTGCTGCAGCACTAATCACAAATACACAATCACAGTGAGCACAAGCATTCATCACAGTGCATAATTCACAATAACAGAACATGGCATAATATTATATCCACTGATCTCATGCATCACAGTCAAATTTCACAATCTCACTAAACACAAATCACAGTAGTAATTAATAGTGCACAATTAACAGAAATTAGGTTAAACATTAACTGTGAGAAGTAGGAAGGAAGGAGAAATTGGGGATTAGAGTGAACCGAGGGGAGGTGAAGAAGAAGATGCAGTCCGTGAAGAGGTTGCAGCGGTCGCGGTAGAGGAAGAAGTGGTCGGCGCAAGTGAAGTAGGTTGAAGAAGTCGCCATCGGTTGATGAAGTCGAGGCCACCGGCGATGAAGAGGTTGAAGATTGGGGTCGCGGTCACCGAGGTGGTAGAAGGGGAGCAGCGTCGGCGCCGTTGAGGAGCAGGGGTCGGCGATGTGGAAAAAGACGGTGGCAGGTGGATCTGGAGCGGCGGCGCCGAGGTGGATGGCGGAGAGGAGCGATCGGAGACTGAGGACGAGGGAGAGAAGCAAATGGGGGCTAGGGAAGAAGGAATGCTGTGGCCCCTGCTCTTTTTCTAATTTATTTTTTACTATTTATAAATTTCATCTTTTTCTAAATTTTTGTTTTTTTGAGCTTTCTACCGTTTCTTTTTTTGTATTCGTTTGCGTTGTCCGTGATGAGCTAACACATTTTTTCTATTTTTAATTTTTTTTAAATTTAATTACGTCAAATAAGTTACCTTCAGTTACAGTATAATTTCAGCCAACTACAATACAATTTCAGCCATAAACCACTATCCTAGCGGGGAAGTCCGAGAAACCCCTTTCCGCTGGCTACAGCATGGCAGGAAATCTACTACCAAACTAGCCTCGCTGACGTGGCCCAGCTTTAGCTCCAAGGTACCTTTAACCTGAAGCCTGACCAAACAGATCCTCAACTCATGATCATGGAGAACTCTTTGTTATTCCATAGGTTGAGTCGTGCGAGCGTCGGAACGACGACGTACGTGATCGCCGAAACCAGTACGTGTTATAACAGCAAACAAACTAGAAATCTTGTAAGCAATACGGAAGCTAATCAAATCAGGCCGGCGTGCTCTGGAGGGCGCCCCTCACCTGTCGGTCTCGTAGCCGCCCGTGGAGCCGGCGCCGGGGCACCTGTAGGCGGGGAAGGGCACCTTGCCGGCCTCGATGTGCTTGACGTCCTCGACGAGCAGCTCGTAGTAGCGCTTGACCTCTTCGGCGGACTTCCCCCCCACGGCGCGCGCGATGTTGTGCCACCGGTCCGGCGTGTCCTTGTCGTACACCGCCAACGCCTGCTCGAACTGCTTGTTCTGCTTCGCCGTCCACTGCGGCCTCGACGAGCTCAGCGACATCGACGCCATCCAGCTATACCACTAGCTACTGAACTGGATAAGATGAGCTAGTGAATAGTGATCGATGGATGTAGCTGCTAGCTAGGCTTGTGAGAAGAGCAGAGCGAGAACGGGTGCTACTTATAGGCTTGCAGAAAAGGCTGCAGGTTCTCTTGTAGGGTCAAGGGGACAGTATGGAGTATAGGATTTGCTAGCGGCCGGATGTTTGATCTCGACGTTAACTTTGTACGCTCGATGGTAACAATTTTAGACTATATATGCAATATTTCTCGTCATATATGCAACATAAAACCAAAGAAGGATGTGAGTGTTCCTCTGCAACATTCGTATGCAGTGTGTGCAACAAATGTTCTCACAAAAAACACGATGTTATTGACTGTTGCATATATGAAATCAAAATATTGCATAAACAAACACCTACCTCTACGGTAGGCGACGACAAGGCCTTAGGTACAGCGGTGGCGGGCAACGGGGAGGTAGCGTGTGCGGTGTGGATTCGGTGCCGGGATGAGAAGCCACCCGTGTCCTCGTGGCGTAGTGACGGGCCAGGCTGGGATAGCCGCATCCCTGCCTGCCGTCAAGATCCTCGGCTTTTCCCCCGGCGCACTCGACCTCCTAGACTGCCAAGGAAGGAGGGAGGGCCGGATTTGGTGGCGTCACGCCTGAGTGTTGTAAATAATCTTGTTTTTCACAAGTTTGGAGGTAGTCGAATCCAAGTCAGAGGCGAAATCGGAAGTCGAAATCAAAACAGAGCATCTCAGGCGGAGCGGTCAGACCGGAAACAAAGTTGTATTCGAAATGGAAAAATAGTAGAAGTTGTAGTCGAAAGTTTGGAGTCATAGTCGGAGTCGGAGCTGGTATGTAATTCATAGTCGAAACCGAGTAGGAGTTGTAGAACTGGGTATATAAGGAGGAGTCATGTAATCAGTTTTATGTACCGAGCAGTACCAAGCAATTGCGATTAATAAAGAAGAGAAAAGCAATCCCTGAGCGTTGAGTTCTTCGTGAGTCTCTGCAAGATGTGGATGGAAGGACTCCCGACCACGACAAACGTGATCGGGAGGACCTACGACCACGGCAAAGCGTTGGCGAAGGTGATTGAGAGACTACGACCACGGCAAGACAGTATTGAACGTGGTTGAGCACAAAATGTGATCGTAAGGTTCATCGACCACGGCATAAAGCGTTCGACCACACTGAGAAGGTTACGACCACAGTGTGAGTGGTCGTAAAGAGTTGCGATCAGAACGTGGTCGGAAGCGACTCCGACCACGTAAAAGGGAAGTGAACGTAGTCGAAAAGGATTTTGACTACGGTGAACAGTGATCACCAGCATTACTGTGTCATCGTAGAAGGTTGTGATCACGGTATTTCAAGTGTAGCAGCAGGGAGAAGCGGTCGAACGACTACCAGAGTGGTCGTACGGCAGCACGAGGCGGTCGTAACCGGTCGTAAACGATCCAGAGCGGTCGTAAAGGTCCCGGAGAGGTCGTAAGACTTCCAACAGTTAGTATCAGAGCCATGGTAGAGACTTCAAAGTCGAAGGTAAGTGTGTCGCTGCAGTATCCGATCCTCAGCTCGGATAACTATGCAGTCTGGGTGATGAAGGTGAAGGTCAACATGATCGCTCAGGGAGTCTGGGGCGCGGTTGAACCAAAGGAGAAAGACAAGGTCATTGACGACCGTCTGGACAAGATGGCGATGGCGGTGATCTACGAAGCCGTGCCCGACTCGATGATGCGGCAACTGGTCGGGAAGGAGACCGCACGATAGGTCTGGATGACTTTGCAAACAATGCATGAAGGAGTCGATGGAGTAAAGGAAGTTCGACTTCAAACATTAAGGAGCGAATTCGAAGCGATGAAGATGGGGAAGAATCAGACTGTGGAGGAGTTCTCTGGGAGGTTTAACGAGGTCGTAAACGAGATCAAATCTCTATGATCTAAAAGACGAGATGGTGGTGAAGAAATACTTGAGAGTGCTGCCAGAGAAGTTCATTCCAGTCGTGACCACACTCATGTACTCACAAGACCTCTCTAAATTGAAGATAGAAGAGGTAACCGGGGCGCTAAAAGCACATGAGCAGCTCCTGAAGAGTTACCAAGCCGACAACATAGAGCAGACACTACTCGTAAGAGAAGACGCAAAGAACCGAGGTGCAGACTCGACATCCAGGGGCGGTCATGGTCGTGGTCGTGGATCTTTTTCCGGCCGCGATGTGTCCTATGGTTGAGGACAAGGACGAGGCCATACCCCAAGAGGTCGTGGTTTCCAATCCGGAAGAGGAGGAAGAGGTGGTCGTGGAGATAGGGCTGGTCGTGGAGGCGGCGATTACCAGTCCGACAAGTCTAATGTCCAGTGCTATGAGTGCGAGAAGTTCGGCCATTACGCTGCCGAATGTCGGACCACATTTAGTGCCATAATTGCAAGAAGTATGGTCACTATGCTGCGAATTGCAGCGGTAAGAAGAAGGTGGAGGAAGTCAACATGGCTCAAACATCAGAACATAAAGAACCGACGTTGCTTTTGTCGCTTTGCACTGTGAATGAACCGACAATGGTGTTGTTGAATGAACGGAGCGTCTTTCCGAGTCTGATGGTGAAGGGAGAGCAGACACATGGGCAGTCTGCAGACTGGTACCTCAACAACGGAGCCAGCAACCATATGACGGGCACACACTCGATGTTTCACGAGTTGAACGAGAGTGTGCTCGGTACAGTGCAGTTCGAAGACGGCTCGACGGTTCAGATCAAAGGGAGAGGCTCGATTCTCATGAAGTGCAAAGATGGAAGCTGGAGAAGGCTGTCGGATGTGTATTACATCCCAAGCCTACGCAGCAATATAATTAGCCTGGGACAGCTGACCGAAGACGGTTGTCGAATTGAGCTGAAGAACGACTATCTGAAGGTGTTCGACCACAATGAAGTGTTGTTAATGAGGGTGCAAAGAACGGCAAATCGTCTGTACAAGATACCAATCGAAACATGCAAACCAAAGTGTCTGAAGATCTCAACAGAAGACTCAGCCTGGCTGTGGCATGCAAGATTCGAACATCTGAACTTCCAAAGTCTCAACGTGATGGCAAAGAAGGAGATGGTGGTCGGACTACCAAAAATCGACCACTCGGACCAAGTCTGCGAAGGCTTTCTGGTGGCAAAGCAAACTCGCAACTCTTTTCCATCCCAAGCACAATTCAAAGCTTCTCAACCACTCGAGCTAGTTCACATCAATCTGTGCGGACCAATCACACCAAGAACTGACACCGGCAATCAATACTTCATGTTGATCGTCGACGATTACTCAAGAGCCATGTGGGTAGACATGCTAAAGAACAAAGATGAAGCAAAGCTCAGTTTTCAGAAGTTCATTGCTCTTGCCAAAAATGAAGTCGACCATAAAGTGAAGGCCGTTAGGTCAAATGGGGGGATTCCTCTCAAAGGAGTTCGACTCGGTCTGTGAGGAGAAGGGCATTACTAGATACTTCACAGCTCCGTACTCGCCTCAACAAAATGAAGTCGTAGAAAGGAGGAATAGAACTGTGATGGCCACGACACGAAGTCTGTTAAAGAGCCGTTTTCTACCTGGGCGGTTCTGGGCAGAAGCGGTGAGGCACGCAGTCTACCTCCTCAATCGTACGACCACAAGATCACTTGATGGGACCACTCCTCAACCGTACGACACAAGATCACTTGATGGGACCACTCCATATGAACTGCGGTCGGGGAGAAAGCCGAACGTTGAGCATCTGAAAGTTTTTGACTGCTTAGCTCACATGAAGCCATCTACTTACCTGAAGAAACTGGACGACTGGAGCAGGAGGATGATCTACCTCGGGTCTGAGCCAGGCACAAAAGCATACAGATGCTATGATTCGGTCGAAAATAAGCTACATGTGAGTAGAGACGTTGTCTTTCAAGAAGACAAGTACTGGGAGTGGGAAGAACATCGAGGCATGGAGAAAGATGTGAAGAACTGGGTAACGTTCGACGTTGTCGATGCCAACAACGAAAATTGGGAAACGAAAGTACCGCACAACGACGAAGAAGCGGAAGTACCGCACACACACAAAAATTGGGAAGCGAAAGTACCGACCACACGCGAAATAGAAGACTCTGAAACAGAAGATTCGAGTGGTAGAATACCGAAGATAATGAGCATTAGTGAAATCTATGCACAAACTGAGCCGGTGCAGATGGAGGAGTTGTTACTGTATACTACAGCCGAAGAGTCTGAGAATTATGAGGAAGCAAAGGAAGACGAACACTGGAGAGCTGCTATGCAGGAAGAACTGAGGTCGATTGAAGACAACAATACATGGAAACTCACCGATCTACCGAAGGGTCATCGTGCGATTGGTCTGAAGTGGGTTTATAAAGTGAAAAGAAACTCTCAGGGAGAGGTTGTAAAGCACAAAGCACGATTCGTGGCTAAAGGGTATGTTCAGAAGCATGGCGTGGACTATGAGGAAGTCTTTGCGCCGGTAGCTCGCATGGATACAATCCGTGTACTCCTCGCCTTGGCAGCAAACGGTGGATGGGAGATTCACCACATGGATGTGAAAATGTCTTTTCTGAATGGAGACATTGAGGAGGAGGTTTATGTTTCTCAACTGTCGGGTTTTCAGTCCAAAAGACAGGCCGAGAAGGGCTTGAAGTTGAACAAAGCACTCTACGGGCTCAAACAAGCTCCTCGAGCTTGGAATCTAAAACTCGACAAAAGTCTGGCAACGCTCGGTTTCAGAAGGAGTAACTCTGAACATGCCGTGTACATGAGAGGAAATGAGAAGACAAGGCTGATCGTGGGTGTCTACGTGGACGATTTGATCATCACTGGATCGAATCCGAAGGAGATTATGAAGTTTAAAGATGAGATGAAGAAGCTATTCAAAATGACTGACTTGGGACTTCTGAGCTATTATCTCGGCATCGAGGTAAAACAAAACGACAACAGCATTACACTTTGTTGAAGTGGAAAAGTAGTAGAAGTCGTAGTCGAAAGTTTGGAGTCATAGTCGGAGTCGGAGTTGGTCCGTAATTCGTAGTCGAAACTGAGTAGGAGTTGTAGAACTGGGTATATAAGGATGAGTCATGTAATCAGTTTTATGTACCGAGCAGTACCAAGCAATTGCGATTAATAAAGAAAAGAAAAGCAATCCCTGAGCGTTGAGTTCTTCATAAGTCTCTACAAGACGTGGACGGAAGGACTCACGACCACGGCAAACGTGGTTGGGAGGACCTACGACCACGACAAAGCGTTGGCGAAGGTGATCGAGAGACTACGACCACGACAAGACAGTATTAAACGTGGTCGAAGAGGCATTCGACCACGTTAAAGGAGCACATAACGTGATCGTAAGGGTCATCGACCACGGCATAAAGCGTTCGACCATGCTGAGAAGGTTACGATCACGGTGTAAGTGGTTGTAAAGAGCTGCGACTACGCCGAGAAGATCAGAACGTGGTCAGAAGCGACTCCGACCACGTAGAAGGGAAGTGAGCGTAGTCGAAAAGGATTTCGACTACGGTGAACAGTGATCGCCAGCATCACTGCGTGATCATAGAAGGTTGCGATCACGGTGTTTCATGTGTAGCAGCAGGGAGAAGCGGTCGAACGGCTACCAGAGTGGTCGTGCGGCAGCAAGAGGTGGCCGTAACCGGTCGTAAACGATCCAGAGCGGTCGTAAAGGTCCTGGAGAGGTCGTAAGACTTCCAACACTGAGAACGGTCGAATAGGAATTCGATGGCGGCAGCCAGATCTGGCGAAGCGTTCGAGGATGGCCAAAGAGGAGGGCGACGATGGCAGCCGGATCTAGCGGCACCGACGTCGGGGATGGGGTGGCTGGGGATGGGGTCAAGGTACCGCTGCCAGAGAGAGAGAAAGTAGGAGAACTGAGGAAACCGTCTGATTTTTAACTCTTGCTCTATACATATAAACAGCAGCAATTCCGTGGAGAATAAGACATGACCGAGCCAGAGCGTGGAGAGCCACAACGAGTGTTGCAAAGGAACAATGACTTGTGTCCCAGGGAAGTGGCCGCCTTTTTATCTCTTCCCTTCTATATAGCTTAGCTGGATAGATCATAGATAGATGGTCAGGTCGTGTCGCGACCCAACTGGAGAATCGGCGTATATACGAGGGAGGCCTTACTTGAGTTCAGTATTCCTTTCCGACCCAACTTGGCACTCGTACGGCCATGTAGCTTATTGACAGAAGTTCAGTGTTTGTCAGACTTGCAGCTAGCCTCAGGACACCACTCCTCGCTGCTGATCATGTGTACAATTGGAGACCACACAAGCGCTTGTTCAGGTCATTATTGGCGATCATTCCCGGCTTCCTATTCTCAGGAAACTTCTCTGACCCCGTGGCTTTCAGTATTGCTAGTACGTACCAATTATTGCGTGGTGCCTATCTAGCTTGTATACATGGTTTTTAGGCACTACTGATGATGTGATCAGTCATGCTTCTAGTTCCGTTTTAAATATGGCACCATCCTGCCACTGTTTTTGAATAGAGAAAACTGTTCCACTAAAAAGTGACGGTATAGTTTCCATCTCGCTCTCTCAACCTCTCTCTTGCTCACGCCGATAGGGGTCGTCATCACTGGATTCGTCGTCTCCAGCCACAAGACCACCATGTATAGCCATCCCTGACCGCGGCGCTACCGAGTCCGATCGTCCCCTAGAGGGGGCTAGGTCGACCAGTTACCTAAGCTCCATCCCCACCTATCGTCGAGGCATCCACAGTTGAATCCGTCGTCTCTAGCCACGACTTCGCCGTGTATCACCATCCCTGATTGTGGCGCTTCCGGATCCGATCGTCCCTCGGCGGGGGCGAGGTTGACCGGTTGCCCAAGCTCCAGCCTCGATGATATGCCCCTCGCTTCAACACTCTAGCTCTGTCTCTCTCTCTGTAGGATCGAGGAAGCCGATTAGAAGGGGGTGAATAGCCGGTTTTAAATTTTCTTTGGCCAAAACCGAAATTTATGTGCGGAATCGAAAATCAAAATGATTTTCTCAATTAAGGACTAAATCAAATAATCTCACTAAGTACACCAATAATCTAAGTCTATATTAAATGTTTGCAATCCTAAAGTGACAAGTAATCAATTTAATTTTATGAATATAGATTGTTTGAATGTACATTGAGTACAAGAGAACAAATCACAATGGCACGGTTTCTTTTTGTCGTGGTGTTCGGAGACTTGCTGGTCTCCCCTAGTCTACGTTGAGATAGCCCAAACGAATTAGACCGACTCCACAAATTAAGCCAAACATCTCAATTCCACTTGTGATAGCTCTTTTCCACTCCGGATACATGAGCTGCACCCTTCACAACAGGTTGGGCCTCTTCACAATCTTCTTTGAAGAGATCACCGGACAAAACGCCTTCGACGCCATCTAGGAGTCGGCAACCTCCAAGAGTAACAAGTAAACCCCTTACTTGACTCTCACCACGTGCAACGAATGCATAAACTCAAGTGGATACGAAATCCACCACTAGATGTAGACTGCCATCGGGTGAGGGGGTGGCAGGTGATTAAGCCGGCTGATTAGCCAGCTTAATTACCTGCCCTATTTTTTTATGTTTAGTGTTTGTTTGAATTTTTAAATATACCAAATGAGCTCAATTATGAAAATTTATGTACAGCCACCCAACACAACGTACCTCACAGTGTAATTTTTGGGTAATTTTATCTATTGTGAATGTTGCTAAAAAAATCATACATTTTTGATACTTTTATGAGATTTTATATATAACAAACGAGCTTTAAAAATTACAAAAATTTTATGTGAAGCCTCCCACACAGTCATAGTTGTTGTGTCATTTTTTACAAATTTTATGTGATCCGATTTTGCCAAGTTTATTCGGGTTAATTTACGGATAAATTCATGGTTAAATTAACATGAGTAAATATGACAAATTCAGACCACATAAAATTCCCAAAATAATTACACAATAATTAAGACTATGTTGTAAGACTTCAAATAAAATTTTGTAATTTTTAGAGTTCTTTTGCTATATGTAAAAACTCATACAAATATCAAAGTTCTATGAATTGTTGAGTTACACTCATAATGGATACAATTACCTAAAAATTACACTATCAAGCACGTTATTTTGGGAGAGTGTAAATAAACTTTTGTAATTTTTTAAGCTCATTTAATATATTTAAAAATTTAAAAATCACTAAGTGAAAAAAATAGGACAAATAATTAAGCCGGCTAATTAGCCAGCTTAATCACCTACCGCCTGGTGAGGAGACAATAGATGATTAAGCCAGCTGATTAGTCGGTTTAATTATCTATCCTAATTTTTTCACTTAGTATTTGTTTAAATTTTTAAATATGACAAATGAAGTCAAAATATTACGAAAATTTGTGTACAGCCTTACGACATAACATGCTTAATAGTGTAATATTTTGGTAATTTACCTATTGCGAATATTGCTCAAAACTTCATACATTTGTGATAGTTTTATGACTTTTTACATATAGCAAACGAACTCTAAAAATTACAAAATTGTATATGAAGCCTTCTGACAAAGTTGTAGTTATCGCGTAATTTTTTTAGGCATTTTATATGGGCCTAATTTGTCACGTTTATTTGGGTTATTTATGATTTAATTATCACGAATTAACATGCCAAATTTGGAACACATAAAATTTCCAAAAAAAATATACAATTAGATCGACTATGTTGGAAGACTCCACATATAATTTTATAATTTTTGAAGCTTGTTTGCTGTATTTAACAATTCCTACAATTATAAAAATCGTACAAATTTTTGAGCAATATTCAGAGGGGATAAAATTGTAAAAAACTTACACAATAAAGTACGTTCTGTCAAGAGACTGGGTATATAATTTTGTAATTATTTGACCTTATTTGCTATATTTAAAAAATTGAATAAATATGATATAAAATTACGAATTTAGGCAGTGATTAAGCCAGCTAATTAGCCGCTTACTCACCTGCCGTCCCATGGGCGGACGACAGGCGCCGAGCCGACTGGGCGGGGCAGACAGGCGCTGCCGTCTCAGTGGGCGGTGGCGGGCACCGCTATCTCGCTCACGGGCGGCGGTGCCACGTGTCGCCTCGCCGGCGCTGCCGTCCACCCACCGGATGGTAGAAGTGTCATTTTTACAAATACGGTGCGTATATGCCTAGTTTTGTAAATACTGTGCTCAACAATGCCAAATTCGGCTTTGTCGCAGCATGTGAAGGCTATTACCACATGTTACATGGACTTGACTGTACATTTTTTTGGGGATGATCTCATGACATCTTGGCGCTAAATCTTAAGATACCATTGTTAACAAACTCTGAGAGAGAGAGAGAGAGAGAGATTCCTATTAGTATCATGTGTTCCAAACAAGCCTTTAATTGTTAGCTCTTGTGATACACACTAATAACCCCCTATTACGCGCCGCGGGATTCCGCGCAGGAGACCGCCTCCACGTCGCCCGCGCCCTCGCTCCGCCCGACGCGTGCCGGCCAAATTTTGGTACGGTCGGGGACCTTTTTTGCGAAAAAGTCCTTGCATTTTTCCGAAATTACGTACAGGTCCTTGATTCTCGCGAAAAGGTCCCTGGAAGTTTTTTTTAGCCCCTTCGTTTTGCAGGAAAGCCCCCCGGGTTCTCGTTTGTTTACGTACAGGTCCTTGCGGGTCCCTGTTTTTTTCGGAAAAAACCTTTTGTTCCTACGAAATTACGCGTACGTCCTCGATTTTTTTTGGAGAACCGCCTCGCGGATTTTTGTCTCTTTTTTTTCGGTCCACACGGTGGCTGGCGCGGCGTGGCGCCGCGCTTACGAGGCTAGTAAGACTTGCTTATGGGGCAGTAGAAATGTTTCAGGTCACTTGAGAGAACAAAATGATCGGAAAGGAAGGGAACGGCTAGCGGAATATTTGGTTTACAAGCTAGAGGAGCTATACCTATAAGAGACCTGCATATTTGATTCATCAACGCGTACAATCAGGTTGTATCCTTACCCAGTAGGCCAATATATATTGGGCATCAAAATTAGGAAAGAAACAGTACATATAAACTGATTCAGCCCGAGGGCAAAATGCTTCATATATAAGGAGGTTGGATCCTTACACCTCCTTTTTTTCTTTTTGTAATTTGTATATTGTTTTCTTTTCTATTACTATTATAAAAGAAGGAGTTGGTGGTTGTAGGTTCATTCTCCTCCAACCACTCTATTCACTCAACTTCTCACCGTTCTTCACTTTCTAGCTGATCAAAGTAACTCTCTTCTATAGCATGATTTTTTATATATTCAATGAGTTTCGTTGCAACGCACGGATACATAACTAGTATATTAATATATTATAGTACGGTAGGATCGACTCGCTGCTGGCCGGCCATATGTGATCGATGCCGAGGCAGGTGAGCCCCGGCCTGCAGATTCTACTAGCTGCGTAAGCGCGGCGGCACGCCGCGCTAGCTACCGTGTGGACCGAATCAAAAGAGACGATAATTCACGAGGAGTTTCTTAAAAATATCGAGAACATGCACGTAATTTTGAGAAAATCAAATGTCTTTTTTCGCAAAAAAACCGAGGACATGTAAAGACCTATACGTAACTAAACGAGTATCTGTACGTAGTTTTGGAAAACCGCGGGGTGCTATCCAACAAAGATACGCAATTTCGGTGAAGCGGAGGGACGTTTTCGCAAAAAACCTGACAGTGACATTTTTGCGAGAACAGAGGACCTTTACGTAATTTTAGAAAATACAGGGACTTTTTCGTATAAAAGCTGATGTGCCTACGGTGGAGAGCCCGGAACTCCCCCGGCTATAATATAGGTATTATATTATATTCCATTCCTCGCCAAGTTGCACGCATGGTGTGTGTATGTGATTTTTCCTCTGTCATATATGGATGAAAAATATACGTGAAGTCATGCATTCACGTCCGATTATTATTTACAGAGCTTAGCTCTGCCGTATATACAAATCATTAATAAACGCTCGGGATTCTCGTAGGCCTTACAATTTGGCTACAGGTTTTTTGTGACTGCTGCTCTATGGTAAAGTTAATGCAAGAGGGTTAATGCAGAGTAAAAATTTTCATGTTGATGATGTATCTTGTGTGCTTTGCAATAGCCGGATCAGAGAAGAGTGGGAGAATCTGTTCTTTGAATATCAATTTATTGGGATCTAATCAACTTTTCTTGGGACACCTCGTTGAATATTTTGGAAATGCTTGAATTGGCCAAAAAGACAAAATGCTAATATCATTCTGTTTTTCATAGAATTAGTCACCTTGGGATGTTGGTTTATTTGGGTCCAACGAAATAAATATATCTTTGATCAAGTTTCTAGTTTCAACATGTTTAACTCTAGTTTCTTTGTTGTCAGCTCTAAGCTAGACTTTTGTTCTTGTTTCTTTGTTGTTTGTTTGGAATCTACGAGTCTTTTTAGTTCTTTCCTTTCGGGTCCTGTGGTCTTTTTTTCTTTTGTAATATTTGTAATTTCTTTCAATTTTAATTTTCAGTAAGGCTCTCCTCTACTGTTCTCATCAAAAAAAATTGTTTACAGGATCGTATGGCACAATCAGAGGAGGGGTGAATGATTGTCTCCGCTTTTTATCACCTGAAAATAAAACACAGAAAACACCTGGAAGTAATTTATATTACCGATCTCAGCTGTTGCTCAACGTGGTCATGTACTTTTGTCGCCAGACCGCTCGAACGTCCGCAGCTATTTTGTACGTGGTCGAAAACTCCCTGTAGCTCCGATCGTGCGTGATCGTAGACGATCTGTCGCCCGATCGCTTGTTACGACCACTCGTTACGACTGCCTTGTCGCAGTGGCTGCTTGAATACAACTGCTCGGTCGATCACTCGAATCAATCGTGCTCTTATGACCACTCGATCGATCCTCCGCTCGTTCAGGTCGGCACGATCTCGAGTAGATCGCCTGATCGTTTCGACTATGACAGCGATGCACGTAGTCATGACCTTCTTCCGCCTGACGTCCCCCGTCGTTCGACCACTGCTTGGACGAGATGTGCTAAGGACGAAAGCAGAGCATGAAAAACAGAGATGAAGGAGCGATACTCTGAAAGTCGTCAGTGATGAAAGGAATCTGATCTATTATCCCATCTGTATATTTTTGGCTACAAAGCGTCTCATGGCACCCCTAAAACCTTCTCATGAAAGCCCTAAAACTCCTTGTGTTCACTAGGCTACAGCCTCCCTTGTTTTATAGCCAGCGAACCAAGTCGTGTCTGATTCAAACTCTTCATATCGTGTCCGGTTCAACCTGGACACCAAATCTATCACATCCTCAAACCAAGGGACCCGAAACCCTTCCTAACACGGGTTTTAACTACCTTGTATGGATCATGTACTCCATCTACAAATCCACACGACACACGTTGCGAAGCCTCTAGGATATCCCCACCTGAATCTTCATAGCGCACCTTCACCACGTACTCTCGCATGAGCTCGATCACCTCGCGTGACCACTGACCGCCTGGACCTCAGATTACCCCCTCCTAGTTCGGGTCTTCCTTGTCACCGACCACAATCGTCTCCACGCCTCCACGCAATATCCACCTCTGACCTCCATGCGCTGCAGCATAAGCTCGACCATCTCGCGTGACCTCACGACCACCTGGACCTCAGATTACCCCCTCCTAGTCTGGGTCTTCCTTGTCACCGACCATGACCGCCTCCATGCCCACCTGCACATGCAAATACCAAAGAAATCATCTTCCTGCAACACACATTAGCCAAACACACCCTTGTCTATCCCTAGACAAGCACCAAGACTTCCTAGGACCATCCCCAGGCCGTTTACGACCGCTGTGAGCCATCACTACCGCCTACGACCATTATCAAGTCATTTACGACTGCGCCAAGTCTATCACTACCCTCTACGACCATGCACCAAGTCATTTACGACCACACCAGTTCATCGCTACCAGCTGACAGACTTGTTTACGACCACACTGAGTCTATCGCTATCTCCTACGACCATCACCGAGGTCGTTTACGATCGTACCGGCCAGAGTACTCGACGATCACTTGAGTGAAGTACTCGTATCGACCATGAGGTCTTACAAGTACCGATCGAGAAGCCAAAAGCAACCGATCGATAAGCCTCCGACAACCGTAGGCCGCAGACAGTACGAGTATCAGCAAGACTGCCAAAATTACGACCATGGAGATAGTCTGCAAGACTTATGACCACGAAAGTAGTCTGCAAGACCTACGACCATGAAGGTAGTCTGCAAGACCTACGACCATTGAGGTAGTCTGCGAAAGCTACGACCATCGACCGCAAAGCCTACGACTAACAACCAGAAAAGTCTACGACTATCGAGTACTGTAGTTATGACCGTGAAAGAGTATTGTAGCTATGATTACCTGTCGTGGTCGTAAAACCGAAGTCGTAGTGCCGTAGTCGAAAAGTCGAAGTTGTGCTGCCGTGATCGAAGCCAGACGTAGTCGTAGCCTACCGTGGTCGTAGCCTGAATGTGGTCATAGCCTGAACGTGGTCGTAAAGTCGACTGTGATCAACGTGGTCGTAAAGTCGACTGCGAACAACGTGGTTGTAAAGTCGACTGCGACCAACGTGGTCGTAAAGTCGACTGCCTGTTGCCGTGGTCGTAGCGTCTGTGATTACTGCGGTCATAGCGTCTGTTGCCATGGTCGTACGCGTCTGTTGCCGTGGTCGTATGACTGTCTATGATTGCCATGGTCATAGCGTCTGTTGCCGTGGCCGTACACGTGTCTTTTGCCGTGGTCGTAGAGCGTCTTTTGCCATGGTCATAGAGCTTCTTTCACCGTGGTCGTAAAGTGTCTTCTGTGAGCAGAAACTAACACTCAAGGAGCAACACGACTAAGTCTTTCACAAACGCAGAATCCGAAACAAACCAATTGCCAATTATTCATCATATTTTAATCTACAACCATCCATATATGGTGCAAGTGCAACGGTTCTATATATTCATATGTGGAGCTCGGCCCAGAGAGGATTTACGAAGTATGTATGTATGCATGTGTGCGTCGAAACAGAAAAAGGGCAGCAAGCTAGCTAGGACATCAAGATCACTGGCAGGTCTTTGATCTCGTGCATCAAATTAAGCTTTTGAGCTGTCTAGTGATGAGAATGATACATATGTATGTTTGTCTCTCCTGACTCCTTGCAACCGATCACACAGTGTTGTGATCAGTGACAACATTTCCATTCATTGCGGCGGGCCAATCGGCTAGACGTCTCCAAATTTCATTAAACGTTTTTTTGACAGACCAAATTTCATAATACTACAATGTGTTTCATTTACCGGGGGCGGATTAATAATACGTGAAGTGGATTTTACTTACTACTGCAAATCAAAAGCACAGCAAAACTCCTACAGTCTAATGTTGCTTGGCTCACAGCCTTGCAGTTTTGCATACAACAAGATAGAGCGCTGTATGGCAGCATGCGGGTGCGTGGCCTGCAACACGGCCATATGCTTGCATCCATGCCCTTTCACCACGTAGGTGTCAGGTAACGATCAGCTGCTCAAGGCCCATTGTAAACAGCAGTGACTTCTACCTTTTGGTTCGTGGCTCAAAGTCTAATTTCAAACATTGATGATTTCTAATTTTTTAGAAACCAAAAATTATTTAAAATATATTGACTTCTTAATGTGACTTTTTTCTCTTTTTTTTCATCATCCAAGTAGATACAACAGTATTTTTATTTTTTCTTTAGATAATTCAAAAAAACTAATAACTATTATAATATCATTTAAAGTCACGTCACTCAACACTTCAACAGGGCCAAGTCTCCTTGTCGGCAAACCGCAGGTACGCGCGCAGCCGGCGCTAGAGCTGGGACTTGGGCCGTGCCCGGTCCAAGTCCATCGTGCTTCGTGCCACTTCGTGCCGTGCCGGCTCGGCCCAGTCATGTCATCGTGTCGTACCGTGCCGGCCCGCGTCGTCTCCGACCAGGCCCAAGCACGGCCCAAAGCCCACCGTGCCAGCGTTCGTGCGTGCCGTGCCACCAAGCCCGGCCGAAATTACTATCTGTGAAGGCGGTGACGACGGTCGTCATCTTCCTTTCTTCGTACCCGCCTCGTTTAAAACTAGTTGAAATAATTGAATTAATTGCATAAAAACATGGGCACGCAATGACATAAATATTTCGAAAAAAGTGGAATTTCTTTGATATTTTAGAAATACAATGTTCTTGCCTCGTTAAAACCTTACGCCCAGTGGGGTTTCCGAGTAAGGAAAAAGAGTACAGTAACAACATATGTATATACTAACTATTACAACATGCATAGATAATATCTACTCGGCAATGTCTAGGTCAAGATACGCTGCATGACGATTTTGGGATCCTCCAGTTGATGTTGTTCCGCTCTTTGGCTAATTCCCGTCTTTGGCACATGTGATTGCCTCCACCATCTTGGGCGTAAGGATGATCTTCTCTCTTCTATTATTCTCCCTACCGTCTTGAATGTCGCTCAAGAGGGCGGTGGACACGGCACCAAGAGAACATCTCGTGCGAAATGTGACAGCACAGGAAAGATCCGCTTGTTGTTCTTCCACCACTCGAGCAAGTCTATCTTGCCTCCACTTCTTGGTAACATGATGATTAGTTAATAAATAAGAATTACAAATACAATAAATATGCTTATAAAATAAGAAATAACAAATAAATAAATAAATAAAGAGTACAACTATAATAAATAAAGAAATGAGAAGGAAAGGAGAATGCTATGCGAAGAACTCATACTGTGATTCAAGGTGAAAAATGGTGGAGCCTTGGAGTGATTCGTGAAAAATGAATTATTTGTGAGTCCGGAGGCACGAAGGTTGAAGCGGAGTGATTTATAGAGACGATTATTGGAACGTTACATAACCGTTCAATTGACCGTTTAATTGACCATTTAACAGACCGTTTTTTGCTTTCTCAGCTTTTTACTCTTCTTTTTTCACCGTCCAACTAGTCACACGCTGCCACGTGGCCCACGTCGCTACCCGCTCCTCCCTCTGTCGGTCGCGTGCGCGTCAGTGGCGTCACATCGCGGTTTCGTCTCGGTCTCGGTCAGACCCCACGCGGGCACGCGCACGCCTCGGCGCCCTCGCCCGATCGCCGCCTCCTCCTCGGTTTCCTCGGTGGCTCGGTCCCTCCGTCTCCTCTCCTCACTCGCTCGGTCGTCGCCCTCACCTCGGTCCCTCGCCTCGCTCGGCGCTCCCTCGGCTCCATTGCTCCATGAACCACAGCGCCCGCCGCCTCCTCCCCACCTCCCGCCCCGCCGCCTCCTCCCCCCCCCCGGCCGGTGGCCCGCCTCCTCCCGACCTCCCCATCGTCGCCTCCTCCCCACCTCCCCGCCCCGCCTCCTCCCCACCCCCGGTGCCTCCTCCCCACCTCCCGGCCCTCCACCTTCCCGCCGCCCCTCCGCCTCCTCCACCTCCCCGCCTCCCCGCCTCCACCGCGGTCCGTCTCCCTCGATCCGCCGCCTCCTCCGCCACCTCCCGTGCTCGCCGTGCCCACCGTCGTCTTGGGCCGGCCGGGCACGCACGACGATTCGTCGTCGTGCCGCCCACCGCGTCTTGGCTATCGAGCCCAGCCGGCCCGCCCGCCACGTGTCGTGTCGTGCCATGCTTGGGCCGTGCGATTATGAGGCGATGCACACGAGACGGTTTAGGAAAGTCTGAATACATGAAGACGTGACGACTAGTCATTGGACACTACCGTATAGGTGTCAAAGTATGCGTAGAAGCTTTGAGGTGAAGATAAGGGTTCATGGCTCATCAGTTAAGTTGATTGATGATTTTGTGTATTATACGGTGCTACGTGATGGTTTACTTGTTGTTGGTTATAGGACTTTGGAGGTAGGTCATGATGAGGTGGAAAGGATCGGAGCTAAGCTAGAGGAGTTGAAGTTCATAGCGATTAAGGTGCCGCCGGAAGATGGCTGAGGTTAGCTAAGTGGTTACAAGTAAAGAAGACAAAGAACCGAAGTAGGAGCTATCGGTGGTGGACATGATGAGCAACTGCAAAGTTGATCGGTGCTAAACTCAGGGAGGAGCTAAGGCTTCGAACGATCAGGGAAGCTAGGTGCCATCATGGTGCACAGAGAGGCATATGTTGCGCCAAATGAATTAGGCTTGTTTGCAAGTGAAGATGATTCAATGGGATCTGAATACGTGAGAGGCTTGGCTGGAAGTGACTGGGGCCAGATGGAGTTAAAGATAAATCGCGAGGCTGCTTCAAGGCAACAGAAGTGCAAAACTTCATAGAAGGTGGCATGGGGGAAAATTGTCTTTCCCCCGAAAGCAAAGTTGAAGACTTGATCAAACCACGAAATGAGGAGGTAAAAGAGTGGTTGTTTAGGTCAAGGATATGCTAAAAATGTTAAGTGGATAAGTGTTGATCGCTAACGAGTTAATGATTGTGTGCTCTTTGAGAAGCATACGTGTGTGAGTAAAATCTAGTATGGTGTTGGGTTAACGAGTTAGCCCATGTAAGAGTGCTTGAAAACCAACTAGAGGTACTGATTAGGGTTTCTTGTGAACATCCATATATAAGAAGAAGAGGAGGTGGCTTATGTGCTAAGTTTTGGGGGAGCTCGTACTAAGGCTCTGAGAGGAATTAGGATTCTTGGAGAGAACCTTTGCGAGATGAGTTGTGACTCTTGGTCTTGAGCTTGTTGTCATTCTTAGGCTCATGAAGTGGCTAGAGAGTGGTTGTAAACATTTATCTTCAAGTATCAATAGATATTAAAATTCATTTAAGTCTTTCTGCTCCTTGCTCAAGTATTAAAGTCTTGATTTAGCTTGATTTTTGTGTTTCCTTCTCCTCCCTCTTGATCTTTGTTAGTGCCAAGGACATGTAAATGGTGGATATATCTCTTGGAAACCAGATCTCATCTATCTAGGCACATTCTATAAAAAGTTGTTGAGTTTGCCTAGTTTTGGCTTAATTTGAGGCCCTCAGTGAGAGATCTTGATCCTAGCGTCTTTGATGTGGTTCTTACCATGGCCTTGCTTGATAGGACATGTGGTGGTTTATCCAAGGTCATCTTGACCATTCTTAGCACACGAGTAAACCTTAGACTCCAAGTTTAGTTTTGGCCCGATGTTAGTGCAGCTATCCTTGTTTTAGATAAAAGTTGGAATTTTAACATTGATTTTCTTGATGTAGCTATTTTTGACTCGATTCCTTGGGTGTTCTAGCTTATTGTGACATGTGGAAATACATTTAGAGCTATCTTGGTCATTATTCACTCACGAGCAAGTCATATTCACCATTTTTATTTTTACTCGGTTTTGGTGTAACCTTCCTTCATATGAAAAAAGGTCATAACTTTGATAACGATTCTCTCGATCATTGGCTGGAATAGTTTCGTGACATTCTAGGGAAAGTGCATGACAAGTTTCAAGTCATTTGGATCTACGAATCACAAGTTAATGTATTATTGATTTTGAAATAACGCTGTTTTTTTGTTGTTCATCAAGCTGAATTCACTACAATGGTACTACCATGGTCATTGTAGTTGTACTACCGGTTTTACTGTTTATTTCTCGAATTTCTAGTGTCTTGATTTATTGGCTTTTATGTTGTGTTTCTATCATAAACCTTAATAGCTCTGTAGCTATTGGAGTTAATGATTAGCGAATACTTAGGAAAATTTTTTGAAAGCACCATTCACCCCCTCTGTTGCTATACCGATCATACAAGTGGTATCAGAATCCAAGAGCCATGGTATCAGACAAGTATTCAATCAAGCTACCTATTTTTATTGGAGTTGATTTCTCTTATTGGAAGGCTCGTATGCAATTCTACATCGAAACCCAAGGGCACACAATTTAGATTAAGTTCAAGAATCCTTATGTTGTCCAGGCAATGATCAGGTTACACCAGATGTAGAGGCAAATAACAATACTCATAATTTTCTAATTCAAAAGCTTAGTCGATCTGAGTTTGAGCGAGTTACTCATTTGCAGTCTGCTCATGAGATCCGGAGGACCCTCGCATGTACCATGAGGACTCCACCGCGATCAAGAAAGTGAGACAAAACCAACTATAGCGGTACTACCGATTTTACTATTCATTCCTCGGATATCTAACTTCTTGATTTGCTACCTTTTATGTTGGCTTTTCATCCTAGATTTTCATAGCTTTGTAGTTATTGGAGTAAGAGATTGGTGAATATTTAGGGTACAGTTTTACTTGTTCTTGAGTTAGATTTGTGTTTTCGTGTTCATGGGTGTTCTAGCCTAAACTCTTGCTTAAATTACCTTACCATTATATATGAAAATAGATCCAGAAGATGTCATGACTTAGATCCACACAAGTAAGAAGTAATTTGAGTTTTATGGTTTTTGCTGTTCTTATGCCCTATATTTGATTATCTCAAATTCAGTGAACATGAGTCCAAGAACATTGTGACTCTTTATTAGTTTACGTTCTTAATGCCTTGAACAAGTCCCATGCAAAATTTGAAAGTGTTTATATGAGAATTGAACAACTTCTTAAGATTTTAGATTTGTCTCGACAGTTATGGTTACAGAGAACCGGACAAACCGGCCCTAGACCACTGATCAGACCAGCCTCAACGGTTAGATTGTTGTTGCACTTGCGGTTAGACTAGGCTCAGCGGTCAGACCAGCCAATCCATGATGTTCTGACCTGTCTTGTGTTGTTGGTGACCGATTTTGTTGTTTTAGGTTTCTAGCCTTGTTTTGTAAAGTATAGTTATTGCAATCTAAACTTGGTGACTCTTAAAGTCACTTGAGTGAAGATTCTAGAATTTTATTTATGAATAATCTATTTTTTGTTCAAAATAATAGAAATATACCTTGCCGATTTTTTTTTACAAAAATAAGCTCCAGTCGTCTAACCGTCGGGTGACTGTAGCTTATCGCCCAACGGCCGCATGACACGTAAGAACTCCGCTGGCCGTTGGCCGAATTATTGCAGTCATCGAACGGTTGGGCAACTAGAAGCACAGATAAAAGGACCGTGCGGCCGAGGCCGCTCAACCGCGTGGTGAACAGAAGCGACAGAAGAGAAAAGGAGACGGTGGAGGAGAGGAGAAGGAGAGGAGAGAAGAGAGAGGAGAGGAGAGGAGAGGAGAGGAGAGGGAGGAGAAGAGGATAGGGAAGAGGGGAGGAGATGAGAGGAAGAAGGAAAGGGAGGAGAGGAAGAAGCGACTCTTGTGAGGTAATTGTTTTTGTTGTATTTTAAATTTTGTATATATAGTAGATATTTTATTTAGTGTTAGTCTGAGTAAAAAATTGTAGATGTAGACAAAAATAATTCAACTTTGGTATCGAAAATTTAGTCAATGTAGTTTTAGAAAATTAGCAACCGTAGTAGCCTGTAGTTGTGTATAATTTAGTGAACATAATTGTACAAAATTAATATCGTTAGCAAACTAGCATGCGTCCAAAATTGTACTTGTAAAAAATTTAGTCAACGTTACGTAGAAATTTGTATCTATTACAAAATTCAGTTAATATTTTGGTAAGAATTTCATAATTTGTTTTGTAAAAACAATAATATGTAATATTTATGATTAATTACGAACGAATGTAATGTCGTTAGTACGTTGGAAAAACATGTGTACCATTGTAACTAGTATATATGCATTTAAATCGATATGCCATGTAAATTATCGAAACCATTAGGAATTATTTGCAGTAGAGGAAAGCTCTAGTAGTGAGAAAAGAGCGGCATCGGTGCACGGTCTATTGATAGGAAGTTAATGCTATGAGGTTAGTGCAGTTGGTTACGACAGGCGAACAATCAGTGAAATGTGAATTACAGTACATAAATACTTTCGTAGTGTGCGATACGATTTGACAGATTGCAAAATTGAAAATATATGTAGGCAGACATTAGCAATGCTGATACCAACTACATTGAGAGTGCATTATGGTGTTGGAACCGTTCGTGAAGGTCTGAATGGTGTGGATTTGAGCGGTTTTGCGCAAGCCACTCTGATACACCCGAACAACGAGAATGCTCGAATCTCAGATGTGATGCATTGGCTTACTCGCAGTTTTTCGTTAGATCCCGAGGTGAGCAGCGTCATCATACAAGGGCTTTGGAGCCGGTCTCCCATGGACATCAGATGGGAGTTGAGAACATTGATTTGCACTGTTGCGTGGAAGGGGTTAGTTCAAGGGTGCCAGCGCCGTGGATACCGGGCTTTCTAGCTGACGCGTCGGAAGCTCATATACGATGTCTTCATCGAGAACTACGCGCCGCGTTGTTTGGCCTACGTCAGGTCATTCCAGTACCAATCGGATGACGGGTGCCGCAGAGCATCCACGCGTGAGTGATCGCGTCTCAGAAATCTCCTTATACTGCCTATTCTTTTGACGACTACTAACGAAATGGTCCTATAAGCAGGCACTCTAGGAATGGAGTAAAACACGGCATGGACTGGACGACAAAGATGTAGGGGTGGATGGCGCAGTGGGAGGGCGCGCTTGACGACTGCGTGGAGGAGGCCACCCCCTACGACAACAGCGCGTACGCAGAGTACCTACGCTGGTACTAGCCTCGAACACGTACCAGGCTCGTACATGTTGTTGACCAACCCACTACACACGTCGCCGCACCGATAGACACATACCTCGTGCGGGATGCTCACATCGCGGTACGTTACATCAAATTTGTAAATATTCCCTAATGGCAATGTCACTGAGATGATTGACCATTTCATGTTTTTCCTACAGGCTGACGTCGGTGCTGCGATTTGGAGGGAATCTTGCACCATGGTGGATAGGATCGTCAGCGGTGTGGAGGTGACACAAGAGGAAGCAGTGCATGCTTGGCGTCGTGTGGAGGCCTAGGGTGCACGTGTAGTCACCCTATTGTCTTGAACGAGGCTACCGGAGGTCCGCACGTCCACACCCGTTGCATACACGATTCGTCCACCAGGGCCGCCCCGACCGGCATGGCACCACGTGGGGGCCTCTACTTGGGCACGTCCTACATCACCTTAGCCTAACGAGACCGGGGTCGACACGAATGGCCTCCTACACCCTTGAGGCATTGCTTGCTGTCATTCGTACATCTCCGGCTTACCCACGCAGGGGGTGTACTTCGTGCCATACATTCCTCCAGACTCCATGGCGCTAGCTGAGGGTACGCTTCACCGCTTATCGGTTTTATCCATTGCTTTTGGACGATATTTGTATTGCAGGTCTTATTCTCTCCGACCAGGGATGGGGGGTCTCCCCGGGCTAGGACGACATGGACCAGTACTTTTTGGACTGGCCCGGCCAAGCGACGGGTTTGGCACCTCAGGCCACACCCCTAGAGGTTCTCTCCAATAGTGTCCTCACCGGTACACCGGTGGCCACACAGGCGACGGTGCAGTCCACTTCACCAGCTCAAGGATGTGTGCGATGGTCTGCTAATCGTCTTATCTTGTCGGGGCGCCGTGACCTGGCGCTGAGGAAGACGGCCAAACAAGGCCGTATGGGAGGACATGGACGCGGAGACGGAGGGGGGACAGGGTGGCGACGGAGGGGGGCTAGGGATGCTGTTGGGGTGGTTAGTGCTGCATATACACTTGTTGTTCATGTACTTCTTACATTTCTTGTTTACTTAGTGATGTTTACAATACTGTGGTGAGATTAGTTGTACTTCTCTTTACCTTGTCGACGCCCGTACCACTGAATTGTTGGCAATTGCAACGACGACTGCACCACTCGAATAGTCAACTGAATTGATGGCAACTACAGCGACGTGTAAACCATTCGATTACATACTTAATGACATTGCAAAATATTTCGAACAACAGGCGAGAGTAGTACGGTACAACCATACACATCGTTGTCTATAGGTGGAAGGAGCCTCGTGGTACTCACATGGAGTGTTGCTGAGGGGGCCGCCTTGGACGTGGCTGGCCGTCATTGTAGTGGCAAGCATATATACAACTAGGGTTCATATAGCAGAATATTGGGTCGTACGAACTTCCTATGTTGATGACCTCCTTGTGGCCCCTCTCGCGCTCCATCTGCTGATGGAGGTCATCATTTTCCTCTTCGAGACTTTCAATCCGTGTCTCCAAGTCAGCGATTCGCTCCCACAATGTATCCACATACCTCGCAACGTACTATTTATGGGGAGGATCAATCCATCGTACGAAGTCGCATTTATCCATCTACTACAAAGGAACGTTAACATTGAAAATCTATCACCAGTATTACGAAATAGACAAGTGCCTACTTGTATGTTGGAGTATGGGCATCGGAAGAAATATTTCCTGCCATCCGTATGCCTTCTGCCACCTGCACCACTGCGTCCTGCATGTGTCTGCATTTCGGCCATACTAGCTGAGCACGCACTGTTTGGCAACAAGCGTTGGCGAGAGAGGGGGCTGGGGGCTGGCACCCCGGATGACATCCAACGGTGCATGGCTGCATGCATACAACCCCCCAAGCGCCACTGCATGCAGGCATGCAATGCAGCCATGCAGCCATGCAGCCGGTAGCGGCAGCCCAAATGCATAATTACTTAATTAGCTCAGTGAGTAATGACGCATTGACGCTTCGTATATCGTATTCGTATTTCAGCCGAGGAGGCGAAGCGATCTGTGTTGAGCGAGCTCAGTGCCGATCGGAGACTTGGAGCGTCTGCGTCCGGCGTCCGTCCGCGCTTGGCAAAGCCGCAGGCCGCAGCTCCGTCCGCGCTTGGCAAAGCCGGCAAGCCGCAGCTCCGTCCGTCCGTCGCGCGCGCCATCGCGGTCCCCGTCACCGTCAGGCACTCAGGCGTCACCGCGTGTCCGCTTGGTCCGCGTCACTGCGTCAGTGTGAGGTAATCTACTAATCTCTCTCTGGTAGACTGGTAGTCTGGTGACTGAGCCACTGAGGCATTCGGCTTCTTGCTTTCTTCCATAGTTCCATACTTCCTGATTCATATTTCTCTTTATAATTTGGTAATTTATATTGAAAAAAATTGGTCGCAAAGATTAGTTATGATGATATTATTAAGGCCTATGATCTTGCTGGTAGTCGTAGAGCTAAGTTTAAGTTAATAGAGATGTAATTTTCTTTGCATTGTAATTTACGAAACATATTACTTTGATAGTTTGATATGTGACTATTGGATCGGTAAATCTGGTATATTTTATTGGTTCTACTCTACTTATTGTCTATATTGCCCCCCCCCATATTTAATTCCTGGCTTCGCCCCTGGCAACAAGCGGTACATAACGCCGAAGTCCTCCTTCCATTCGAGCGGAATGTCCTCCCTGGTGACCCATATTCGACTGGCCCCTCGGCGTTTGTCATGGTGGCTTACTCTGCGATGGAGAAGATAATTATTCCTACCATCAATGCCTCGGCCATTCATTTTATAGCGTAATTGCGGTGTCACGGCGTGCTTTATGACATAGGGCCGCTTTGCGCAGCGACAAAACCACATAGGTCAATTTTGCGTAGCGACATGACATGTCAGGCCAGCTTTGAGCAGCAACAAGATTACACACCCTAGCTTTGCGCAGCGACATAACCGCACGGGCTAGCTTTACTCAGTGAAATGACAGGACGAGCCAGCTTTTCGCAGTCACATGATAGGATGGGCTAGCTTTCAGTAGTGAGAAGACCGCACGCACTAGCTTTGCGCAGCGACATGACTAGGGGTGCAAACGGAGCGGATACGGACGGATATTGCTCATCCCGTTTCCTTTTCCATATTTTTTGTCGGAGTCGGAGCTAGACACGGATAGTGCCTGATACGAATACGAATGCGGATATTCTCGGTCACGAATACGGAGCGAATACATGCCGCTCTGAATACGGTTAGTTTCGATCAAGAATATTTGATCGGATAATGTGCGAAAGCAAATTTCACATGGTGACAGGGACAAGTTAAGCTACTACTAAATTCTAGCTAGTAAAGTAGCAAGTAAATGATAGAGGCTAGTTAAACAAGTAGTAGCTAACTAGCTACATGTCACATCATTCAAAAGTATGAATTGCCCATAGCCAAGTAGTCAAGTACATCACTAGTTCATTTAACTTCATTACATTTAGCAAATAATTTGACAAGGCCTTCGTGCCCCTTAAGGTCTCACATCGAGCTTTGTGAGAACATTTATTGCACTGCACCTAAAATTGTTTCTCCTTTCCACCTTTTTTTTGTGTCAACAGTCACCGTGTATTTAATATAGTGATTCCAAACCTTCGAGGTACACTTCTTCTTCTCAGCAGGCTCAACTTCTCCGATGCAAGTCACAGTCCCAGTAATAACCATATGCTTATTGCTTAACATAGATTTTCAATCAGAAAGCATTCTATTTCTTACTGAACAAGTGTAGAGTGTAAAGGAGAAACTATCCGGTAACTATCCGAAAAAATACCCGGATAGTTCTGTATCCATCGGATAATGCTTTTTTCGAATCCGTTTCCATATCCGACAAAAAATATCTGACTCCATTGCCGTATCCGACAAAACCTTCGGATATCCGAACATTTTCTCCGAATTGTATCTGAATTAAAACGGATGGACGGACGGTCGGGAAATATCCGCTCCATTTGCACCCCTAGACATGACCGCACGGGCCAGCTTTGTGCAGTGAGAAGACCAGACGAGACACCTTTCAGCAGCGACAAGACCACACGGCCCAGCTTTGGCAGCGACAAGACTAAAGGGTGTAGCTTTGCGCTGTCCGAAGACCTGACTAGGCAGTTTTGGATGCCGACAATACCACACTTGGTAGCTTTCCGCAGTGACGCGACCACATGGACATCTTTATGCAGCGAGAAGGCCACAAAGGGGCCTATAAAAGGAGGTTGAGGAGATTTATGAGAGAATACTACACAAGTAAACCCAATACTACACCGGTACTTGCTTCACCACACCGGGATGAACAAGAGGCAAAAGAAGCAATGAGACAAGATGATGAAGTAATGGGATGAGACCCGTGACCTAGTAAGGTCAGTTGCCACCCGCGATGTGAAAGGAAGGGTTGCTGCGGCCCGGGCAGAACAAGCCCAGCGTGCTACGAGGTCAGTTCCCCGCAATGACGCTACCCGTAGCAACAACCCTATCCCTAACGTTCCTACCGAGCGTTCACCGCAACACACACCAGAGGGGGAGACGCCCCCTTTGTTGGTGCTAGGACCCATGCAAGTTCTTCGAGTCTAAGCACCACCTTAGCCAAGGTATGCGTTACTGAGGTTGCGCAAAGTATTCCAATGACTATCCCAACCGCCATCTAGACACCGTCACCTATCGGCAGCCGGTAAAGACCAGGTGCACTGTTTTCTCTGTACTTTTTCTCCTTCAAAGTACGCACTAACAACCTATCCTGTATATCCACAGTCCCCAAAACCCCTATGTGGCTACCACAAATGGATCGATCTTGAGATCCACCCAGAGGACCAGTGGACCCTCTACTTCGAGGAGTGGAACGTCACAAGGTCCTGTGAGATCTGGGAGGAGGAGCGCCGCAAGGACGAGAAAACCGAGCGTATACAACGGGAGGCGAAAGCACATCTCGAGGCGTGCACGCGTAGGGAGTGCGAGGCTCGTGAGAGGGAGCGCGAGAAAAAGAGGGAAATGATGACCAAGGCAAAAGAGGCCGCCGAGCTCGCAAGGAAGGGAAAATAGCCCCAGTCTACGCAGTAGGTCGTATGATCAGTTGGGTTGGTTAGTCGCATATGATGCTCTGTATTATTAAGTCTATTTTAATTCAGATAAGTTTATTTCCTCACCTTTTCGCATTCAATTATTCCATAGCAAGTCATCCAACAATATTAACATACTAGTTTTCCTCCGTGTACGAATTCCCGGTAACATTACAATATCACTTACCCTCATACTCAGCAATCGTTCTAAGTTCAATCGTTCTTAAAAAAAGTTTCATGAATTTTTTTACGCTACAACAACATTAAACGATCATAAACTCTTATTACGAATCCAACAGATTATCTCCCAGTCATAATCTACAAAATTCACAAAATGAATTAACCCAGACTACATCTCCTTAGTTGCTATCGCCCGGCCACAGCACGACAGGCTCCAGTCGCCCAACTGTCGGGCGACTGGAACCTATCGCCCAACGGACTTCTGACAGTTTATTGTCGCTGGCGTTGGGCGATATCTCTGATCGCCCGATCGAGCCTATTCTGTAAAAAAATGTTCGGACGGGTATATTTCTGTTATTTTAATTAAAAATAGATTATTTAGAAAAAAACCAAAGATTCTAAATACCACAAGAAGAAAAAGTTTCAACTATTATTTACCCCTTTAATTGTCGGCAATCGCGTTGATAATTAGCGTAATTGAAAGCTGCCAAGTTGACACCTAACATGGTTATGAGGTTCGTCGTACCAATCAACCATCGGAATTATCACCCTGGACCGGTAATCTAAGCAACAATGATCATTATCACTGCCACGCCACTGGCATGACATGATACGATTTAATTAAGACTAAATCCCATGGTACTTGCCTTCTGGAGTATGAACTATATTTATGCAGGATTAAGATGTCGATCTTGGACTAAAATAAATTGATTTATAGTTAAAATTATATTGTATTTGATTTAAATTGCACTGTAGCTAATGATAGCTTATTTGACATAATCAAATTTAAAAAAATAAAAATAGAAAAAACGTGTTAGCCCATCATGGACAATGCAAATGAATACGAAAAAACCGGTAAAAAAGCTAAAAAAATTAAAATACTAGAAGAAGATAAAATTTAGAAATAGTAAAAAAATAAGTTAGAGACCAGCAGCTCAAGTCATAATGGGCGGGACCTAAATCTCATGTGGCCTTACTGGTGCACCAGCTCACATGCATCGCAGATTAAACATAGGGCATGTTGCATGCACACAGTAATAATCTTCGTTTCTTAATTCGGAGCAAATGGATAGTTACAATCTTGAAACAGCACACTGACGGCCAGGGGCGTATCTAATGTATGTTATGGGTGTTCAGCTGAACATCTAAATTTTTTGATAAAAAAATCTACTATATATAAGGTATAATACATATACATATATTTAATTGGGCCAAAATAACTATTTCTAGCCTCCAGTCCATCACTATTCAACCAGCCGACCATCCCGACTGGAAACACACCGCGGCCTGCGGCCCAGCCCACTAATTTGCGCGATAGAAATGGCGTTCCTGTTTCCCCGATGGCCCGATCCATCCGATCCCCATCCTGCCCAATCCCTAACCCTAGCCGAGCTGTCCAAGCAGGCGAGCAGCAGCTCGCATCGACCACGCGGTCCACGCCTCTAGCCTCCAGCGCCGCGTCGGCCCTCCGCTCCGCGCCGGCGTCGCGCGACTGCCATCTGGGCTCCGGCTCTGCGCTCCGGCCTTCCGCTCCGCCCTCTGGCACTCCGGCGGCACCGCGAGTCCACAACACCGCCTGGAGGGTGGATCTGGGCTCCTGCAGTCCGGTTCCGTATCGGTGTGCCGCACGACCGGTGACCGTGCCATCGGCCATCCGCTCTGCCGGCTCCACGCCGCACGACTGGCCGACCGATGACCAGACCGCGTGACCGCGCCTCCACCCTCCGGCGTCTCCACTCCACCTGCGGCCGCCGACACGCCGTCCAGCAGGCAACAGTCTAGCTCCGCCGTCTGGGCCTCCGGCGACCGGCAACCAGTGAGTACTTTTGCTACTGTAAACTATTGTATATTAACTATTGCTACTGTAGTTCTTTATGTTTTGTACTGAAAATTTTTTGTACAACTTCGAATATCCATTTTAAAATTTCTGCATCCGCCACTGCTGACGGCGATGCAACTGGGTGAGGTTAGTCAACTAGTTACCTCTCAGCTGCACCGTCGCCGGCGGCGGAACGTTCCGGCGCTGGCGCTGGCGCCGGGAGGCGTGGCGCTGTACCAGGGGAACGGCACGCGGCCGGACTCGATCTGCGCGACGTCCTCAACGAGCTGCTCGTAGTGGCGGCGCACCTCCTCGACGGACTTGGTGCCGCCCATGTAGCGGGCCACGTTCTGCCACCGGTCCGAGGTGTCAGTGTCGTACACCGCCAGGGCGCGCTCGAACAGCTTGTTCTGCCGCTGCGTCCACTGCGACGCCGGCGGCGGCGACGAGCCCTTGGAGTTGGATGCCATGATGCTGCTTGAAACGGACCGGTCCTGGTCTCCTAGAGAGGTTTGTAGTATAACAACTAGTATTGTAACGGAGGAAGGGAAAAGAATTTTTGAAATGGTTCCTGAGATTTACACATGCCGTGTGAGAGTGGAATATATAGAACTGGGGAGGCTGCTCAAGGGCAACTCCAACGGGGCAAAAGAATCGGCGCTTTTGACGGCCCTACCGCTCAAGGATGGCAAAAGAGCGGAGTTATCCGTGATTCTGCCTACAAATTCGATGGGCAAAATGAGCTGACGCTAGAGGTGGACCTCAGCGAAGAACAAGATGGTAGGAGAGAGTAGTCTGTAGTAGGACTGTAAAAGAAAAGAAGGTTTGCAAGTAGTTTAAACTCGGCCCATTTTAGTCTTGATTTGATTTTAGCTTAGGCTATAAATGAGCCGAGCTCGAATTTGATCTCAAATTTATAAGCTTCAACGAGCCGTACTCAAATAGCTCGTCAGAGCTCGATTCGAGTTTGAATGTTGTTGCATGTTAAACTCTTGCTAAGCTTACTTGAGCCTATTTTGATTTTGAGCTTTTCTTATTGTGAAAAAATAGTGCATATCAAATAATCATTTGTTATCGAGCTTACTCAAGTCTGCTTGAGCTTGGATCGAGTTGAGCTTAATCCTAAATCTAGACTCAGATCCTTAACTCAAATTCTCTCGAACTCAATTCAAGTTTCTATGGAGCTCGAACTCGTTTACGGTTAGTCAGGTCTGCAGAGACAGAAGTGGCACTAATGCTAGTTTGCGGACGGCCGCACTAGCCGTATCGCGTAGACACGCCCCATTGACACGTGGGCCGAGGACGCCTGCATCGCGCAGCACACGTCAGCCAGGACGCAAGCATTGCTCGTCTTCCTCTCAGTGGAAGCCCACCGACGCCCACAACTTTCATCTCATTTTCCTCGCCACCTCTCGATCTCCTACTCGATAGCTCCCCTCCACTACTCCGTATGGGCATGCGCACCGCCGTGGTTTCCCTCCCCTCGCCGCCTTGGCAACTTGCATCGCCATTGCTGCCACGCAACGCGGGCTCGCAAGTTAGCCAAGAGGCGCGGGGGAATGGGGGATCACGCTGCTCCAGCTGCTTGGCGGTAGCGCCGCAGTCACCACGGGCCTACAGGCTAGCAAAGATATGTTTGATCTGGATGTTTTGTTTTTCGAGTTGTAGGTTTCATGGAAAACTGATTTTCGAAAGTTTTGGAAACAAGTTGAAAGTTTTTGCCAAATTGAGTTGAAAGTTTTGAATTTGAGTAGGAAATCCCAAATTTCCAGAGATGAATTTTTTTGAAATTGAGTCGAAAGCTTGGGTTCTAGTGTTGAAAGTTCAAAATTCCCCAATTAGAAGGTTACAATCCAGTTCAAAATCATCTAGGTGAATGTTCGGATTTCTTGTTGAGAGTTTTAAACCTTCCAAATAAAATCGCCAAACGGTTGAAAACGAAAGGGGAAGAAGCTACGAGGTGGTGGAAGGGGAGGACGACTGAGTTTGGGCAGACGATGGCCGTGAGTTTCTTCTCTTGCGGATATTAGTGGGGCTCATAGGGTAACCTTTTCTCCTTTAATTCTTTGGGTGGGACCTACACAAATATTGTTTCTGCTAGCCGCACGTAGATGCAGTGCATGTTTTGGTGATGTCCTAATTCAGCACGTGTTTTTATATATATATATATATATATATATATATATATATATATATATATATATATATATATATATATATTCCTATATATATGTGTGTGTGTGTGTGAGAGAGAGAGAGAGATAAGGTAATATGAGAACATAAACAGCTAGTGATGGCTGGATTGTTTGCATATGGAGTTATATTTGTAGGATCGTCGATGGTAATTAGAGAAGTGTGAATGATTGTAATTCATAAAGGATATTTTTTTCTTAAATCTACTATTTTCTAACTATTTAACCTGCCAAAACAAAAATAACACAGAACAAAAACAAAAGGACAGCAAGAAAAGAAAAGAAAATTATTTTTTCTTAGGTACTGTAGCAAACTAATGTAGCAAATTTAAAAAAATCAAGGATGTCATTTTCGCCTCCTCTCTGCCTTTCTTTTATTGTAGCAGACCAAAAAGAATCAAATATGTTGCTTTCACGTGGTTGCTGCCGCTAACTCTAGTAATTAAAATTTTCAAAGATGCCGCTTTGTCCAGGTGATGCATCTGCCTTCTTTCTCTGTGGGAGCCGCTCGGTTCCCTCCGACATGACACCGAGTAGTAGTTTCTCTGCCTCTATTGTCTCCCCGTGATGCACCTGCCTGATGCCTTGCTTTTCCTTGGAGAGATACGAAAAATCGAGAGAACAACAGATCAGTTTCTTTTAGGAGCACAAGTGCTATTTTTTATTTCTGGATTATCATATTTGTGGCTACAAAGTGCCCTCCTGGTATCGCTTAGATCCTAGCACAAAAAATACATCTATCCAGCGTTAGGATTATCACCTAACTTTATCTTTATGTATAGTATACAGCCTAAGCCATGATCTTATCTCTAAGACCATGAGTTTTTTTCATTTTAACAAATAAGAGATCTGAAACCCATACGTAACACGGGTTTTTCAACTTTGTCACTCTACCCAATTTTGGATGCTCCACAATTATCATGTGTAGCCTCTGGGCCGCACCTCCATAGCTTAAACACGCATCATTCATCTTTGATCTCCATGCATCCCACCCGAGCACAACTGTCTCCTTCAGCATTTTTGACCATCTGGATTATAACTTTGCACCAAGTCATCTCTCGATTCTTACTGTAAACCACGATCACCTCCGAGTTACCCTATACATACAAAGACCAAAGCAACATTTTTTCTGACATAAATTCTTTTCAACTTTACCGACATAAGTCTACACACACCATACGTCTTAAATAACATCAATAAGTAACATTGTTAATTATTTATTATCACAAATATTCTAGACTTATCCACATGGTCTAATAATTTCCCCCTTGATGAATACATTCACAACACCTCAAGATAATATGACTTCAAATAGGTCTAAGTGAAGAACTGAAGCCGAAAAAATATTTTAAGCCATAAGCCACAAATCTTTCTTAAATCTCTCATAAAAGCACACCAAAAAATATTTAGCATTTTGAGCCACAAATCTCTCCCCCTTTAGCAATGTAAGCATCAAGGCACAAAGGAAGAAACAACAAAGGAAGAACTCACATCCAAACATCATTGATCCAAATTTTTAAAGAAAAACACACCATAAAAACTTAAAAGATTATTTAAACCAATTAAATTGATGTGTACAACGTCATGCTCTTATAAAACTTGCTTGATAATAAGCATACATATGTAACAAAGCAGGACAAAAGAAACTTATAATGTGATTAAGAAAATTAATGTACATGGCAGACCTTCACAAACATGACCAGTTAAGCTAAAGATCGCACTTAAGAATATAGCCATCTAAAAATACAGATTTAAATCTAGATACTAGTATCAATAACTAAGTGAGCCACAAGTTCCAAACTGAAGCACAAAGCTTAACATATATTTACATAACTTAACACATATCACTTTATTATTGACAACTAATTACGGCTTCTCAATAAAGCACGTCCTAGACTGGGAGTCATCTACAATGGCCTTTTGAGCTTCATCCCAAATTAATGTTAGCATATTTATAATAACCTTTTTAAGCCAACTTGACTCACATTTCATTGATAGTAGCATCCTAAATCTTATTTTTTGATCATGCCAAGCTAAAAAAAAGCTTAAGGTTTTATGGTCTCAGTCATACAAAACTCTCCCTAAGTTCATGTCTAGTGCAATAGCATGCCATCTTGTGGGAAAGAATTATTGAGATGCATACATATTAGCAATTTCACCATAATTTGTCACATGAATTTGTAGAAAAGCTAAAAGTGATTCAAGAAGCAACTAGAATGGCTCAAACTTAGACTTGATCTAGAATGGATTTAACTAGGTAATTAAATATGACACATCTCAAGAAGTAATCACTCTAATCAAAACTTAGCCAAACAATTCAGCCTTGCCATGTTGTTTGTTCAAGTTGACAAAATTTAATAAACAATTAATTAAGGCCTTGCTACAACATGTTCAAGTTGACAAAATTTAATAAACAATTAATTATGGCCTTGCTAAGCTACACATGTAAAATCATGATCAATAAAGCTCAAAATATACATCTTGATTTGTTTCTTGATTATTGGCTTAAATAATAATTCAAGTTCTCAAAAATAAAAATAAGCATTTACAATGACATACAAAAAGAACTCCTCCTCAGAACATTCCCATTGGATGACATACCCCCAACTCACTCCGCAAATGAACAAACCAAGAAGTATCAAGTGGCTTAGTGAGAATATCAGCAACCAAAGCAACATCCTTAAGAATGAATTTATCTCTAACGCTCATTGTACCTTTAGACATCACAGTATCTATTGAGGCATCCCCAAAAGTGATCAACTCATCACTTTATGCCTTAGTGAGGGAGGAGAATCATCTTGAATCACCGGTCATGTGCCTGGAATAACCTGAATCCACTAGTCACATGTTCCCCTGACTCATTAGCTGAACCTACATCATAGAAAACATCATTGTCACGGTATTAGGGTTAGTGAAATAAGATCTAGAAATCTAGTACTAAGACACATGATGTGAATGAACAACAACAAAACTAGAACCAAAATCATATGCATGTGGGCCATCAGAATGCCAAAAAGAACATGAATTATATTCCAATCTAGCACATGAAGCAGATTTAAAATCATCATAAAAGTTCTCTAAAAATCTAGCTTTCGCATTAGTTCTAGGAACAAAAGAGATTGCACATTTTTATCTTAAAGCATTCAATCTTTCCTTCTTCTCTTTCTTAGCATGTTTAAAACAAAATTCATGCAAGTGCACATCTCTTTCATAGTAGGTGCAATGAAATTTAACATAATTAAAATTCTTTTGAGATGATGAGCTAGTACCTACATCATTATTCAATTAACTTTGCACAAAACCAGCATATTTAAACATAGTTCTATGAGACTCACCTTTTGTTTCAATTAGCCCACTTCCAATTACATTAACAACTTTAGGTGAATTACTCTTGGCATAATTAGCAGCATTAAACCCTACACCAGTGTTTTTGACACCCAGTTTTGACTTGTATGGAATCATATTCAAATTTTCTTACTAAAAGAAAATATCTCTAAAGTGTCCTTAAGGTATTCATTTTATTTAGCTAAAGTAGGACAAGATGTGCATTTAACAGATTCATTCACAAGTTTCTTAAAAGCACTAGACTGAACTAATCTTTCTTTTTCAGCAAATCATTAAGTTGTCTAGTAAAAGCTTCTATTTCTACGCTAAGTTTAGGGCAGATAGAGTAAGAAGATATCTCATGAGAAAGCATTTGTTAAATTAATTTCTAAGAAAAATTAAGTCTAGCTTCTAACAATTCACAATCAGAGCAACCTTTAGATTAAGCATTTGAAATACTTAATTCTAAACATGTAGAGGTACTAAATTTGAGCTTTGCAAGTTCATCATTGCCAAGTTTTAGTTTTTCATCACAAGAGTTATGTGTCAATCTTAATTCATCAAGTTTAGCAGTTATATCACTAAGTTGAATCAAATTTGATGTATTAATTGTTTTAGTAGTCTCTAACTTAGAATATAAATCTTGACAAGACTCACAAGATTCATCATCAGAAATAAAAACTCTAAGTCTATTAATTTCAAAATTTAAGCTCTCAACAACAATATTATGATTTTTAATTTTTCTTTTATATTTCTTGAGCTCCCCTATCAATCTAAGCATAGTATGAGATAAATCTATATAAGAAAGTTTTACCTTATTAGGATCACTATAGAGATTATCATTGTTGAGCTCCTTACTGTTTGCCATAAAACACATCCCTGTGAAGTTCACCTCCTTTATATTTCTACTATTGTCCTCTTCATCACTTTCAGAATCATCATCACTTAAATCAATCTCATCAATTGCTAAAAGTATTTTGTTGATCACTCTACGATAATTGCACTTTTTGCTTGGATTAATCTTGAATTGAGAGCGATGAGTTGGTGCCTTGTCATCCTTGACCTCCTTGCTGCTCTGTCACACGCTACCAATAATCCGACACATCGTTCTCTTTCCCAGCGGCTTTGTCGTCGTCAGTACCCAGCCATGCTGCATCGTGCATCGTCCTTAGATCACGAGACGTGACTAGATATCTCCACTTTCCAAATCGTGTGTTGGCTTTTACAGTGAGCTCCATATGCATCTACTGTCTTCAGCGAAAACAGCACGCTGAACTGGAGTGCCGACCTTCCTGTCATTTCAGGGCAGGAGAAAAAGAAATAAAATGCCAAATGCATCTTTCCCCGGGCGGTAGATATGGTAAATCAGAATCCTCTCGAAAAAGCTTGGACGCTGCTGCTTGGTAGATGCCACGGCAACATGATCAGAAAGGTTTGGTCCGGAGGCGCGCACAGTAGGTTGATTTTGGGTCTGTTCTTTTCCTCCGAAGCTGACGGTTTTTAATTTTTGCTATAGTACTTAACTTTCAAACGGAGTATTTTCTTAAGATGGGATCTACAAGTTAAATGATGTACATATTAAAAGCTCAATATATGTACCATTCAAAATCATAAGTGAGTATCTCTCTCCGTAATCTATACCGTAAACAGTCAAATTTCAAAAATTTTAATAAAAAATCATAAGCTATAGCCGTTACCAAACAGACCTTTGCATTCCGGGGACAAGGAGAAAGGCGATCGATCGAGAATCTAATCAACAGGGAATCCTAACGGAGAAAAAGTGCAGCTTGCTATGTGGGTGAAGGATCAGAATCCTGGGGCGAAAGGCAGGAAAGCCAGGAATAGGTGCGAATAGGTGCCTCGAGGTGGGCCTAAAGTAATCTCGTAGGCATGGTTGCACTGGTTAGCTCATAAAGAAAGTTTAGCATTCTCTTTCGTCAAAATTTGTACACAAATTAATCCGATAACTTAAAAGGCAATACTTGTACGTGGAATCTTCCCTTTCCACCAAAACAGTATAACACCCTAACCCGAAGTAACACCTTACCAATTTAAGTGTATAATATATAGTAACCTAAAATATAGCATTTTCGGATTAAGCCTTTTAAGTGAAACGAGGTTGAAAGCCTAATCAAGGCGCTACATAGGTATGGTCATCCACTCATCCTACACACATGGGGTGTATACCGGGGGCATTTCTAAGCTCATCGTTGCCGAGGCCATGTGTAGAACTAAAGAGACGCGTGGGGGTGCACATGATACCGAGTATAATTTTATTTTTCTATTGTATAGCCTACATATATTTATGTGTGAACCCTCAACCTAAATCGAATGATAACTGGTTAGTCTAAAGATTGAAGCTCTCAGTCTTCCAGCTCCAACTGCTCCATTTGGCGTTCTGTAGCTAGGCCTAAGATGACATCAATTAAGACCTAGGACACGCAGCCTATCATACACAAATACAGCTCAGTTGACACAGGCATTGTACAAGGCACTCAACCAACCAAGCCACTCTACGAAGGACAAATAGCAGACAAAGGCTGCACACACTCGCATTGTATTGCCCCAGTCACCCATGTCTCGTTCCATCCCTCCCTCTGTCCCGCCTCGCACGAAAGCAAAATCCACTCTCTTGCTTGGTTACAGGCTCACAGCCACCAGTTGTCGGAGCACAGAGACCTAGGCTACATCCCATTGGCCGCCACGTCTCCTGGTCATCATTACCCATCTATGGTCTCGTGAGCACTTTGGTGGCATGGATTAAGTCCTGAATCGACATAGAGTATTGCTAAATTTCTATCGATTCTTTCGATTTCTTTAAGCATATGGATTGAATTTATGAGTTATGGTTTGAATGTTATGATTATTAGTTGGTTTTTTGTTAAATTGTAGAATTCAAAATTAGGTTTTCAATTTGGGTTTTTGAAAATTGGAATACCCACCTACTTGGTTGCAAATCGGAGGCAAAATTATATATATAATTATGGGGGTGATCTTTTGTATTGTGACTAATGGATTTTGTCTACGCTTTTAGACACAGTAGTGGATGACTGAGATGTCGACGTGGATGGCGTACATAGTTTTGTGCTTGGGAAGTTGTTTAGAGAATCTACTTCAAGAAGTTATTCCGTTTCAATGTTTGACTTTTTGACTTACGGAGAAGCCAAAAGCAGAAGCCAAAAGGCAAAAAGAACATGTCTTATATGTATGGTGAAACGGTGAACCTGGGCCATTTTCGTTCTGATTCTGCCTCTGGCCGAGGCTGGCAACCTTTAAGGGGGAGAATGTAACACCTCAACCCTTAGTACCACCTTTACCAGTTTACATTGAGCTACATTAGCATATAATGCATGTTGGTCTAAAATATGAAACTTTTGGATTAACCCTTTTAGATGAAACGAGGACAAAAGCCAAGCGAGGTGCAACACATGCGTGTCCATCCCACATAGAGGATGTGCTTTTAGCGAATTTTGGATCATAGGATATTACACTAGAAGGTAAGTGGGGCGCATAAGAATGACCCTACCTAAATTTAGGGCAGGCATACTTTAAGCGTAGGAATTTCATTGTATTTTTGCAGGAAATGATTCAAATAGTACAAAATTTACACGTGATCCTCTCGTTCCAAACAAGCCCTTCATCTCTCTCCCATAATTACCTGGTTTTTACGGTGTTATGAGTGCATTTAGATTAGTACAAGGAAATCGCGTAACTATGCGAGGGCTATATTTGATAAATATATAGTAAAATATCATGGCGTTCTCCCTTAATTAGTTGATCGATCAGTACAACCCTCACCCAGTAGAACCTAATTGCAACCTGTCATGAAAGAATCGCCAAGCCAGTATCAGCAGTTCAGCACTAGAGATCCACCACCGGAAATTAGTATAGCTTGATGACTGTAAGACGGCTGCAATCGCACGCCGCAGATCGTTTCATTGATCGAAATATATAGCCACAATTATAAGAGTTTGAATTAATACAACAAGCATGAATCCTAGCTACACTCAAGACACAAGTCATGTACACAAGCCAACCGAAATAGGAAGCTGTCCTATTGCCGAACGGTGAACAGACAAAGCCGAGCAACAATGGACAGGCATTGTGCGACTAGGATCCTGCAGTAGCGTGAGTTCAGTCCATGGTGGAGAAGTCTTCCCTATGTCCAATTCAGTATGCAAAGCATGTTGAGGACAGTACGAATAGGAGAAGATCCAGAAGTATCTTCTAACGATGACAATGTGGAATCCCCTTTCATTTTCTTGTAAAGAAAATGCTATCAGCTGATGGCTATCTAGGAGAATTGTAGAATAATAATCCAAACCATTATGCTAACAAAAAAATCTTTTAGTAAATAGTTAGCACCGTTTAACGCATTCTGGTTAATCTCTGTTAAGCTTATATTGTATAGGTAAAAATCATACATGTATGGTAATTCTCTGGTAGAGTGTAGAATTAATATACAGAAATCATTCATGAACAACATATATAGTGCTGTAATAGATAGTGTTATAGTATTTACTCATATAAAAAGGAGTTGGTGGTTGTGATGATAGTCTGGTACTTTCTAGTACCATCACTCTTATCTCTTCTGCTCTCCGCACTTCAAAAATCTTTTATGGATGGATCATCGTAGATATATGTGTGTTGTTTGTAGGATTTTTTGCAATGGATTGCATCGATTGAACATATGTATATGCATGTGATCAGTTGATGTGATGTGAATTATGTGTATATTTTCTTTTAAGATTCGAGGATAATTATTTTTTACTTTTTAAGTTCAAAACTTATGTTATAGTTGTTTGAGATGAAAACCTCCAGGACGAGAGGCCGTACGGATTTTGGATCGTCCAGTGAAGCAATGAACGGCCCAGATTGAGCGTACTAGATCGGTTTGCAGTATCATGATAGTATGGCAAGGTCTACGCAATCAACTGTGCGTTCTGGCTTTTGCGTTCTCAACTTGTAAGCGCAGGAATCTGCAGCGAAGTTGGTGCATGCGTGCCTGGAGCTGCGACGATAGGATTCTGCTCCTGTTGGGGGCTTGGAATTACTTGGAAGAATCCATGACTAAAAGGTAACATAATACTACTTTCCAGGACAGCAAAACTGCTAATCTATAGTAGTGGTAAAGAAGTAAAGAACAAATTCTCCGTGACCAAGCATCAACATGGCCATGGGCAGTTTAGCTATTCCTACTCCCTAACGTTCGCTTTAAGCATCTGCATCGTGCGGCAGGCTGTTTTGTCCGGGAATTGCTCACACAAAAGGGCTAAGAATTGTTAGAAACCTAGGCCTTGATTTATGGTGGACACCTCACCACTAGGTTATAAATAGAGAGTACTATTGGCTATTTTGTACATACACATAAAAGAGAAAGCAATAAAGAAAGACTAGAAGTTCTCTCCCATATCTCTGTGTTTCAATCTACTATTTGCATTCATCCGTAATTGACTATCTCTTTTGCATAGCAGAGAAATCGATCGGACTAGACTCGTCAGCGACGGTTCCTCAACACGTTATCAGTACGAATCTCTCCGATGAATCGAAAGGTAATCATCGAAGCATTAGTAGATTGAATTATCTACATCTAGATCGCTTTAAATTCCGCATATTTCGCTTTCTAGATTATTTTCTACGGTGCAAATCCGCTCTAATCTACCGCGAGCAGACTTGAAGTCGTCGGCACAATGTCGATCGGTAGATTACATGAAAGAGTAGATGTTGATTGCACTGTAGATTAAAAAAAATTTGTCGGTGAGGCTCCGCCACGGCCGCTACCGCATACGGCTTTGACGGTCGCCGCACAACCGCAGCAAAACCTGGCTTCCCAGAGACGACTGGCCATCGCACCACCTGAAGTCGCCCGGCCTCCTGCCTGAAGTCGCCTGTTGTCGGTCTTCCTGGTGCAACCAAGCCCCACACGCTCGAAGACCACCCACTGTCCGCTCTCCCGATGCCGCGCTCGGATGCCGCCGCATCCTGCCCCGCTGGCCGCCTGCCAGAAGCAGATGGGCCACCGACGCGCTCGGGAGCTCCCACCGCCACCATGCCAAGGCCACCGCCTGGAACCACCGAGTCGCCGGCCGCCTGAAGCTACCGACGCCGCTCAACCCTTGTATCCGAAGATGCATCGCCGATTCTCGGCCTCCTTCTCGCCCGATGCGCGCCAACGCTGCCTGAAGCTGTGCCCGAGACGCCGCTGACCCATAGTCTGAAGCCGCACCGGCCACCAGAGAATACCACCGCCCGAGGCTACAAGCTCGGGCACCTTCCCCGTCGACGCCGGCTACCAAGACCCAGGCCTGAAGCCGCCATCGACCACCGCCTCCCATGCTGCTGGCGGCTCGAAGGCCGCCGCTGGCCGCCGGCCTCCCCAAGCACGCTGGCCCGAAGCCGCCGCCGCCGGCCCCCGAATTCTAGAAATTACGGGAGGGTCCACATAACTTTCATATAGGTCCTAAATTTTGCAAAAAGGCCCTCGAAGAATCAGAAAATTACGCGAAAAGTTTCTCTAGATTGAAATTTGCGTATAGGCTCTCGAAAATTGCAGAATTCACTGAAAATTCATATTCCGGCATAAAAGGGCCTCGGGAATTCAATTTTTGAATTATTGTTAGCATTTGAAGCATGTTTAGTACTTTCACTATTATTATCTGTGTTTTTTTGTATTTATTTACTGTTTTGATTAATCGTGATTATTTAAATTGCCTTTAATCACCAAAATTAACAGTAAAATTTATAGAAAATGTATAGAAAATTCTGGAACATTATGATAATCTTTTATACCTTTATCCAATTTATTTACCTACATTAAATCTATGCATGTTTACCGCCAGTTTTCATGTGTCATTCTTCTCAAAAGATTCCATTTCATCATGCATGGCAGTCATGCATCTTTCTAAATCACGAAAAGAGATAGCCTCTGAAAAAGTTGAAGATCCGTAGTACCTTCAATATATTTTGCCACATTCAAACAATAAACCACAACATTGGCTTCTTCAATCAACCTCATAGGAGGTTAGATCTTCCTCGTATCTCTATCAGTTGCAATGGAACGTTATGTTAGTGGCGCAACAACAGGAACTTTCTGTATGTTTTCCTTTTTGGTTTCTGGTGTAGACCCTAAATCAATAATATGCTCCACTTGCACGCTTGACTTCTACTGCTTCTCAACGGGAACATCACTAAATGATTTATTATGCAACATGAAAAATTCGTCAAAAGTAACACTTCTGCTAATAACCATATTTCTAGTTTCAGTATTCCACAATTTATATCATTTCACACTAGGCTTATAATCAAGAAAAATGTACTTAACAGCTCTAGACTCCAATGTACCTTTGTTAATATGAGTATAAACAAGACAACCAAATATTCTTAAGTTTAAATAATCTACTAAAGAACCAAACCATACCTCCACTGGAATCATATCAATAGCTATGTTAGGTGATTGATTAATCAAATAACAAGTAGTGAACGTGATTTCAGCCCAATAACTCATTTATAAGAAAGAATTAGATAGCATGCAATGTACCTACTCTGTAATAGTTAAGTTCATGCATTCAGCCATACCGTTTTCCTGAGGAGTACGAGGGACAATGTAATGTCTCACAATGCCCTCTGATTTGTAGAAAGCTTTAAATTCTCTAGAACAGAACTCTAAGCTGTCGGTACACAACTTCTTGCATACTTACTGATTTGTTTCTCAGTCATAAGCTTGCTCTTCTTGAATATCTTGAACACATCCAATTTGTGTTTGATGAAATACATCTAAACTATTATCTAGTAATCATCAATGATGATAAATATGTAGCTTACACCTCCAAAGGATGGAACACGGGACTCTCCCCACAAATCAGAGTGAATATAATCTAATGTGCCTTTTGTAGAGTGAGTTGCAGTATTGAACTTCACCACCTGTTGCTGGTCGAAGACACCGTGTTTAGAAAACTTCAATCTGTTGATGCTTTGACCATCAAGGAGTCCTCTTTTACATAGCTCCATCATTCTAGCTTTACTTATATGCCCCAAACATATATGTAAAAAATTAGTAGTATCAGAATCAGATGACTTAGTTGAGGCAACAATAGTATTACCTGAAACTGTAGTGCCTTATAAATAATACAAGTTAGTAGCCTTCATATCACCCTTCATCATAATAAGAGAGCCTTTAGAGATCTTCAGAACTCCATCTCTATCTGAATATGTGTACCCTTTAGCATCAAGAGTACTCAACAAGATAAGATTTATTTTTAAATTTGAAATGTGTCTAACATTCGACAAAGTTCTAACGGTGTCATCAAATATCTTGATCTAGATAGAACTAATGCCTGCAATCTTGCATAATGAATTATCACCCATCAATATGGATCCACTTGGCGTAGCTTCATAGGTAATGAACCACTCATGATTCAGACTCATGTGGAAAGTATGAGCTAAATCAAGAATCCATTTATCACCTATTTTAGAATCACTAGGAAAGGCAACGAGGACATCTCCATCAAAACATTCTTTGGTAACAATGCTGGCTCTAGCTTCATCCTCTTATTAATCCTTCTTGAATTGTTTATTCTCCTTCTCCTTGTTCTACAACTTGTAGCACTCGGATATGTCATGATCGTTCTTCTTGCAATACTTTTACAACTTCTTGCTCCTAGATTTAGATCTGCCGCTATATTTACTTGAGCTTCTACCTTTGGAATCGCCGTTTGAACCCTTCTCCTATTGCATGCCGTTAATAGACAAATCTTCTATATGCGTACTTGAACTTTCACTAGAAGCCATAAGTTTTATCTTCTCTTTTACGTACAGTGCCCATACACTTCATTGACAATAAGAGTATCTCGGCTATATAGAATAGCATTTCAAAATATAGAGTATGAACTAGGCAACAAATATAGCAGAATAAAACCCAATTCTTCACCATCATATTTTACCTCTATAGACCCGAGGTCATCAACAACTTCCTTGAAAGCTGTTAGGTGGTTCAACAATTAGGCTTCCTCCGCCATATTATGAGAATAAAGCTTTTATTCTATATGCATATTACTGGTTAGATCCTTAGTTATGTAAATCTGCTCCAACTTCAACCATAATACGACGGTGGACATCTCCTTCAAAACCACATGTAGAATATTATTTGATAGATGAAAATAAATGTGAGATAAGGTTTTATAATCTTTACGCTGCTTCTCATCAATTGACAATTTCATTGGCATCTTGTCGATCTCCAAAAGCACGTCATCCAAGTCAAGCTGTCATAAAACAACTCGTATCTTGATTTACCATAGAGAAAACCTCATGTCTCGATCTAGCAGCGAAAAATCATAGTTCAAACTCGTCATTCAAAAGAAATCTAGAATTTATTCGTACGAATATGTGCGCACCTAGCAATAAATTGCAACTTCCTTTGGTACACTTTTGGTGTACGCAAAGCAAGAGAATCTTAGACGCTTCTGGTACACTTTGGTGTGCACTTAGCGAATCTCGTCAAAAAAAAAAAGGAATCTGCCCAACAGCTTCTTCCTTGCTGACGTGCCTCGGTTTTGATGTTGATTCTCGATTCACATGGCTTAGCTTTCTGGAGACGGCCTCCTGCACCTTGCAAACCTGTGGCTCACGGCTACTGCTTTGCTTTCTATGGCTGCAGCCCAGGACTTGCGACGTGTGGACGAGCTTGCTCCAGATTCGATGACAGGCTTCGCTTCGGACTTGAACACGCAAGCTGCGTCGGGACGAAATCGGCGCTTCGGATTGGATGTCTGCGGATGAAACGCAGAGTCGCCAAACTAACGAAAAGCTTTTTTGTTCTCTCGATTGGATCCCCCAGTACCACTTGTTGATAGAGGTACATGAATTTTATGTGAAAATTTTTTGAGAAAAAAAATCATAAACATGCAAAGACAAAATTTACTATATAAAAAAAATTACATGCACAAAAAGATATACCGTCTAAAACATATAACTATAGGTGTATATATATAGGACGAGAGACAAAAGTTTTAAATGAAGAAGAAAATCGAATCAAAGGCGACTGCACCAGATTGATATCACTTCTGGCGCGACCCACGTCTAGCCCTAGCACCGGTCATATCGCATCTGGCATGAGATAGCACAGTATCCAATACAAATACAGTATAAATTTGGATCACATTTCAACAAATAATGCACTCAACGTATGGTTAGTGGGACTCAGAACTCCGGTCATCAGCCAGCCAAAGAGACAGGGCGTCTATGCTACGGTTGGCATGTTCGTATTTTGTTTACTATCATGGCAACAGATTTCACATGATGATCGGTGCAAATTGATGGCCACATATATATATATATATATATATATATATATATATAGACACACACACACACACCGGGCACTATATATATAATATGACGCTGAAATGGGGCACTATGTTGCCCAGGCACCATGATTTCAAATGCATCAATTCCATCTAAATTTAGGTATATTTTTTGAAAATATCATTTTTAGGGTATATACACATCTATAACAATTCAAATGAAACGTAATTTTGAAAAAAATATACTCAAATTCAAAGTTTTGAACGAATTTAGATCACATACTTTGCTGATTTATGTATATAATCAGCATATACCTACAATCAAACTATCATAGAAAAAAGCAACTACAATTCAAAATTTAGTTCAAACTTGTTTAAACTAGTTAGTAAACTAGTTAAACTTGACATCCAAAAAATTTTAAAATTTTTCATACACGATACATACTTATTTTAGACTATGGTGCCCAGGTACCAAGTAGCACTAATTATTTTTACTATATATATATATATATGAAGCCTTTTTTCTATTCCCGTGTGTAATTACACCCTACGTCGTATATCACAACGTAGGGAGTATCTCGCGTAGCGGAAGGTATGTATGTGTAATATACGAATATTTAAGATCATCTAGGTGGTATGAACAATTTTTCAGAGATAGTATGTATATTTTTTTTAAATACTCCTTTTATGTGTGTATATAAAAGTATTTATAAAATACACTAAAAACTATGGACTCCCTTGTAATTTTTTCGTGTGGTTCACATTGGAGTATCTTATAATTAGTATACGAGTATACTTAAAGTAATAAAGAAGTATTTCAAGTTTATTTATACGGTATATTAGATGTGGGTATAATTACACCTAGAAGTAAAATATATTTTTCATGTATATATAGCCTCTTTTTCTACTCCCAGATGTAATTACACCCTATATCGTATCTTACAATGTAGAGAGTATCTCCCGTAACGGAGGGTATGTACGTGTAGTATATGAGTATTTAAGATCATCTAGGTGGTATGAATAATTTTTTAAAGGTGGTATGTGTATTTTTTGCAACATACTCCTTTTTATGTGCACATATGAAGGTATTTACAAAATACAGTAAAAACTATGAACTCTCTTGCAATTTTTTCACGTGGTTTATATTGGAGTATCTTATAACTAGTATATGAGTATATCTAAAGTGATAAAGGAGTATTTCAAATTTATTTAGATAGTATATTAGAGGTGGATGTAATTACACCCAAGAGAAGATATTTTTCCTATGTATATACATATATATATTAATTATCATGCACAGTTGCATTGAGTTTATGCTTCTTCATCCAAGGTACATGCTAATAATAATCTCCTGTGATGTACTTCTGCAACTGCTTCACTTCTTGGTGCTGCTGGTCCACAATTGTTCTGACAACATCGCCAATGGAAACCATACCAACTACCTTGCCGTCAAATACAGGAACATGTCGAATGTGTTTGTCTGTTAATTAATGTAAAGAAATCCAAATTAGCTCCAGTCCTCTTAGCAGCTTGTACACATGATAGAATCATAACAGTGATTTTTTTAACGGAGCAATATTGAAATACTTCACGAAATGAATCTTCCTTTACCTGTCATTAGCTCCATTGCACGTATAATGTTGGTATTGCTGGACACTGTAATTACCTTGTCCTGCAACATAGTTAAAAAATGGTGAGGACTAAGGAAATGTATTTATTTTTTTTTGTCTTTTAAAGCTATTCTCCACTTCAAGTCCATTTACCTCTTCCGTCATGATATCTCCTACTCTTGTTTCTTCTGAAGGTCGCCCTGGCAAGAGGATCTTCCTTGCAAAATCTTTTTTTTTTTTTGAAGAACGAGAAAGGTTATTGTTTTGAGGATTGACAGCAAGCTGTAAATGGTTAACACATGCTTTTCTATAAGCTATTGTTAGTGCTAAACAGTGTTTCAGTTGCGAAAACTTCTCATATTACTTTTGTTTTTTACTTTCTGAAAAAAGGAAACAGTTTGGCGTTCGGCTCTTACTAAAAAATAAGATTTAGAAGTAACCATCATAAAAAAATTTCTCATACCATCAAACTCAACTACGTAAGGCACAAGATCAGATTATTTTGACACCAGTTGGCCAGCACTCAAACTGCTGATTTGAGCTTACCTCTCTCAGTTACAATTCCTGCGAGCTGCTTCTCATCCCCTGACTTGAGCACCACTAGAGCCCCGACATTATGGGCTGTCATCTGCAGGTTAAGCATAGCAGTTAGTCACTTAGTTGTAATTAAATTCCCAATCTGCTCTACTGAAAAATGTAAACCTACACGTTTGACGGCTTCATGTACCAAATGGCTGGTGCTGCACCAGTAGACCGCTCCAGCTTCAGCCTCTCCCTTGGCCTTGAGGATTTCTCGGACTGCAATGTTCTCTAGCCCCATGTGAGGTATAATTACAGTTGGTGATTCACTCTGTATGCGCGAAATCAGGGTGGCCCAGGAGAAGATTCCCTTGCTCATATGCTGTAAAACCGTGAGCCTTAGCTGCTTCCCATGGAAGCGTAGCGCCTTCGCAATTCCTTTCATCTTTTTATCTGCTGGAATGCCATGATGGTTGATCATCAGGAGTTTCTTTGAAGCCCAGACTATAAGTGCATTTGCAAGAAGAAACGATCCGAGAAATCGCCATACCTGAACAATCGCTGGAGCAAATGCTGCGGTCCTTCTCTCTTGCTTCTGCAAATGCCTAGCTCGAATGGATCGTCGAAGGATGATGAGTTCTGCTGTGCTAGTTTAAGGATGGGATACAGAGCAACGTTGCCTCTTATCATGCAAATCTATCGCCTAGCCGGCACACAAGAATCGGTACTTTCCTTTGTCATTTCGAGCAAAGCAAGGAATCTCAGGCTACACAATTCAGGTCCATCGAATGCTGCTTCTTCCTCTCCCAGGGGGGGATGCAAACCTTGCCTTACGGAGACATGCTTTCTCAGGTAGCTTTTGTACCCAGCAGGAGGAAGGTTTCCTTGAATTCCTTTCATCAGCGTTCATGGCATAATGCATTAACCAGTACCGAAAGGCATGTGCGAACAATAGCAAAGCCGGATTGATGAATCGATCACTGGAAGGGCGAGCGCCGCTGGTATGATTCAGCTTATCTCTTCCATCCGACATTTTATGCCCAATTTTTAACGAAACTTTGCGAGAGATCTTTGCACCTTACATGTATTTGAAACTTATCTATGATTTGCCCTTTCGAAGTCATTAAGAGAATGATTTTTTTAGACAAGAGAATGAATGTTTGCAACAGCTCATCATACACTCTTTGCTGGCAATAAGGCGCTGTTCATAGTGGTTTATAAAAACCACTTTTCTACATTAAATAGTTTTTTATATAGTATATAATTTTCAAACGAAATGTCTTTTCAAAATAAGATCTACCAGTCAATTATAATACACACTATAATAACTTTATTTATACCGGCCAAAATCGTACGTGAGTTTTTTTCTCTCCATACGGCTTTTTACAAGCTATTACTATTCATAAACTAAAGTCAAAAGCTATCAGTAAAAGCTAATATGAATGGGCATAAAACCATTTTTTTTAAGGAAAAATTTGATATATAGGTAATTCTTGCAGGCAAAGAGTACAAAAAAACTGAAATCATTTTGACCTTGACCAAATTGGACATCGCCCACTGGGCCCAAAAGTAAGAGGCTCTCGGAATCCCAGCCTAGAAGTCGCTACGGCTGGGCTGCATCAGCTAGGTAGAAGTAGCCCGAACTGATCGGGCTTTCTGCAGACCAAGTTCGCGAATCCAGCCTTCTCGAAGCCCCGACGGACGCCGTCCTCCGTCCCCCTCCCGGCGACTCCAAGCGTCGGCTCGCCCCGTCCTGCCTCCCTCTGGATATAGAACACAAATGTACCAGTTTGTCGTTAAATTTCTTGATTCTTGTTGATTTTCCTTGATAGAACACAACACAAATGTAGGAGTTGGGCAGCATGTATTGTTTGATTGAATTGTAGACTTTCACTATGTGTGTTCAGTTTCTTGCAGTAGCTCATGGATTATGCAGGCTAAGTGTTACCTGTATATACGACTGAAAATTGTTTGTAAAGGGCACACTTATAACACGTTTGATCGTTCATTCTTTCTCTTTCACTACATTGCACATTCATGTTGGATATCAAAGAATTGGATATGTTTCTCCGATCCCCTTTGTTGCAAACAAAATACTTGTTTCAGGTGCAAATGAACATGGTTGAGTTTGTTCCGTCAAGTTCAGTGCTTGAAACTTGAAAGACAAGCAGAATGGCACAATGGGTTCGAATTGTTTTACTTCATGACTTTTGAGTTGTATGTGTGTGTCCGTGGTGACAAGAGATATCATGAACAAGTTCTAAGCATGAAGTGCTCAGTGATGTGCCTCCATGAACAAGTTGTACAAGTTCTCTAGAACAGTTTGAGATTGCAATAATTTGATTGCAGATTGTCGACTCTGTTGTTGCAGATTGTGTAATTGCAAATTGAAGAAGATTGTGTAATTGCAAATTGAAGAGCTTCTTTTACCTGGTTTACTAGATGGTGAGGCATTGGCATATGTTTAGTTCCTTCTGTTACACGATGACAATCTATCTATTTATATCTATCTTCTGTACCTATAATAATTAGACATTTCGAGAAAACTCTCACGTTAACTAGAAAGATCTAATCATCTATCTACTACCTATAATAATTATGCACTCCAAGGAAACTCTCATGTTAACTAGAAAGATTTAATCATCTATCTGATGGATCCGAGTTGTAACGGCTAAGATTAAAAGAAAAAAAATCCATGTCAAGTACAATCCAACTGAAATTTAGAAAAAAAAATAAAGAAAAATTAGCACTTTGATTTCGGTACAACTTACAAAGTAAAATAAATAAATAACTAAAATTCAAAACATAATTGAAGGAAAATAAGCAATTTTAAAAAAGAGTCCACATCAAGTACAATCCATATTAAATAAAATTCGAAATAAAAAATAAAATAAAATTGGCAGAGAGATATTTTCATAAGATGGGATAAAATACAGAGAGATATTTTTTACTCCTGTGAAGTTGTCATAATCTTTTCCCAATTGAGTGAATGAGATTATCGGATTTTTTTTAATTACTACCATCAACATGCACTTCTGATTTCAATGTGTATGTAAACTTGCAAAAAATAAATCAAATCCACCAGTAATCGGCACCAAACAAGCTGCCATTTCTTTTGAAGGCATTTCAGATATTTCTAAGCCAGAACAATCAACCAGGCTAACTAAAAAGCCAGGCATCACGAGAAAGCAAGGCTGCCTCCGTTACTTGGGTGAAGTTTCCGACTTTCCGTAGGCCATAAGCTGCACTCCACCGCATCGACCGTACGTAAACTCTACACGAATGTATGTTTGTTTGTAGCAGATCAGACTAAGCAATGCATTGAACAACGCAAACATTTCGTAAGAGCCGTCGCTGCAAGCAGTAGCATCAGCGGAGATCGATGTACTACTGGTTCCAAAGTGCACCTCCTTTATGGCCTCACGGGAATTACTATATCCGAGCCATTGATGCCTCTTTTTCTCTGAAGCTAACGGCTTTTAATTTTTACTATAGTACCTAACTTTTAAGCGGAGTATTTTCTTAAAACGGAGTCTACAAGTTAAACGATATACACGTTAAAAGTCCAACATCTGTATCAGCCAAAATCGCAAATGAGTATCTGTCTCCCCATAATCTGTACCGTAAACAGTCAAAATTAAAAATTTTCAACCAAAATTTATAAGTCACAGCCGCACCTAAACAAGCTCTACATTACATGCATGCATGTGCCATGTGTACTGGTCTGACGCCACAAGCTAGCGAACTTGTCATGATCTAGGGAATTGCTTTGTGCCAACTTGTCATGATCTAGGGAATTTCTTCGTCCCAAAGTTGCCACGAGACTTTAGTACGTATATACCTTCTTCCAAACGCGATGTACGTTGGAATTCCTACGTACGTACGTGCAGTGCAGCGAGTGAGTTACGCGACCTATCTAGTACGGGGTCAGCGGCCGCCGACGTCAGGAACACCGCTACGAAGAATTAGTTAGGGCATCTGAAGTGTATATATCGTAATAAGTTTTAAGGTAAATTTTATCTAATTGTTAAAGTCAACTCGTTATTTTTGAAGCTACCACTCGGCTATAACAAGGATCCCACCTAATTGTTAAGATCGACATATGATAGTTGGTAGTTGGCTAGTGGAGGGAGAGAGAACAACAGGATTAAAAGAAAATTATATTTTAATACTTGTGGTCAGGTCTTTAGTTTGAGGACTGACCTTAAGTCTTTTTTACTTATAGCCTATTTTGTAATGTATAAGATCGATTTTAAAATGACTTATGATCCTCTGTTTTCATACACTCTGATGCCCTTAAGCACCAACTCACGTAACGGGACTCTGCATGCGCATCAGAGTTTGCAGAAGTTGACCAAGATTTACATATAAACCGGCCCTGCACCGAATGGCGCCAAAGTGATCCCCGTGCCTTGAGGTTGAATCATCGGGGAGATGTTGTTAAATCGCGTCAACGCGCCGGCCAGGCCGGCGGCAACAGCAACATTGCTGGCTCTGCTCCGCCTTTGCTTTGCCATCTCTACTTTCTCTTCCTCTGACGACGCGGCCGCCCGCAGCAGCATGCCGGAGTCGAGGAACCTCGTCACGGTTGACCAGTCCGGCAAAGGCGACTACAGGAGGGTCCAAGACGCGATCAATGCCGCCCCGGCGAATAACCCCGCCGGCACAGCCATCCGGATCAAGCCCGGGGTTTACAGGCAAGTAGACAGACGATCGCTATCTTTGCATTTCAGCGTCTAGTGCCCTGTAGCTGTAGGCAGAGAGGATCGGAGTTCGTCTGTTACTGGAGTTTGACAGGCGTGCATGTGTAAATATGTACGTGTGAGGGGCTTTGCAGGGAGAAGGTCGTCGTGGACAAGCCCGGCATTGCTCTGACCGGCACGAGCGCCAACTCGACCGTCATCACCTGGAACGAAGCCTGGGTCTCGGCCGAGTCCCCGACCGTGTCCGTGCTGGCCTCCGACTTCGTCGCCAAGCGCTTGACGTTCCAGGTACGTACCGGTCGATCGGCCGCCCTTGGCTCTCGATCGTGCCTGCATATATACCACGTACGACGCGTCTTAATTTGTTATCGTTGTCGGGTTAATTCAGAACACGTTCGGGACCAGCGCGGCGGCGGTCGCGGTGAGGGTCGCCGGAGACAGGGCGGCGTTCTACGGGTGCAGCTTCTTGTCGTTCCAGGACACGCTCCTGGACGAAACGGGGCGCCACTACTACCGCGGATGCTACGTGGAAGGAGGCACCGACTTCATCTTCGGGAACGGCCAGGCTCTGTTTGACGTACGCAGCACATTACACGTAACTGACACGAACACGTACTAATATAATGCAGATCAAGCAGTGATCCGACACTGCGCGCACAAGCAAGTCCTACTGGAGGTGACTGACAGGTGGACCCGGATAATTACGATTGGGATTTAGTTGGGCCCACCTGTCAGCCTCAAATGCTGGATCGACTGACATACACCCACTTCGCCTGCAGAAATGCCACCTTCACTCCACCTCGCCCCTCGGCGGCGCGTTCACGGCGCAGCAGCGGTCGTCGGAGTCGGAGAACACGGGGTACAGCTTCGTCGGGTGCAAGCTGACCGGCCTCGGCGTCGGCACGTCCATCCTGGGCCGGCCGTGGGGCGCCTACTCCCGCGTCGTGTTCGCCCTCACCTACATGTCCAGCACGGTGAGGCCCCAAGGCTGGGGCGACTGGGGCGACGCCAGCAAGCAGAGGTAACTGACACCGCTCTGCAATCGCGCGCGTTCTGGTCGTCGCGCATCTCGCATTCTCATGCGGATGCTCGTGCTGACGCGTTTTGGTTCGGCCCTGCAGGACGGCATTCTACGGGCAGTACCAGTGTTACGGCGAAGGGTCAAAAACTGACGGCAGGGTTGCCTGGTCTCACGACCTCTCGCAAACCGAAGCAGCGCCGTTCATCACCAAGGCTTGGGTTGGTGGGCAAGAATGGCTCCGGTAGGGAACAGTTGGTAGTCACACAAACATATATACGAATGTACGTTATTGGATTTGTACTTTCTTTTCTTTAAAGATGTTGTAGTACTATAGATGCGGTTAACTGTGATGCAATTCGTTCACCATTTGAATAGGCCTGTATATGAATTAGTACAGTTAAATTCACGAAAGAATGTTCGATCTCGGATCTAGGTGTTTCACTTTCAGAACGGAGGTCATTCTGTTAAAGTGCACAATAAAGTTGTGTTAGTTGTTTTCGGTTCGGCTCTCTCGCTTTGAAGTCAATCCACTAGTAACCAATGGGAGATCATTAGGTGTGTACTGCGCTTTCGCTAGCCTAAGATGTCCATATGTTATAACGGGGTTTCTATGATACATATCATGAACGTGACATAAATTATACAACAAACTTAAAAGAGAAAGACATCTTATTAAAGAGTGAGGTTGATATGACCGAATCCATTGTTGTTGAGATCATCGCCTCGGATTTGCCCTCCCGATCCATTGGCTTTGCGATTCTTCCTCATCTCCGGCGATGTACACCTCATCCGAGCCGGTGTACTCCGCCTTCCTATTCGTTGTCCGTGGGTGTACTCCACATCCCAATCGTTGACCTCAACAATGTACACTTCTTTTCCATCGTTGTCCTCGGTGGTGTATACTAACGCATCGTCGTCCACACCGTGTACTCATCTTCTTCACCACCGAGTACCACTCCACTTCTTTCCTCTTCTTCACCATCCTAGTGTAGCAGCAGCATGGCACGCACGGAGGAATGAGTAGCGAAGGCTCGAGGGGCTTAGCTGAGGGACCAAAGGGGCTGGCTGCATCACCTTTTTCTCATGGCCATCGGATTGAGATCTAGTAGCTAAGATCCGACTGATACACCCCCGCCTCCACCTCCGATACTCCGTCGGGGTCATTGTCCTCGACACTGGTAGACCCTAAGGTCGCCACATCCTGGTCCAACATCCTCGAGGTTGCCGCTATTGGATCCAGTCGTTATCGCCTTTACCACAATCAAATCAAGTCGTCCTCACAACGACACAATGGGGGTGGCGGTGGATCAAGAACATAGAGTCATAGCTGGAGTCGGCCAACCACGCCGGTAGAAATGGAGAAGTGGAAGGTGGCGACGCCGACAGAGGAGAGTTGAAGACAAGTCTCCACCGCCGAACCCTACCGTTCCTCGGCCAGTTGCCATCGAACCCAAGGAAGAAGCTGAAGTCCGATGGATCTTGTGATCCCTAATCACCGCTCTAGATTCGACCATCCTTGATCTCGAAGGCCCCATATATGGTCGTACTTGATCCTGGTGTCACCGTCTTTCTCCTCTCTAGCGCCACCGTCTTCCTCCTCCCTAGCGTCGCCTCCTTGGTAGCCAGTTCACGCTACCACCTCCTCCTCCTCACGTGCCAAACCCAGCCGCCATTTGGCGACGCCCCTTCTGCTTGTCGTGGGCATCGATCACCAGCACCGCCACTCGTCACGGATCTAGCCCACAAAACCGGTAAGGCACTGATGCAGGGTATGGAAGAGGGATAAATTAGAAGAGGTTGATCGGAGTGAGGAGAAGGGGTGACATTGATTTGGACATGAAATAGCGAGAGTGGCTAGTGGTTGAGGCCTCATGGGTGTGACCGCGTGGGGAAGGGAAGGGGTTGGGGTGTGAGGCCACAAGCAGTTTGGAGAGGGAGCCGGTTAACGACATGGGTCCACATATCGTGTATGTCAAGATAAAATGTGGAAGTACGTTGCGGTAGGGAGAAGGAAAGGGGAGGTGGTGAGCGGACAAGCTCACATTTTATATTAATAGAGATAAGAGATGGAGATAGAGACAAACAAGTAGCTCTGCCTCTGTATGTACGCATGGTGATGTCCCACCAACTGTCAAAACCGCATCTCCTTTCCTCTTCAATCTTTTGGAAAAGCCGCGTCTCCTCTTCTAAGTGACTCAAAGATGTATGCTTCCGTAGGCACCAACTAACTAGTGCAAACGCTAACTTAACTTGGTTCTCTTCTCTTCACCTCCAAGATAAGACCTGCATATGTTACACCTCACTTGTGTTACCGTTCTTTTACAGGAAGCAGGTTGCGTGCTATGCACTTCATATATACCCAAAAATGAAAATCCATCCGATTTTTTGAGGCGTAACATTGGAGAGATTATCAGAATTCATAACTGAGTAACAGTTTCACTTGGATGTTTTAATTTGGAAGGATGTCTGCACAATGTATCACCATTAACTGAACTATATCACATGATTCTCTGCATGCACATGGCATGATTTTGTTTTGAGAAGCAAGTACAGATAAAGATTTTCAGACACCGGCAGTAATCGGCCAGTTACGACTGGTACCAAGGGGAGCATGCCCCGATCCAGGCGAACGAGCAATTTTTTTTTTTCTTAGCAACAACTAACAGAAACATAGATAAACGGCTAGTATACCTCCATGTTTTCCTTTGTCTTCAATCCAAAGACCACACAGGTGTACATATTCCAGGATCAGTTAGGCCTAATAGGTCCCGATTAAAGAACGCAATTCCTGAAACATCTGAATACATTCGACGCCGTCGAGCACAAGCTCGATCACCAGCAGCTGCTACTACTGCTACTCTCCATTCATGTCGCCGTCACAGCTTCCTTCCACGCATCACTTCAACCCTGCGTTACTCCGCCGACCATTCGAGGCCCAAGCACCGCTAGCTATGGATAATCACCAAGAAAAGGCAACCCACCAACTCCGAGTCTCCAACAACCTTAACAAATTAAAGTAATTTTCCGGTTCTTCCGAACCTTGTAGTCTGTGAAGATATAAGGCGAAGCGCGAGCACAGACGAGCAAGCATAGACGAAGTCTCTTCGGTTCATATCGAAGATTCCGAGCTTAATTCTCATCAGGGGTTCAGCGATGGCGTCTTCTCCGCACGGCCTTCCCCTGCTGGTTTCGTCTCTTCTTCTTGCACTCTTCGCCCTTGGTGCACAGGCTGATGTCAAGACATACCAATTCGATGTGAGCGTGCGGATTTAATTAGCATGTACTCTATAGCTCTTACACCTCCAGTGTCGTAGTTAACCATGCATGTTTGTTGTGTTCTCATTTCAATTTTAATTTGCTCGTGGGAGTAGATTGTGATGAGTAACGTGAGCAGATTGTGCCATGCAAAGTCCATGGTCACGGTCAATGGGAGCTACCCTGGGCCGACCATCTACGCACGCGAGGGGGACCGAATCATCGTCAATGTTACTAACCATGTGAAGCACAACATGACAATCCATTGGTAAGAGCCTCTCTAATTAAACTGCAAATTGTACAGTATGCACTAAACTATTAGGAAACGAGTCTAAGAAAAAGTGATTCAAGAAATAGCCTTTCCTCGAATAAAGTGCAAGCCTTTGCGAAGAAGAAGAAGAGGTGCAAGGCTTAACGATGTGGTGCGCAATTGCAGGCATGGCCTGAAGCAGCGGCGGAACGGGTGGGTGGACGGGCCGGCGTACGTCACGCAGTGCCCGATCCAGAGCGGCGCGAGCTACACCTACGACTTCAACGTCACCGGCCAGCGCGGCACGCTGTGGTGGCACGCCCACATTGTGTGGATGCGCGCCACCGTGCACGGCGCCGTCGTCATCCTCCCCAAGGCCGGCGTCCCCTACCCGTTCCCCAAGCCCGACGCCGAAGCCGAGATCATTCTAGGTGCGGTGCAATATGCACAATATATGTTACACTCGTACTAATTCACGAACTGACCAGAACACGGGTTTGCCTCACTACACTTTGTACTAAAATTGAAGGCGAATGGTGGCACACCGATGTGGAGACCGTGGAGAAGCAGGGGAACACGCTTGGCATGGCTCCCAACACGTCGGACGCTCACACCATCAACGGCAAGCCTGGCCCGCTCTTCCCGTGCTCCCAAAAACGTGCGTGAAATCTATAGCTTATAATGCATGTACACGCTTGCACACTTGCATTGGTGGTGCTATATAACCGTGCTTCGTGCTTCAGATACCTACGCGCTGCAGGTGCAACGCGGGAAGACGTACCTCCTCCGGATCATCAACGCTGCAGTTAATGACGAGCTCTTCTTCTCGATCGCTGGCCACACCATGACGGTGGTCGAGATCGACGCGACCTACACCAAGCCCTTCGCCGTGTCCACCATCCAGCTCTCCCCGGGCCAGACCACCAACGTGCTCGTCAGGGCCGACCAGAGGCCCGGCCGGTACTTCATGGCCGTCAAGCCCTTCAACGACGTGCCCATCCCCGTCGACGACAAGACGGCCACCGGCATCCTCCAGTACGCCGGCGTCCCGACCTCCGTCCTCCCGGCGCTGCCCCAGCTGATGCCTGACACGAACAACACCGACTTCGTGACCTCGTTCCACGACAGGCTCCGGAGCCTCAACTCGCCGCGGTACCCGGCGGACGTGCCGCTCTCCGTTGACCGGCACCTGCTGTACGCCATCGGGCTCAACATCGACCCGTGCGCGACGTGCCTGAACCAGTCGCGCCTCGCCGCGTCGCTGAACAACATCACGTTCGTGATGCCGCAGGTGGGGCTGCTGCAGGCGCACTACTACGGTCTCAAGGGCGTCTTCACCGTCGACTTCCCGGACAGCCCGCCGGCCCGGTTCAACTACACCGGCGTGCCGCTCACCGCCGGCCTCGGCGCGTCGCTCGGCACGAGGCTGAGCAAGATCGCGTACAACGCGACCGTGGAGCTGGTGCTGCAAGACACCAACCTCCTGTCCGTCGAGTCGCACCCGTTCCACCTCCACGGGTACAACTTCTTCGTCGTCGGGAGAGGCGTCGGCAACTTCGACCCGGCCAAGGACCCCGCCAAGTACAACCTGGTCGACCCACCGGAGAGGAACACCGTCGGCGTGCCCGCCGGGGGGTGGACAGCGATCCGGTTCAGGGCAAACAATCCAGGTGAGATATTGGCAACGGTAACCCTGTATATGGACACGAACAAACGAATTCTTCGTGCCACTCGCTGACAGATGGACCCACAAATGGCACCATACTAGACATTTTGTTCGTGCGCATAGCAGCTCAAAATGAAATCTACCAGTTCGGTGACATGTCAAACGTTTTAATGGCTGATTATGGTCATCGATTAAGGTTTGACGACACGTTCATATTTTTTTCAGGTGTTTGGTTCATGCATTGCCACCTTGAGGTGCACACTAGCTGGGGCCTAAAAATGGCCTTTGTGGTGGAGGATGGGAACGGACCTGATGAATCGGTTTTGCCACCTCCCAAGGATTTGCCCAAATGCTGAAGAAACAACTGCCCAATATTTGCCTTGCAATCGCCCGTTTCTTCCCCGTGTTCTGAACTTCTGATTTCTGAAGAATCCTTCCGCAAGAAGTTTGCATGAAGGGATTGTTTAATTAATACAGCCATACAAATTGTGTGCAAGAGCCCGTTTGCTTCCTGTGTTCTTACAATTCCGCTGCTGCAAGAAGTTTGCATATATATACACACACATAAATACACTATTCAATGGCTAAGCGTAGAATACGCGCGTACCCTAGCAACATGATCCGAACCCAATCAGCCAATTGCAATCGCGCCACCCTTTCAGTCGGTCCCACGCACGGTTGGTGGTCGTGTTGTTGGTAGACCGAAAAGTTACTTACGGTTATGCATAAAGTTATCGTCTATATGCAATGAAGTTACCATTCATAAGGTAAAATTATCATCTACACGGTAAAGTTATTGTCTCCTGCACAACAAGGTATCATATACAACACATGAAGTTACTTACAATTATCACGTGGGTTAAAACCGCGCTTCCGGGTCCATATGCCACGGTTTTTAAGCCCACCCGGTAATCTCTCTTCGTCTTCCCTCGATTCGATCTCTCCCCGTCTCTCCATCTCTCTCGATACCATGTGTTGATTTCGACCATCGCAGGCTCTGACCGCTGCGTGCCCCGGGATCTCTGACCACCAACTGTCGACTGTCGACTCTGCTATCATGTGCCATGGTGGGAGTACTCACCTCGATTGGAGTCAGGTCGATCACTATGGATGATGCTATTAGTTCATAAGTCTTCTCTCCTGACGACTCTTCTTTATCCTCGTTCGACATCTCTTGTTGCTTGGTTACCACCAGAGCACTTGCATTCTCTTGTTCGACATCTCTTGTTGCTTGGTTACCACCAGAGCACTTGCACCAGATCACTATCGATTAAGGTTACACATCAGCATCAAGTCAGTGAATTGTCCTTGGGACCTGTAGTGATCCACTTAAACAAGTTTAGAGATACATGAATCTGCAGTTTTAAAGTTTGGGGATCTAAGTGATCCAATTCGATAAGTTTAGGGATCCAAAATGTATTTTACTCAATTTTTTATACTGATGTAAATATGCGGTTCTAAAGAACATTTTCTGGCCATTTTTGACTGTAATCAATTGAACAGTAGAGCATCCCTGTTTCTTGATCTCGTGAAAACAGTAGAGCACAAATTGCTTCATGCGACGCGAAGTAACTAGAGAATTTTTAGGTTTTCCGTGGCTTCGGTTATGAGGACTTCGAACCAGTAAAGATTGAAGAGTCTAGAAAATGGAGCTGATAAAGGTTTATGTTCCGTTTTCCATTTTGCTTTGAACTAGTTTTAAGAAATTCTGCACTGACCCTGACGTCTACGAGATCTCAGATCAAGATATGAACACAGAATATTAGCTCCTCTTTATTCCAAATCCCAGGTATGTGAAATAGAAAGCCAACGGGCGATGCCATACAATGATCAATTTCACTACCAATGTTTGCATGCACCGACGCTGGTTTCACAGGTACAAGGAAACTGGGGTAGAAGTAAATCACCAGTGTTACTGTTCGTTTAGCCAGCGTGGTACGTAGGTATGCACCAGCGCTTATAATGTCTCAGCACCAACCGCTGGACCTTCCTCACAGGAACAGCTCCCGGCTCGTCGGACGCACGCGTTGAGCCGCCTCCTCTGTCCGCGGCACGCGGAATCAGGCCCTTCTCCCTGCACGTCCGGACGGCGGCGTCGAACATGTCCTCCACTGTGTACCTGAACGTGAACCCGTGGTTGAGGAGCTTCTTGGACGAGAAGCGAACCGGCTTGAGGTCGTCGTCGATTCCCTCGAACTTTCGCGGGACGTCGTACTCGGGGAACCTCTCCCCGAGCATCCTCGCGAGGCCGTGGATGGTGCCGTCGTGGGAGGAGCAGATGTAGCGGCCGTTCGCCTCCGGGTGCTCGAAGAGGTAAACCATGGCGTCGCAGAGGTCGTCCAGGTGGACGAGCTGCACCTGCTTCAGGATCGAGTAGTGGGCTTCGTTCCCTGCCAATGCCGTGCAAGCCGGCGTACGTTTTTTTTTTCCATTCTTAAGACTCGCTGACGATGCTGTTGTCAGTGTCAGATTTGCTTTTGCAGCTGTGTTGGGGTTTGTTTGTACCTGTGATGAGTGCCAGGGCGGTGACCAGGCTGGGCGGCATGCCGGTGCTGAGGAACGGGCCGACGACGAGCGTCGGGATGATGCTGATCAGATCCAGGCCGCTCTCCCTGGCGTACTCCATGGCGGCCTTCTCTGCCAAGGACTTGGAGACGAAGTACATCTGCCGGATTGATTCACAAAACCCGGTAATGCACTTGCTGTAGGAAATTGGGAATAATCTCTCGCGCGCACCTACGTTGGCCGTGAAGTTAATTCGCTCTAGCACAAACAAACTAAGAAGAAAGCCTCCTCACCCATCCGGTCATCCTGACGCGGCGGCAGAAGTCGATGTCGCTCCAGTCGTCCTGGTCGTAGACTGGCCTCTGCCGCTCCTCGATGTTGACCGTCCCGGCGGAGGATGTGAAGACGACGCGCTTGACGGTGCCGGCATCCTTGCAGGCTCTCATGATGCTCAGCATCCCTTCCACTGTGGGCTTGATCACTTCGTTCTGCAGTGGAGGAAACCAGCAGCGTAGCATCTCTGTTGGGTCCGTACGTTCCGAGATTCGTTTGCCGTGGCTGAAAATATTTTGCTGCTGCCTCTACTTACCTCGGGGTCTTTGGATTCGAAGTCCATGGGCGTGGCGACGTGGAAGACGCCGGTGCAGCCCTTGATGGCCTCGTCGAAGCTGCCTGCCTCGCCCAGGTCGGCCTTCCAGATGGACAGCTGCTCCTTCGATCCGGGAAGTTCCAGCAACGGCTTTGTCTTCCCGACGTTCGCTGGAAACAAAATTTTGGCCACATCACCATCGAGTGAACGGCAGCGAGAGAGAGAGAGAGAGAGAGAGAGAGAGCGCTCACAAGGGTCGCGCACGGTGGCGCGCACGGTGTACCCTGCCTGGAGGAGCTTCATGACGAGCCATGACCCGACGAAACCCGACGCTCCCGTCACCACCACCGGCCCTTTCCCGCTCATCTCGCCCGTCGCTCTCCTCCGCTTGGACTTCAACTGTGTTCTACTCAACCGCTCGACGACTGCCTCGGCTGAGCACATTATATGGCGCAACCGAGCGAGGGGCACCGGAGGAGGGTACAATTAACGGTCAAGCTCTACCAGTCGTGAGCGCGCGCGGCCGGAGAGCGCCACCTTCTTGTTCGTACCTAATACCGGTGTTAGGTAGGTGCGTGGCACGTGCACGGTGCACCGACCAGTCCTTCCAGGCTTCCAACGACTCTGCGCTTCAGACGCCGATGCTGCATATATCCCGAACCGTGCCTTTCACCCAAGTGGACGTTGGCTACTTAGCAATTGATTAATTGACTGATTTTGGCTTCTCCTGTGTGCCAACTACAGTGTTTTTTTCAGCTAAATACAGTGTTTTAACCATAAATTTTCAGCTTTTAGTCGAACCGATCACCACCTATTAGTCTAATTTGTTTCGGTTTTAAGCCCACGAAAGGACAGCACTTGATGTGGTCCCTTGGGTTATCTGCTCCTTTTGATTAATTGACTGACTGCATTTTGCTATGCTGAAGACCTACTGCACAGACGATGACCATGAAGATGAAGCCGATGTGTTGACTCTGGATGCTTTCGCATCACCACAACTCTACTGCTCCGCGCACGGATCGAGGAAGGTTAACGCAGTTGACGTTGCTGGCCCTCTCGGCGGATGCACGTGGTTGGCAGAAAGCCCAATAACCCGTCGCACGAAGTTTCAATCTGGCAAGCTGCAGGCAACTGAAAACTCGATACAAGATGCACTGCCGCCAGATTTTTTGATCAATCTATAATTTTATTTCTGAATTATGGTGGCTACAAAGTGTCCTCCTAATACCTCTCAAACCTTAGAATAAAAATTGTATCTCTTAAGTCACGGAGTTAGCCTCTAATCCCACCTCTATTTATAGTCTAGGACTCAAAACCTGGACCTATCCAAAACCCACGAGTTCTAATCCAATTTCAACAAATAAGGGACCTGAAACCCTTCCTAACATGAGTTTTTCAAAATTCCAACTACAACTTCTCCAACTCATCACGTGTCGAAGCCTCCAGGACCGCACTTCATGTATCTTCTCCACGCATCATCCACCTTTGATCTCCATATGCTCTAGCGTGAGCCCGATCATCTCATGACATCCTTGACCGCCTAGACCTCAGATTACCCCCTCCTAGTTCCGGTCTTCCTCGTCACCAACCATTACCGTCTCCACGTCCAACCTGCACATATAAAGACCAAGAACATTCTTTCGGCACAAGTTCTCTCCAACTTGACCAACATCAATCCGCACACACACGACATAACTCGCATAACAACGTTAAACAAAATTACCAATTATTCATCATCATAAATTAACCATTGTCAATTATTCATCACCAAAATATTCTATATCTAGCCGTATGGTATAACAGTAACTTTAACGGTGCAGAGATTAGGAAACAGCAAACAGATCAACCGCTGAGTTATCTGCATTCTGCCCTTAAAGAAATGCAATTTGTCCCACCATTACTAGGACAAACTTCTCCAGGCCAGAATCAGAAGGGAAAAAATAAAGCTAGGAGTTCTGAATCATCTGTCCATGCTCAACGCGGCAGCCGACCTGCTCAAGAGCGACAGAGAAGAAGGTGCCCCCATCAATCTCGGGTCCATGCACGGTGGGCATGGAGAAGACGAGATGATGATGTCTCTTGTCGTTACGACTCCTTCGACGTGCTTGTGCCCGTCGACGAAGAAGCTGCAGCAGCTTCTTGAAGCCGTTAGATTCTCCATTTGCTTGCTTCAGGGTGTCAAGACTTCCGGTTGGTTACCGGCAGGCCTGCTCTTTGCTGCACTCTGTCTCTGAGGCTGAGGATACTTGGACTCTTTTTCGTGAAAATACAGGAGATTTACGTTTCATTCGTTAAGAAAGAAACGAATACAGAAAGTTTGAAAGTGGGAAGGAAAGAGGAAAAGAGGACTAGAGCTAGGATCGCAGAAGGGCTGAAATTACAGGATTGACAACTACTCGTGTTGGTGAAGCTGGCCCGAGACTACATCACAGCTGAGTTCCCCCAGTTTTGATCTGATGACTGACGACCAGGCTTGAAATTCCTGCTTGATGCTTTGGACAGATTCCTCGACGTCGTGCGTACGAACTGGAAAGAATGCCTACTTAGACTCTCAGATGCTGATAAATGTTCTGTGCTGCCGTCGTCATCGTTGTTCTTCAATATGACGAACTGCTAGCTACCGTGTGGATCGGATAAAGGAGACGCAAGGTGTTTCTTAAAAAATCGGGACACATACGTGTTCGAAGAATTTTTCGTAAAACCGAGGACCTGTAAGGCTCATACGCCGTCGAGGTAATCCGACAAAGTTGTTTTTCTTTTTGAGAAGTAGGAATCATTTAAGTAAATTATAGAGGCTTTTCTGCAAAAGAATTCTCCCCGGAATAATAGGCTTATGATTCTTCAGCACTCAGTATCCTACAAAACAGTAATTTTGTTTGCTTGTAAAAGTTATCTTGAGAGGATGAGAAAATGAAGAGACAACTGATACTCCCTCCGTCAAATTTATAGGCCGTATTTTTAAATAACCTTATTCATAAATATAGATCGTATTTTATGTTCTAATGTAAAATTAATGTGCTCTCTTTATACTTCTAATAAATATATAATTTTATTTACTATTTTCTGTATATATGCACTGAATATAATGTTTAGAGATAATAATTAGGAGTAATTTAGTCATTCTCGTTACTTTTTTGTCTATGTACCGAAAAAAATATATCTTATATATTTGAACGGGAAAGTACTTACTTTCTATTCCTGAACAGGGAGCGGGAGCTATCGTCCAGAAGCAGATAAAGATCGCTGCACTGTATCGATCCAATCAGACACCTGTTTTTCCTGTCAATAACTGCAACTCCTACTTTCTCCTTTGAAAGAATATGCAGCGCATCGGCCACAGTGATCCGAGTATACCAATGCTTGCTGGTATTCGCAAACCTATAAACATTAATTTATAGGTGACTGTTTTTCAGAATAGTTCTACATAGGAGAATTCTTACATCATTCCAGGGAAAAAATTGCATGAAATTTGAAGTGCAACTCAAATCACATCATATTTACAGGAGATGTATGTTAAGAGTATTAGAGATAAAGGTATTAGAGATAGTGAAACAACCCACGTCATTAATTAACCCTAACCGGTGAGTTACGACATTAAGCAGGATTAATTAGGTAGCTAATGATCTAAAATACGAGGGAATTTAAATTTTTCTTTGCAATCGTCTAAAATAAACTTGACGAGCGATAGAGAATTATAATTCACGTAGAACTTCAACGTTGAGGACGAGAATAAATTGTGAAAGAATTGCGTAAGTACAAATATGCAACTCAATTAAAATATATTAGCAGTCCGTAGTACAACAGTAATTAATTACAATCAATATCTGGTAAAATCAATTACATCAATTGAGCGACAATTAGAATTGTTATCAAGTCAAATGAAAATATTACAATTTGCATTACATGTAGCAACAATACGAATTACAACAAATATACAATTTCATCTCTCAACCAAATAATCATCCCAAAAACTAAGCAATTTCTATATAATTATATCTAGCCAGGAAGTGCATGATCTAGTTTCCACCAAGTCCATTTCATACATATTAAATTACATTCGAATTAACAAAGAATAGAAAGTACATTTAGATAACATACAACATCATCTAGACATCAATACTAAGAGAAAGCCAGAATACATTCCAGTCATTTCATACATTAGGATCTGTCGTCGAACTGCCATCACACCGTTATTTCATTTGTGAGCAAACCAATAATTGTAATACCGAAAAAGACCGAACAAAAGAACGAATAAAAATAAGCGAAGTAAGGAAAAAGAATAGAAATAGCCGTCAGAGCCCTAGAGGTTAAGTTCGGGCAGGGTAATCCGTTCACGGAGATACCTGACCGTCCGGAGGCCAGTCGGCACCTCTCACAACCGTAGGCTCATCACTCGGGCTAAACAAACCTATTTTATTTTAGAGACCAACCAACATAACCCATCATATTTTAATTCCCACATAGCAACCGAAGGACCAGCATCGCCACAATCCCAGGGACTGCGCCCCCACAGTCCAGAGAGCATGCACACAGCCGAGGGAATTCATCCCCAACCTCAAGTCATCGCACACAGCCAGGCAAAACAGCCGAGAAGGTCAAGCCCATCACAGCACATCCCAGAAAATATCGCGACTGACCATTGCCTGACCAACCAGAGAAAAGAGGGGAGTAGTCTGAGCACAGCACCACAACTCATTCCCCATCCATTCCCAGCCACACAGAACCGTAGCCACCGAAAAGAAGCCGACTCAAGAGGCGGCCAGGAGCAAGGTGAAGGCCGGCGGACGACCAGGAGCAAGGCGAAGGCCGGGGGACGACCGGGAGCAAGACGACGGCGGCGGGAGGCCCGACCCCAAGCCACGAGCGTCAACCCTAGGGCGGGACACCACGGTGGCGTCCACACCACCGAGGGAGCGACACCACAAACCGAGGGCGACCACCCCAAGCCACCCTTGATTCTTCCCGAAGCCAAACCCATCGTCAACCACGCAGGTGAACCACAAATGGCTCACAACAATAGCATTCTTTTCTCAATAGCAAATACAGAGACAATAAGCAACCATCAAGTGTAGTATGCCAACTAGAGGTAGTAGAGGAAGAGGGTAGGAGCACGGGCTCACCGATGAGGAAGGTGGCGGCGTGCTACCACCGGCGTCGCCACACCACTAGTCACCACCGCGCACTCCCCCGGCGTACGGGCGGCGCTAGCCGGTGTGCCCCGCAAGGGCAACTCGCCTCCAAACCTAGCATTTCTTTTGAGCAAACCCATTAGAAACCAAAACAAAATAGCAACCAAATCAAACATCAAAATCGGTCAGATCCGAGGGAGATCCGAGGGAGAAGCACCAGATCCGAGCCGTAGGCCACGGATCTGGTAGCAGCCCCCGTGCGGATGGTGCAGGGCGGCGCGGCACGGAGCTGATGGGGCCAGCGGTGCGAGGAGAGGGGATCCGCGGGGTAGCGCGACGGGGGAATGGAGGCGCAGCAGAGAGGGAGGGGGATGTAGTAGGAGGTGCTAGATCGGCGGAGGGGAGGGAGACCCAGGGCGGCTCGGCACGCGTGAGAGCCGAGGCGGCGTCGGGGGTAGTCGGCGTGGAGAGAAAAGGGGACCGAGAGAAGAAGAACCGAGAGGGAGAGATTGAGGCGTCGATGGAAGGCCGAAAAGAGGCAGGAGCGGGCGGCGAGAAAAAAAGGAGAAAAGGAGAGAAAAAAAGGGAAAAGGGAAAAAGAGGAAAATAGATAAAATAGGAAAGGTAATTAGGAACCCTGTAAAGGACCATTAGTTATATTCGCGAAATAGAAATTCTTTTAGGAATTGAGCGGAAACCTAGAAACCCTGCGATCCTATTTTGTAGAATTCGCTTAATTAATTAGACCGTAGTATCGCTTCGACACCATAGATGAAGTCGTAGAAACACAAAATAGTTCTTAAGTTCTTATAATAAATGTAATACCGTCAAGGGATTGAAACTGGTACGCGGTTATATTAAAAATCGTGTATCGTCGTTTAGACAACTCCATGGCATACTTAATTATTCAAATAATTTGGTTAGTAGCATTTAAAGTATAGAAATCCCTCCGGATTACTCAGGGTCATTAGAACAAACTAATGGGGTCCGATAAATGAAAATATGCATATCGATTAAACTTGTACGCATACGGATTAAATTAAGGAACTGTAATCTTGGACCATTCTTTTGCGGATTTAAAGACCCGGATAATTTAGTTAAGTCCATCTAAACAGTAGAAAACCATTAATCAGTATTTATGATGATTAGAATAAATAAATTGCCATCTGTAGATTAAAAACATAGCGTATACCTATTTAACTAAGGTATTGCCAATTAAGTCATTCAAGGTTGTAACTGAATACCAAATTAACCTAGATAGTGTTAAATCATGTAACTATCTTAGTAAATATTCTGGGTTAGAAAAGATAAATCAAATGATGCCCATAGACTGAAAAGTGCATGCATATTAGGTAAATTATCATAATGTTATTGAGATCCCTAGTGTACATTTCAATGCCCAGTTAATTTTATTAGTCGATTATAAAATGGTAGGAAAATCACTAATAAGTATTTTAATTATTAGAATAAACTAATAGTTATATTCTAAACTAATATCCATTAAAAGATGCAAAATGGTTTGCAATGACTAGAATAGCACGCTCCAATTTCAAACAGTATGCAAGGATATAACCTCGTGCGCGTCGAATAACTTGTAAATAGTGATTTAAATAGCATAGATCGTAACAATCCGCGGTCAGCTAAAATAAAACTCGGAGATTGTATGGAGGCGCTTTAGTATAATTTAAGTAATTAATTACTTAGAGGTTAATTTCATCGCTGTCGATAACTTAGAGAATCACACGTGTACTAGTTGCGAGAAAAGAACATGTCTCGAGAAGAAAGAATAAACCTTAAGACCTAAAATGAATTAGAGAAAAGAATAGATTCATATGCAACTAAAATAAATTAAATTAGTGTAATTGCATATGCGAAATCGGCTAAGGTTAATATTCGCGGGTACATTTGTATGTGCATCTAGTTAATTTTGTATAATCGGAAAATTACTAGGAACCAATAAAACGCCGGGTATGCTTACTAAATAAATTGTATCCCATAACGCTAGTACGATGATGTCGAACGACGAGTAGTGTACCGAAATTAGCCTCAGTTACCGCGATTAGGATAAATTGAGCGAAGCCATATCCTAGAGCACAAGCACATCGACACTTTGAATTTTATTATAATTCTGTAAATTAAATCGTAGCCGACGTATTTAATTGCAGGCGACAATCCAAACCACGGGAACGACTTCACCTGATCCTACGTGAATCCGAGTATATGGTTAAAATTCAGGCAAGCTTTCCTTTGATCAAGTCTTCAAATTATATTCCGTAAAACAAGTATTTTGTATTAATTTAGTATCACCCTGCATGAAAGAAATAAATCGAGCAATGGCTATAAGAGATAAGAGAAAAGAAATATATGGCAACTGATGGAGCAGTTGGCCACTTGAGTTAAATAAGAGGGTGGGCAGAGGTTGCCAGGGCAGGTGACATGGGGTAGGATGGGACCTCTGCATAAGAATAGAATATAAGGAATTACAAACTTCTTCCGTGTGAACAGACTGTACCAAACCGTATCAACCAACATTCCGTTTTTCACGGGCAGACTAGTACTCTATTGAGGTATTATATTCTCCACATGGGTAAGTATTATTTAGGGGAGGAACCCACAAGAGCCGGACCGATGCCGGAGTGGGGATCCACACCGTGAGAACTCGAGGCGATACGTAGGCCGAAGTGGGGAGGCGGATCGCAGAACCTAAGACCGATCGGATATTCAAGAACGGGTACGAAGGCGATATATTACGCGATTGGGTGTTGGGTGAGGGTCGAAACCACCCGACCAACAGTTAATGTCGCTTCGGTGGTCTGCGTGAGGGTGTTACCTCTCCAGGCTGCCGTTTGTGAGTAACTGGGTGGAGGTATATATCGAGGTAGATGTTATTAGCTCATGACTGCAGTGCAGGCGCCGCATCAAAGGAAATGCGGAAATCCGGAAGCCAACACGAGCAGCGTGATGATGGGTAAAGTGATACAAGCTTGCGCAATGCTTATCAAATCATGAATTCATGCCTGTTTCTGGGAAAGGAGAATTACGGAAACTTATGGGGGTTTTTGCTGTTCATGCGAATGCTCAGTAGTTTTCTAAAATAATAAATTGGAGTTCTTTCAAAACCAACAAAACTTATTTTCTATAAGTCTTGGGAAAGAAAATGAGAAAGAAAGGATAAGAAATGAGCAAGAGATTGAGGTAGGAATTGATATTCCTAAAGTGTAGAGGATAAGCATTCGGTGCATTTTTGCTAATAACGCTTGCTGAGTACTTATGTACCCACCCTTGCTATTATCTCCCTTTGCTTAGGAATATGTCAGTTCAGTCTGGATGAAATACCGTGGACTCGGAGTACAATAGGGACAAGGTGGACACCCCGTTTGGAGTAGTGTTTGGATAGAAAGTAGTTAGAATATTTTCATTTCTAAATATTGTAATATTCCCGCCATGGAGGCGTTGTAATAAATGTAGCCCTGCGTGGCGATATTTTTGTAATACCGAGTTGTCTCTAATTATTGTTCTGCTGCAACACTCTGATTGGATTATTATTCGTTAGAGCGATATTTTATCGGCTAAAACGAGTAATAATCCGTTGACCGATGTTATTACCCCATAGTAATGACGTGGATCGTCATAGATAGAATAAGAATCAGCATATTCCCCTGTATATCCCATACATAACAGTTTAGTTCCTAGCTACATACTTCCTTTTTTTTTGTGTATCCTGAACATTTTAATAACAAAAGTAGTTCACAGCTACAACAGCAATATGATATTCATCACTAACTCTAGTTGCAGTTGATCAGTCCGTTGTTCTTGCAGGGAAACAATAAACTGCATTCTGATAGGTTTAATTTTCAGCTCAGAGCTTACCTAAATTCAGAAAGTGTTTATCTGCAATTTTATCGATCCATTCAAGACCACTTGACTGGAGAAGCAACTCCATTACTGCATGCTATCGTGATTATTGGACCGTTGGCTTTATGATTGAAATCTGCCTTCAAAAGCACTTACCATCAAGAATGGCAAATAAGTTCCTGAGTAAAAAATCCGATAACACTCGAGTTTATCGACTCAACAACAGAAATCACATTGAGCCTGTGGTGTTTCGAGAAGAGAAGCATTGCATGAAAGAGCGTATCATGGGATCGAACGGGGAAGAAGGGCTCCCATAGGAACAACTTTGCTAACTAGGAAATCTGTTTAGTTCACCAGAGTAAGTGAGCAACAAACGAAACGTAAATATGTATAATTTCCATCTTATCGGGACACTAAGAAACCGTATCTTGAATTCCTGTCATCCAATTCAGTACACCGACATGTACTATGCTAACACGTGATTACTTTTTATATGATCGTCGATAGCAATCAAAGTAGGTGAATAATTGTAATACACTGTAGAAGCTTTTGCAAAATCTACTATCTTCCTTTTTTCCTTATATGCTAATCACTGAGAGCACATAGAAAAACAGCAAGGAAATAAGAAAAGAAATATTAATTTTTACCTCGCATGAAAACCCGCTGGACCGGAGACACGAAACCCAACTTGTGACTTGACTTCTCCTGAGCAGTGTGCTGCTGTGCTTTACTTGGCCCAAGGCAATAAGGTGCTACTGCTTTTGTTCTGGATGTGATGCCTTAAAAGTACCGCCTGATGGCTTGATGTTAGATGTGCTGACTTGAAAACATCACGTGATGGCTTTTGGTGCACCAATTGTGAAGAGCAGATGACGGACGACACAGCACTCGGTCCGAGGCAGAAGACGCTCGCTCGAGTGTTGCTGTCCATAGATCTTACGTCTCCGGATGTGGACGACTTCGATACGCTGGCCGAGGAAAGAAAACATCGTCTACTGTTCCCCGCACGAACAAGGATGCGTGTGATCTATTGTTCGTGAAGATTTCGGGGCTGGTGCAAAAACGCAGATCGAGGCAAAGACGAAACAACGAATTCGGCGAGACGCACGAGAACAGTCTCGGGACGAATTCGACGACGCGAGCCGCCGACAAATTTTTCGGAATAAATCTGCTATTTATTTATAAATTATGGTGGCTACAAAGTGCCCTTCTGACTCCTTTAAACTCTATCACGAAATTGGTATCTTCAAAAGCCCTAAGGTTAGCCCTTAACCTCATCTCTATTTACAGTCTAGAGCCCAAAACTTGGGTGAGCCTAATCTCACGAATTCTAATCCAATTCCAACAACAAAGGGACTCGAAACCCTTCCTAACACGGATTTTCTAAAATTCTAACTTTTCTAACTCATCATGTATCGAAGCCTCTAGGACCGCACCTCTCGTAACTTCTCCACGCATAATTCAATACGTGTCGTAGCCTCTGGACCGCGCCTCCATAGCTCCAACACATATCATCCATCTCTGATCTCCATGCGCCTCAAGCATGAGCCCGACTATCTCGTGACCTCCTTGACCATCTGAACCTCGAATCTCCCATCCTAGTCCCAGTCCACCTCGTCACCGACAATAATCGCATCCATGCTCAACCTGCACATGCAAAGACCAAAGAATATTTTTTTGGCACAAGTTCGTCCCAACTTGACCAAGATTAGTCCACACACACGCCACACACCTCAAGTAACAGTAAGCAACATCATCAATTATTCATCACAAATTTACCATTGTCAATTATTCATCACCAAGATATTCTAGACTAAACCATATGGTCTAACACTTTTGCATAGTGGCTCAGTGCCCACTTTGTCAAGTTCCTAGAACAATGTAATTGACGAACTTGCCATCAAGATTAGATGGCAAGAAAAAAAAAAAAATCTTTGCATCGGTATTAAAACCTACACAATCTGCCTTAAGCAACAACACGCAATTGATGGACGGCCCGACCAAAATAAACTGAAGGATACACAAAGATTGAGAACAACATACTATCTACGCTGGGCCAACGACTGAAAAATTCATAACATCTCTACTAATATAAAAGAGAAGTTTATCCATTCACCACTCTCCCTTGTCCCTCCTGCATCTCGTACTTATAAAAGAGCAATTTTCACCCTTCACGCCATGACCTCTCTGTTCTCGACAACTGCCTGCCAACGTCTTCCCTCATCGATCGATGAAACAAATACACCGTAGAACCCACGTGTTTACCTCTCTGTCAATCCTGTTGCAGTTTCCTTCTGATCTCAACCTCTCTGTTCTCGGCAACTGGCTGCCCACATCTTCCCTCATCGATCGATGAAACAAATACGCCACAGGACCCATGTTTCTACCTCTCAGTCAATCATGTTGCAGTTTCCTTCTGATCTCAACCTCTCCTACCTTCCCTCAACTTGATCCACGTTGTCTCTGGTCTCCACCCTCTCCCTTCGTTTCATGATTCATGAAATCCAATCTAGTACACACTGGATCGGGGTTTGGCGATAGCAGATGGGAGCTCACAGGGTGGCATCGCGGGAATTGCAGCAAGCGTGGTGAAAGCATCAAGGCCCCTAAAAATTAGCTTTGGTAATTAATGATAATATTATGCTTGGGACTAACATATGTGCTAAGATATGATAAAAGGTTTAGTCCTGAAGCAAATATGACAACACAACAATAGTATGCAAAGACTAGCAAGGATCGACTTAGCTCCAAAACAAAGGTGAAAGTTTAGTTTTTGGTCTTTTTAATTTTGCCAGTCTTAGAGTATGGAGAAAAGGCCGGATTGGTAAGTTAGACGTCGTACTATAAAGGGGATCATAGTTAGTAGCTTGAGAATTGACTTTATGTCATATTGATCAACAAATCGTCATGCATGCATCTAAAACTATCTTTAGAGTCTTCTGTCAGGAAAAAGGTAGTACCGGCTAGGACTTGTGGTACTACCAGCCGGTGGTAATACCGTCGTTATGGAGCGGTACTACTGACCAGCGGTAGTACCGATTTTTCTGTGGTACTTTTTTTAAAGAGCATATTTTTGATCAAATCTTGAAGCTCTGGAAATCGGTACTACCGATCTCAAGGTGCGGTACTACTACCGATCTCAAGGTGCGGTACTACTGCAGTGTGGTAGTATCGATCCTAGATGATAGTAATACCGCAATACCTATTCAGCGGCTAGTTCAGATGCATTAAATGCACTCAATATAATTGTTGAACAGTAGGTGCGGTAGACCAGGCATAGATGGCAATAGTACCACATCTACTGAATTTTCAGGGATTTATTCCAAACGGTTGAATTTATGGTTGGGGGTTATAAATACCTCCTTACTAGCACAAGGACATATATTTAGGACTTCATTGAATACACTAGAGCCTTGTGTACACTCTCCTCTACTCATTTGCTCATATTTCTCATTTTTGAGTAGTTGAAGAGCATTAAGTGCATTGAGTTATTCGTTGATCATTTTGGCACTTGTTTCTCCTCAAGAAAACACTGTGGTTTATTACTCTTAGTGCTTGTCGGCACCTAGATAGTTTGAGAGGAGTTTGTGCGATGATCTCTTTTAAGAAACTTGTGAAGAGGCTTGGCGTCAATTATAAGTGGTTTAGTGCTCACTATCTCCGAAGCAGAGAAAGAGCAACCTTAGTGGATTGAGGTCATTAGGCTTAATTCGCGGAGCCGGTCCAATTCATTTATACTTACCTCAATGTGGATTAGTGAAGACCAGCAAGTCTTCGATACCGTGGGAAAATATCACTTGTCTTCATCGTGGTTATCTCTTATCTTTACTCTTCCGTATTTACTTTTCTAGCTATTAAATTATCATATCTTGTGTAGCTAGAATTGTATTTGGTAGAGACATAACTTGTGGTGCTATATAAACTTAGAAAATTCACTCTTAACATGTGATAGGTTCATTTATCGATCCTTGTTTATATTAGTTAGAATTAGAGCGAAAATTTTTAGAACCTCATATTCGCCCTCCTCTAATCGGTTATACTTGATCCTACAAGTCGTATTAAAGCTTGGTCTGTCATTGATTTAGACTTCACCGTCTAAGAGAGAAGAATGGCTAGTGAGGAAATTGCTATAAGAAAGTTACATCTTTTTTATGGCTCAAATTATGCATATTAGAAAATTAGATTGTCTATTTATTTAAAGGCTATGAGCCTAAGTATACGAAGAATTATAAATGAGGATTGTGATGTGCCTCTTGATCCACACCACCCCACGAAACTTGAGGAGTGCAATGCTTATTTAGATGCTCAAGCGATGAACACTCTTTTTGGAGCTTTGAACGCGGTGGGTTCAATTGAGATAGCAATTTAGAAACCGCTCATGAGATATAGACAATCCTCTCAGAAATCCATGAAGGAACATCCACAGTCAAAGATGTCAAATTACATAGACTCGAATCAAACATGGGACATTTGCAACGTTGCCTCATGAGGACATTAACGAAATATTTTCACGTCTCGATAACATTGTAAATGAACTCAAGGGTCTATGCACCTCACTAACCGATGTTGATATTATGAGAAAAATGCTTAGACTCTTACCGGAGAAGTATGAGATATTGGTGGCTCTCTTTCTCAATTCACACGAGTTGCCAAAGATGATGCCGACTTAACTCTTGGACAACCTCATAACCAATGAGTTATACAAGAAGGACAAAGAAGAACTTTTAGAGCAATCCTTCTCCAAGAGCAAGAAGGTTACCGCTTTGAAAGCAAAAACGATATCTAGCGATGAGTCGGAAGGCCAAGAGGATGACTTCGAGGAGGAATTAGCTCTCCTCGTGAGAAAAATAAAGAAGTTCATAAGAAAGCGCTCAAACCAAAGTGCAAGCTATGACAAAAGCAAGTATGGGTGCTCCTACAACGACAACAAGCGCTACAACAATATTTGTTGCTATGAGTGTGATGAGAAAGGACACATTACCTCTCATTGCTCAACAAAAAAGAATGACAAGGGCAAGTCAATCGAGAAGAAGGACTTCAATAGCAAGAAGAAATTTTTCAAAAATTTTCAAAAGGATGATAAGAATGAATCCCATATTGGAGAATGTGACTCTGATGAGAAGTACACCGACTCCGACTCCAATGATGATGAGTCCTCCAAGAAAAGAGGACTTGTCGGCATTGCCATTAAGGAGATTTTATCGTTATTCTGTCTCCTACATGCCTTATGGCAAAAGAAGAAAAGATTAAATCTCTCGATGATAATGAACCCTCCTACGATGAACTAATGGATATGCTTGAAAATTTAAATGAATATATTGGGAAGGAGAAATCAAAATTTAAAGTCTTGAAGAGATAATATCTCTCTCTAAAGGATTCTTATGAGGAGCTAAAGGAAGTTCATGACTCACTCCTTTAAAAGGATTCAAGCAAATCTCATACTAGTATATGCAACAACCACTTGATTATGAGAATAAGAAGTATCCAAGGCATATAAAACACGCGCGTAGAAACTACAAGAGCTAGGTTTTGTGCCCTCTAAAGTAGATACTTTGTTATTCACATTTAGAGAAGGTAAGGTTTTCATCTACATACTTATATATGTTGATGACATTATTATTGCAAACTCAAGTGCGGATGCTATTGATAAGTTGATACAACAGCTCATAAGAGATTTTGCAGTTAAAGATCTCGGAGAATTTACTTCTTGGGTATTGAGGCAGCACCCAAGAATGGAGGGCTAATTCTTACTCAGAAAAAATATGTTTCTGACTTGCTTCGGAGAGTAAACATGGCCAACTGTAAACCAGCAGCTACACCCATGTCAAGCACTGAGAAGTTGTCGAAAGTTCAGGGGAAGCCACTCTCAGAATCTGATGCTCATCTGTACATAAGCACAGTAGGAACTATCCAGTGCTTAACCCTTACTCGAATATATCGTTTGCAGTTTATAAGGTATTCCAATTTCTTCAGGCACCCATAGATGTTCATTGGACTGCAGCAAAAAGAATACTAAGGTTCTTGAAGGGTACTACAACGGAGGCACTTATCATTCAAAAGGCACCATCGAAACTTCTCAGTGCATTCACTGATGCCGACTGGGCTGGCTGCATGGATGATCGACACTCGAAAAGTGGCTTTGTTGTTTTCTTCAGCTCCAATCTGATTGCGTGGAGTTCTAGGAAGCAACCCACTGTTTCTCAGTCGAGCACAGAAGCTGAATACAAAGCTATTGCCAATGAGACAGTGAAGCTCATTTGGTTACAATCTTTGCCGAAAGAGCTTGGAATTTATCAAGGCCGAGCTCCTTCCTTGTGGTGTGATAACCTTGGTGCAGCGTATCTCACAGCTAACTCAGTGTCTCATGCTCATACAAAGCACATCGAGATTGATTTTCGTTTTGTTAGAGAAAGGGTTGTAGCATGTGCACTAGACGTTTGGCCAGTTTCCTTGAAGATCGGCTGGCAGATATCTTCACCAAGGCCTTGTCGAGCGAATCATTTTCTCATTTGCAATACAATCTCAATCTAGGAGGTATCGGTTGAGATTGAGGGGGTCAATCGGAAGAAATAGATTCTCTCCTGTTTAGAAAAGATAAGCTTTCGGTTGTGCCAAATGTAGCAAATCTAGCACAGTCAAACTCTCTATATTTTTGTGCTTATCTTTTTCCTGTACACGGTTACAATTGTAATCTTTGTTCTATAGAAAGAGAAGAGAACCGAGAGAGGTTCTTTGCGGCCCATATGTTAGAAATAATCTTGACTTAGAGTTCAAGACGTATTAGAGTCCGTCTCTATGTGTAACTCAAGTTGAAGTTGTGTCCAACTTGGAGTCCGAATATGTATGCTAGTTGGAGAGTATTAACCTATATATTGAGAAGGCTTGTAACAAGTTTTGTAAGAAGAAGAAGAAAAAGAAGGGAAAAAGGGAGCAAATAAGAGAATAGAGAAATTCAGAAATTCTCTTGTGTTCTCTCAGTTTATTTACGATGTGCGTATTTTCTCTTGGAATAAAGTTAACAAGTGGTATCAGAGCCACGCAGCGCTCCTGAGGTATTGCACGTAGTCTCGGCGCCCCTGTTCTGGCGTGTTCTCCCATCGCGTTTCGCCGTCTCCGAAGCGCAAAGGACAACAAGTACGTCTTCGCTTTTTACCTTCGGTTCTGGCGCGTTCCGAAGCAACAAGAGGCAGGCGCCATGCGTTTTGTCCTTTGGTTCTTCTGTCCGTGCGGCGACGGTGGAAAAGCGAAGTCTCCGTCCGTCCGTCCATCTCCGAGACGATGAATGCTCAGCGATGATGAATCAACAGTGCTCTAATAATGAGTTGAGTCAAGGACGTTGAGATAATGTGTTGCCGTCCAAACTCAATTAAGGTTGAAAGAAATTGGAACGTTGAGGAGATGTGTCACCGTTCTGTGTCAAGTATGAGTTTAGTAAGTCGTAGTTGAGTCCGACTCCCTCAATATGTTAGAATCTTTGCATCTGGATGGACCCATACCAGTTGAGTTCAGTCCCTACATGTAGTTTGCATGTAGAACGCTTCTTATGGAGGCGTGGCTGATAGTTCATAATGCATTGAGGCTAAAACTAGAGTATGTCAAGTCAAGATTAAATGAGAGATTGTTAGAAATAATCTTGACTCAGGGTTGAAGACGTATTAGAGTCCGTCTCCGTGTGTATCTCAATTTGAAGTTGTGTCCAACTTAAAGTCCGAATATGTATGCTAGTAGGAGAGTATTAGCCTATATATTAAGGAGGCTTGTAACTAGTTTTGTAAGAAGAACAGAAGAAAAAGAAAAATGAGGAGCAAATAAGAGAATAGAGAAATTCAGAAATTCTTCTGTATTCTCTCGGTTTATTTGTGATGTGCGCGTTTTCTCCTAGAAGAAAGGGCACAATCAAACTCTATATTTTTGTGCTTATCTTTTTCCTGTACACGGTCACAATTGTAATCATTGTTCTATATAAAGAGGAGAACCGAGAGAGGTTCATTGCGGCCCACATCATTATATATTTCTGTTAGCCACAGAGAGAGGCGGGGAATCACCCGGTGTAGCTGCTTCGTAAGGTGGTCTCGGCAGCACGCCGCGCTGATCCGCACACATTATAGCCAAAATGCGGGCGCCGATGCGGTCTCCATACTCGCCCACGCGCGGCAGCGACGGCGCGCTGCTCGATCGAGCGCAGCCGCACAGCGGCACAGATACACCCGCAACAGCAACTCAGGGACACTTGCGATTTTGCTGTAGATACGATATGAGGATGGAGCAGAGAGCGCTGGAGTCTGATCGGCAACAACGAAGGATCTCATATCGTAGTAGACAGTCACAAAACACACAGAAAACAAAAAAAAAAAAACATCCATATTCCAAGGCATGCCTTATGTACGCGCAGCTACACTTCTCACACAGATTTCGCGGATACATCATACATGAACTGCAGGGCTTCACATTCCACTGCGTCTGCCTGTTCCATTGCATGCCTATAAAGCAGCTCTCAGTTCTCAAGGGCATAGAGATATAGCATATCTAGAACAGAGTTTAAGAACAGAGCTGCTCACGCAGGTGGATAAAGAGTGTTCACTGATGCTGGCACTGCAATAGGATTATTCAGCTGATGTCAAAGGAAATGATAGTCATGGTCTAGCTCCTCATCATCTAGTACTACGGAATTCAAATGCAATAATGCTACAGTAGCATGATGTCCAGATCAGGTGGAAAGCAAACAGCAGTACATGACAGCGAATAATTGAGCTCAACGCTTCCTCCTGTTCGTTCGCCACTGTCTCAGCACGAACTGAACAGCTTCCTTCAGACTCGCCTTCCGTTCTTCTCTGTAGTTCCACAGCTCTCCCACGGGATACCTGCCGCCAGCGTTGTACTCATTAATTTCACGCAGTGCCTTTGTCACCAACGCATATATTTCTTCACCATGCTCTTCTTTTAATTCTCCAAGCTTTGCATCATCCTCAATTATTTCCTACAGAACAGCACGCACTGACTTAGATGCCCAAGAAAGGTCCACAGGTAATGAGGTCATAGGACAATATCCATATGATTGCCTGAAAATCATTGTAAATAGCACAATATGGTGGCGCAGGAACTAGCATTTAACAATATCCAAGATGACAATTGTATATGCATCATTACAAAGCACTCCAATAACAAAAATGCAACAACAAAACACAAAACCATAAAAATGCCACCCCAAAATAACAAAAACATGTATGCAAGAGAAGGGATTTAAACATTTAAAAGAAAATTAACAAATGTTACAGGAAAGGTTTGCACTACTAGTAACTCAACAATTGTAAGCTACGGAAGTATGGAAGTATGCAGAAGCAGTGGTTACAAATAAAGATTCATACCGTCTCCTTCCCATCAACCATGACAATCCTAAAAGGGTGCCAATCTGGATTTTTAATTTCAGCTTCCCACTTCGAACAGAGAATGGCAGCAGTAACTTCTGCATCCTCTGTCGGCAACTTTTGTCTGCAAGCATTTGAAAATGCTTTCAGATCAAGCTCACCCATTCTCTTGATTCCTATATGTGCTCGGCTAGCTGAAAGATCAAGCAAGCCCTGTGGAACATGCAGCAGATCAAAAGATGAATGGCCATGAAATATGAAGCAAAACATTAAACACATCAATCTCATAACTGAAACAACATAACACAGTAAACACCGCACAATTTGATCGACTTAACATACATTTTCCAGCTCTTTCCGAGCTTCTTGCATTTCAATAGTGCTTTTTCTTTCTTTGATAATCAGAGTTTGGTTAAGTGACTCCATTGCATCCAGTTCATCCATCTTTTCTTGCAGCTCCTCACTCAGCTCATTGATTTTATTCTTTGATGTTGAATCTTCATCACCTGGCATATGCTTCATCACTTCCAATTTGCCCTTCAGCTGCTGTATTTCTAATTCAAGCTTCTGTTTTGCATCCAACTGCTGTTCTAACTTCAGGATCTTGTTTAAAGCAGCTTCTTTCTCTCTCTGCAGTTTCCATACAGTAAGACTTCCATACAAAACATATGGTTCAAAAACTAAGCAACATACCACACAAAGGGGACCAGGACACATACCTTATGTTCTCCTACAAGCTTAAGCACATTCTCATCAGCCCTCTGTTGTTCCAATGTTGCCAACTTAAGATGGTTTGATTTAATAGCATTCTGAATTCAAGCAACAACAAAGTTACATAAGTTGCATGCCTATTTCTAAATGATAGGGCCTAACCTTTTGCACTATAGTACCTCAGCACTATAAATGATAGGGCCTAACCTTTTGCACTATAAAACGATACTGAACTAATAAAATATATGAAGATCACTAATAATAAACAGTTGCCAACAGAAAATAAACATTACACACAAGTTACCAGCAAAATAACACACCCAGAAAATCAAATCTCTTCCATTTTTTTAAAAAAAGGTAGCAAAGAAGACAAGATGCAAGAAATCACACACCTTCTGCTTCTCCTGCTCAAGGTTCCTTCTGTCATAATCACTTTTTGCAGCAAGGTCATCAAGCTGCTGGGATCTCGCATTAAGTTCACTCATCTTGGACTCCAGTTCTGAACGCAGCTTTTGATTATCATCAATGATCTTTTGTGAATGCCTGCGAGCTAGCTGCTGCATCTTGCGAATTTCTGGTAGTGATTAAGTTTAAGTGATTATTTTAACAATTGAAAACTTGGAGCTGCTGAGGATAGAAATACATGAATCCTGGCACATATACCATTATGAAACAGATAAGTAGGAAAAAAAATCATAAACCTTCATTATATGACTGGAGGAGCTGTTCCCTTTGCCCCATCATCTTCTCAAGTGATGCAGTTGTCTCATTGTATCTACATTCAAGCTCCTGTAAATGCCTATTCTTCACCTCAATTTGGTTAGCTAAATTAGCTACAAGTTTGTCAGTTTTACGTGCCCCTTCATTCTCAAGGTCATTGATAGTTTTCAAGTCACCATTTTTTCTTAAGTGGTCCCCAATTAGCCCTGGAGAACTGTGATCTTCAGCCCTTGCAACCCATCCAAAAAGCTTTGACCCTTGATACTGTTTTTGCTTCCAGTCCCTTTTACCAAATCCTTCTGCCTCGAAGTAATTTTCAAAGGCAAGTGCGTTTCTGAAACCATTCCAATCTTTTGCAAACTCAACAATAGCATTCCCTGTATGACCTCTAAAATTCCATAAAGGAATGACCTTCAGTGCGCCAAAGCGTGACAGTTGCTCCTTCAAACGATTTCCACTTTCTCCAACTTGGCGCCCATCCTTCCATTCAGTAGGCACATTAACTAGAACACCCATCCAGGGCCACACAAACTTCTCATCTCTGTTTGGAAGAGGTCGTGGCTCCACAGCAATTGACTGTGACTGTGGCTCGGGGCATTTAGCAAGGCCATTCTTCAAATGCTTGGCAAGGGCACGGTGGGTTGCCTTTTCTTTTGCGTGTCGATTAGGTGCTGCACCTACTCCTGAGGCATGCTGAAGAAGATTATGTATACTGTAATCTTTCTTCTTCTTGCTGCTACAGAATGGGCAACTGTAACTCGCACCATTCTTAACTTTTAAATCTCCTGACATCAGGCGTGCATAAATTTTGCCTTCATACTCATCAATCTCAGAATCACTAATTTCTGAATCATCGTCTGAACTATAATCCATTTTCAAAAAGGAGGGAAAATCTTGATAACCTAGACAAGAAATAAAGATAGAGAACATAATATCAGTGTATTTTATGAACTCAGCCAACATTATGGAATGCCAATAAGGATATCATCACTTGTAACAGTAGAGAGGAATAACCCACGTTTTCTTAAATAGCAACAGACTAGAAGTAGAATGTTAGATGTAACTCTAGCAATAGGAGATAAACATATCGACTCACCAAAGAAAACTTGAACATATTGCATCAAACCATATTTTGATTAGCATAGTGTTGATCTAACAAAGTGTGTAGCAAACAACAAAGTGTTTAGCCGTTTACAAGTTGCAAACCGTATAGGCACAACTAAAATTATCCAGAAAAACTATTTTTAACACAAACAAAAGCTTACATCCCCAATTTTCCAGAAAATTCAATCAAAGTTCAAGATCAATCAGATGAATCCATACAAAAAATGCACGTCAAAATCATCGCCCCAAATTTGAAGCAATGCTAGAACAATAGCGAAAGACCAAGAACTGATAATCCTATTCTACAACTACAAACAGCGTAAAGCAAATTTGCAGGGGAAAACCACAACAGCCTATACTTTTGGATTTTCAGACACCACATGTTCCAACCATTTAGACAAGAAGCAATGCATGTTCAATACCCCGAGGTTTTCCCACATGATTGAAAGATGAGTTAGAGGCTTAAGCTTAATGCTGCAGACACCGAGTGACATCAGTCAAAACTTGGATGAGCTGCCTAACAAATAATTGCCAGTAGCTCTATAAGCTCATCTTCAATTAAAAAAACTGTATCTTTTTATATAATGAAGCACCATATCATGAATAAATCACAAGAACAGTCTAATATATTCTTATTACAGCAAAATAACTCTTTTGCCGGGTCTACAGAAAAATAACAACCAGGGAAGATAATAGAGATACAGCAACTAAGCGAACATATGCCTAACAAAGGAGATCAGATTAGAACATCACAAACAAAACAGATCATAGAGACCACAGAAAACCTCTGTGGATTATTATGGACAAGGAACTGAGCAAAAGAGGATACAGCAAAGATAAGCAGGGGCGGACCTAACGTGGGACATGGGGGTTCAGTTGAACCCCCAAAAATATGGAAAAATAAAGACTGCTACTGGTAATCCACAACGCAGCAAGCAAATCCACCACAAAATCCATGGACTGGACTATCCATCCCAGAAAGGAAGATTTGGATGAGATTGCTCACGGAAAAGAAAAGATCCTCAGGACAAAGCTCACTCTTAGAACAATCCAAGCAAGCTAGGGCTTCCTTACCAGCGAAAGAAGAGATCAATCCGGCAGAGCGGAGGACGACGACGACGCCTAGGAGAGAAGAATTCCTTCGCTTCGAGGGTTAAATGACGTTGGCGTGAGAATTTGAGACAAACGGCGAAGCAATAGCCGCCGCCGCCGCCGCCGCCGTCGCGACGAGATACGGAGGAGAGCTCAAGGAAGAGGATGGGCTGGAACTAGAGACGAGAGGTTTGGATCGGGCTATTGCGGATTTGGGGAGGGGGAGGAGGAGGAGGAGGGAGGAGGATAGAAACCGATGGTCTGTCTTGTGCTGAATATTGGTCTGTCTTGTGCTGAATATTGGGGATTCATTCTAGTCTAGGGATCGCGTAGGAGAAAACCGGATTCGTCAGTTCTAGCTATTTGTTGACGGAAGGGAGCAACGACAGTGTTAATCAAGAAAAAAAAAAGTAGAAATAGCAACCGGCCAAAAGCCGAAGAAAAAAGGCAGAAGGAGATGGTGGTTTTCTTCTTCTCACGAGCTTAGTTAACGATTTGATTTTCTCTATATTTATTAATTTAATTAGAAATTAGAGTTGAAATTAGAGAAGAAGTAAAAATTATTCGTTAGAGAAAAGACTAGTATATCGACTAATCTGCTATATTGTTCTCCTATAATTTTAGATACTGTATGAGAGTAATTTAAGAATATCATCTACTAGATAATTGTAAAGAAAATGTATCGTTTTCCGTGGCCGCTTGGGACTCACTGGCTAGCCGCCGTCTTCAACCTCGACCTCGCCATCTTCAGTGTGGACGGGGAGGGATCGGATGTGAGAGGATGGTAGAAGGAAGAGAGAGTATGAGCAGGGAAAGGCTGGGGAGGGGATCAGTTTTTTGCCCTTTAATTTTGATGTGGGTCCCACCACCAATAATTGATATTGGAATCGGTGCAGTCATCCGAGGACATGTACAATGGTATAGATAACTAATGTCGATAGTATTATTTTATATTATTTATAGATAATATTAAATGCACATTCTATAATAAGTTGTTTATAATATGTTATCTAGAAAATACAGACAATATTGATATAATGGTCCGTAAGTTATTTATAGCAGATTATTTTCTCGCGTTTTGACCGTCCATAGAATTACAATTGACCTCTTTCTCTTTCATCTACTTCAGCAAATTTCTATGTGGCACCTCTTATAGTGTCACCCTATTATACATGTCCGAAGCAATGTACAATAGTCTGTCTTTTAAGGTTGTAAGATTTTTATCTCACCTAAAGATAGCACTATATACAATCTCCCTAGCAGTAAATTATTTCTCTAATTATTTTATATTATTTTTATCATAACTTTCGACCTCACACCCTCTCACTATTTGCATTGGTATATGAGCTTAAGTCGTTTCTTGAATAAGAGACAGTACATTATTTTTCCTCACCCACTCTTCTCTCTATATAGAATTTTACTTATTTAATATAGTTAAGATATAACTAAGATGATACTATTAGAGATCTGTAAGTCCCTTTTTTTATAAGCTGAAATATTTTTTGATTCTTATAGAAAATACACTATTTTGTATAACTTTTTTGGATGTTCTAGACAAATCCTAAAGCACTGCCACCGCCCCAAGCTTGTTGTTGTGCCGCTGTCCAAACAAATCACGCCCCAAACTTGCCACACAAACATCGAATTGATCATGCTACCGTACCGTCCAGTGGAATTCCGCCCCAAGCTGAATTTTTTTTTACAAATAATCTAATTTTTATTCGAAATAACAAAAATATATCCGCACCAATATTTTTTTACAGAAATAGGCTCCAGTCGCCTAACCGTCGGGCGACTGGAGCTTATCGCCCAATGAAAAAGCGACGACAAAGGTCTCTACGGCCGTTGGGGCAGCTGGAACCTGTCGCCCAGTGGCTAGGCGACAGCAAGTGCAGTCGCCCAGCCACAGGGCGACTGCAAGCTACCCTGTGTGAGTTTTGTAGATTTTGTTAATTTTCTAGATTATGACTAGAAGGTAATCTGTTGGATTCGTAATAAAAAATTATGATCATTGTATGTTGTTGTCGGCTGAAAAAATTTGTGAAACTTTTTTTAAGAACGATTGAACTTAAAATGATCGGTAACTATGATGATAAGTGATATTGTGATGTTACCGGGAATTCGTACACGGAGGAAAACTGGTCTGTTAATATTGTTGGATAACTTGGTATGTGAATAATTGAATGTGAAAAGACAAGACAATAAGCTTGTCTGAATTAAAATAGACTTCATGCTACAGTTGGGAGTAACATGCCGCGTAGGGTTTGATTACATGCATAACATAGAGCATCATGTGCGACTAACTAACCCAACTGCTCGTACGACCTACTGCGTGGACCGAGGCTATTTTCCCTTCCTTACGAGCTCGGCGTTGAACTCCTCAACGGCCTATTTTACCTTGGTCGTCATTTCCCTCTTTTTCTCATGCTCTCTCTCACGATCCTCGCTCTCCGTACGCATGCACGCCTCGAGATGAGCTTTCGTCTCCTGTTGTATACGCTCGGTTTGCTCGTCCTTGCGACGCTCCTCCTCCCGGATCTCGGAGGACCTTGTGACGTTCCACTGCTCGAAGTCGAGGGCCCACTGGTTCTCTGGGTGGATCTCAAGATCAATCCATTTGCGGTAGCCACATAGGGATTCTAGGGACTATGAATACACGGGAGATATTGTTAGTGCGTAGTTTGAATGAGAAGAAGTAGGGGAAACGGTGCACCTGGTCCTTACGGCTACCGATAGGTCGCGGTATCTAGACGGAGGTCGAGATAGTCACTGGAGTAGTTTGCGCAACCCCAGTAACGCATACCTAGGCTGAGGTGATGCTTATACTTGAAGAACTTGCACGGATCTCAGCACCAATAAAATGGGTGTCTCCCTCTCTGGTGGGTGTTGCGGTGAACGATCGGTAGGAATGTTCGGGATAGGGTTGTTGCTATAGGTAGCGTCATTGCGGGGAGCTGACCTTGTAGCACGCTGCGCTTGTTCTACCCTGGCCGCAGCAGCCATTACTTTCTCATCGCGGGCGGCAACTAACCTTGTTAGGTAATGGATCTCCTCCCATTGCTTCATCATCTTGTCCCATTGCTTCTTCTGCCTCTTGTCCATCTTGGTGTGGTGAACTAAGCGCCGGAGTAGTATGGGGTTTGCTTGTGTAGTGTTCTCTCAAAAATTCGTTTGACCTCCTTTTATAGGTGTCGGACCCGGATTTACAATCCAGAATTCTCTGTGATTCCACCGCACTATTCCCTGGATCAGTAGGTAGTGCTCACGGATACAGTACCGAACATCAAAATACATATCATGCGGAAGCGTAAATATAATAATAGATTTACTCATGGGCCGATCAGGCCGAAATCAATAAAATGCAGCAGCGGAAATGAAACACATAGGTAGGACGCTCAGGACATGCCCACAGGCAGCCAACTAGAGTATGCGACCTAGTTCGTGACATCTTCATCTTCTTCACCATCATGACCAAGTGTATCGCTGAAGCGTAGCGATTTGACTCCTAATTCTGGATTAATTAAGTGAGAGAGGGTGAGCACAAACCACCGTGCTCCGTGAGCCAATACACAGGATACAAATAGATAACATGCATGGCTTATCAAGGGAAGGCTTGAGTTATTTGATTTACCATAAATTGCTTTTAAAATATGATACATAGAAATTTCCTGAGACCTAGTCGTTTGAACTAAAACATAATGCGTGAAAGAATGCAATAATAGCAGCGATACAGATTCTATCCACCATTACATAGTTTCTACACCATATGCTAACCTTTCAGCGTTATAACCGCTTACCTTATCACGGGGCGACACCCAGGGCAATACAAATCAGGGTTTTTCAGTGCCCTCCACTTTTCTAATTCCACCCATAAATTTTTTGAAATAGAACTATATCTGGTTAAGTTTTCATGTCCACCCTTGACCGTGGGTACGGCTATTCGAATAGTTTTGGCTCTGTAGAGTTTGTACACTTTACCCATAAAAGACAATCTGCTCGTTGCTCCACACGATTCCTTAGTCATGCGGTTGAGTATATCATCACAAGGCTATTACAATGCATTTTCCTTAGCAGAGTCACGTCCGCTAAGGTTTCACTCCTTTTGGGGTACGACCACCCTTCTAGGAGTCCCCTCTTGCGCCGTCACGTTGGAGGATGTGGCCATCCTCTGCCCGCCCGTGGTCACACCGGCGCAACACATACTGAGTCGATGCAAATTAGTTAGCCCAGTCTATAATTTGTCAGCTTGTGATTGTACTGTTGTACACTAGGAGGTCATCACAAGGTTTGGTCCTTATGGTTATCTGGGCGGTCCTACCACAAACCACACACTGTGCTTCCACTACACCACACACCCAGTCCCCGTACCATCCGCCCAGATATTTAAGCAAGTTGGGGTTTTTGGGAGCATAAAATAATCATGTCAAAATATACCAGCCATTTCCACCCATGACTTCCCAAATTAGTTTCTCATAATTAAAAGTGATGATTGGGGCATTTTGGTGCCCCGATTATCTAAGCAGTACCAAGCATGACGAATATCTGTAGACTTATTTTTGAAAGGTTACCATTATAATTTTCCTAGGGTGACAAGGCTCAAATGTTCAACCATTTCAAAGGAGGTGTAATACTAACAAGTCAAGTAATAGGTATATAACTAGAATCTTAAAACAAACATATATTTGCATATGAAATAACATCATACAATTTGATAATTTAAACAAAAGTAATTTGCAAGAATTTGATAATTCAAAGTATTAACTCACCTTGCGCGGTTTACCACGGTTTTGAGCTCACTCAAAGCTTTCTCATTCGTTTGTCTTAAGCTTCTGGTCTTTATCTTCATCTTGCTCTTGGTGTCACTTGATCCATTGATTCTTCAAAACTCCAATTTGTAATTATGCGCTAAACAAGCTGAATCCAAATAAAGGCAAATAACTCAAAGATTCAAATAAATCCAATTGAACTTGATTAATTTTTATTATGATTAAACGGGTGATTTGAGGTTGGGTTGATTGGGCACGGTGTACAGATGGAGTCAAATAGGGTTGGAGCAAAGTGGTGAATGGATGAGGGGAATTCGCCGAGATGGATGTTTAAGGAAGGTTCATGATAAAGGAATGTTCACAAGAATATTCCGCTTTGGATTTGAGGATGGCTAGGCATAGCCGACTTTAGAATACCATGCATCGATCTTTTATTTAATAACTTCTTTTATTATTTTTATATTTATTTAGGAAGTTCCATGAATTAGGTTAGACTTACGGGCAATTGTAAGAGTTTGGTTGGGGTACTGAGCACTATTTGTTGGATGTTAATATTAAGATTTAGGGCATGAGTTCTACACATAATGTGTACATTTTTACTTTATCGAATAAATCTTAGAGTTCATAACTCTTGTAAATTCAGGATGTGATATTTTATGGTGTTTTAATTATCGTGAGTTGAATTATTAGTTTGAATGATCGGCCCATAATTTATTAAAGCATGGGATTATTTATCCAATTATCACTTTTTATCGGTTAGCTTTAATTATTATTTACCATTGATCCGCGACTCTTGAACCATTCTAGGGTTTAAACGTATCTAGGAAAAATGCAATTCTTTGTTATGTCTATGCATTACTAGACTTTAAATTACTATCTATTGGTGCGTTAGCGGATTATCTTCACTATGGCCCAATCAATTTATCTTAATATCACTTTATTCATTAATTTGTAGGTTGGCAAGACTCTTATGATAATTATATATTCACACCAATCTACATGTCAGGGGTGTCTTTTGTTAGTACTGGAGTTTAAAATACCTTTTAATGTCCTACTATTTATATTTAGTGTCTTAGTTAATTATATGCGATACAGCCTCTAATTTAATTTGGGTACTACAGTCTAAATGTTAGTGGCTTAATACTCAAGTCATTTAATCAATATTAAAAAAGGTTCTCATAATTTCTAAGACATATAAATTACAGTTATGGTTTAAACCATGTAGTGGTCAGTTCTATAATCTTTACTAATATGCAAGGACTATGATTTATTCTTTAGGCAACCTTCATTTACTAAATCATCATTTCATGAGAGCATAGACCTAAACAAGATTTTATTTTCTCAACTTCTCACAAAACAATCTTTTTTTCCATGATTGCAAATAGGATGCCCGTGAGCAAGAAGGCAGTGCACAGGATCAAAGTGAAATCTTGCAACAATACAACGTCTATTCGGAGAAGCACACATAAGGGGGCACAGGGTTCATCTGCATAGTTTGTTTGAAACGGAACCACTTTATCTTCATGACGATCTTCAACGTTCCTAACCTTAAATTTTTGGAGTAAGGGTACGAGATGAGGATCAAAATTTTTCTTCCCAAATCAATAGAAAGAAGAGGAAAGTATTTGGAGGTGGTTGGCTTGATATCATTTCTTATTCCAGTATTATCATTATTAATATTATCATTTTAATGAAACTTTGTGGCAAAACGAAGATTTTTCTTTTAACTAGGGTGATAAAACCAAACAGGGGAAATAGGTTTTCACCAACATAACTCTTTCGAAGGTAACACCCCAAGGTTAACCCTTAGGATCTATTTTTGAAAAACAAGGTCCTTGTTGGGGAAAGCTTTCAAGAAATAACTTTGTTTTGAACGATTTGAGAAACCAAGGTAAAGTTTTGAATAAGTTTTTGGTAAGTAGTTTAACTTATGAAAATTTCCTCGGAAGATCCAGGTTTGTGAAAATGAGTTTGAAAATGAATTTCGTAAACAATTTGATAATTAGTCCTCCAAGGATTTTTTTTAAATAAAGCTTTAAATTCAAGCATCATGACTATTGGCCCAAAATAGGTTTTCAAGGAGAGTTCACAAGAGGAGTCTTGGATTTTATCCTTTTGAGTTCAGGGTAAGAGAGCACGAGAAGTAGAAATGGCTAAGGCAGCATATAGATGAGAGGGAATCTTCTAAGAGAGATAAGAACGAGCAGTATAACTTGTATTTTCGGAGATAGTATTTTTAAAGAAATATTTCTAGTCATGGAACTAACGGCCAGGCTAACTAGGTCACGACACGCGATCGATATGCTCGATACCATCCACAGCAGGGGCCCCGATTTTACTATCCGGCTAGTGGCAAGACTCTTATTTTTTTCTCAACTTCTCACTCGTGCCTTAGTTTCTAACTAGTCCATCTAGTTAAACTACCACCTAACAAAGAGGCCCACTATCACAGACGTAACGAAGGAGGAAGAGGGGCTCGGCTAAAAAGTTTCCCATGTCCGCCCATGACCGTGGGCACGGCTATTCGAATAGTTTTGACTCGCAGAGTTTGTACACTTTCACCACAAGAGACAATCAACTCGTTGCCCCACATGATTCCTTAGTCATGCAGTTGAGCAGACCATCACAGTGATTGTTCAAAGTATCTAGTTCCTTTATCATCTCACCCTATGGGCTTATCCCGTGCGGTGGGTCCCATACGTTGCGGGATGTTTTCCACAGTTACTAACGCAAGGCTCCACTTCCGCAACACTTAGAACAGTGGAAAACTTCACCCTCCCTTGGTGTCCCTTTAGGCCTCCCTTGCCCTTGCTTATCCACTTCAATCCACTACCGGTGAGATGAGTCCAGAGTTTCGATACAACTACTTAGCCAAGTTGTACTTTACAGACTTGTGGTTGCCTTTTTTACGTGAGAGATCATGACAAGATTCGGTCCTTAGTGGTATCTGGGCGATTCTACCACAACCCACTTTGTGCCTCCACTGCACCATTCACACACACACCATCGAACCATTCGCCCAGATATTCAAGCAAGTAGGGTTTGGGATCACAAAATAATCATATCGAACATATACAGTCATTACCACCATGACTGCCCAACCAAATTTTCTCACGGTGACGGTGGCGCACGGTGCCAGCGCACTGGGATGGAGGAGACCCACGGCCGGCGCTTAGGGAAGCCTCAAGGCGCCGAGAGGAGGCTCCTCGAGCGGGGAATCGGGACGAGGTCGCCGGAGGGGAGTGGGGCGAAATGGGCGGCGGCATAGTTCACGGGCAAAAGAGGAAAAGGAGGTGGGGGAGGAAAGGAGATGGCACGGGGAGCGGCGTTTGGGGGCTTCTTATGGCCACAAGATGGGGCTGTGGGGGAGGTCCGGTGGGCAAGGACCGGAGCACGTGTTCGGCGTGGAGGCGTCGTTCGGCGCGGGCTTGGTGCTTGAGAGAGGAGCCCGGCGAGCAGATTCGGAAGGTGGCGCGGGTGCGGGGCTCGGCGTGAAAAGCTCACGCCGGCGGCGCTGGCGCAGAGCGAGGGAGACGACGTGGAGGTCGCTCGGCCGTGGAAAAGGAAGGAGGAAGGAAAGAAAGAAGCCGTGCGGTGCCGGGCGAAGAAAGAAAAGAAGAAGGGAGGAGGCGGGACGGGGGTGGGGTGGGCTGCTGAGAGAAGGAAAACAGGAAGGGCGGGTCCCAGCAGAGGGGAATGGAGAGAAAGAGAAAGGCGTGGGGCATGGCGGTGAAAAGAAAAAGGAAAGAGAGAAAGAGAGGGCCCCACATGTCATAGAGAGGACCACCTAACAAAGGGGCCCATATCATAGACAGAACGAAGGAGGAAGAGGGGGGGCGCTTGGGCGAAACGGGGAGCGTTCGGTTGATTGGGAAAAGCAAAGGGAGACAGTGGGGCAAAACAGAGGACGGTGGCACAGGCTCCCGGTGCCGGCGACGACGGTGAGGCAGGGCCAGAGACTTGACGGCAATGGGTGAAATGGACTCCTAGGGAGGTAGGGAAGATGGGGGTGGCGGCGCATCGACCGGAGCGACACTGGGTGTGGGCGGCAGCGGCATGGGTGGCCGGCATAGGGAGCTGCGAGGGCAACAGCGGCCTGAGGGGAGGAGGAATAAAATAGGGAGAGCATGAGCGGGAGATGGGTAGGTGGATGCTTACCATGCTATCCACGTCGGGGAAGACGCACTAAAGGGGTCCGACAACAGTGTGGGCATGCTCATGGCGCCGGTGGCCAAGGGCGAGGGAGAGGGCTGAACGGCGATTGCAGAGGATATGGGACGACGTCGTGATGCTTCAATCCCAAGGAATTTAGGGGAGACTCGCCGAGGAGGGAGTGGTGTCGATGGTGGTGGCTGAATTTGGGGGAAACGACCGGTGTGGCAGGCTCCTGTGGTGTATCCACCAAATTGTTTGGGGGAACATAGAAGTGGAGAGGGGAAGCAAACCGTGATGCGCTAGCTCATGGATGAAACTCACCGAAACGGCCGGAGCGGTGGAGAGAGGGCACCGGCCAAAGCACGGCTTTGGGAAAGAAGAGAGGGAAGAAGGGAAATGGTCTGGAGGTGGTGGCAGCTTGCGGCTATTTATAGCACGAAGGAGGAGCTCGGTGGGGATACTATTGCTAGCGACCAGGGAGCAGTGCACAGGATGGAGCACGACATGGGAGCAAGGTGTGGCGCAACCAGGATTTGCGCGGTGATAGGGAACAGGCGCGGCATGGGAGGTGCGTGGCCGAGTGCAGAGGGCGATACAACTGACGCCAAAACAGGGAACTGGCAGTGCGAGAGAAGAGGAGGGAGGCCGTGCGACGGGGACATGCAGCGGAGGCGACGGGAGTAGGGGGTGCGGTGACATGCGAGGCGCAGGGCCGGAAGTGATGGCGGCGACGTGCGACGTGATGGCGACACGGGCACAGGCGCAGTGACGGGCGCACAGGAGCAGTGGGGCTACGCGATCGGGAGTGAAGACAGAGCAGGGAGGATGGAGAAGAAATAAGAACAGGGAGAAAGATGGAGAGAGGAAGACGGAATAGAGGAGAAAACGGTGGACACCAGGCCCATAGGCAGAGAAAGAGGGAAAGAGGGAGAAGAGAAAAGGAAAAAGGAGGGAGGGCCCACATGTAAGAGAGAAATGGGAAAGTGAAGAAAAGAGAATGAATGGCTCAAGCAAAATTTTGAATTTTGGATTTTTAATTTAAATTTTAATTTACATTAGGATTTGCTGATTTTAAGTTTTTCGTGATTTTGGAATTCACATTTCTGATTTTTATTTCCAATCAGGAAACTCAGAATAAAATCCGAATTTGAATTCTTGGGTCGATTTGATGGAAGATGGATTTTCATTTAATTTTATTTCTAGATTTTGGCTTTCGGAGTTTTAAACTCATATTTAAATTATTTTGTATCTTTTATTGTCATGATTCTTTTTATATTTGAGAATTATTTCCAGTTATTGGTCTACTTAGCACAAAACTCAGGAAAATCCAAATAAGATTTTGACAAAATTTCAGGTGCCAACAAGATGCAAATAAAAGTTTTAAATTCTTTTCAATTTAGGTCATTCGAAATTTAGGATGTTACAATAGGGCCCCTAGTGGCATTCTCGCTGCATGAAGATGCCCGTGTGGTCGCGTCACTGCGTGAACCTACCAAGTGTGGTATTGTGGGCATGCGAAACTGCTTAGTTAGATCTTCGGGCTGTGGAAAGCTACACCCTTTAGTCTTGTTACTGCGCAAAGTTGGGTCGTATGGTCTTGTCGCTGCACTAAGGTTTGACGTCTGGTCTACACACTGCGCAAAACTGGCCTGTGAGGTCATGTCGCTGCGTAAATCTAGCGCGTGCGGTCTTCTCACTGCTCGAATCTGGTGCGTGCGGTCATGTCACTGCAAAAAGCTGGGCTGTCATATCATGTCACTGAGAAAAGCTGGTGCGTGTGGTCATGTCACTGCGCAAAGCTGGCGTGTTTAGTATTGTCGCTGTTCAAAGCTGGCCCGTCATGTCATGTGTAACATCCAGATTTTCAGAGCATTTTTGAAAGCCTTTAAAATAAAATTCATCATTTGGATTTTTCTGGAATTAATTAAAGCTTAATTAATTTTTTTATTAATTAAAAGGATTTAATATGACTAAACTAAACATTAATATTTGTCAAAATATTTTATTTGAGTTCCTTGAGCCTCAAGAAATTTTATGGAATTTTCTAGAATTTTTCTGGCTTTATTTGCTATTTTCTAGAGCCCAAAAGTATTTACTTGAATTTCTGGAAAAAGAAAACTCTAAAAATCCCTATTTGGCCTAGTGGGCCAAAGCCCATCAAACCAGCCGCTCCAGCCTGGCCCGCTGCGCCGCCGCCTTAGCTGTTGCCACGCATCGCGCCGCGCCGTCACCGGATCGACCGCAGCTCGTCTTGGCCGTTCTTCGCCCTCTGCCCGACCGGTGGGGCCGACTGTCGGTCGTCGTCTCGAGCCGGTCTCCGCCGCCGCTGCCGCCTGCTGTCTTAAATCCGGACTCGCCGCCGTGTCCGACCCCGACGCCTCGGCGTCTGTGTACAAAAGGGGGCCGACCCCGCGGTCCTCCGCCGTCCCTCAGCCGCCGCCGCCGCCGCTAGCCGCTTGCCTCGCCGTCCACACCGAGACCGCCGGGAGCTTGCCGCCGAAGTTTGCCCTTGCCGGCCGTCCTTCCGTTGTTCGCCGTCATCCGTTCTCGCTGCCGTCGGGTCGCCGTCTTTCTTCGCCGCCGTAGTCCACCGCCGCTTGCCGCCGCGGTGAGTCGCCGATTGAACCGCGCCGCCGCCATTGCCGCCGCTCGTCCCCGCCCGCGCCGCGCCGCCGCCGCCGCCCGGCCGCACGTATTGCCGCCTCCTCGGTTCCGCGTCCGGCTATGCGCGGACGACGGCGACCACCGTCTTGGTGCCGCCTTCCGTGTGCTCGGTCCGCCGTGCGCCAAGTCACCGCCATGTGGGTCCCCTCGGTCGGCATGGACCGTAGACCGAAGCCACGCAAGCCAGCCACACAAGCCGAGCCACGTCAGCCCTAATCCGATGTGGTATGCCACGTCGGTGCCACGTGGGTGCCACGTTAGCACCGAGCCCACCCATAAGCCACGTCAGCACGCCACATCATCATCGGTGCATGCGGTGCGCACGCGTGTCCGCCACGTTAGCCCTAACCGCTGCGTCATCAGCCTAGTCGGTCGCACTGTTTCGTGAGCCGAGTCCACCGTAGACCAACTATCTCGTGCACCGAGTCCACAGCACAGTAACCTTTCCGATTTTCAGCCTTTTTCCTTAGATTAAAATTTTTCGAGAGCCCGTTCTCCTTCGTCCTAGCTCCGATTGACCCGATTCTTTTTTCTAAATTCATCTAAAATTGAGTTCTATCTTTTGATTCTGGTTTTGAAATTTTTGGAGTTTATTTGAATTTTATTTGAATTTATTTGGTGCCTTATTTTGTTTTCTCTCTCGTTAGATCACGCATTCGAAGGAGCTGAAGCAAGATTCGAGGAGCAAGAGTCGTCAACTAAGCAGGGCCAAGGAAAGTCGTGACCTTTGATTATGTTGAACCTAGTTTTCAAATCTATTATGTGTTACTTTGTTTTAAGTTATCATGCATCGCTATTTATTATAAACCTTTGAATTGGTAGTTATTGTCCACATTGATTAATTCCTCCTTGATAATTTGAAAGCCATGGTTCTATTATTACCATAGGATGGGTAATTATCTAGTGATGTAATATTAGTCGTCATTTGGGTTGTACACTTAATTTGCTTAGCCATGCTGATTACTAGTACGTTGGGTTATCATCACATGTGGTAATTAATCTCGACTTAATGAAATACTGGAACGTGGTGCCACAGTTATAAAATTTTGAGTACCATGACATGGGTAGTGTCATTGGTGTTGGTTATACAAATTGGTTTCCACTCGGGCGAATGATCGTGTAGTAAAGGGGGGAATTGTGGTTAGCACTTCAGGGATGTGGATGTTCCGCCCGGGTAATATCTAAGGCCTTAACTTTATGCGCCATTGATCTGAGCTTTTTGTACAAACCACATGTTTAGTATGGGATAGACCTGGCATAATAGTTTGTGAAATCTCAACTCTAGTTTCGCTACTGATGTTGTTATGGCGCAAGAGGGGGCAATTATCGACTAGGTGGTCAGCCTACTCGACAGCAAAACCTTAGCGAGTGGAATCAAGTTGAGATGGAGCATTGTAAAAGTCTTGTTGTGATTTTCTTTAACGTGAGGATTATCACATCGTGTGGGTATAGTTGTGCAACCTCTACAGAGTGTAAAACTATTTGAATAGCCGTGTCCTCGGTCATGGACAATGCTCGGTGATTTCACACGAGGGGTAGACTTTTCTATAAAAACCTGGTTAAGTTGAGTTGGGAGGTGAATGGGTAGTTCACTGGTGATTCATTTCATGAACCGTGGTTCATAGTGGATTCATTGGGGGTGAATGGTCAGTTCATCTGTAGTTTGTCTCAATTCCTTTGATTATTATTTATGAACATTTTCAAAGCTAGCTTTTCAATCTATTTATTGTATTTACTTTAAATTGTTGCTTTATGCAAATTAACCTTTTAGCCCTCCATTGGTAAGCCTTGCATACTATATTGCATCTTTGTTACAAACGACTTGCTGAGTACTCCATGTACTCACGGCTTCATTCATAATTGCTCAGTTGAGGAAGAAGAACCAGATCAGCAGGAGTTTCTTGAGGGAGGATACTTCTACAACTTCGCGGATTAGGACCTCGCTCCCCAGTCGATTGCCTGTGGGCATGTCGAATGGCTACTACGCTTATTTCAGATTTTCGCTACTAGTTTCTTTAAGCCCTTCAGGCTATTAATTGTAAGCTTGGCCATAAGGTCGTACTCTGATAATTATTAATATTTGAGATTTTTCTTGTGAATCGTGATATGTTCGATATTTCATCTTTGTTTATACTGTGTGCACTAGCATGATCCTGGACTAGTGCATAATACACAAGAGAGATCGAATTGGTATATTCGGGTCTCTACATCATGTCACTGCGCAAAGTTGGCCCGTGTACTGCTCCTGGCTAGATTTCACGACCTGAAAAGTCTGCTGCATAGAAAGGGCCCACAGCTTGATTTCATCCTACAACGATGCCTTGTCAGCAAACATTGAATGCAACCAAACCTCTGTCCCATGATACTCCCACGGTGATTCATGCTCGTCATGTGTGGAAACACCCTCAGCATGGAACCGGTTCCATTCCTGTAGGATAGGAGCTTCATCCTCATCCGAACTGTCCTCGTCGTCCTCCTGTACAGCTTCCTCTTTAGCCCATACCGTCTGTCGTACTCCATCTGGTGCACTATGTACTCCATATGCTCCCTTTCATCGGCTTGTCCTGTTCCCTCACTATGGCATGACCATTTTACCTCTCATCCATGTACCGCATCGGCCTCGTCACGGGTATCTTCCTTCTCTTCGCCAACATGCGGGCCGCCCGAGCTGCTCGCACCTCCTGGATAATGACCATATGCACGACCTTGCACAGCTTCCAATGGACATGATTGCACAAACATGACACACTCGTATCTATGGCGCCGACATCCTTGCACAAACTCCTTCCACGCAACAATGTGCACCAATGTTCTCAACTCACATCTGATGTTCGTGGGAGACCGGCTCCAAAGCCCTTGTATGACGACGCTGCACACCTCGGGGTCTAACGAAAAACTGCGAGTAAGCCAATGTATCACATCTGAGATTCGAGCATTCTCGCCGTCCAGGTGTACCAGAGTGGCTTGCGCAAAACCGCTCAAATCCACACCATTCGGACATTCACGAACGGTTCCAGCACCGTAATGCACTTTCAATGTAGTGGGTATCGGCATTGCTGATGTCTGCCCGCATATATGTTTCAATTTTGCAACATGTCATATCGTATCGCACACTACGAAAGTACTGATGTACTAGAATTCACATTTGACCGATCGTTTGCCTGTCGTAACCAACTACACTAACCTCGTAGTATTAACTTCCTATTGGTAGCCCGCGCACCGATGCTGCACTTTTCTCGCTACTCGAGCTATACCCTACTACAAATAATTCATACTGATTTCGACAATTTACATGACATATCGATTTAAACGCCTATGTACCAGTTACAATGGTACATATGTTTTTCCAACGTACTAATGACATTATATTCATTCGTATTTAATCACAAATATTACGTATTATTATTTTTTTACAAAGCAAATTCTGAAATTCTTACAAAAATATTGACTGAATTTTGTAACACCTACGAATTTCTACGGATGATTAATCTGTACGTAACGTTCACTGAATTATCTACAACTACAATTTTGTACGCATGCCAATTTTCTAACGATACTAATTTTGTACAATTATGTTCACTAAATTATACACAACTACAGGCTACTACGGCCGCTAAATTTCTAAAACTACATTGACTAAATTTTCTAAACCAAAGTTCTGCTATTTCTGTCTACATCTAAAATTTTCTACTCATACTAACCCTAAATAAAATATCTACTCATATATAAAATTTCATATAAAAAATACAAAAAAATTACCTCACAAATCGCTTCTTTCTCTCATCTCCTCCCTCTCCTTCCTCTTCTCTCCTCCCTCCTCCCTCTCCTTTTCTCTCCTCTTTTTCTTTCCTCTCCTCCTCACCTCCGTCGTTTCTTTTCTGTCGCTTCTGTTCGCGCGGACAAGCGGCTTTGGCCGCACGGCCCTTTTATCTGCGCTTCCAGTCGCCCAACCCTTCGGCGACTGGAAGCTCAGTCGTCTAACCGTGGGCGACAACGATTGCATTCGTTCGACCGTTGGGCGACTGCAATAATTCATCCAACGGCCAGCGGATTGCTTGCGTGTCGCTGGACCGTTGGGCGATAGGCTCTAGTCACCCGACGGTTAGATGACTGGAGCTTATTTTTGTAAAAAATTTTAGCAATATATATTTCTATTATTTCGAATAAAAAATAGAAAATTCGTAAAAAAAATTCCCCCCGAGCTCATCGTGCCGCCGTCGAATTGAAATCCTTTACCGTCCAATCGAATCATAATGTCGAATAACGTGTTGCTCACCAGTCGCCGCAGGTGCTCACAGGCCGACTACGACACTACACGGAAGCACCCAAAGGTGCTCAACGAGGAGCTCGGCTAGTAAAGGGCGTCGTTGCCACCCCTTCGCCGCGGCTCCCAGTGGGATACGGCGCTCATCTGGCTCGATCCGAAGTGTTCAGTTCGGATCTGATGGCCAAGGTTGAGTTTTTGCACTCGTGCACCAGGTGTGTTTCCACGTCTAAAAACGCCCACCTGAAAAAACATTGGTCCACAACATTTGTACATGCCCAACACGTCATCAAGGTTTTTATCACCTATGAAAGCCGTAACTAAGACTGCAAAGAGCTAGCAAAGACTTGCCAAATCAGCGTGGCAAAGCAAACTTCGGTCATGACCAAACAATGGCCAAAATGACAGGGCACAATGGAAATTTTCTATGTCAAACCGTGGCGCCAATCCAAACACACCTAAGTGGAGTTGGGACCTGATTTAGCAGCAATGGAATAACAGAAGTCAAATTCCATACTATCTGCTTCTTCCAGATGTACTCGATGTTTAATTTCAACAAGACAAGTTGCGGTTAAGAGGGAGGGGTGCACGGTGGCAAAATTTAGGATGACAGATAATAGAGTTCTTGCAATCCAAATATGCAGAAATCTGAAGATTCATAAAGGTTGCTGCAACTCCGTCAGGCAGCTTATTGCAAATAACGAAACCAAGAACGACAACTATGCCATGGCAGGCCATGTTATGCGTATTACATCCAACTGCTGCTGCCTTTCTGGCCACCTCTTCTCGTCATACCATGGTCGCGCTTGTCGGCCTCTCAAGATAGATCGCAGGCGCTTGATTTGCAGGCTTGTACGGTTTTATATGACGGATCCGTCCTTAATGGTTGCATTCTTTAGGATCACTACAATTCCAGACCTTATGTAGTACCCCTCCTCCGGGTGATCGGCCTCTTGGACACCCTATCATAAAGAGTGGAACTCGTATGGTTACCTGTGTTGAACAGGACTTCAAACTTTTGGTGTCATTTAGATGTACTTGCTCACCTCATTGTTTGCAATGACCGCATTCCTTCCAATCCTAGCATTCATGTCGATGATACAGTTTCTGAAAATCATCAAATGAAGGTCTCAAGTATATGCGAAACACGGTGGTTGGCAAGTACTGATAGACTGATAACAATACATATGTATGCATTGGTTCAGGTAAGCCTCACCTTATCTTTGTGTTCTCTCCTATACCGATTGGGACCTTGCCTACTAACAGTAGCTTTGAAGTTTCTTCTTCGGTTTCATATAGATCTGCGCCCATCATCATTGTATCCTGTGATTATTAGAAAGTGCAAAATTAAATGAGAATCGTTGACGGTTTTGAAATGGTAACTATGAAGCAATCTAGCCTTGACATCGCCTGTCCAAATCAATATTTGGTGCATAAGAATGTGCAAAAATATGAGCTTACGTCTTGACAGAGTATGTACCTTGAGTTCACATCCAGGGCTAAGGCGTGAACAGACTCCAATAACAGAATGCTCGATAGTACATTCACTCAAGAAACAGCCATCAGAGATGATTGCATCTTTGATCTGTGGAGACAAAACCAAACTTCAAATAGGCATATGTTGTGTGATCTTAGGTAACAATTGTGTTGTCATGACTTGTACCTTGCACTTCTCCAATCTTGTTGGAGGCAAGTACCGAGGTGAAGTGAAGATAGGAGTTTTTGGATCATAAAATTCGAACTTCGGGGGCTGGAATGGAGAAACATGTGAGTTGAATTTGTGTTCAGCTTCAATCAATTATTGTACAATAAATCAACTGAAGAACAATGGACAAGTACAAGGTCTCATGCAATATGTTTTGAGTGTATACAATATGTATATGACAGAATACCTGCTCAGTGAGGGCCAAGTTTGCATCAAAAAATGATTTGATTGTTCCAATGTCCTCCCAATAGTTTGTGAAGATACATGCCTAACACAATAAAGTTCCATTGAATGTTAATTTATGCTGCATGGAGACAACAAAATGTAAAAAGTGCATTGAACCGTACACTACTCTCCTATTAGATATGAATTAACTAATAGAAATGAAACCAATTTTCTAGATAAGGAAATTACGGGGGAAACATGTGGTCAAAATTTACCTGCACATTATGCTCTAGTACAGCTCTTGGGAGGATTTCAGATCCAAAATCATGCAGCTGAGTATATTTCGATCTAAGAATGCCACTATTAGAAGACAAAACTAGGAAGCAAACTGGATTATCACAAGATAAAGTACTTACTTCAGTAGGTCTAAAAGTACGTCTCTTTTGAAGACATAAACTCCCATTGATGCAATGTAGGGACATCGTTGTGTGTTGCCTATTGCATAGCTGAGGAAGCTGGTATCAACCTCCTGCAATGATCGGTGGCTTAAGTGGTAGATTCTATGAGAAAGCAGATAATAATTCTTTACAGGCAAACAGTATAGATGAACCAGGGAAAGAATTGATCACCACAAAAAAAAGTAGGGAAGAAAGAAAGAAAGAGAAAAGATAAGAATTTCTAACCATTGCTTCCAAATCTGCACCCATTGGTTTCTCAAAAAATTGGATTACACGGCCTGAACTATCGAACTTCACCAGTCCATAGTCAGAAGCTCGGCTTCCGGGAAAAAAAGAAAGCAAATTAGAACACATGCATCTTATGTTGGATAATTAAAAGACATGCTCATCAAATAAGGATGCCCAACAATTGATTTACTTCTCATCGATGGGAGCACATGATATGGTAATGTCAGCATTATCATCAACATGTTTCTGCAAATAATATATGTCAAAAATAGTTGGTTAATCCAAAATCAAGACATGCACGAAGCAAAAGGAATGAGAACATGACACACCTGCACAAGTTCCATGTAATTCATCCGATAAATCTGATCACCGCACAGGATTAGAATGTGCTCAATATCGTTGTGATTGTAATAATCCTGAATAAGTGCACAACAGAAGTAGTACTTCGTGATCCCAAATAAAATAAATATGTTACGAGAATGACTATACACTAATTTCTGGAAAAGCAATTACCTCAAGTACCCAGATAAATTTTCTGATAGCATCTGCTGTACCTTGGAACCATCCGGCAGGTTCTTCAGCCATTTGTGTAGCAGCCAATACCTATAAGTTGGCAAGACTAGTTATATTAATGTCTGCTAGTAATCAGTGATTTCCCCCTTTTTACTGAACATCAAGGCAAAAGTCATAGTATGAAGTTATTCCAACTCAAGCGTATAAGAAATTGAGGTAAATTACCTCTACAGATCCATCAGTAAAGTTGATCCTCCCACCAAGGTATGTACGATGAATATGTCGATTAAGAGAAGTAGAATTGAACTGAGTCATCACAGATATCTTATTTATGCCACTATTGAAGCAGTTGCTCATAGGGATATCAATAAGCCTATAACATCCTCCAACAGGAACCTAAGTAATACAACAAGAAAAAAATTAGACCCATTCGTTAACGGAAGATGCTAATGAGCTACTTTTAAGCATATTGATCTAAGACTAAATAGAATTTGAAATTTATTATCTGTATAATAGAGTAATCATTATTGGATGTTCAATGGTGCTTCTCTTACAGCAGGGGTAGCCCTTGTGCTTGTCAGAGGAAAGAGTTGAGCTCCAGAGCCTCCACCCAAAATGACAGCAGAAACATGGTTTGCATCAGCATAATTCTTTCGGGGGGATTGTGTTTGAACATGCTGTAAATTTTGGACTCAGTTAGATGGCTCAAAATTGATGATATATAAGTACATAAATCATGCATTTATATATACAATTGATAAACAATTCAGAGAATTTATATGACTACAAACTAAGAGTTATAAGTCAAATGAAGGATGGAATAGACAATTATATATTTTAGGAGTACTAGACAACATCAACTGCAAGATCTCTTAAGTAGGATCTAGGATATGTAATAGCCAGCCAACCATATTCAAAAGTTTATTTCTATAAGTTCTTATTGTAGTATACCAAGATTTCCTTTTGTTGAATATAGCAATCAGAGCAACAATTCTCCATAATCTTTTACAAGTACCAATTTAATAGAAAAACACTTTACCACCAAATTACAAGGGAGTTGGATGCTTACAAGAGTGTCTGCACCAGCATCTGAGGTGAGCACACATTGTGCAGTTTCAGCAACTCTACCACCAAAGCACCTCTTCCTCAATGCTTTCTCCTGCTTGATGCCCCCAATCTTCAATCTTTCCATCAACCTGTCACTTCCAGCACCCTCACCAGCTCTTCTCATTTGTTGTGCACATGCGGTCCCATCCAATGGTAGCATGAACTGCATGCCTTCTCCAAAAACTGGACACACCTGCAACTCACATAAATGAATAAGTAAGTCCTGTACAGCAAGAAAATATTTACGATGGACTCAATCTTCTGTCTCACAATTATTTTCTAAATTCTACCACCAGTTTCCCAAGAGAGTAG